>CM077802.1:19024960-19618028 GCA_039737535.1 Lagodon rhomboides
ATTTTTTTGGCCTTTTATTTTCCCGCATAATTTGAAGTGTTGAATAAACATTTTGATAAAGCAAGCATATTTCTTATGTTGTTAAAAGTATTAAGAACATGGAAAAAATACATTAAGGTACATTTAGAACAGAAAAAAATGTGCCAAAAAATTGCGATTAATTTGCGATTAATCGCGAGTTAACTATGGACAAAATGCGATTAATCGCGATTTAAAAAATGAATCGTTTGACAGCCCTAATTGTCCCCTAGTAGCCCTAGCCCTATATCTGAACCAATAAAAGCCACGAAACGCAATGAAAAGAAATACTCACACAGTCCAGATGCCTACAGCACCAAAGAGAGCCAGGCAGACGGGGAGTAAAGCCCACAGCCACATGTTGCACTACAGCTGCTGCCTAGTTAATATAGAGGGAAACATGCGCAACTGTCACCTCTCACATATAAAATACAAGCTGGTCACATGGACAATAAAAACCCAAAGAGAGAAGAGACCAAAGAAGAGACAAAGACAGTGGTTAAATCTTGTAATTTAAGAGTTTGTGTGTGTGAGAGAGAAAAAACATTTGTACTCACTCTGTGCTGAGGAATGGCTGGTTAAAGACTCAAACACACCTCTATTATAACTTCATTGAGAGCAGCTCATTATCGTCACCATTACCATAATAACACAAATAGATGAGGTCAGCTTGGACATGGCCGCACTTTGTCCCGACGTTACACACAAAGTCAACACAGTGAGGGAGGGAGGGTGTAGATCGAAGGGGGTTGAATATTTGAAAAAGTTTACATTCTTAACAAACCAAATGAAGCACTTGGAATCCTTCACTTGGTGCCCTACACCACAAAATACGGTAACACGGCTGGTTATATTTAAGGGCTGGGCTGGACTTTGAGCTACTGTTTTTTTTTTTTTTTTATGAATTCTGACAGTGTGTTTCCTCCCCTCTACAGTTTACCTTTTCCTTTCTGTTAACTGAAAACAAACCTCAATGTGTAAACGCTCCAAACAGGAACCTGAGTTACCCAACAGTTTAAGTTATAATGAGCGGGGGAAAAGGTCTTAGCAACCATCTTCAGGCCTCGGGATTATGTCATAATTAACTATAAATGTTAAGTAATATATGGGTGACTAAATAATTCCCTTCCGTATTTAAATGGCATGTTAATAATTACAAAGCAGGCTGCACACGTGACCTTTGGTTCCAGTCAATAAAGATGATGGAAACCAGATATTATCCACCCCTATTTGTTTGTATGTTCCAAGAAAAAACGCTGTGTATGAATTGGAGCGTGAACACAGCGAAGAAAACACTCTGATAGAGATAAATTAATGCAAAGGTTTTTTCTTTATTGAGGCCACACACCATGAGGAAGTCATGTTTTCTTGTGTACATTATCGGATCTGTTTGTGTGCGTTAGAGCTCAAGCTCAATCTTGACATCCATCTTCGCCTTGTAAGGCTCCAGCAGGGGGTGGACCTCTTCAGACAGGAACCTGGTCACCTGGACACGGCAGAGAGAAAGAAAAAGAAAGAACTGAATACACACACACACACCATTAGTTTGACATTCTAGATGTGCCTTTGGGAACAATTTTAAAAAGGTGAATGAATGTGGTATTCCATCTCGCCCCTTCTGTTGCGTCACAACACCACTGTTGTAGCTAAGTTTGTTGTAGCTAACTTTGCTAACTCTCACTGGCTAACGCTAACCTCGCTAGCAAACGATTACCTCAGTAACGCTAGCACACATTTGCACACTTGCCAATAATAGCTAACGTTGACATCACGAATGCTGGCTAGCCAACATAAGGCGGTACAGCTGCTGGGCGCATACTGAAGGAAATCAGCCATTTTTAGGTTGTTGTTTTTTTTCCTTCTACAAACTGGCAACCACCACGATTCTTGATGCTGACGAAACACATTACCATGTGATTGCGGCGGCGTTATACTATTGCCTCACAAACCTTGTTAGAAGCTGGAACCAACTGTCGAATTTTTACACAGAGATAAACAAAACAATCAATTTGGACCCGACAAATATTATAAAATTACAGAATCATAGAAAAAGAGGAAAATAAATACTTTTATTCTGCAAGCTCTGTAGTATTATCTTCTTTGTATAATTTGTCTAAATAAAAATGTTATAAGTAAACTATGCTGGGTGCTAGCTTGTTGCTACTGTATGTATACAGACACCCAAAATCAAAACAAGACTAAATGCTTTTGTAACGGCAGAGGAGCTAGAATAAAAATGCAGCGCTGTTCATGTTGTACCTGCTGGGGAGCACGGCCGATAAAGGTCTTGGGGTCCAGTATGGCGTCCAGCTGGCCCAGAATGGGGGCGAAGTAGGGGTCTCGCTGGACTCTGGCCAGCAGGTCGTTATCACCGCCCTCCTGTTTGACAACAGCTGCTGCCTCCTGGGACAGAACACGGATCTTCTCATGGCAGTCCTGAAGGAAGCAGAAATATACTGTGTGAGGCACAAAAGCTGATTCCACAAGGTCAGGTGTTTTTTCACACTGCAAACTTATAACCGCACAGGAATACCTGTCTGTTCCCTCCGGCCTTCACCATGGCCATGATGATGTTCTCCGTGGCCATGAAGGGCAGCTCGTGGCGGATGTGTCTCTCGATGACTTTGGGGTAGACCACCAGACCCTCGGTGATGTTCTGCAGGGTGCTGAGGATGATGTCTGCCGTCAGGAAGGACTCAGGCAGGGAGATCCTCCTGCACAGGAGCAACGGGTAAAATGAGTAAAGTATCCACTCGGTCAAGTACCAATTGAGAGCCCAGATACCTTTAAAGGGACAGTTCACAGATATGATAAAACGCGATTTGACTGATTTGACTGACTACAAAACAGTCTAGCTGCTAAATAATACGAGAAGATAAAGGTGAGGGGAGAAATATGTTTTTTTCATTTTACAGTGAACTGTCCCTTTAACTGATCCAGTGACAAATAAGTGTTAGCTTGTTACTAAATGATATCAAAAACATGGACATCAAAATATCTCATCAAAGTCAAGACAACTATCGTGTGTCTGTGACCTGTTGGCGCTGTCGTCCAGCGTCCTCTCCAGCCACTGCACGGCGGCCGTCTGCAGCGGGTCGGACATCAGCGCCAACAGATGTCGGGCCAAGCTGCAGCAGCGCTCCGCACGCATGGGGTTCCTCTTGTAGGGCATGGCGCTGGAACCTGCCGGAGCAAAGACACCATCATGCTGGCATACTGCTTGTGCTACAGGGTGACGCGTCTTTGGATCTCTGAGTGTGATGCGACTGTATGAGGCGAGTGAATGTACCAATCTGCTCTTTCTCAAAAGGCTCCTCGATCTCCTTCAGGTTGGCGAGCAGGCGGATGTCCGTGCAGATCTACAGACGGACAGATCAACGATGAGGAAGAAGTCAGAGAAAGAGCAGGTTCATCACAACACATTACAGATTTCTATTACACACCACTAGGTGGCAGCATTATTGTACGTTTCTCCAGCTGCTGCAGTTTACCTTGTGAACAGTAGCTCCCAAACTGGCCAATGTGGACAGACAGTCTATGTCCACCTTACGGCTGTAGGTCTGTCCAGTCACCAGGTAGGACCTGTGAAGCAACGGGACAACATCATCAGGGGAAATAACAGAGCAAGGGTCTGCAGCTGCTGTGGCTACTAACAGTCCCATTTCTTCTAGTAAATGAACTGATGAATTACAGATTATTGTTAATCTCCCCCACTTCAGTAAAGAACTCACTTTTTGAAGGCAGCCATCTCTGTCACCAGTCTGTCCAGCTCTTCCACCTGGAGAAATAAAATGATTAAATGTGTGAAATGTTACATTTAAATCCATCATGACTTAAAGGGGCAATATGTAAACATGTAAGCTGAAAACAAAAAGAAGCTCCCAGTTCAAACTGCTAGCTGCACGGTTAGCTAAGTGGCTAACGGCAGCTATAGTCAGCAGCAATTAGGGATAACCCTGGTGATATGCTGCCCCCTATTTCGTTTTGAGTATGACAGGTGTTGACGTACCTGACCTTAAAAATAATAACCTTAGTCAACACGCCTGGTTATAGATGATTTTTACCTTCTCGTGGTCCCCCTGAAAGAGCTGTAGGAAGCTGGCCTGGGTGCCGGTGGTCCCCTTGACTCCCCGGAAACGCAGGTCGTCGCGGGCTCGCTGCAGGTTGCGCATGTCCATGGTCAAGTCCTGCAGCCACAGACATGCCCGCTTCCCCACCGTGGTCAACTGGGCGGGCCTGTAGGGAGAGTGAGGGAAGGGGGAGAGAGGGAGCACACGGGCTGCACCCATCAACCAAAAGTACCAGAGTTCGAAAGCGGCTACATCAGAAAAATCTGACACATGACAACATTGCAATCGGGATGCGTCTGATGAGAGGACATGCAGCTGTGTTCAGACTCACTGGTAGTGTGTGAAGCCGAGCGTGGGTAGGTTAGCGTTCTTCTCTGCAAAGTTTGCCAGTCTGTCAATGACTCTGGCCAGCTGTGGAAAGAAGAACAAAGGGCTTTAGCGCTCATTTCTGGTTTGTGTGACAAAACACTGCAAATAAATTATTTCTACATTGTTGGCTTGTTACTGAGCAGCTGGGGCTTGCGAAGAAGAGAAAAAACATGCCTCCATTTCCACCAATTCCATAGATGGGAGTGTGTGTGTTTTCTGCCAAACAGCTGGGGCTCACCTTAGGCAAGAGAATGTCAAATCCATCACGCAGCATAATCAGATCCTGAGCAAGAAAAACAGAACAACTTAGAGAGCATGAAACCCTTTTAGGAAACAACACATGTCATCCCAGCACAGGATTAGATTTTCTAGATGGGACTTGTTTTTTTTGAAGGGCAAGCTGGAGAGGAAAAATGAGATTATGGATCATGTAACCAAGGCTGTAGCAGCGTGTACGACGTCAATCGTAATTACAGTATTGTCTCCCACGTAGCAGGAGGTGGCGCCGAGGTGGATGATGGGAGCAGCGGTGGGGCAGCAGTGTGCGAACGTGTGGACGTGGGCCATGACGTCGTGCCTGAGCTTGCGCTCCTCCTCGGCCGCCATGGCGAAGTCGATGTCCTTTTGGTGGCTCTCCATCTCCTGAATCTGTTCGTCGGTGATGGGCAGACCCAAAGCCTGAGGACGACCACGATGAAGAGATTATTTACTGTGCTGTAGATTTTACAGATTGGTGCTCAGTCAATACAAACTGTGGTTAACACAAATAATATTGAAGGCAATTTAAAACATGTATTGTCAATTCAGTGTAATGTCTAAAATTATGAATGACTTTCTTCACAATTTTCTGACAATTTATAGATTCTACAGTGAAACAACTGATAATGAAAATAATCGGTGGTTGTGGCCCTAGTTTCAGCTTCTCAAATGTGAGGGTTTAAGAGGCAGGTAATCTGGGCAAAGGTGAGACGACTGCTTCCAGTATCATATGTACAGTAAAAAAAGGCAATCACATGTCACTTTGGGATGTCCAAACAAGAGACAGGCAGTCTGCTGATAATGTCAGTCAACCTTCTGTCTTGTCTTGACGGGCATGTGCTCACCTCGTGAGAAGGCTCTCAACATCCTGATTAGATTGGAGTTTTTTTTCCATTTGGACAGGGTCATGAGATGGAACCACAGAATGGATTCATTGAGAAATCAAGCCCAACTCCTGAAAGTACCTCACTCCCCCACGATACCACAGAGTCCAGAGACCTAACGACATCAAACTCTGCTGTGTCAAAGGTCAGACTGTGTGCAGTCCGATTCCAAGCAAACAGTGACTCAACACAAGAAATGCCACTGAAGAAGACAAATATTACTTTGAGGGAAAAGGCTACGGAAGCACGGCTGGGCTGGTTTTAGGCCAGTAAATGCAGCCTCTCCGGGGGCGGGCTCCTGTTACTGTGACATTCGCTGCATGCTATTTTCACACACTAACCACACAGAGGGGGCCACAGGCCTCACTAACTGTGAACGGGCAAACTGTAGCAAAGCTACCTCACCGAGGAAGAACTCAATATACAGCAATAAACAATAACAAAAGATGGACTCAGATAATCCGTTCTGATTAGTCATGTGAGGTGATGCATGTGAGACAGGGTCCGTCGACAGTTAACCCCCCCCCCCCGCTCTTTTTAATACGACGAGTGCAGGAATCCCTCAGCGGAATTAAGAGAATTACAGAATTAGATTTTGCTACGGAGAAAATATGTTAATAGATATTTCTAAATTATCAGCAACTACAAAATTCAGTCGTTGTTGATCAACTTTGCGAGTTAAAATGTGGGCCTGGTATCACACGGCTGTTTGGTTTGGGAGCTAAATGTCAAGATGATTCAGAGGGGATTCCCAACAGCCCCTGAAGTGTCCATAACAAATTCTCACTCTGTGGAGCAAAACCTTGCTCAGATCCACAGGAACTGATTCAAAGTTCTGGTGAAAACCACAGGTTTCCAAATAAAAGAGTCAGGAAGCTGACACAAAATATATGTGTGATACAGTCAGACGGTGAGGGTTGAGATGATTTTAACAACCTTGTCTCTCCGTCTATCAGTGCAATGCACCTCTGCCTGAAACATGTTGAAGTTTGTTGTTCTGATGCTGATTTTAAACCTTTTTTATCTGTTTATCTCAGTAAAGAATGCAGATGGTGTTTGCTGTATGACAGGGCACTGAGGGGAGAAAAAGTGTCTGAATGCTGAAAAATAGAATAGAACATCTGATTTGAGATGTTCTAAGATGTTCTGAGTTAATGTAGACAAGCACTATTTGGTATCCTAGAATATAAATATGAGTTTGCGGCTGTATAAAACTAATCTGATCTCCATTTGAGGTGCTAAATTGCATACAACGCATTCATACTACTGTTTACTGTGCACGTGACTTGAATGATGTTAAAGGTGCACTATGTAGCTTTTGAACAAACTCTTTGTTTTCATGACTTAATAAACTGAATGAACGAGGTGACCTGAAAGAACAACACAGTTTCATGCTGTTTTACTTTGTTTATGTGTGGCGGACCCTGCCACCTTTCTAGCTTCAAACAGTGTTCTGGGGACCTTGTTTTTCTCCGAGAACAGCTTGTTTATTCAGTAATGGAAATAACAAATATTCCTGAGTTTCTATTATTACCTCATTAATACCATAAATATTTGAATTTGAATGTCTTCTCCAAAGGTGCATAGTGCCCCTTTAAAATATTGTTATGAATGCAAGTCCCTCCTAGCTGAGACATGTTTGTTGTTGTACTTTATGCTTAATGTTAACTGTTTTCCGCTAATTTTATGGCACAAGTAGCAGAGGAGGACCGTGCACAGCTCATAAATAGGGGTCCTCCTTAAAACTATATTTAGAGCAGGGAACTTGATAGGGCTCTCTGAAGGTCGCACACTATAGTTCATAGGACTTATAAAGCATGGAGAAAGTGCATACAGTCAACACGACAATGACGGCCAGGACACACGCCATGGTCGCTATAACTGAGCCACAATGTGTCAAACCTTCTCAGCCTTAGCCAGGTAGATCCACAGCTTCCTCCAGGTGGTGAATTTCTTCCTGTCACTGAAGTTGTACGCCATTTCCTTGCTGGCATACCTGGACACCAGCGGTGAGCGGTACTTCATGAACTCGTCTGCTCCCTCCATGCTTGCAAGACGAGGTGCTGTCCGCTAAAAACACGAGAGAAGTCCGCCTACACACACCTACACACAACAACACACACGCTAGGTTCCCGAGTGGCTGTGCCGACTGCAGCTCCCGGCATCACATGGAAGAGGACGCGCCTTTTTGCGACAGTACAAGCCGGCGTACGGCGTGAGGTCAGAGGGGCGTACCGTAACGGCGTACGGCAGAGTGGCGCGGCTACGTCACCGCTTAATTGCTTAAACTGTTTGTGGAAAACAGCAGCGACGGAGAGGAGTTACAGCAACAAAGTGCGCCAACAAACGTCAAATACTTATCAACACGGCCGCTCGTTTATTCAAAGTTCACACAGCGAATGTTTTGTCATCTTAACGTCTGTCTTACGTGACTTCCCTCGAGTCCGTGAACGCCTCTCGCCATCCAGCGTGCATAATTAACCTGATGAGGAGCCAAGGATGAGCTCAGCCTCTCAGGGTGATTCACATCATGTCTCTGCCCCAAACATCATGTGTTTGTTTGTGATGCAGCCCTGAGACACTAAAGGTGACAGCGCTTTGAATGCACTGCAATTACATACGGTCCTGCACGCATGTGCTATTTATAGGGGCTTTTATGTATTATGTAAGCTGTGCCTGCATGTCTTATATCAATATTTAAATTTATTCATGCAGCATACGTCCCCTCCCTGCCTCATGGTATTTCCATGTCTGCAGGCATCATATAAAGAGTTGTGTTTGTTCGTGATGAAGCAGCTGGGGAATACATCCAGCTGTAAATAGAGAACATAGTGCTCCCTCTCTCTCTCCTCACACTCCCCTCTCTCTCTCTCTGTCTTTCTCTCTCTCTCTCGCTCTCGCTCTCTCTGTCTATCCATCTTTCTATCTGTCCTCCTGACTGCAGTCTGCATACAGTGCCACACTGCTGCTGCTGCTGCTGCTGTGTGATACGAGCAAGTGGGAGGACCAGCCTCCTCTGTTTTGCCTTAAAAAAAAATGACGAGACATCTTCCTGGAGCTGCTGCAGCAGGGGTGGATTCAGCTTCCAGTCTCCTGCATTGCACAATCTTTCCCCTGTGCTCGGACTGATAAATAAGACAAAAGAAGGAAGACGCTGGAAGACGAGGAGAAGAGGAGAGAGGGACGCTTTACAGAGGAAAGGACGCGAAAAGAGCCATACTGGGGTGAAGGGGGTGTGGAAGATTATAGATTAAAAAAAAAAAAAAGACAAGAGGGAGAGAAGTTGAATGGCAGAGGAGGTATGAGAAGAGAAGGGGAGGCAGGGGGTGGATACAGGAAGCAGAAGGTAGAGCGGGTTACACTGCAGTAGAATGAGGGTGAGAGTGAAAGAGAGAGCCAAGAAGCATTCGAGCTGCCAGCCTTTCGCACACCACTCGGGATCCGTCGCTTTCTGAAGAGGCAACAAGAGGAATCCACCGTGGAGGCGAGAAGGAGAAGGAGGAGGGGGGCGGAGGAGGAGGAAGCCAGAGGTTCTACACACAAGATGGCTGCTGTGTCCTCTGCCTCTGACACTGGTAAGTGGGCTTTCATCCTTTGCTGCACACCTCGCCGCAGGTTCCCCCCTTCATCGCCGCTCATTCACTGACAGCATCCGGGGTAAACTCTCCGAGCCATTTCATGTTTGGTCCCAAACATCCTCAATTCTTGGAAACTGTTGCTGGCAACTTTCTGTGTTTAGCAGCTCACATGGAAAGTACCAGCAGCAGTGAGTAACAGGGGTGAATCAATAAACTTCCTTCTCCTCTCTCTATGTTCTCCCCTCTTGTCATCAGCACAAAGCAGGCATCTGTATTTCCTCCTGCCGCCATCTGAATCTTCTTGTTTTTTGGGATGCCGTTCATCGAAACATGTATCCTCTTTGTGTAACTTTCAATCCAAGTATATCATACAGTATTCTGTCCACATGCCGTTCTTTCTGGAAGGACTCCAAGGTCCCTCCTCTCTGACCCAATTCTTCCTAAGGCTAAGGGCAGAGGAAAACAAAGAGAAGGCATGCTGCGAGGGGGTTAGAGGGAGAGAAGGACGAGTATGAAAGAGGAGGTATAAGGTAGCAATGTGCTCAGATAAGGAAGGGGAAATCTGAGGAGTGAGGACAGGCATGTCTGAGAGTGAGTGTCTGAGGAGGAGGGAGGTCAGGTTATGTATTGCAAAAGAAGGAATGCAGAAGTTTCCTCATCTCTAAAAGGCACTCTGGGGATGAGACCCAACAGGAGATTAAAACAGAGTAAAGGATAAAGATCATTTCCTCTGAGATCACAGAGAGAAATAAAAACCGACAAACCAATCCATGTGGGGAACCTCCAGTCTAATCTTTCTGTCTTTCTACAGGTGACCCCAGGGGCCGACACCCCCCTGAGCGCAGACTGCTGATCCTCGGGGGGCCACGGTCTGGTAAGACCTCCACCGCCAACACCATCCTGGGGGAGGAGGTCTTCGACTCCGGGGCAGAGACTACCCACAGCAACGTGGGCCAGACAGAGATCTTCGGCCGACGGGTCACCGTGGTCGACACCCCGCCATGGGCCATCCCCAGTGACCCGGAGGACCACCCCGAGGCTGACAACAACAACGACGATGCCGGCGCCGAGTCGGACACCCCGCCGCAGCCCCCTCCGAGCCTGGATAGCGAGGGGCCGTGCATGGGTGCCATTCTCTGCCCTCCTGGACCCCACGCCATCCTGCTGGTGGTGTCCATCACACAGCCCTTCACTGAGATCCAGAGGAGAGCGGCAGAGGAGCAGCTGGGGGCCCTGGGTGGAGGGACCTGGAGGTACTCCATGGTGGTGTTTACCGGGGTGGACAAGCTGACTAAAGGTGTGTTCATTGAGGAGCACATAGCGAACACTGGAGACGCCCTGCAGTGGCTGGTGGAGAGATGTGGAAGCAGGTATGAAGTCTGTTTTCTTGTTTCCCCCTCATTCTCTCTCTTTGATTTCACAAAAAGTCTGCTCCTGTCAAGGGAACATGTTTGTGTGTGAAGTCTCTGTTGGTCACAATGATTTGGTCAGAACAACAGGGCAGCAGCAGTTTACTACACAGCTTAAAAAGGGATTTTACACATCAGTGTCTCCGTCCATGTCTTTGGGAGAACTACTGCATAAGAAGAAAAGTTGTATGAGGCCTTTTGCGGCTCCAGAGGGAGCTGCGTGAAGCAAATCAAATGCCTTAAGCCATGTCTCTTGAGTCAGGGTCGGCTGAGTGTCCTGACGAGCCAGATGGTTTGTTCCACAGAACCATCTGGGAAATTGTCCTTTGCAATGGTTTGGAATAGGGCAGGCACAAAAACTTGGCAGGTGATTGGGCAAACCATCTGTGTATCACCCTCTATCACAGGCTTACTTCAACCAATCAGATAAACAGAAGGAGAACATTACAAGTGGAGCCAGTTGGTAGATCAAATTCTTACCAAAGCCATTCAAGGGAAGAGCGAAAACATCCTTTCCAGCGTTCAGCGCTGTTCTCCGCCCGTCTTTCAATGAAAGAAGAACAGCTACGCTAATCTCTTGAGGAGCCGCCATTGTTGTTTTCAGTTAAACATTTGATTCTCTCCTAAATTGTCAGACCTAAACAACAACCATAGCAGCCAGTAGTTTCTCAAAGGACGATGGTTGGTTCAGCCCCTGTGTTTGGCCACAAGCGTACAGCTTGAAGCCTGATATGTATGATTGATTTGCGAGATCACACGATCAGGTGACTACAAATTTGAGAATGAAAAAAAAGTTTGGGGTTGTGGCTACCCCAGGCTATATTAGCTGAGCAGAACACAGTCGGCAGTCAAAATGCATTGTGGGCAATGTAGGGAGCTGCTTTAGACAAGGAATTGAAATGACAGTATCTCTGGTTGTAGCCATCATGAGTACATGAGAGGAGTACGATGCTAAACAGGAGGAGCACTCTTTTCTCAAGGTGTCTCCTGCACAGGTACACATGTGATTTTTTGAACCATCAAATCTTGATTGCATTGATAAAGAGGTACTCCAGTATTTTCACATCGCATTTCTATAAGTCAGGGGACTCGCGAGAGATAGATTTTTTAACAAGAATGGTGACAATTGAGGCAGCTGGCCGAGAAAAGCTCCCTTTAGTCCCTATTATGGTTTAATCTTCCAAAACGCTTAATCCTACATTTTCATTTTCTGATAAAAAAAAAAAAAAACAAGTCTCCTTCCCACTGAGATAACTCACGTGACATCATCAAGTTTTGCTTCCTTCAGAGCAGCGGCAGACTTTCCACAACTGTTTTCACAGACTCTGTAAGAATGCTTCTTTATAAATGTTTTGTTTTTTAATCCTCCAGATACCACGCCTTTGATAACACTCGCAAAGAGACCGAAGACAACACCCAAGTACCTGAGCTGATGGAAAAGGTGGAGGAACTGATCACAGACAACCAAGGTTTGTTTTTCACATTAAGCAATATTATTGCATTTTTGTGTGGTGATACCCTCAATAATAATAATGTATGCAGATCATCCCCTTCTTTGTTTAAGAAAACTGATTGAAGACAATGAATAATTTATTGTTGCTGTTGTGCAGGCTGGTACTTCGAGGTTAATGAGTTGATTTTACTGGAGGAAGAGCAGGCCAGGAGAGCTCTGGAGGAGGAGAGGATGAGGATGGAGGAGCACGCCAGGCAGAGGGAGCAGATGATCGGAGGACCTCCCAGAGGTATGAGGGAGCTGTGTGTTAGTGTCTGTGTGTGTTAGTGTCTGAAAGTGAGTGAGTCATGTGGTGAGGGAGAGAGATGAGTGCACCTGTGCTGTAGCGCTGTTCCCGAGAAAACAAAGCCCCAGATCTGGTGTTCTAAAAAATAGCTTAGTCATTGGAAGTCAATCAATACTGCTGTCTCCCACTCTGTCACACTGTTTCCCGGACCATTTTTCTCTCTGTTTCACTATTTCTTTGTCTGTCTTTCTGGGTTTAAAGAGTTGCGACTGCTCTTATTGGGCTGGAAGGGCGTTGGTAAGAGCTCGGTGGGGAACGCCATCCTGGGTCGTCGGTACTTTGAGTCGGGCCAGGAGACAGAGCTGTGCCTCAGGAGGCAGGCGCTTGTATCTGGTCGTCGGATCACCATCGTTGACACCCCGGGCTGGGATTGGTTCTCGGTGAGGCGAACCCCAAAGCGCATCCGCCAAGAGTCCCAGCGTGGAGCTGCCCTCCTGCGACCCGGACCCCACACCCTACTGCTGGTCCTCCCCGTCGTCTCGTCACTCACCGCCAGGAAGAGGCGAACGCTCCTGGCTCACATAGAGACTCTGTTTGGTGACAGTGCATGCCTCCACACCATGGTACTGTTCAGCTGTGGTGACTGGCTGGGCCGCACGCCCATCGAGGAGCACATTCTTAGAGGCGGGCGGGAGCTGCAAAGACTACTCGAATACTGTGGGAACTATTACCACGTCTTGGACAGTAAGACCCCTGGCAAAGACAGGAGTGTGTCAGTCCTGCTCGACAAGATAGAGGAGATGATCAGAGAGAACGGAGACAAGGCTTTCCTCCCCATACAGACAGAGTGGCGTAAGTAACAATTTTATTTTCTTGTTTTGCTATCTGAACATACACCAATCAGCCACACTGGCAATCCCTGATGGCAGTGACTCAGCAGGACAATGCGTCCTGACACAACACAAAACCTGCTCAGAAATGGCCCAAGGAACATGGCAAAGAGGTCAAGGCAATGACCTGAAACTCCAAATTACCAAGATCCCATCTGTGGAAAGTGCAGGAACAGTCACAGCACACAAGACTTAAAGGATCTGCTGCCAGACACCCCAGAGATGCTGTGTTCATGCCTCAACAGGTTCCAGCCAAGTCCAATCCAAAGTGGGGCCTCTATGGATCGAACCAATTCGGGAACATCCCATGGATCAGAATGGGATCTTGGGAATTTGGAAACCAAGTGGACTTCTTGAGCTCTTTGTCTTGTTCCTCGGGCCATTGCTGAGCAGTTTTTAGGGTGTGGCAGGGAGCACAGTCCTGCTGGCAGCGGGCACTGCCATCGGGGAGTGCCGTTGCCATGAGGGGGTGATGAGTTGGTGACTAGTGTCAGGTGGCATTCATATAAATGCCAACACCCAAGGTTTCCCAGCAGAAAATATGATTGTAATGAGATGATCAATGTTATTCACTTCACCTGTAAGTGGTTTCATTGTTGTGGCTGATTAGTGTAAATGTCTGAAGTTTATGTGTCTAATCAAGTTTGTTACTATCAATCTGTCTAATATAACTGTGTTGTATTTGACAGTGAGCGAAGAGAGCTCCTACTCCTCTGACAACACTGAGCCTGAGGATGACTGTCGAGGCTGCCAGCTACAGTGACACAATCGCATTAGAGGGAAAGTGTTCCGGCTCCTTAACCTCATTGTGAGTCTCCAACAGGCCCTAACATCGCCAAGTGTAACTCAAACCTCATCTAGATGTCGCGCTCCGACTCTCAAGAGTTTTAGGGAATTCAAGCTCTTTGTTAGAAATGTACAAGACTGAACTCACTGACCACTGAGCAGAGCTCGACCTGGACTTAAAGTGCGATGGGCAACCACGAATAAATGTTCAAGAACACTCTCCTCAAACCCAGGAGGAGGAAAAATATTCTGCTTCTGCTTCAAGGGACCAGAGCTCTGTCCCTGTTCATGAGCATGTACACCAATATCAACTGCTGCTAAAGAGACCCTGTTCAACACTGCAGAGTAAATAATTACTCATCTTTGTAACTATGTTCAGATCGCACTTACACAAGTTGAAAGCATAAAATTGAAACCAAAAGGCATATACTTATATTATCATGACCAGTCAGATTTGGTGGTAGGACTCGTGTTTGCGGTAAGTTAGTAACTCCTCGTTATTGGAAGACCAAGAGGAATGTCTCTAGTATGACTTGTAACGTGACTTTCGACTGGACTTTATAATATTGTCATTCCCATCTCTGCATCAAGTGCCATTTCTGTCATTCAGTTCAAATTAATGGTTCAAAGGAAATGGTTTACTGAATACCAAATGGACACATGGACAGATAAAAAGATGACATTGTGTACTGGAACATGTGCTCATTAGTTTTAAATTGAGTCTTGAGGTTTTTGTGGCATCATGAAAGTACACCATCAGATATGAAACATCCGACAGCCGTCTTATCTTTAACATTTGGTTAGCTTCTGCTCAGGGAGTCAGGGTTGAAATGCTTCCTCCAGGGCAAAATCTGGTACATTTACAGAAGCGCTGATCAATGCCGATCGCTAAACTGCAGACGCAAGACACATATTAACTCAAATCTATGAGCATTTGCTTTAGTTTGCTGGAAGTCAAAGGGAGTCAGTGCTGCACTGTGGTTGTGGTTGGATACTTTGGTTCTCTTGTGCAAAAAAGAAAAAATTGCTTTAGTTTGCTGGGAGTAGGGGTGGGTGATCAGACGATACTAGATTGTGATCGTTCGAAGGCGTCCACAATGTACCTTCTATCTTGTCAGACTAATCGTAGAGATTGTGGTATTTAATGTCCTCTTCTGTTTCAAAACTTTACACAACCTTTCTGACTAGTGAATCTGTGCTACTTGAACAAACCAATGCCTTGGGTGATGCACTGTAAATGATGCAACATCAGGTAAAGCTAGCAACATGAAAGACGAGGGGCTTCATCGTGGATTGTGATCTCGATTAAATACATCATGATATGATTTTTTTGGCCAGATCACCCGCCCCTAGCTGAAAGCAAGAGAGAGTCCTTGTTTGCACTTTGGTTGGCATTGTTTCCTTTGCTTGAGGAAAATAGATTAGCTCCATCCAAAGCGGTGATCAGAGTCATCGGTAGCACGCCTCTGCTGTAGCATTCATGCACACGAGCAGCTCTGAAAGCAGAGAGGAAAGGCTGTAAAGAAACTGTGTGCAGTCTCAGATCCCTGCGGAGCTACTTGGGCAGGCTCTGCTTCGCTGTTTGTGTTCATGCATCCAGTGCAATTATCGACAAGGTAGATTCAGCTATGTGCCTCAGCATCAAAGCGTGAGAGTGGGAGCACAGCCCTGCGGCAGGGCAGTATCCTATAGGCTACATCAAGCTTTTGCATGCTACAGAAAACAACATAACCTCATGAACCATACGAGCTCACATAGGGCTTTTACTACCTTTTTCTACATCAGTGACACATCTGTTCCTGACCTCAATAGTGATGTTTTGAAAAAAAAAATATATATATATATATATATTCAGCTCTCAGAGGCATGTTAAGACACCGCATGCAGATAAATGAGTGCCTATAGAGTTGAAGGCAACCTCACGTCTCATTCCTCTGACTCTTACTCGAGTCTATGGGAGTTTTCTGGTATGACATCACAGCCTACTTTTACAACTGCAAAAAAAAAAAGTGGAAAAAAGAGAATTCACGCTCTGAAAGGTATAAATAAAAGCATTAATAATGTGACCGATACCACTGCCATGCTGTAAAATGTTCTTTTATACAGAAGACGTAGCCTCTAAAAGAAAATCCCCGACACTGCTTCCCCGACGCTTTACTGACTCTGTGCTTCATCTAGTGATGTAGGCCACCGCAGCACCTTGTGTGACAAGCATGACGTTACAATTTGATATGAGGATGTTTCAAACATTCATTTGGAGTCTTAAGTCCCACCTCACCTGTGAATATATTGTATAAGCCGTGTATATTTATTACAGTGTAAATGATGTTACATTGTACGCTTTTAGCGAAGCATTTTGCACTGTGTCAGTTCTACCACTTTACCGTAGCCAAAGTGACGTTACTTTCCCGTGTCGTCCTTACCTAAATGGTGATTGCATCATCAGTACTTTGCTCATCATCAGACAAAAATAAAAGATATGGATATATTGTTGTGTATTTTTGGCTTTCATCTTATTATTTAAGTGTTTTTTGTAATCTGCTGTGTACTTTGTTATTGATGGACTGCAGTACCATTCTAGAGGACAAAAAACATTATGGCTGCATTCCAAATCACATACTTCTCCTTTGTGCTGTTAGTACGGACCTCAGCTGCCCTTCCAAAGTACATACCATTTCATGCAGTATGCAGACAAGTGGGACATACTTGAACTTTGACCTCCCCATCGTGATTTTTGAAACAAAAAGACAAAGTATGCAATTTGGAATGCAGCCCATGAGCTGTCATCTGTGCGTGCTCTCTCGCCGCTCAGATGATGTGACGTATCTTCCGCTGCGCAGAGGATTGTGGGTCAGAAAAGCATGCTGCAAAATGCAATAACACACCCCGGTGTACACTGCCTTTGACGCACTATGTATTGGGACATACTTTTTGTTTATTCTGGCATACTATATAGTATGGCAGTATGGGTATTAGAGCATAGCGTCATATTCTGTCATGCAAAGCAGATAACCCCGTGGTGAAAGTAGTGATTGTGCAATTTCGTCACTAGGTGGCCCTGTAACAAGCAGATTTGTCTGCACTGAGAGAAAATACGTATTACCAAAACAATGTGAAATAAGAAACTTCGAGTATTGTAACACTTTATAATAACCATCATTAATAAATGGTAAATTTATAGTTCAAGGTGCACTGTGTAGTTTTGGGGAAGACATTTTAATCAGAAGAGAAAACAAAAAACAAACTAACCTTAAAGGACGACACAATTTCATACTTTTGTTTATTTGTGGCGGACCCTGCCACCTTTCTTCGCTGGGGACCTTATTTTCCTCTGTAATTAACTATAAACTTAGATTCATAAATGTATTAGTGATGGTTATTATAAGGTGTTACCTGGGTATTATCTGCTCTCCTAAGGCAAAGGTTAGTGTTTCTTAAAATCATTGAAAGAAGTCACATGGGTGAGGATGTAAAGAAATGTTCAGGCAGTGTAAAGGACCTCGAGGTCAGTAAACTAACTTTTTAACAAATTACTTTTAAGTTTTACTTGCCAAAAACTATGGCTATGAAATATACCGGACATACAGTACTGTAATTGTGGTGCTGGTGGCATTATCCTGTCAGGTAACCCTTTATAGTGGGTGTCACTGTGTCAGAACCACCTCTGAACGAGGAAAAGATGTGACCTTTTGTGAATGAATTGTTCTCACTGAATGTGGGAATTGCTGAAAGCCACTGTAACGGTTCAGACACTAATAATGTTTGAAAATAGCCATGAAAAATGAGGGTATTTACACGGGCGGGAGTTAGCCAAGTCTTTGTGTCCTGGAAAGAAATGTTTTTTCCTATTTTAAGTAGCTCTGCAGCATCGTGACTCTGGCCTGCCTCCAGATATAGATCGTCCCTAAGCTATCTGGATGACAGCCTGGACCAATTACAGTGTGAACACTCGGGCTAGTTGTAGGCTGGATGCCTGCCTTTTCTTTTTTCTTTTTTTTGTGATATTATTCAAGCTGTGCCATCGTCAGCACTAGTCAGCACTCTTTTCTCCGTGCATGCTCTTTCATTCTCCCACGGACGACGACAAACATATGGTCTCCTAAGCACACGCTTCAGCATCTGTCCTGATAATTCAATGATCCTAAAACAAGACCTTCTGTTTTTATTTGAAACACGTTTTTCTTGTTCTGGGAAATGGCATTTTTGAAGTTCACATGACTATCCATTAATTGAACACTCGTGTGTGCAGCACACTGCTGGTCAGGCTGCCTCCATTATCCTCCTCCCAGTTTGTTTGTTTGAAAGAGGCTCCACTCAGATGGACCTGCACAGGCTCATTGTGATGCATTATCAGACCAGGAACAAAGACTGTGCTCTGTTAAAGGTCGTTTTCTGAACAGACTGTTTGGAAACAGGTCACCAACATGTGCTGTGGTAATACAAACCACCTGCACTTCAGTGTAGCTACTGAATTCATTTAGACCTGTGGTTTGGATTTCATTCATTTTTTATCCTACAAGCCTTCTATTGATGTATAAACTCACTTTGTCAATGCTATGGTGTTATGTGTACATTTACACTCCATTATTATTGAATTATCCAAAGACAAAACATTTTCTTATACCATCCACTGGTCTACCACCATCATACATAATTGATGCCCAGAGGAGATCACACCACATGACTTCAATTGGCTTTAGATAAGACTCTTTATTAAGAGATTCATAATACAGATGGTCCGGGTATACTAGAATACACAAAGGTTAAAATATTACAAAGACATGCTACTGGCAAGTTTATGAGGTCCAGTGATAGAAAAAAATATACAAACATAAGACATATCACACAAGTTTATATACTGAGTGGAAATACTCTAAATGTGACAGAAGGATTCTATAGTTAATACCAGTGTTCAATATTAAAATAGGACATGTTCTAACCAATGTCAGGTTTTCAGGAATTCGCATCTAAAACATGCTGTGAGGACATTTTTCTGATACTTGTTTGCATGAAATAAAATCAGCTGAGCCCACGTTCTCGCTATCACTTCTGATGACACACTTCATCTGTCATATTTGGGTCCAACCACTAGGGGGCAGCACTATGCCCTTTTTTGCTCCTGGCGTGCTGAACCTCCTCCATCAGCTCTTTCAGGTACTCGATCTCCCTGGCCATGGATTCAGCCTTCTCCGTCAGCTCCATGTTCTTCCTCTCCAGCAGCGCGAACTCTTCAAGCAGTGCCTCCTGCTCAGATTTCTTCTTCTGCCGGTAACGTGTGGCGGCCGTCTTATTCTGCTCCATCTTCTTCAGTTTCTTGGTCTTTGAGCCCCTCTCTTCTCCAGCCGCACCTCGTAGGGACTTTACTTTGACACTGGTGGTGCTGGGAGAGGGTGGACTGGCTTTGTACGAAGGCTCAGGGTATGGTCTGCTTCTGCAGGACCTTGCTGGAACGGACGAGTGACCGACCTCTGGTGTGGTGGCTACAGTGGTGGTGGTGATTGCGACTTCCTCTTTGGGGGCCAGCACGAGGACAATGCGGGTTGGAGAGAGGGAGAGTACAAGCCTCTGGACCTGAGGGACGACAGGGGCCAACAACGGCTTCACCTCGCTCTCAGAGACATCCACTTCACTGCCCAGGTCCAGGGTGTAGGCTGGGGAGGAGGGAGAATCGACCAAGGGGGAGGACGGGTCAGGAGAGGCAGGCTCAGACTTGATTTCCAGCTCCTCTTGTGGCTCTGGGACGCACAGGGGAGGGGAGGGGACATCCTGCTCATCGATGTAGGGTTCAGGCTCATCCACTGTGATGACAGAAGGCTCAGCAGGAAGAGAGGAAAGAGGAGGGGGGAGAGCAGGAGTGGAGAGGGTGGGCATTGGGAGAGAGTCGAGCTCCATAGGGCAATCCAGGGAGGCGAGGAGGTCTTCTGGAGAGCTGGGGGACTCTTCAGTAGGACTGCAGGAGCCAATCAGAGACTCCAGGTCGAACTCGCTTAGATCCACCCTCTCAGCCATCCAGTCCAGGTCACTGAACATATCCTCTGTGGAGGCAAATCAGGGATTATATTAATAAGCTATTTCATTTATGTTAAGTGTGCTTAAAGACTGCTTTTTTTGGAACATTTTTTTACCTTTATTGTCAGCTGAGACTGCCTGTCTCAGCTGACCAGGGTGGTCCAACCAGGGGAGGGAGAGCAAGTCAGACTCAGTCCCGACCTTGTCCTCCTGGAGGAGGACAGCCGGTGGTGAGGGAGGAGGAGAGTAGAAGGGAGGAGGAGAAGAGGAAGAAGACAGCGATGAGGAGGCGAGGGGCGACACGGGCGAAGTGTCCCCCTCTAGTGAGATTCCTCCTCCTTCCTGTTTTTCTTCTTGGTCAGGGCGAACAGATAGGAAGTCCACGGCGTCAGCCATGGGAGAGGAAGGACCCCAGAGCAGGGCCTCCATGTCTTCCAGGCCAAACTGTGAGCTTGTCATCATCATGGTCATAATGGCTGTTGTTGGTCACAAAGGGAGTGCGTGACGATGCTAGGAAAGCTTCGAACTCTTTTATGCTGTCGAAAGCAGCAGTGGCGAGGGTTTCCACGTAGGACCTGAGGGATAGAAGGAGACATTAGTGGTGAAAATATGAACAGCATTGTAAAAAATTACTAGAAGTAAAGAAACCCTTTTGAAAATGTTTATTTAGACTCCGTTGTGTTAACAAAGGAACAGTGTGGGTGAAAACTAAAGCAGTGTTTGTGTATTCTGAGCACAACACTGCCCCCATCACTGCAGTACACCTGCTGCACATCACGTGTTTCCACCCAGCTACCAGTCTTATGACTCTGACGTCAAACAGGGTCAGGCGTGAACTCCACCACCCTCTCGTCTGTCTGTCTCTCTCTATAAACAGCCACTTCTGTTCCCAATCCGCCTACACGAAGCCGCCATTTTGACACAAAGAGGAAACGAACCATTTTCTGACTGCCACGTCGACAGCCCTGACAATAACACTGAAGGTTTACCGAAATTTGACAATTCTGTCGTCGACCTTCACACTGATATAACGTTATCAGATAAAGACAAACAAAAAATATGCTAATATCACGTGTTACACTATCTCAAGAGCTTGTCCTTTATTCTGACACACCCCCAAAGTCACTTTCACCATTTATTCGCCGCTTCAGATGTTGACTACTAATTTCTAACAGCCCAAATTATTATAAACAAATACAACACAAAATTGATTTTAATTAAAATATATTAACAACGAATTTCGTGCTCGCGGAAACGTCAGGCTGTCGAAGCACGCGGCCACAGTAGGCCGGACAGCTGTCATCGAACAAATAAAAAATATATATACTTACGACATGTTTGCTGAATTAGAAGAGACTCAGTGCACTGGCTGGATGCACTGTTTTGTTGGCGGCTAGGTCGCGGCACACTTTTACACTGCCATTTCGGCAAATCGAGCGATGTTCAACAATGCTGTCAGTTGTGTTGTTGCTCCTCAGACGGGAAAATGGCGCACGCTGTCGCGCGGTGCTGTTATAGAGCTACAGCATGGGCTGTCCCGGAGGTATCCTTCCGCCATGCCCACAAGATCACTCCGCCTGCGTTTGTTATTCCACATTCCATGCATAGTCTGCTGTCAGCCTGAAAGTAGTCCCTGGTATATAAACTACATTAATACAAGATTAATTCACTTATTACAGTGATTTACATTAATTATGCCATTTTTTGTCGAACCACAATCTTTAACCACCCTTAAACACTGGCTTCAGTAAGGTTTTACAAATATAAAATGTTTATTAAAATGCTAAAGTGCTAAATAAGACATTTAAATACAAGTTGCACCATTTATCACAGTCAAAGGTGCAATATGTATGAATTATAAATTACCACAGTCAAAAATTATCAACAAAATGTGAAGAACAAAGAGTTTTGACGTTATATCAAACTCATCTAGCATACTAACCAGCTAGTCAAGACCTGTCCTTTTTCATAATACCACTCCAAGCTTGCAGTCTGGACTGCTAGCTGCAAGGCTAACTGAGCTAAGTAGCTAACGGTGGATATAGTTAGCATGAGGTAGCGATTACTCTGGTGATATGCTGTGTGGTATTTGTATGAATTCAGAAAGTGGCAAATTCTTACATATTGCTCCTTTGAAAAATACATACATCTCTTTCACACACACACACACACACACACACACACACACACACACACAAGCCATCAACAAGTTCTTTGGTTCAACTAAACATCTCCCACATACGATTCATTTGATCCAGTTCATCCTGCAGATTTTCAGCCAGCAGGCGAACCCTCCCGGAAAACTTGCTCTCTCTTGACTTCTTCAGCTTCTCGCTATCCTTTTCTGAGAAATACAGATCCATTTCCTTGGCAAAAGCTTGAAGCAGTCTCTCAGATGACACCCCAGCAAAAGCCTTCCCAGCATTGTTCATGTTATTCTTCATCACAAACTGTGACAGATGTGCCATCCTCAGTGCATCAGTCTGGGCCCCTGCCCTCTGTAGCCTGGGAATGTCGTGCCTTCGCAGCTCGTTCATCACAGAGAGAATAAAATCCAGACAGTGTCCCAGGTCGACGACTTTGTCCTTATATTCGTACACCAGTTTCTCCACTGTCATCCTACTCACAATCTTCTTGTTGGCCTTAGCAGCGTGGGCGCCCATACCCCCAGCGGACGCCACCATGCCGGCACCAACAGCTGTGGCGATCAGCGAGGTACCCATGGTCACAGGAGCCAAGGCGATACCCAACACCGCAGTTACTCCACCCACGGCACCTGTGGTGCCTCCAGCAATGCCCATGGTTTTGGTCTTCTTCTGCATCTTGTCCAGGCTGTGGGAGATGGAGCTGAACTCTGCGATGAGGTCCCGCAGTCTTTCACTGCGTTTCATCATGAGGAGGGTGTACAGACGCAGGGCCTTTTTCAAATTCAGGGCTCTCTGATTAAATGTTCTGCATGGGGAAAGTGACAGGCAAGACTTAACGAAAATGTGCTCCTTTAACCAGCTCAGTTGGTTAGATTTGATATTAATTCTGAAGTAGTCTAACCCGTAAACGTCCAATGTAACATTTCATTTTTTTACCAAAAAGGCCATGTGGTAATTAGGTTTTTAGTACTGTGTGCTCATTGTACACACATACCTACACATTGTACACCAAATTTGGATTCTCTGAAGCAGTATTTCCTGTAACTATTGAAATGATGCAAAACAAAACTAAAGGCACCAAAAAGACGCCACCAGTTCACAAGAAAGAACTCGAATGACAGTTTCTGTGTAGTTACCTGATTTCTTCCTCTATACTGAGGCCATACAGTGATGGAGCCATGTCATCAGACTCTGTTGGAGTGACAGCACAGAAATAGATTAAAAACCCGTTATAACCCAACAGCCCACCAGCAGTTATGGGCTCATATGCCCACCCTAGAGCCTACAACAGTCAATGAGTGATCATTCAGACATGTGACCAACTTCTTTCTCATCTCTCCCGAGCCACTTACACTCCAGTCTCCAGATGATTGAAGTGGCCAATGATATTTCAAATCCAGTGATTTAGTTTACATCAGTTTTTAAAGCCCTAGACTTGGAAATTATGCAAGTTTATGTAGTTTTTCTACCTAAGCACTTTTTTTTGACTATTTTCAATGGAAATAAATTTAAATAAAGAACTACAAGGAGTTTTTGCCCCTGTTACTCTCAATCAGTGGTATTTTGAGGTCACAAAATGGTGTTTTTGTGCCAGGCATCTGGATATTGCCTCAAAGGAAACATACTAAATGTCCATTTTCAGTGATATTGTTATAACATTTGTACTTGAACCATGTAAGACTACATGATGTGGACCCGTTGTGTTTTTCAGCTAATAGGGCAAGAAAAACAGATTTAATTCAGTGTGTTCAAACTCCTATAGATTAATGAAAGAAGCACTTACAAAGCTTTTGACAGGTTGGGGAAAATAATTTTATATATATTTCCAGAAAGAAGAACACATACTAAGCTTTATTTACTGAAAACAGTGACATGTTCTGTCTAACTTTGCATGGTAACTAATGTATTTTTTTGCAGTTTTGTTTTGAAATTGATAAATAAAAAGAAAAACAAGAATGGCGGTACAAAGCTTCACACACAACTGTGATTTCCTTGTGAGAAAACAAACTTTTGTACTTACTGCACACTCTCTTCAACCATCTCAGCATCGCATTGATGTCCTGAGGAAAACAGGTTATTTTCTTGTCAGAAACAGATCTTCTTCATGAAACCTCTTTTTACACAGTGTTCAATCACAGTTCATTTGCAGGCGAAGCAGAGGTGCGAGTGAACTAAGCTTTACCTCTGTGTCCGGTGTGGTCTGTTGATTAGAAGTGTAGTGGCCACTCTGGAAGCGTGACGACCCAACTTGTCTCTGATATTATTTAACAGAAATAGATGGATGCATTGGAAATAAATTAAAGCATATCATTGTCGTAGAAATTAGCTCACGTAGCCAATTTTAGAGTATGCAAACACAGACACACAGACACAGTATCTCACTATCACTTCTTCATTGTCCTCTGGCAGAATGTCCAGGTAGGCACGATTCTCTATCTCCCAGTACACTGACTCCGATGGCGCCTCCTTTGAAGGTGGTGGTGGTGGACAGAATGAAGGTACTTTTGGTCTTGTCTGTGAGAGACCAAAAAAATAAAAAAGCAATTAAAAAAATATATAGAACAACATTTCAATAAAATGAATGTTTTTTTTTTAGAAAAAAAGCAGTAAACAGAAGATATATGTCTAAATATATATCAAAATAAAGGGATCTTAATTGATAAATTGATCATTCTTGAATGTGTCGAGGCTAGTCTCTGCAGTAAAGGTGCATTATATGAAAACTTTAGTTTAAAACATTTCCTTTTTAAAAAAAAAACAAACTCAAACTTAAAACAGAATGTGAAGAAATATCAGGTTTGAGCTGATGTCAAATCTATTCTCTATTATCTGTTGCAGGTATCTATTGATAGTTAGCATGCTAACCAGATAGCCCCTAGCCACTTTTTATTTCAATAGGTGATAGTATCATAGTCAACAACACCAGAACTCCCCCACTGCTTCGAGCTCCCAGTCAGCTAATACAACTGATAGCTGCACGGCTAACTGAGCTACTTAGCTAACAGCAGCTACAGTTAGCAGCAGTTAGCAGACATGTTTGGAGTTGTTTGGAGAATAGATTTGAAAGGTGGCCAATTCTTACATATCACACCTTTATTATTCCTATAGTTGAGGACAGGAGTAGGATAGGGGTCACTTTTTTTCGTTTTAAGAACAAAACGCTGCTCGGCCGGCCCTACGAGAATCTGTATTTCATGGGATCCTTTGTATCGGAGTTTCCATGACAGCATGGCGAACAAAGGTGTCTCTGCACCTCCTGTAAATGCCTTTTTGGCACCTGTCAAAGCACAGTTTATCACCTGTAGATATCTGGCTCTCATACCTGTAGAGGCAAGGTTTCACAAGTCGAGTAGGAGCGGGGGAGTCGAGGCGGAACTGCAGGTCTGTCTGTGCCGTCCGTGACCTGAATATCAAAGACATTCACATTGTGGTTGCATAATCCAGCTGAATATAAATAAAAACATTGAATGTATTCCAACATTTCTTTTCCCAGCGGCAGGGTGCTGAGCTTTCACTATGTCACTGATTATGATAACAACCCATGTCATGAGGCCACTATAATAAAACACTATTGTCATTACCCCAACTAACAGCAGATTTAACGTTTGAATTTAAGCTTGCAATTTACCGTTGAACTATAAGTCCCACAGAGGCCCACCACGTCGGGAGAGTGTTGCATAGAGCTGGAGGACGAGTGTCTGGATCGCTGAATCTCATCAGTGTAAATCTGTTACAAGACAACATAACAAGATAGGAAACAAAACATTCAAAGTTTGATTGTTTTTAATCAGCGAAAAGGTAACTCGAAGGCCAGCTAAAATATGTATACTCAGAAGTCACCTTCAATTAAACACCTTCACACATGTCTTAACGAAGTCAAGGGTTGCAGAAATGTTTGGATGATGTGAAAAAGTACCTTAGATTCTGGCCTCATTGTAGACGATGGTCTGTCATAAAAGATGGCGGGAGGAGGGGGGCGTTTGGGCGGCAGTAGAGGAGGAGATTTGCTGCTCTCAGAGCTGACAGCCGGAGACTAGCAGACAAGTTAGACAGGAAAAAGTAGGGAATTTCACCTATTTACTTTCTTCGTAAGAGTCACATAAGACGATTGATACCACCATCATGTCTCTACGGCAAACTTGTGGCTAGAGCCAAAAGATGGTTAGCTTAGCTTAGCACAAAGGCTAGAAACAGTTAGCCTAGCTTTGTCTGAACTGATTTTAAAAAAGAATAAAAATGTTGCCGAACAGCAGCTCCAACCGTCACTAACTGACATTTATCTTGTTTGTTTAATCCACACAAAACTGACAGTGTAAAAATTACAATGTGCAGTTTCCACAGGGGGTAATGAGCATTTCTTGGCCGGAGGCAATAACTTCCTGTCATTTCAGAGTCCGCTAAGGACTATTTATCTAACTCTCAGATGGAAACCTAATAAGCATATTTTCCTAAATGTCAAACTATTCCTTTGAGATGAGTCACATTTCTAGTAGTAACATTAGACTCTTAGTGACAACATAATGAAGCTCATTATTTTGTTAACAACATCACATACCTTCAAATTTGTCACAGTGTTTACATAGGGACTTCCTATGTTGACTTCTGCTTTGGGTTGACTGGAGGTCACGTTTTTGCTCGGTGGCGGCGGTCTGGGAGGAGGACAAACAGAACGAGGCGTCTTATATTCGGCACGGCACTGGGAAACCTGCCAATGGAGGGGAAATGAAAAAATGAATACATGCTTATTAATAAAAAACATGAGTTAATCTCAGTTAAGTGTCAACATCGCTCAACTCACAACTCAATCGAGAGAAAAAATGTTGGCAGGGTATGTTTCAGCAGTCCACGGATACTTTGTTAAGTAACATTTCTTCATGTCGAATTTTACATTTTTTGTTGTGATTACATGACTCTGTGCTCATGGGTTAGGAAAAGATCACGGCCCAATCCATTTCTAAGTTTTAACCCTGGCCTGTGTTTTCAAGTGAACCCCCTCAGAACAGAGTAATGCGCTGATTTCTCTTGCATTGCTGTGTCTATCCTGGTCTTATCAAACAGTATTTTCTATTTATCTGATAGAGATAGAAAAGCATGAATGCCCACCATTCATTCGTAACTTCACGCTACCAATCAAGCCGTCAAAGGAAAAAGAACACTCAATCGGTACCAAACGGCAGCCTGGCTTTATCAGCTAACAGCGCTATCGTTGCGATTGTTTTGTGCTCGTTCCAAGTAAAAGGACCGTAAGACATTAGATAAGGGTAGAGAGTTCTCATAACCCCAGATCTGAAGTGTGTCTCGCGTTTCGCTCTTCATCCCCACCCCTCTATCCCAACAAGAATCAGGACAGCTTACCTGTTCAGATGGAAATTGCGCTGACATCTTGCTGAAGGAGGAGTTATATGTAAAGATTAATACGCACATCCCGTCTCTACGGTAAATAAGTAGCTGGAGCCAACAGACGGTTAGCTTAGCTTAGCACAGAGACTGGAAACAAAGGCAAACAGTTAGCCTCGCTCTGTCCGAATGGGAATTCTTTGCCTACCAACACCTCTATCATTCATTAATGTAACATTTATATCTTGTTTTTTCAATTCATACAAAAACCAAAGTGTAAAAATGACAATTTGCAGTTTCTAAAAGGGGTAATGAGCCAGAGGCAATGACTTCCTTTTATTTCAGAGAGATAACAGGAAGTCCACTACAGAGGGGCTCTGATCAACTCATCTAACTCTCAGATAAAAATGTCCAGTGGTTTCGTGCTTACAAATATTGAAACGCCGTCGCAACGTTGACGTCGCGGTTTCTCATTCGGCAGATGTCTAAACGTGATATCACACGTATTGCAGAGCTGCTGCTATGATATTTGACGTATCTGTAGTTTGCAGAAACATACAATGCCAATGTCTCCTGCCGTCTGGGCTGTCACTGACCTCTGTGTCGGTTGTATTGCTGGTTTTGTCGATAGAGTCAACTGTGCTGTTGTCGTTGCCGTTACAGTCGGCCTTCGGCTTTAATTTAGTCCTGGGACGAGGTACAGGCTTGACTACAACCTCTGACTGGCTTCCATCTGTGACAAGAGGCTGTCAACAAAAACCAGAAGTGAACACAGATGACAAAAAGGAAAACCCCAGGCTAAGTCAAGAACAATGCCTTTTTTTGTCTTTTGTTCCATGAAATATGGAACAAGGTGATAAGAAGGCAGCTGATACAAGATGAACCAGCCATTCAGATAACATGAATCCATTTTTACCGTTGTTGCATCTGGGTCTTCGTAGGTAGGCTGTATGACTTCATAGGAGCTGGTGACGGAGGGCTTCATCATGTAGCTTTTCCTGGGGGGTTTGGGCGGCTATGGAGTTTAATGGCGACAGTATTAACTCTGAATGAAGATAAGAGCAAAGGCATCACAACAACCAAGTCCACTTGTTTCACTGTGCCGACCATCTCTTCACTCTTTGTATATACGGCTACACAAAAACATGTTACAAGAAGTGCTCTGGTTATCTGCTATCTAAGTTTCAGGTTTCCTGTCAAACTGACACCTCTGTTCCCGTCCATGACTGCACGCATGGAGCGGTGTTATCGTATCACACACAAAAATCAGCTGTTACCGTAACTCCTCAGCACATTTGACCGCACATCCGTGTTTAATGTGAGGGTTTTCAAACCAGCACAAACCAAACCAGCTGCTCAGTCCTTATTGGCCATCTGTTGCATTGTGTACGTTACTCCCGTGCCTGATCCCAGATTTACTTAATATGAGATTACGTGACAAAGAAGCGTCATACTGACACGATGACCTTTTAAAGCCAGATTTTGACATGGAGGCTCCATTTCAAGTAACCTGTCGCACCAGATGGTTGGATGAGATCACATAACATTATCTAAAAAAAAAATCCAGCGTTGCGGGGTAACTCTTCAATAAGAAAGCTCTCAAGAGAAGAAGCTGCCTGAGGGGCCCTCATGATTTCAGCTGACGTTGAGATGACAACGATAAGGAATGAAATGACTACAAATCAGTTGGCACACATTAGTAATCCAGTTTTGGCAAGAGACCAGCGTTCAAAATTTGTGAATGGATCAGTTTGATTCTGTTTGTCAAAACTTAAGGACAAATGAGGACATTTTGACATTTCGAAATTTGAGTACTTTACTTGAACCTTTTCTTTTTCATGTCCAATACATTTCAGAGGGAAACATTGCACTGAGTAATTTTTATTTACACACTTTAAGTACACTTTCCTTCACTTGAATACTTTTGCTTAAGTGACATTTTCAATGCAGGACTTTTTCTTATAAAAGGGTATTTTCAAGTGTCTGACCTCCGTCACTGGCTGAATAGTTGGCTCAGTTTCAGGGTCCAAGACCCTGCCGTGCATGCCGGCTGAACGCACCATAATAAGCAGCAACCGTGTTTTTCCCTGGAGGGAGTCCAACCAGTCAAGATGTCTGCAGTGAAAAAGGCTGATGTTGTTGGTCCAGTTTATCACTTTTGTTGTGTGTAAAACAAAAGCATGAACTATTTTTTTTAAAAAGTATTTTCATAGGTGAAGTTTATGAGCAGACATGCTGCACATGTGCAAGTATGCAGTGACCAGCCTACCTGGAGTGCAATCGAGCAGAACCATATTCTTCTCAGGGTTTTCCACATGTTTTGTTCAACGCATAGCTACTTTTCTGAAGGGGTTTGCGTTGGACCAGTTGAGCAGCTACACCATACTGGTTTGTTATGTTAAACTTTTGTGTCATACAGTAGGTGCTGTGGTTGTGTAAGGTTGTCGCTATTTTAGTCTAATTTTTACCAAATTAAAAGCCACCGATTCGGCCAAAATCTTCACGATTATTATGTCACTTGATAATTTACAGTTTTAGATTAATACCCAATTTAGTACAGTCATCTCCACTCATCTAGTCAGGGATTAATGGTACCTGCACACCACATGTGAGGCACCACACCGACATGTTTAGGAATCTCTGAATGAGGCTGATGATAGAAGGTATAAGTAAGGTGAAAGTGACACAGCGCTAATAAACAAAACCAGGTCCGTCCTCTGTCATCTAGCCCTGAGGCCCATCTCTTTACAACAACATGTAAAACATACATTTGTATATTAAACAACAAAACAAAGAGCTGATTCTCACCATCATGGTCCAGCTTTGAAGCCCGTTGACGCCACGTTATAATTTTGAATCCAGTGACAGAAATGACTCAACGAGCCTTCGTGCAACTACATGTCTGTGCTCTTCTCACGCCTCAGATGCCATTCATGCCTCCTCCTCTTTCATTGTCATCCATCTAAACAGTCCTGAAGGTGTGATTCTCCGGCTGCGTCACAACAAAGTAAAAAAAAAGTGTGTGGGTGGTTCCCCTTTTTGTAGAATTTCGACATATGGCGAGGAGGTCGAAATCTGTCAGCACGGTCGCTCAGACACATACCAACCCACACACACACACACACACACATGCTTGTGTCAGGGGACACTGCATTGGCTTGCATTCATTACCTGGAGACCGACCCTCACCTTGACCAGAACGCACTCCAATTATTAAGCTTAACTCTAAACAAACCTTAACCTCAAACAACAACCCTCAAGTGTCATAGTTTACCTTGTGGCGACCAGCTTCTCTTATTATCAACAGGCCTAAGTCTGATTGATGATGGAAGGTGTGTGTATGTCTGTGTGTGTGTGTGTGTGTGTGTGTGTGTGTGCACATTTTTTGTGTGTACGTCAGTCTCCATGTCAGAGTGTTTTTGTTTTCTCCGTTGGGGAGTTTATCTGAAACCCGTCCAGCAGGCCGAGCGAGTGTCCTTTCTGCGTCTGCTTTCAAACTCTGCCATTTGTCCCCGTCAGAAAGAGCGGCTTGACGCATGACTCATCAATTTCTTACTCGCTGTGGTGTGGATCTGAAGCTCTTCTTTTATCATTCATAATTGCACGTTATTACTGGGCGCTCATGAAGTTGTTCCAGCGCATAATATATCTGTCATGTCTGGTATTGAAGGTGCGCAATGTCGTTTCGGGGAGGACATGTTTGACGGGACGGGAAAGACCTTCAATGACTGATTTGATGACTAAACAAACTAAATAAACAAACTCTCTTTGTTTTCATGACAGAATAAACAAACTGACCTTAAAGGACAACAAAGTTTCATACTGTTTTACTTTGTTTATATGTGGCGGACCCTGCCACCCTTCTAGCCTCAAACAGTGTTCTGGGGACCTTATTTTCCTCTGAGAACAGCTCGTTTGTTTAGTTACAGAAACAATAAATATTTATGAGTTTGTATTATTACCTCATTCTTAACGTAAATATTAAAATCTGAGTTTGACTTTCCTCTCCAAAACTGCATATTGCCCCTTTAAAAGATGAATTTGACATTTTGGGAAATGCATATACTTGCTGTCTTGCCAAGGGTCCAATTAGAGAAAATTGACACCACTCTCATGTTTGTGAAGCAGGAGCCAGCAGATGATTAGCTTAGCTTAGCATAAAGACTGGAAACAATGGGAAACAGCTAGCCAGGCTCCATCCAGAGGTTACAGACTTTACTTTTTGTGCAGATTATTACAAACAAGATTTAACATGTTTAATTGTGCCAGGCTAACTTGTTTCCCCCTGTTTCCAGCCCTTTTGCGCTGCAGCATTCTCCTGAACAACTGATGTAGATGGGGACTTGTTTTAAAATGGAAAAAAAAAAAAAACAGAAAGGAAAAAATGAAATGGCTCCACAGCTCATCTGATTCAATCCAAATGTCCAGAGATCCAAAATTGATTTGAAAAGGCGTTATTTACATTCTTGACACACAGTCCAGTTTCAGCCCCGTTCAGACATTTTGCTTTAAAATGTGTGACGACTTTAAAGTAAATTTGAAAGACATGTCTTGACCTTTATTCCCCAGTATCCATTAGATCCAAAAGTCTTTTCCATGTCTCCAAATGTCCATGTCTTTGAAATTTGAGGTCCCCAGTGTGCGATGCAGGGTTGCTTTGATGCTACAGTAGAACTAATAGTTACCAAGACGAGGTTCATTTTCTCAGACACTTGAAAGCTGCCTCCACAGCCACAGCGGACACAATACAGCTGTTTCTCCAGCTGAGTAGCCCACTACTGAACTGAACTTGATGTCGGTGGAGTGCCATTTAACGTAAAACATGTGTAGCATACCTGGGACATGGGGTGTGATAGACATGGGACTGTACCAGACAGGGATGGTCTAACAAAAGTATTATGAGTAATGTAGGATTCAGTGTTTTTTAAGTTTGACACATAAACATAGTTTATTTCTCCCAAGGCTCAAGTATGATGGAATTAAAGCACCCCTTTACATGTAACCCATTTCTCATTTTGGTTCGCACTAACTGGGCAATTTTCATACCCATATTTATTATTTAATAATAACAGTAACTGCCCACACTGTTTATAATTACACTGTTTATGTTGTACATTATGTATATACAAGTGTATTTCTATTTCTTACCTTTTTATCTTATTATTTATTTTTATTATTATTATTGTTTATTGTTAAATTGAACTGTCCTTTAAGACACAAATGTCCCTGTTTGAACTCAGCTAATAAAGCAATTCTGATTCTGATCATACTTGAATTGCAAGGTTGGGCGGGGTGGCAGTGTGATTTATTAGGCTTGTCAAATGCAACACACCAAGTGCAAGATTTTGTTAGAAAAGCCAGTCAAGACACATCAACATTTTTACTGTTAATGAACTCACTTATCAGTCAGTTTCAGTGTACATGGCTGGGTTTATAAGCGCTCTGGTGAGAAGTATTCATCAAAATATTAACAGAATGTGCCCTTTCATATGAAAAGTTTCCTCAGGTGGACTTTAAAACATTGACACAACGTGCCAGTGCGTGCTCTATCACTCATTTTACAGTTTCATCACAACTCGTGACTGTAAACACACCTTGTGCGCCGGTCTGTAAAGCGGGATGATGGTCATCCTCTTTCGCCAATCAGAACGCGCTACTGATTATGCCCCTCCAATCACTGAGCCACATAACGGGGACAACCGAGTGAATGCGGACATTGCCGATGCGCTTTTACTCTGGCTCTCTGCGTCAGTTGAAGAAGTAGCGTGTGTTTGTGCGCTCGTTAGTAGAGGAAACACTACAAAAAGTGTCCGTTGTTTCCACGAGGAGAGAAATGACACGGCTGGAGATGTTTTGTATCGTCGCGGCGCTGCTGGTGACACAAAGCGCCGCCATTATCAGGTAAAGACTGTTTATTGGCTGATGTTTTGGCAGCTAACGTTACATCTGCGCCTGCATCCCTTCATAGCAACAGGTCGTAGCATCAGGCTACAATGGCTGCAGGTGAAGGGTGTGCGCGCGTGTGTGTTTGTTAGCTTTCTTGACCTCTGGTGCACTCTTAATTAGCCACACGTGTTTCAAATAAACACGCGTTGAATTTTAAAGAAGTATTTCACTGTGATGATGACGCAGTTGCGATTAAGGATGCTGGCTCAGTTCTGTAATTTGAATATAGAGAGCAGAGACAAGGAGGAAGGAAGTGGAGGAAGTGCTCAACCCTCGTACTTATGTAAAAGTAGAAATACCCTGTTACAAGTAAAAGTATCTTCAGAATAGTGTGTATTATTTATTTAATCCTCAATTCAGTTGTTGATGCATTCATGTCCTCCTCACTAAAGCTTCACTATGTTGCTTTTGAGGAAGAGATATTAGTCAGAAGAGGGAGATCTTTCTTTGACTTATCTCATGCCTGAAATAAAGGTTTTCATGACTGGATAAACAAACTCAAACACAGTTCCAAAAACTGTTTTACTTTGTTTATATATGGCGGACCCTGCCACCATTCTAGCTTCAGACGGTGTTCCGGGGATCTTATTATCCTCTGAGTACAGCTTGTTTATTCAGTTATGGAAAAATAAATATTTCTGAGTTTGTATTTTTACCTCCATTTAATAATTCTGAGTTTGATTTTCTTCCTCAAACTACACAGTGTGTTTCCACTCAGGGATCAATAAAGTTTTGTTAATCTATTCTATTGCATCATTTGTTTGTTTGATCATATGTATGTATTAAACAAAGTCTGCAAAGTTGTACTGGAGGACCATAAAGTAGCTAATTGTGCATGAAGTACAGCGCTTGAGTAAATGTACTTGCTTATTTTCCGCCACTGCATTTAATTTAATAACGCCTCGTTTCAGAGTCCCCCTTCACAAAACGAGAAGCATGCGCCGCCTGATGAGCGACAATGGGATGTCTTTGGAGGAGCTTCGGGCTTTAGCGAAGAGCAACGGAGCGCTGGACAGCTCTCCCTCCCCCAAACTGCCTGTGGAGAGGCTGACTAACTTCATGGATGTATGTCCCTAATGGTATACTTTAATTGGCAGTTAGAATGACAATTCAGTCATTATCCTCTCCCCTTGAGGTTGATGGTGAGAGTGCGCCCCACAGTGAGCCAGCAACCCTATTGGAGAGGACAAGCTTCTAGTACCTCCAACCAAATGTGGAAAATGTCCGTCACACTTTTCAGTACAATCCAAGAGTTTGGAGCGACAGAAGGCACTGTGGGCCAAGATGAGTTTGAAAGTTCAATATTTGAGCAGCATTAACAGTAAGAAATAGGAGGAATGACTAAGTAAATATTACTCTTAGGCAACCACGATATCATGGGTTGACTTTTTTGACTTTGAAACATGAAATGGGGACAGTTTGCTCTGCATTTTTTCCCTCATGTCAAATGTTCTGATGTTATGGAGCAGAGTGGACAACTTTATCGTTTACAAAAGCTTTTGTTTTGTTTGTGATAAGTTAAACCTGTGTATTCCTGCTTAAGTTTTTAGTCAAAATTCCTACACTAACAAAATAAAATGGGGGGGTAAGTTTATTTATTCATTTAATAGATAAGACCTGAGAAGCTGATAGATGTGAGACATGGAAGGGGACAGAAATGGGGCCAGTCTGTCAGCCGTCAGCCGTCTGTTTGTTCCCAGTTTTTGCAAAGTGGAAAACAAGGTTTATAGGGGAACCAATCAAAACACAGAAGGTTATCATTATTCTATAGCCGTAACATTGTGCACTGAACACAAACTACATCATGATAAGTTAAAGCCTGAAACCTGTCTTTTGCCAATGTTTACTCCCTCTGATGCAGATGTAGTGAAGTGTTTTTGTCTCCTCAGGCCCAGTACTATGGGGTGATCAGCATTGGCACCCCTCCACAGGACTTCACTGTGCTGTTTGACACGGGCTCCTCCAACCTCTGGGTCCCCTCCATTCACTGCTCCTTCCTCGATATCGCCTGCTGTGAGTTTGCGTCTTTGGGGAAATGACTTACTCGACATTCTCTGTACTGCCTGTGTGTCTGTTGGCTACTTCCTGGAAGATGCTGGCTGTCACAGCTGTGACTAAAATATAACACATCTTCTCATTATCCCTTTAGAGTTTGCTTCTCCTCAGGGTCATTCCATTTATCTGTATTAGTAATGCTTACTCACAGGAATGGTGAACTAAAGTGTAAATGAAGTCTAAGTGGGACAGAAGTTAAAAAGTTACCCAGAGGAGAGTTTCAGTGTAAGAAGGAAGTAAAACCAAACCTTGACCTCAATTGCATTCAAATGCCATTTAACAATGTGAAAGACACATTGTCCCAGGTTAGATTAAACTGAATGGCTTCCAATCAGATCTGTTCACCATGGTGAGTAATCAGTATATCAGACAAACATGCAGTAGCAGTGGTTGACATATCACGATTTCAAGGTGGCGTGAATTCGATATCTTCCAACCACAGGTTCCTATCAGGTTAATGTCATTTATTTAAGTAAACATCACCAGGCAATCTGTGGGGACAATCCTTCAAGCCGAAGTTTTAACTTTTGTTTATAGTGCAATATTAACACTAACACTCTGTGTCCTGCTCATCGTTGGGCTCGACTCTTCTCTCATCAGGGCTTCACCATCGTTACAACTCGAAGAAGTCGACCACATACATTAAGAATGGCACAGAGTTTTCCATCCGGTACGGCAGAGGCAGCTTGTCTGGCTTCATCAGCGGGGACACAGTCTCTGTGAGTTTGACACGTGCTCGCTCACATAGCCCTTTTGTTTAACTGCATTCCTCAATATTGCCGGTCACACCATTCCTATTATTTCATTATAAGACTTGGTGTTCTCCATCAGTACTGACGTCTCTCTCTGCTTCCTGTTCCTCTGCTCGCAGGTTGCAGGTCTGCCTGTTCCTCAGCAGCAGTTTGGTGAAGCGGTGAAGCAGCCCGGCATCACGTTTGCAGTGGCACGGTTTGATGGGGTCTTGGGCATGGCCTACCCCTCCATATCAGTAGCTAATGTCGTTCCAGTGTTTGACACAGCCATGGCTGCCAAACTGCTGCCCCAGAACATTTTCTCTTTCTACATAAGCAGGTTGGTGTCTGACAGAAGAAGAACAAGCATGAATAGAATAAAATAAAATATAGTCAGATTAACCAGCTCGACTGTCAAATTTGTCTTAAGTTTCTTTTCTGCTGCTACACCAAAACCCAACGCCTGTGATGAATTCAGCAACTGTGTGGGGGGTTCACACTCAGACAATTCTGCTTCTGTCTGTTCTGTCTCTAAGAGACCCAAAAGCAGCAGTAGGAGGAGAGCTGATCCTGGGAGGGACAGACCCCCAGTACTACACCGGAGACCTGCACTATGTCAATGTGACACGAAAGGCCTACTGGCAGATCGAAGTGAACGGGTGAGAAGGAACCTTTTATGTGGCGTCATTATCACAAGGAACTGGGAGAACTTTCTGTTCTGTTTTTCATAGATGGAGTTCTTAGTTTTACTAAGGCTAATTCCTTTTTAACTGTATAATAAAATGGTAGCAGGCACATGCATGAAATGGTGGTATTTCATGGTCTTAAAAACTGCATCACAGCAACAAAACAAAATTTGGAGTTGGAAGTAAACTGAAGTATCTGTTCTCTCTCGCCCTCCCTGCAGACTTCAAGTTGGCAACCAGCTCAGTCTTTGCAAAACTGGTTGCCAGGCCATTGTTGACACAGGAACGTCCCTAATTGTTGGTCCTGTGGAAGAAGTCAGAGCGCTGCAAAAAGCCATCGGAGCTCTGCCCCTGCTGATGGGAGAGGTAAAGATGATGCATGAAACACAAAGCTAACTTGACAGTTGCTGCATGTTGCTGTCACTTCTAAAACCTTCTACTGGCAGTTGACATTTGTGGTCAAGGGTTGCAAAAGCTGCATTTGACACTGCTACACGTTGATGAAACCTAACGACAAGGCTCACTTTGTTTTTTTTTACTTCTGAAGAAATTTCAACATATTCTTCTCTACTGTGCTTCTTCACTAGTACTGGATTGACTGTAATAGGATCCCATCACTGCCGATTGTCTCTTTCAACATCGGGGGGAAGATGTTTAACCTGACTGGAGAGGATTATGTCATGAAGGTACAAACACTCATGTCAGATGGATAACTTGTTTTAATTCAGTCACTGACGGTTATTTTATATAAGATTACTTAAATAATGAACATGTGTGTCTCCTCTATCACACCAGACGAACTCTGCTAGTAGCAGCATAGATTCTGCTCAGCCACTCGATCTGGTTTTGACGTTGTTGTGTTATATTGCGAGCAGAAAGATGTGTGTGAAATGGCGTGTGTGTGTGTGTATGCAATGATTGGATGATTGATTGGAAACACATTTCCAACCACCTCTAAATGTATATTGGATCTGATTTGCAAAAATGTTTTTCAGTCAAGACTTTAAGATCAATCTGGATATTTTTTTAAATGTGCCAAAAAATGGATTTGGGCTGGCAGTCGTGACAAATGGCCTGTCAGACTCTAGACTTCCAAAAGTTACTGCCATTTTAGTGCGCAGTTTCTTGCCCATTCAGGGGACTGAACTGTCTCCTTTCCCTTTACACTGGGAAGCATTATATTAGGCAGGTGATCTCCTCACAGCAAACATGGACAGGAGGAACAATTAACTGTCTTAAAACAGACTTGGATACACGTGTGACCATCTTTAAACTGTTCTTGCAAAACTGACATATTTCATCTCTCCGCTTTGATGCAGGAGTCTCAGATGGGTATGTCAATCTGTCTGTCGGGCTTCATGGCCATGGACATCCCTCCTCCTGCAGGCCCCCTGTGGATCCTGGGAGATGTATTCATCGGGAAGTACTACACTGTCTTTGACAGGAACGCTGATCGTGTGGGGTTTGCCCCGGCCAAGTAGTCTGCTAAATACGCCTCACCTGCAGTGGTAATTTAACTTTAATGATCACACCAAGCAAAGATACATTTCACTAATGTTGCGTTATTTGATTTGCAACAAACCAAAGCATTTCAATCTTGTTATATCAGCTCATATCTGCTTAGAATAATGGAGTTTACATGAATATGGATGCTGCAATAACTATTTAACCACACATTTAGCGAGGTGTGGAAGTTCTTTCTGCCACTGAACAAAGGGACTGCTTCACTCAGTTACTTCCACATGTATGCAACGCTGTTTGAGGTTGAGCTTCACTTCTTGTATGGCAGGGGTCAATCAGAACTATGCATTTGTGTTTGGATTTTTGTACTTTATGCTTTGAGGGAACACGTTTAATTCCTAGCAACTGAACCACATTTCCAGTTTCCAATGTCTAATAAAAATATAGCTGGAGCTGCTTTTGTACACTGAAGGTATCTCAGGATGTTTCTTTTAACACGCCATGTGAATGTTATTACCAAATGTCAATAAGTGAACCTGAAATAAATCATTGTCTTGTCAAATTTTCAAAGATTGAGTGTGTGCTTCCTTTTGAGGAGGGGGAAAAAACACAAAGTTTAACCTACAGAATGTCATTTGTAACATTTAATGAAGTATTCAAAGTGCTGCGATGTTCAACTCCAGAGCTGAACTTAAAAAAAAAAAAAAAAGCTGGGGAAAATACAAAGCATGCAACACAGCATATGGCCAGTACGCTCTCCACGAGGTAGAGGTAGAGATCTACTTTGGGTTTGTTTTGATTTTTTTTTATAGCATTATAAATGTGGCACAGTGACACCCCTCCTGTCAGCACAGTAGTAACTTGTAGCATAAACCAGGTCTGCAAAGGAAGACACTTAATATGCACACAAAGATCTACTGTGGATTCATTTTATACGAGTACATCCAGAACAAAGCACTTCATGAAGCACAATAAGTGGTACCTTAACATGTTGAATTAAACCAATGCAAATAATATTCGGCTCTTTTTTTGGTTACAAATGTACAATAAATACAAAAATATTCACCTGTTTCTCCGTTATTATCCGGTTGATTATTATTAACTGAATGCACAACGGAACTATCAACATATTGTACACTATACAGACAGTGGGACGGGGACTGAGGGGACACTCGCTCTGTAGTAACTGCATTTGGTTTTTTTTCCATCCTAAGGCTAAAAGTGAGAACAAAAAGCAACCGTTTGATTACTTGGACAACATGTTTTGAGTTGAGACACAACGTCCACCTGGCAGCGATTGTTTTAGTGAATCCACCTGCAATGTCATGGCTATCAAAGCTGCTATTACATAACAGGAGATCTGTGAGTCGATCCCTCTCAATCAGATCACAATCTAAAGGACTAGCACCTGAAATCTATTATATAGGAAGACCTGGCGGGGCAGAAGTAGTGATCATGCCTGCAGGCTTTATGTTAGGTATGTGCCATACACTTACTTGATGTACAGGGTCAGAATTGACAGCTAACACGGCCCAGTTGTATACTGCTAATCCATGTCTGGCTACCTACTCTAGTAAGACTGGTCCAGAAGGGCAACTACAAGTTAATCAGGGTTTAATGTGGACTTTAAGAGTGTGCTCACAGACACACAAATACAGGACTACAGAGGTAAGAGGCCCCAACTGCAATCAGGCCAGGACCCGAAGTTAATACTGAGGCTAATTCACCAAATGACAAAAACCTTCTCCTGTTGGCTAAGAAAGGTCCTCTCGCTACACAGATCCAGATTCGGCACAAGCTAGCGTCTGCAGCTGACAATAAAAAAAACAAAAAACAGTCGATGTTGAACATAGTGATCGAGTAGAAAGAGTTTAAATTAAAGCAAAAACCAGTAGACAAAAACACTTTCAGAATGTCCCACTGAGACACACTCGTCGTTGCAAATCTACAACACAACAGTCAACATTTTGACAGTGCAAAGTAACCCGTGATGGAGGTCTTCAAAGATTAAAAAAAGGAGTTAAAGCATATCAGACCTGTGTACAAAAAGCAACAAATGCGAGCCTGGGGATGAGAAACCTCCTGCTCGTGACAAACAAAGAGCGGCTCTGTGTGAGACGGACAGTCACATGGAAACATTTTCCAGTCACGCCAAAATAAGTGGATGATAAGACGGGGGTGCTGTATTGTTGAGCCATTTCCACTGACCTCAGTTTATTCCATCCGTGGGTGTATTTTAAATGTAAATTAAATCGGCGTGAAATACAACATATTAGAAATGGACACCAACGTACAACTCCGGTGTATATTCATCGGTTTGATTTCTAGATAAAACACGTGCAGGCGGCAGACATTCCAATCACAGCCGAATGTTAGCCTTCACACATCCCTGCAGACGTGTAACGCTTACATCATGAGCACAGCCACTGTATTAATGAAGTTTTCAGAAAATGACCTGGATTTCAAACTGAACTGAAAACGCTGGCACTGTTTGATGGCAGTGCTAACAGCAGGAGCGCAGAGAGAGAGAGATCTCGCGTGCGTCTTAACCTCAAGAACAGTGAGTCTTTCAGGCAGATCAAAGATTTATTAGCTTCACAAAATCAACTTTACATTCTCTCCCCCGATACGGAGGCACGGACCCTTCTCAAAACACAGTAAACAGCACTGAACTGCATCGGACACGTCTGTCCTCCCAGAACTCTGACACCTGTTAAGATGGCTTGAATTCAATGCAGAGGTACGTAACTCTGTCCCAGATTTCATGTGTTTCACTTCCATTTTGATATGAATCAACCAATCAGAGTCCAATCCCTCCATCCCACTGTACGAGGCTCTAACAGCATGCCTTCTCTTAACTTCATTAATACAGTGGCTTTGGTGAGAGCCACACACTCCAATTGGCCGTCACTTTCAGAGATTAAAAGATTATTTGTATGATCCCACATATACAACTTTCATGTCAAGACTCACACTGATCTGAACTGCTACTGTGTTCATCAAGAGACATTTAAGATGAAGAGACCAGGAGAGAGGATGATTTCATGCACTGTTTTCGTTTCCAGAGACCTCATCATGGCTCGAGGTCACTGTTCACCACAAACAGAGGTGTGCGTTTCAGTGACGTTGCTGTGCAGTGACGCACGAGGACATCAGGGATGGCCCGGCTGTGCCACGGCAGTTCTCAGCAGCCCCTCTGGATCTGAAAGGGCGCAGTAGAGCGTGTACCCCAGCTCGTCCACCTCCTGTTCAGTCAGCTCACAGAATAAGTTAACTTTAGGGCTGAGGGCGCATGGCAGCCTCCCGGCCTCTAGGTGTCCCACTAACGCCCGTAGCAGCTGAAGGAAGCGGTCGGCCAGCGCTTCCTGGGTCCAGTCACCTTCTTTTTCGCACAGCAACAAGATGGTGTTGGTGAGCTGGCTGGCGTTGAGCCGGGTAAGGGCGGGGTTGAGCTTGCACACAGCCTTCGCCACCTTCAGGCAGGCGCACCGGCAGCCTCCGTCCTCTTGGTCCAGGGCCCTGAGTCGTGCCGTCTCAGCCACTCTGAAACTCTGCCGCCACAGGTTTTCATGGCGCTCCGCGGCGAGTCGATGAGGTTTGGCAATCAGCGAGGTTCCATCCTCCATCACGAGTAGAGGCAGGAAGTCCACGTACAGCTTCCGGTCTGTCTCGTACTGCACCTCCAGGGTCAGCGTTTCCGAGGGAACCACAGGACGGATGATGTAGTCGAGGACGCTCCCTATGGCCGGCCAGTTGATGGAGCCAGCCACGAGCTTGTCGAAGACCTCGAGGACCGATTTTGGGGAGAGGTAGCCTCCAACCATGCAGCGGTCCCAGTAACTGCTGTTCCGTGGGAAGTACTCCAGATTCTCCCTGCGGACAAGCCAGAAACCAGGGACGTTCATGATGGTGTCCTCGCCGGGGATGGACGACCACAGGTTCTTCTCCAGGACGAGAGGCACCATGAGCTGGGCGTGGTCTGCTGTCACCACCTACAAGATGGAGGAGTGAATACCAATTAAAAAAGCACTGACAAATTCAACAGCAGTGATATTATCTGCATTTGCTACACCCTCATAATTATACCCATTTTAAATAATACACGAGGGCAATGTAGGAAAACAACAACAAAGTTACTTTTACAGAAAACTGATGAAAAAGTTGGGTTTTTTTTAGCTCTAACTGGCAACTCAAGGATCAGAAAATCAAATGGATATGCTCAGAGTAAAATCAAAGCTCATTTGTCCAAACATTGGACCAAATGTGTGTAACCTCTTACCTGTAGGTCGTCATACAGACTGCCACTCAGGTACATCTCTCTGAGCGGCATGTCAGGCAGTTTGGCGTGCAGGAACACTCTGAGCTCAGCACAGATATCCAGCGCTGCCCTCCTGGCCACAGCCTGCTCCTCCGCCGGGATGTTCACATTACACTGGTAGAACTCCCACAGATGTTCCTGCAGGGACAGACGCATCCGGGCTCGCATCAGGTCCGACTGAGTGGCACCGCTGCCCCCCACAGCAGCTCGACCCACGGCCCTCCGCATACAGTCTGAGGAGATTAGAAGCAAGTGAAAGTTAAAATATGGATTTGTGCGAAATACTGTTGACTTCTGAAGGGGAGACGTGTTGTTTTCAAAATGGAGGAATCTACAAATACTAAATTAAAGGGCTTCTACAGCATCTGAGAAATAACATTAAGGTTCAACTACATCAAATCAAACCAACATAAAACAGCTACGACAGAGAGCTAACACCCACTGTACAGGAAGAGCAAGATTCCTCCAATTAGGCTGTCTGTCAACAGATAAAATGAACCTGAAAAATGGCTGGTAAATTTAACAGGAAAAATATATGTGAAACAATGATGTAGGGGAAACTGAACTGCAATTTCAAGGGCACTTTGTTTTCCTCACCTGGTTCAAAAGCTTGCGATGACGTGGGCAGAGACTGCAGCGACCTGCTAACTGTAGACTTCATGTCGTGGTTCAGTACCCGCGGGGACGAACCCATCCAGGCGGGCTCCTCCCAGCTTCTCTTTCCTCCCTGCTCCATCTTGGTGGGGCTGGTGGGAGCACTGATGGCACGGTCATACATCTGCACGACAAAGAATTGTGTGCACGTTGTTCACATTAGTACGGATGTTTAAGTGGAGTGCGATGGAGAAAAGTTGGGCCATAAATCGCTTCTCACTCACTCTTTTGACAGCTAGTGTTGCGATGCCAAGCATGGCTGCTCCTCCCACTCCCAGCACAAGCTTGGCATTGGAGAGCATGAAGTCAATGGCTGTGCCAATCCCATTGTCGTCTTTCTTCCCTTTGCGGTCTCCGTTCACGCCCGCCATCCTGGCACTGAAAACAGAGGACAGATAAAAGGTATTTCCCGTGTTCTGTTGATTAGCTGAGATGCTACCACAGAGTATGTAGTGTAACCAGAATCTCAAGTGTAACATTATTAGTATATGCAAGTTTCTTTATTTATTACCTTTTTATTATATTGTTTTTCTTGCAGGACTAATAAAGGAATTCTGATTACACACGCAACTGAAAGAAACCCTCTCAATCAGCACTGATTAAGTTTTATACATACAGAAGGTATATCAAAGTAACCACACCTAATCGGACTCATGAGATCTAAACTATCCACCATCCCCCATAAAAGATATCCGCAAACCCACCTGGGAGATACACCTCCAGGTGACCTTTAACCCGCCTCCAGATGATCCGTGAACCCCTTCCCCCCTACATAAGCCCACCCAGTCGGCTGCTGAGGAAGAACTGGCCCCTCTTCAGCGCGTCCTCCTTATCCTCAGGTACTGTCAGGGCCTGGCAGCGGCGAAACTCGCGAGCCACGGCACGGCGATAGTAATTGCGGTCAGTGTACTGAAGGTGACGCCCTGCGCGGAGCAGCGCCCGGTACAGCTCCAGCACGGCACTGCGAGACCAGCCGCCCATTAGGGACCACACATGGAGAGGGGGGACACCCTGGCACCTGGGAGGATGGCAGCAAAGGTTATAATGAATGGGGTGAGAATACAGTGACACTGCACATCATGTGTCATCCTAAGTACTAGAAAGGTAATCTGGGATCAGTTGTATCTAGTTATCATGCTCAGTTCATGATCAGTGATGGATGTCAGAGGCAGGAGGTGGAGGAATGAGTTAAAGTACAGCCACAGTGAGAGAGTATGGGTGGGGAGAGGGAACAAAAGAGATTGACTTATCTAAACAGTTTATGCAATGCACTGCAATGCAAGATAAAGCCAGGGGGAGCTAACAGCCATCTGCCTTTGATTCCTAAATAGTGGCCACTCTGTTCTGAAAGAGCAACAGTAGCATGCTAAGGTTATCAACCCTCAGTTCATCTATCTTTAATCTGTCTCTGCTCTGAAGATGACACACTGTAATCACGTTTCAGCGAGTGCCATCTTTACACCACAAACCTGCGCCTTTGCCAGATTAAACGTAGCCGTTCTATGGATCAAATGGCTCACACCCAACAACATTACACCCTCTCAGGTGCAGAGTCAGCTCGTGCAGGCTGTAGCATGAGCTAACGTTAACAACCGCCCTGCAAACGTGACAGCTCAGCAAGCTAAACATCGTGACTCATCGACTCCCTGATTCCCAACGACTGCTATGTGACCATTGCCTCTACAGAAGGTTAAATACTGGCATTGTAAGATGAGGAGGTTCATTGGTCTTTAGAAAATGGCTGGCTCAACGGAAAGTCACACACCTCTTGACTAGCTTGTTAGCTTACCACGCTAACTAGCTGTTAGGCTAGGAGAGCGCTGACCTTACCTTCAGCCAGCCTTACTGACAAGACACGCTCGAAGAAAAACGCGGGGGACATTGCGGAGGCAAAAAAACACAAGTTCACACAAAGAGGACAAATGAGCAAACCTACGTTTGTGAAATTAGACCAGAGATATTATCTTCAGACAGAGACAGGGCTCTGTTCAAGCCGGGGGTCAGATGCGACAGTGGCAGCCGGAAACTAATAGTCCTCTATTCCAAACTACATCCGGGTTACTGTCAATTTCTTACACTACGTCATAGATTTAATGTTATGTGTTTATAAATGGTCACAACTTTTATAATAATATATAATACTATTGTTATAATAATCATCTACTTGCCAAATCCGATTTATTTTACATGATTGCATTGAGCTATGTTTGTGTTTTTATCATGGGTTTTAATGATGTAAGAGTTATGGTTTAAAGTTATGGTTTAAATGGTTTATGTAGTTAGTCTACCAAAAGTGTTGCATAGTAGTAATAATAACAGTATATGCAAGCGATGTTTTATTGTAAGCTAGATAAGATAGAGTTAGCCACGATAAGAAACCACATCCTCTCAAAGTGTTGATTCACGTAAAAACTTTATTCATATCTTACTGGAAAGCACCATCATTACGACAGATTACAGCTACATAACTGGTCATCCTGCTCCAGCTTTCTATTCTAAACACACCCAATGTGCCAGAGTGTGAACCTTTAACATGTCAAATTAAGTGATGTCTGCTTGAAGCTAAAACTCTAACATGCCTATAATGTAAGAGATTTACGAGACAAATGCTTGTGTTGTATATTTGTGCACACCACAATATGTTTATTAGGGATGGAATACAACTAATTACATTTACTCAAGTACAATGTACAAAGTACAATTTAAGGCACAATGGTATTTCCATTTTATGCATTTACACTTTTTCTCCACTACATCTCAGAGGAAAATATTGTACATTTTAGTCCACAATGTTTATTTGATAGCTTCAGTAACCAGTTTCTTAACAGAATACAATTTTTCATACCCTTCCGTTCAGTGAAAACTATGTATCCCTACATTTGGTGAATTTGTGTTAAAATGTTTAGGGTAAAAGTAATCAAGTGTTCCATTATGAGTTGAGAAAGTTCTTCTATTCTTAACTTTACCTTGAAAGGGTTGATGTGTCTGGGCAGGGCGACATCTTTAGGGCTTCTTATATTCCTCTTGAGGCTATAGGTGAGCAGATGCTGCCAAGCCATTTTCAGTATTATCAGTATACAATATCAGTATTTTTCATGTAAAACATTTATTTTTATGAATATTTCAAACTCTTCATACTAGAAACATTGTATTTCTTAAAATATGTGGCCTGTTTTAACCAGAAGCCCATTCTGTGATGTTCTGGATGTTTGCTGACAAATGTGTGTGTGGCATTCTTAATCACTGGATAAATTTGGTCCAGAACATTATATTCATGTGTAATAAATGATCTGAATATTAAATCAATTGACACCCTGTACTGTGAGATGGCTGTCATTCATTAACTAAAATCAAAATCTGAATCAATGCTGATGCCACAGTGATCAAAGGCTCCCGGTCACAGGTCCCATTGACTTTGTCAGTAATAAATACAGATGGAGGCTTTTATCTGTTTAAAAAGTAATTTACTACTTCATTAAAAAGAGAAACAATACATGATTCATGTCTTTCACAAAAGAATCCTTTAAATACAAAGACAACCTGACAGATATTAAACAAAATATTATACTGAGGAACAATGTAAAGCATTTGCTTACATAAACGATAATACAACATGTTCAACGACTTTAACAAATGTGTTCCTTTATGTTGTCCTTAGATATTCTTAACAACTTATCCATTCAATTTATACCCCTTAACTAATTATTTTTTCAACAATGTTAATAAATCCTTAAGAAATTGGGGTACTGACACAATTCAAGTTGAATTTAAAGGATTTGTGCATTTTCATTTTGCACTTACATTGATGCGAAAACAAGAAACCCAGTAACATTTTAACAATGACTGATTTTCCTTCTTGTAACCTCAGTTGTAACTTACTCGATATTTAAAGCATTTTCTCTTTTCTGCGATGATCCTCCAGTTTGTATTGCTGTGCCAAAAAACTCACTTTTTAGAAACATTTTACTTTGAAGGTTTCAAGGGTCAGGTAGGACTAAACTGGAGGAAGTTTTTTCTAGCCATGGACACAGCACGAAAGATCATAGGTGAGAATGAAAGTCCCAAACTATAGATTATTGAGGTGTCTTTGTGGTTTACTTTCATATTGTATGTTCACCTTATATCATATCAGATGGCCTGAAAATCTGTAGAGAACCTCTGATCAGGGCATGTACTTCATACCCTTCATCCTTGGAATGATATGTATATCTCTGATGTCATCATGCTGAAGCAGCCAACACAGGTAACGCTCTGTCCCCATGCCCCATCCACTGGTGAGGAGTGGTTTCACTTGCCGCATGTTAATGTACCATTTGTAGGACTGCTCTGGTACTGCGTGTTGCCTGAGGGCCTCTTGTACGATCTCAGGGGTGGAATGACGTTCACCAAGACCCACAGTCTCACCCAGACCCAGGAGAAGGTCAGCAGCCTTGGCTTTGCTACGCCCAGTGCCTTCCACATATGCCTGGTAGAAGGGAACTCCTAGATGGTCCATCTCCGTCAGCCAAACAGCACCACCATATTTCTCTATCAAGACCCGCTCCCCTTTGCGTGTTAGCTTTCTGCCAAAGTGGGGCTGGCCATCTTGGACCCATTCTACGCAGTCAGCAGAGGGCATCATGGGAATGGCCTGGTCTAGAGGGACTCTTGGGAGTGGGGTTTTTCCATCCAGTTTACTTAGCATGGCTGTGACGTGTGTCAGGGTCCCGGCAGTGTTGAGGATCATTTCTGAGTGCTTCTTCAACATAGACTTTGTAAGATGAGCCACATATCCCTCTGCTATGGACATGGCATTGTCCATGTCACCCAACAGTTCACACTCCACGTGGTAGAACTGGTTCAAGTGAGTAGCATCAGGATCTTCCCCTCTAAAGCTGGGAGATATGTAGTATGTCCCTGGCAGGTTCTCCTGGAAGCGAAGGAAGTATTCAAGTACAAATTGCATCGAGTCAGCCAGGTAGATGTCCTGGCCCAGCAGGTTAACAGAAACTGGCTCTGAGTCAGATCCCAGGCCCATAGGCGAGGAGATGGTGTCTGTGGTGAGAGGAGTTAGAGCGTAGGAGTACTGGCAGGAACTGTGGAAATATTCCACTGTGCTGTGGAAAAGAGTGTTCTGAATCTGGAACAGGTTGCGATACCACTGGCTCTTGATGGCGAGTGTGGGGTGACACTGAGGGTTTTCCCATGAACGAGGAGGCCTGCACTGGGTAATTTTTGAATGTATCTTTTTGAGGGCCTCTTGGTCAACAGCTGGGCCATCCATTGATGACACATATCCAGGGTAGCTTTGGAAACATTCTGGTTGCAGCTTAGCAGGATTGGTGCCATCTGGTAAAGGTAACAGAGGGATCAGCTTGGCATGAGCATAGTCAATCTCAAAGCCCTCAAAGATCAATGCAACGCCTCGCGCTCTCATTCCCTCTTGTAGTAGTCGTGCAACTTTGTAAGTGGCTAAGATCAGTGCTTCGTAATCAGCTTCCTCGAGTTTGAGGATGTCACTGGGCAGTTGTTTGCGTGGCACCACAACAGTTAGTCCAGGAGAGTTTGGGTATGGTGTCAGGAAAGCAACATGCTCACTGTCTTCCCACACTCTCCATTGTGGCTGCTCTCCACGCACAATACGACTAAACAGATTGTCATTGGAAGCATCTCCATAGAAGTCAAAGCAAGAGGGAGCATTTGCTGTTGGAAGACCATTTCTGATTTTGGCTTGAACCTGGGCCAGTGCTTCGTCATCCCAGCGTGGGCCACTTTTTGAGGTGCAATAGCCTGGATCATAAGTGTGGAATTCTTCTTCACTGGCAATATGGGGCTGCCACTTTGGCTCAAGACCATGAAGTGGGAGCAGTCTGACTTGTGCTGGCTGACCAGGGGTTGGATTGAAAACCAAGGCACAGCGCTGCACCCCCAATCGGTCACATAGCAAGCTTGACACAGCTCTTGCTCCTTGTAGCATTGCCACAAAATCAGGTGTGGCCAACTGGAAGATGCTGCTTGACCCGCTATGAGTTTTTCTCGTCAGAATGGTTGACCCAGGGATCCAGGGTTTGGGATTGAGGTAGGCAACCAGCTCATCTGTTTCCCAGATAACATCAGAGAAGTTATTTCGGGGCCTGAGGACCTCTACTCGGGAAATGCCATTTATCATTGAAGCCACAAACATCACGCCAGAGTTTGTTTCAATGATGGCATCATCTTTCGTGTCAACAGCAATGATTCCTGCACAGAACCCATTCAGATCTTCAGCCATCACTTCTCTACATGCCTGCCTAAGGCTATAGCCTTTGTGATGGTAGAGGCTAGCAATTTTCTGTGCAACTGTTTGCCTCAGAAATACATCTCCATCCCCTGAGCAGGTAATAGCTACCTTATCATCAGCATGTATTCCTGCCCCTACAACTGCTGTATCCCCAACTCGCCCTTTCAGCTTTCCTACTAACCCACCAGTGGAGGTTGCAGCAGCTAACCCACGCCAACGATCCAAAGCCACAGCTCCAACTGTCTGAGGATGATTGTTTTTTGAGTTAATTCCGGCACTGATCTTTGCAGTTAACTCTCTGTGACGTATATCAGTGTAGAAATACTCAGGCCCAACAGGCTTCTCTTTCTCCTCAAACCCCTGCAGAAACTCTTCAGCCCCATCTCCCACAATCAGTGAGTGAGAGCTTTTCTCCAGGACACACCTGGCTGCTTTTATTGGGTTCTTCACACTTTTCACACAAGCAACGGATCCTGATCTCTTTGCATTGCCATCTACAATGGTTGCTTCCATTTCATTTTTGCCATCTTTGTTGAATACCGAGCCTTTACCTGCATTAAACAGGAAGCAGTCCTCCAGAGCTTCCACTGACCTCTGAACTGCATCCAGACTCCTGCCCCCTTGTTGAAGCACTTGGGATCCAAGGGTTAAGGCTGTCTGTAGCGCAAACTCAATAACCCCAATCACTTCCGTGTTCAGCATCATCTCTTCTCCAGCACCACCATGGATCACCAGAATACAGTCTGTGCTCATGCCAGAGGTGGAGTCAACAATGGTTTTGCCACTGTTTGGGCTCTCTGGACATTTATAGGTCTCTCCATTCATTTTCTCTGTTTGACCCTGCTTCAGTTGACACTCCAGGGCTCCCATTTGGCATGTAATGGCATATCTAACAGCTAGAAGCATCACTAATTTCAGATTTTTCTTAAGGCTTTCTTGAATCTTCTCCAGTGTCAGAGCAAAGCTCCCTTTTCCATTAAGTACAATGCGAACCTTGTCTTTCTTCCCAAGGTAGGTAACAGCGAGCTGATCTTGGGCATAAACATTCCCTACTCCGCACTCAACACCCTCCATCAGATCTGTACCTGTGAGGTACACAGATGGACACCCAAAGGGGTCCAAGAACTTCTTTAATGGGTTGTCAGATGCCAATGATCTACGCAGGGCAGCTAAATGGGGACCGACACCTTTACCATTTTTGGTGTTTCTGATGAGACCCTTATGCTCCAAAAATGCAAGATGGAACAAGTGTAGGAGGTCAGTGGTGTATTGGATTGTGTTATCTGGGCCAACACAAGATGCCAAGGCACCTACCAACTTACGAGAATGCATGGTGACTGAGTACGTAGGATCACATCGGCCATGTTTGTAGTGGCGCATATGAGTAGGTGTGACAAAGATGTGTTTGGCTGCAGATTCCCCAAGAGTCTGTCTCAGGGAAAGCTGCAAGGAGAAGTTGATCCAGGCATCATACAGGCCTCTCTGCCCTCTGAGAGTAGAAAAGACATCAGGATAGGAGGGCACATCAAAAGTGAGAACTGGGTGTTTTGTTTTTAAGTCAGGAACCGGTTTTGGTGTATTTACGCTTTGCAAGGGGAACTTGAGGGAAGTTGGACAAACAGAAGTAACATGGTTTACTTTGACAGACCCATTCACATTTTCTGCGTCAGTATTGACTAGATTTAAGTCAGCAGTTTCTGACAGATTGTACACACGCTCAGTCACAAGTCCAGCCACCATTCCATCCACAGCACTGTGTTCAAACACCATCCCAGCTGTGCTGTCCTTGAACACCACCAGGTTCACCACCTGTCAAATAATAGAAAAACAAAGAGCTGTTTGTTTTTTTTACAGTCATTTTGACATTTTTTTGCACATATCAAGAATCAAACTATAAGCTTGGCTTGTTAACATGAAAGAAAGGAATCTTATCCCAGCTTGGTTTAAAACCCTTATCCAGATTTTATCCAATACCTTGTCATAGTATCTCAGACAGGTCTGACTGTCTCCTCCTCCTCCCAGCCTCACTGCATTGAGGATATCAGCTAGTTCAGAGGGTGCATCGTTCTCCTCCAGACACAGTGTGAGCACGGCACTCTCCATGAGCCCTAGTGATGCGGCTGCATCCCCTCCTTTCCCCAGGATCTCTTCCCTGGTGGCAGCCCAGACTTTACGATCCAGAGCTGAGAGGCTGCAAATGGCAGAAGGATCATTCTGTTTTCCTGCTCTGGGTTGATCCATCACCTGAGCCAGCTGATCGTAGATGTCATTGAATGATCGAGCCGAAATTGGCCCACCAGTGCTGGGACGCCACAGTATGTCAACAGGGAACACTCCTCCAGGGCAGGTGATGATGGCATGGAGGCTATCTGGATAGACCTGAAAATGAAATGACGGAGATATAGATCAGAAACTGCTCAAAACAGAGTAATTTGAAATCAGATCAAAAAGCTGTATTTACAAGCCTGTTGCACTTGTTAAAATACCCAACACTGTAAATTAAATAAATTAAATAAAACCCCATAATTTCACTCAAGTTTTGTTCTGCCAAGAATCTCACCGTAATCTTGTCTTGGTTCCTGCCAGGGATCCGGCTGGCAGCGAATACCTCAGACTGTTGTGTGCGCTCCATTGGCACATTGCCTTCCAGTAACAATGGCTCACTGTGCAGCTTAGCTGCTGCCCAGAGCAGAGCCGCCGCTCTACCAAGCTGGGTACATCTCTTTGCTTGGGTAGGAAGAAGTACAACAGGGAGGGCTGTCGAGGTGGGCAGGGGGTCAGCAACAGACAGCAGACCTTTCTTGAACTGCTCTGTCACCCAGTTCTCTTGGCCGGCAGCAATGGATGCTAACTTTTGATGGACCTCTTGAAGGTGCTCCCTCTGCTGTTCTATTGTACTTTTGAACTCAGGGTAACGGTCAGGACCCAAAGTGAGTTGCAGGACACGGTTCACCTCTTGCAATGTAACATCCAACTCTGGAACAGGGTAGTCGAGAAGGGCCATCCTGTTGAAATGGAGGGGGCTTGATAGAGAGGGAGAAAAGGAGAGACAGAATCAAAGGTCATGCCAGGTACTTTTGTGGTTCTTTAATGGGTTGGACTGTTCACTGTCGATGAAACAGCAACTGAAGCATATAACCAATACAGAAAAAGAAAACCATGGATCTAAGTGTATCACATAGATGTACATCTATGGCTGATTTTATATGTGTATTATCTCAGAAAAGTCAGCATGACAAACCTTCCCTTATTCTCTTAAAAATTAAGCAATGGCTGTACAGAGAACAGAGAGTATAAGAGAGTGAGTGAAGAAATAATGGAATTGTCTTCACTGAAGACAACCTTTAGGATAGTTTTTGAGCATAGAGCTCTAGCATGTTTCTAGGATTGGCAATGTTGGCCTCTTGAGGGGTTCACTAAGGTAGCGGACTTAAGTATGAGTCCAAATTACCCTTAGTTTCTCTAGCACCACCATGAGGTTGACTTTTTTCAGGATCACTTCGGTGATAAGTACATTAACTATTCATTCGGTGCCATCATCAGGCCCAAGTTTTCGATTTATGTTCAAATGGCAAAAATAATGGCAATCCAATCAAGTGTTTAGTGCTAATTCGCAAATATTAGCATGCTAACAAGCTAAAATAAGAAGCAGTGTACATGATGAATATTACCTGTTAAACATAGAAATACTGGCATTGTTATTATGACCATGTTAGCATGTGGATGAAAGCATTTAGCTCAAAGCATCAATGGGTCTACATACAGTCTCAAACTGCTATGCTGCTAGCATAGCTGTACTCAAACCTGTGGTATCAGGTTTTTGCTCTACGTCTCAGGCCACGGACACACACACACACACACACACACACACACACACATTGACACAATGCAATATAGCAATAGCCACATGCCCCTTATTGACCTTTACTGTGAGCGCATTCCTTCACATGATGTCCAACCTTTCTTACATTATTGGAACCAATAAATCAATTATCTTATTTTATGGTAAAGGTCCTGCTCAGTCTGACACAGGTCTCTTTGCAGAAGTGGCATGCATCCACATTTTACTCCCATGTGAGACAATACCCCCTGGACTGAGTGTCTATACAGACCCTAATGACTCATAACTAAGCTCATCTGCTCACACGTGAAAGCAGTTACTCCCTTTTCGTCACTCCACCCCACAAGCTTTAGCTCAACATGTTTTTCCGCTGGTTGTCAAGGGAATGCGGCCCTCGCGGTATAACAGTCCGAAATTAGATTTCTCCTGATTTGTCTCATCTGTTCAAGTTATCCGCACAATGCTGGCTGTCTATCTATCGATTCAGGTTCTGCAAGGAGGCTGGTCTTGTGATTCCAATAGCGTAGTTAGGCTTCTAAATACAAGCAGTACTGCCAGTACCACTACTATACTTTACTCTACATCTTACATATTTTTCACTGTAAGACTGATGAACATTTCGCTTATTTTCTGTAAGATTCAAATGGACATTAAAATAGTTAGTTTTATCTTACTTTAAAGGGAAAGTTCACCAAATCACACAAAACAATCTCTTCTTAAACCCCAGTGGTGTGAATCCATGCAGACAATTTCTGTTTTATCTTTCTTTCTGTTTAAATCTAATTACTCGAGATAAGCCAATCAACAGTTTACATTTGAAATAAAAGAAATATCTCTGAAAACTGTTCACAGTGAGGTCGGTGGATTAATATGACCTAATGTTCAAAATGTCAATGTAAAATTTGAATAAATCTCAGGTTTCATTTCAGTTTTCCATGTATTGGTCCACATAGTACACTTTTATTGTTGAACAGAAAATTACAAGAAATTTAAAGAACATTTCTAATACAATACTAATGTATTATTTGTGTTCATGACTTTCTCGTACTCCCATTTTAGGACTATTTTCAAGGCAAATGGCAAACTAGCCAAAAAGCAATAAGGGTGACAGAATACTTCTTATTTAATATTTATTTATGAATTTATTGTGGTCTTTAATTTAGTTATATGTATTTTTGTTCTTACAAGTACAGTACAAAATCAGAAAGATGAATAATGAGTCCGACTTTTCAGCACTGATATACAAACTTCACATGTGAGTAAATCATCATATATCCATCATGTTGTTTGCGCAGCATGTATACATTTTTAAAATAAAAATCCACTTACCTCAATGTGGAAATTTCTCTGAGATCTGACCAGTTGGTCGGATGGCAGAACAGTCAGTGGGAAGAAAACTTGGTTGGACTACAAACACAAGGGTTTGTCTCTAATATAGAAGCAGTGACTCCAATTAAGCAAATCAGCATCTTGCCTCCCCTCTCTCTTTCCGTCTGTCCCTTCCTCCCTGTCTCGATCTGTCCCTCCCCTGTTTGTTCAGGAGTTTCATATACCTTGCGTGTTTGCTCATGGTATAACTTCACCAATGACGTTTCCTTCTTTTCTTTCATTCACATCCACCCACAAATACCAAAACTTCTTTATGGGACAGGTGCTATTTTGTACAATGTGCCACTTACTCGTGTTTCTGTAGCACCGTGGTGTTTAAAGCAGCATTTAGACATTAATGACTCACTCAACTGATATCGACAGGATAGGAATAGTATCCTATAAGTGAATAATGCCATTTCACAAGAACATAACAATTACAATGCAAAATGTTATCATCATAAATGTACCAATCATCTTGGGGTAAAGCTTGATCTGCTGTATTGTTAAGATATATCTAGTACTACTAAAGCAACCCTACAGTAAGCCAGCATATAAAATGGTACAGTATCATTAGTGCTTGGTCACACACACACCACACACACACACACACACTCACACACACACATAGCTAACGTAGCCTGAGACCTAAATTAGCTAGACCAATTTCCCGAAACCGAGTCATGACTTCAGAACTGGTAGGGTAAGAATATGATATTTTTTCCAAGGTTGCACATTAACACAGGTTGCATAACAAAAAAAAAATCATTGGAGTGCAAGTGCAAACTAGAAATACAGGCTACACATCTAAAAAAGTGACAAAACCAAGAAATTACCTACTGTGAATGTTAGTAGGAACAGCAATGTTTACAACAGCAAAGTCGCAATAAACTCAATATCTGGAAGGAGTTTAAGGTTTGTGGCGAGATAAACAGCCTACACAGGCAGCTGTCACATTAGATTATTCTTAACTCTCATTAACACGCAGTTAGCTTAATAAGCACAAATGGGCGCTTTTCTGAAATATGACTCATATTTAAGCGCATTGAATAAGTAGAAGGCGACTTGTTAGCCCCCAGAAGGAGGTTATGTTAATGGATTTATAACTCACAGAGGTTCAAGTCGCTCCACTGTCAGGTCTCATCTATGTGTGTGGTGGAGTTCTCCCTCTCTCTCTCTCTCTCTCTCGCTCTCAATTTTCAATTTCAATTTCAATATGCTTTATTGGCATGAATGTAACAGAGACAGTGTTGCCAAAGTATTAATGAGATTACAGTACAACACTTGATCTGTGCGTGTGTGTGTGTGTGTGTGTGTGTGTGTGTGTGTGTGTGTGTGTGTGTGTGTGTTGACGGGGTCTGGGTGGTTGTGTATTTAGCTCCTACATTAGTCCCTCCATCACACAGTTAGTAACAAAATCAATTGTTCTAATAGGAGGGAATTATTCAAAGTTATCAAACAATTTACAGAATTATAATAACAAAATTATATATAGCAGTCTATAACCAGGTTATAGTAGAAAAATGTAATCATTAAATTATTTATAGATCAAATAAATGTGTACTAGTCAGGTTTTAATAAACCAGATAAATTACAGGCCTATCAACCAGGTTGACTGATATATGTCGGGTACGGTGGTAGAAGACGTGGCGGAAGGACCCTGATGCAAAGACAGCAGACCGAGGTTGCAGGGATTCATCATTATTTAATTATCTCAAGATCAAAAAACCAAGGCGTCAAGAGCGTGGCGTGGCCTGGCATTCATACAAACAGTACAAACAGTACAAACAAACAACACAGGCAATGAACCGACAAAGACTGAACAAAAACCCAGGGCTTAAATGACAAGACAAACGAGGGAACAAGGCACAGGTGAGACACAAGAGGACAGGTGCAGGTAATCAAACGGAACAGTGACAGGAAGAACAAGACAAGGAGCACATGGGCCACAAAATAAAAGAGGAAGTGAACTAACAAAACCAAAACAGGAAACAGAAACTTGACAATATATACAAGAAATGAAAAAACAAACAAAACATGCATAGGCCTTTCCTTTCCCCCCTCTCTCTCTCTCTCTCTCTCTCTCTCTCTCTCTCTCTCTCTCTCTCTCTCTATATATATATAGATATATATATATATATATATATATATATATATATATAGATATATATATATATCTTGCCCCTCTATGAGAAGTGGCTTTAGGCTCAACACACACACAACACCGTATTACAAGGAAATGTGTACAGTAGATAACCGTGGCGTTTTTATTCCCCGCTTTTTTTTACATCCCACAAAAAGGGCACTTTTCAATACGAGGCAAAAAGGGCAGGGCTATGTGTGCACGTGCCTGGTGTCATGACAGCTTTCCAACGTCCTCACAGGACTGGACGTGTCCAGGACGCAGACTATGGCAGGATAGCTGCCAATAACATTGTAGAACAGGTTCTAACCAGTTATATTCTACAAACTGAGCAAAACAATGTCTTTTCAACAGGTCATGTGACTTGCAGGTAGTGCTGAAATAATGAATTATAAAACAAATATTCATCTGTAACAAACTATTAATTATTAATTAAAATCATTTTCTGTGTAAGTTATACTGTAATTTCATTTACGTATTTATATCTGCCTTTTCAGTTTACCGGAAACATGTTAAGGAAAGACACTAATGCTTACAGTGAGAGGCCTGAGGCAGACACACAGTGAGCCTGAGGAATGTGTGTCTGTAAGGAAATTGGAGTCACTAGCTCCACATCATGGGAACAGTTTTATTTTTTTTTTCAGTAATGAAAATCAGTGTTCTCCCTGATGACTCTCCCTGCGTTCTTTTAAATGGATTTGATTTTGAACAATTAAGGTAGCATCAGTTAAATGTTTCGACCTCTAATGTGTACAGTACATTGTAAACCGTGCTCAACAAGATAAGATAATGTAATACCTTTAAATACCTGCAGTTGCGACTAATAAAATAAACGACTAATTTGGGAATATCTCATTAAATTAAAGAGAGAAGGAAATAACATTATAAAACCAGCCCCATATTCAGATTAGATACTTAGTTTAAAACACTCGAGATTCATTTACAACATAATATCTGCCTCACGTTTTCTCTTTGTCTGGTAGATAAAGAAGAGAAAAGAAAACATGATAAATGTTATATATAATATTTATTACTACAGTCAGTACAGTCCAGGGGGTGTCTGATAAGAAGAAGAGTATGGATGCGTTCCGTTCATGTTTGCCTCATTAATGCACAAAGAGACCTGTGTTAGACTCTAGTTAACCATTGATCAGATTATTGACTTACCATCTCAGCTGAGACTGGAGCGAGAGAAAGGTCAACTGTGGACGTCATGTCAGGGAATGTAAAGAGAGATGATTGATGTGACATACTGCAGTGGGCTGTTAACTTTTGCAGTTTCTGTATTTATTATTTTCTATGTTGGTATATTCCTGAATTTACTGGTTTCTATATTTAATGGTATTTATTTAATTATATCCCAGGTGGTGGTCACTTCTTCTGACTCAAGCCTCCTCCATTTCAACAGGACAGCCCCTCTCCACCACCCTGTTCCAGAGCTGGATGTTACTGTTACAAGAGGTGAGCACCTTCAAGAGGTCCATCGGAAATGATCAGCCATTGCTGCCGGCCAAGAGAACTGGAGAACTGCCCTCCTCTCAGCTCACCCAGCTGAGGAAGGGCCGTCGCTCTCCTCTCTGCACAGTGAGCCATTGTTACTGGAAGGTAATGTGCCCATGGAGCGCACACAGCAGTCTGAGGTATTAGCTGCCAGGGGAATTCCTGGCAGGGGAGATTATTGGCAGAACACAAATAAGACTTAACAAAGCAAAATGAAAAGTTTGAGGTTTTAGGTCAAGACTCTCCTACAGTATTTCTAAATAGTACGTCCAGCTCTACCTAAGTAGCCTCCTGGATAGCCGGAGGAGTCCCAGCACATCTGCATCGACAGTTCGGCCAGCTGGCTCAGGTGATGGACCGACCCAGAGCAGGAGATCAGAACGATCCCTCTGTCGTCTGCAGCCTCTCGGCTCTGGAGCACACGGCCGGGGCTGCCAGCAGGCGAGAGACCCTGGGGAGAGGAGGGGACACAGGGCTCATGCTTCCACTTGTTTCCCCTGATTAAATAAAGGTTATCTATCTATTTAGGCTAATACAAATCACATTTTGAGACAAAGCATGTGCTTGTCCTCACTATGTATCCAGGTTCAGTCTCCATCTATTCCCTTCAAATCACTGAATCAAATGAAGCTTTATTGTCACATGCATGTAGGGAAATTATTCGGTGCCCATACCTCCAGAACTGATCGACAAATAGATCAATTATAACAGACAAGATCCTCCTAGCCCTGTTCGGTGTATGGAAGCTCATATCTGCCAGTTAGAGAAGGGAGAAAAAAAGGATGAATTTTTAGCCTTGATTTTTTTTTCATTGGGCTTTTTTTTTGTGGAAAAAAATAAATTCCCATATTGAATAATAATTATGAAATAGAAAAAAAAAGTTTTGAAATTGCCTTATTTTGTATATTTTTACATTGTTTACATTGTTGGCATTCTGTGGACAGCAAAGGAAGAATCTCATTGAACAGAGAAACGTGTCCTTGCTGTGCCTGTGACAGTATAAACACTTTGAATCTCAAATCTTAAAAAGTCAGAATAATGAAATAAAAAGTCGAAACTGAGATAAAACATCATGATTGTGATAAAAAGTCAGACTAATAAGACTTTTTAAAAAGAGAGATAAAAAGTTGAAATTGGATAAAACGTCATAATGAGATATAGTCATAATTCTGACACACACACACAGGTCACTGAGTTTAGGACTTTTGTATCTTATAATTATGACTTTTTATCCCATAGTTTCTACTTTTGTCTCACAAGTTCTTGAACTGGTGGAAAATGGGCTTCCTCACTCATTGGGGCTTGCTGATGCCTTTATTTTCTTCACTGTGAGTGTTCCTCTCAGGGTGTGGAGCCACACTCCGTGCCTGTTGGTGGAGGTAGGCCTGCTGTACCGCTCCCTCCGTGCAGCCCTCGGGCATGAAGAGGGGCGGGCAGGAGCAACTGAGGACAGCTGGAGTTCAGCCCGGTGTCAACATGGGGCTGCAGGCTCAACCTCTCGTCTCTGCCAAATGGCTCGCAAACATGCTCAAGCGCGGTCTCGTCGGGCCGAACCTGCGGGTCCTGGACTCGTCCTGGTACCTCCCGAGCATGAAGCGAGACGGCAAGAAGGAGTTTGCGACGTCTCACATCCCGGGAGCCTCGTTCTTCGACATCGACGAGTGCGCGGACAGGAGCTCCCAGTTCGATCACATGCTCCCCACCGAGGAGGCGTTCTCTGACTACGTGGGGAACCTGGGCGTCGGGAGCGACAGCCATGTGGTCGTGTACGACGCCAGCGACTTCGGGTTGTTCACCTGCACCAGGGTCTGGTGGATGTTCCGCTTCTTCGGCCATCCCCAAGTGTCGGTGCTGAACGGGGGGTTCAGGAACTGGGTCAGACAGGGTCACCCGGTCACAGGGACGTACACCCGCCCGGAGCCGGCCCGCTTCACCGCCACCAGGAACCACCCCTCCTGGGTGAAGTCGTTTGAGGACATCACCAGCAACATTGAGACCCAGGAGTACCAGGTGGTGGATGTGAGGCCGTATGGCAGGTTCTGTGGGAAGGAACCTGAGCCCAGAGAGGGTGATTCAGCATTACACTCAAATAAACAAAACTTTCAAATTCATTATTTTCAATGTAGATTTTATTGGTTCTACCTTTTATCCTGCTCTTGTCTCTTCATGTAATATTATCCTAATTACTATTGTTGCTAACAATACTTTAACAATAACAATAGCTAACAATTACTATTATTGTTTTAAAGGTGCAATACGTAAGAACTGGCCACCTGTTAAATACATGCCGAAAACAAATACAGGGCAGCATATCATCGCTAACTGCTGCGTACTGTAGCTGCCGTTAACTAGTTAGCTCAGTTAGCCGTGCAGCTAGCAGTTTTGGGACCATGTTAGTGTTAGTGTTTATGACGCACGCATAGGAGCTTCACCGGCTTGGGCTAGCGGGTTAGCATGCAGACTTCAGTACCTCTGTAACACAATACATAGACATGATAACATAAAAATATTCTGTTGATGCTTTTAGTACATTTTTAAATGTTATAGCCTACATTGCCCCTTAAATTTTTATTTAGAGGTGTGACTTAATGAAGAAAACGATATTATTGAGTAAAACATTACAATATCCATGTATTGACCAATTTAAACACACTTTTTGCTAGGATGAATCAAAATGTGGTTGTCAAAAATGTAAACTGAAGCAGGATATTTTACAGTTGAACAATAAACTTTATTGCCTAAAATGTCATCAGTATATTGAAACAGTAAACGTTGCTGGATATTTAATGAGTAAAGATTATCCCAAGCATCTTTTTCTGCATTTTTAATCGCTAAAAAAAGTTTTCATATTGCTGTAAATTGAATAACAGAAACACAGATACAGATATATCTGTGATAGGCCATAATTGGCCAACTGATATATTAGTCAGGCTCTGTTAAATATTATAGGCATGCAAACCTTCCTCTCACACTCTCATTTTTAAGGCATCTTAAGTTGTGCATATACTTTACTGTGCAGAGAGGTGAACTACTTTGTTATTGTCCCACAGGTGTCAAACCGGGTCACATCCCCGGCTCCAAGTGCATGCCTTTCTTCGGGTTCGTCGATGAAGACGGCATGATGCTCTCTACAGGGCAGCTGAAGAAGTTCTTCGAGAAGTCAAAGGTGGACCTGAAGAAGCCGCTCTGTGGATCCTGTGGCTCCGGAGTGACCGCCTGTCATATGGTTCTGGCGGCCCACCTGTGCGGCGCCCCCGGGGCTGCTGTGTATGATGGATCCTGGTATGAGTGGTTCACCAAGGCTCCGCCAGAGCATGTCGTCTCTGACGTCAGTAACAAGCTGCGAGGAGGACCAAAATGACAAATTTGAATATACAAATCGGCATTAAATCACTTCCTGTATCATTGATTAATATCTGTTTTTCAGCAGAGATTTAAACTTTAAAAATATATGACAGGGTTGCACAGTTGATTAAATATCATCGGATCACAATATGCCCACATGCAATGACCAAAATCACAGACACAGCAGCTTTCTGATAGAGGTAAAACATGTTATAATGAGGTCGTGTAGTGCTGCAGAGGAAAAAAAGAAAAAAAAACATGAATCACATCAATCATAATATCTGCCAAAATATTCACAGTATTTTTTTTTACTGTATATTGCAGCCCAAATCTGTGCTGTGTGAGTGGAAGCCTGTTGGAGGATTTGCAGGTGGATTTAACACATAAGCTTTATATGAATGTTAACTCAGGCTCTAGATTATGGATTGTTTGTTGGCAGCATAGAAGAAGGTCTAAGAGATAAACTTCATTTTATTTTTGTTGGATGTAAAACATTTTCTTGTACGTCAAAATGTGCTGGAAGTGACTGTTGTGATTGAATTTCAACAGCCCTTAAATGTGCAATATGTAAGAATTCACCAGCTGTCAAATTCATACTCAAAACAAATAGGGGCCAACAAATCACCAGAGTAAGTGCTAACTGCTCTGCTAACTATCACTTTCCGTAGCTAGTTAGCGGTACAGCTAGCGGTTCAGACTGGGAGCTCAGGATCAGGGGAGTGTTGGTGTTTACCCTGCTAGCATGGGAGCTTTGGATGAGGACGGCCAGAGCTAGATGGTTAGCATGCTAACGACAATACATCTCTGTAACACAATAAATAGATGTCATGATGTCAACATTGCTATTTAGTAACATTGTTGATAATTTCTACTGGATTTTTTCAGCTAAGACTTTTGGCATCTGGTCAAATTAATACTAAAAACAAATAGGAGGCAGCATATCACTAGAGTTCACTCAGTTAGCTCAGTCAGTCATGCAGCTAGCAGTCCAGATGGGGACTTTGAGGAACCAGGGGACTGTTGGTGTTCAGTATATCTCTCCAACTCACCAGAGGAATTGCTTACTGCTGCTAACCGTAGCTGCCATTAGCTAATTAGCGCAGTTAGCCATGCAGGTAGTGGTTTCGGAATGGGAGCTCAGGCACCAGAGGAGTGTTAGTGTTCACACCCCTAGTAGGATTTTTGGACCGAGGTTAGCTGGCTAGCATCCTAACTTCAGTCGATATCTCTGCAACACAATACACAAACATCGTAATTCATTCTGTTGATAATCTTTGTTAATGTCTGAATGTTTTCTACTAACATTCGCCCCTTTAAATCACTGAAAAAAGCTAAATAACAAAGTATTATCAGCATATAAAACCTAAAGATGGTGCTATAATTCAAAGATAATAATTTTATTTTATTCTGTTTTTCAGCTCCTGTCAGATCATAAATCCAAGTAATTCTTGAATATTAAAAGCCTTCTTCCACTCTGGTGCCAGCCCTTCATGGGAGGACAGTACAGGGCACAGCCTGCTGGTGCTGGAGTGGATGTGCACTTTGTAGAGATGAGCCTTGGAAAGCCAGTTTTATATGCAGCACTTGTGTGTTTGTCAGAGTTTCTCTTCACTGTTAAATAAATCAGATAAATGAGCTTCAGCTGGTCTATCTGTGGTCTGTGTGTATGTTTTTGATGTACACAATAACTTCTTATTAAAGGCTAGTATTAGACATTGTTCATCTGGCTTTGTTCTCTGTAAGTTTTCATGTCCTAAGTTCTCCACGGGCCGTACAGAACATTACCAGGAGTTGACGTCTCCACGTCGTCCCTCAGTCAGCCGGATCGTTTCCCTCTAGCGCTCGCAGCTTGTATTATCTCACAGCCTCGTCATGGCGGCGCAGACCCGAGCTCTGGTGTCAGGTCAGTGGCTGGCAGATGCCGTCAGGAACAACCTCGTCGGTCCGAAGCTTCGTGTCCTCGACACTTCGTGGTACCTGCCCAAAACCAAGCGGAACCCGAGGGCTGAGTTCGCGGAGAAGCACATCCCGGGCTCCTCGTTCTTTGACATAGACGAGTGCAGCGACAAGACCTCCGCGTTCGACCACATGCTGCCCACCAGCAGCCACTTCTCCCGGTACGTCGGGGAGCTGGGCATCGGCAACGACACGCACGTCGTTGTGTACGACACCAGCGACTTCGGCTCGTACTGCGCGCCCCGGCTGTGGTGGATGTTCCGGGTGTTCGGTCACAGTATGGTGTCGGTGCTGGACGGAGGCTTGAAGAACTGGCTGGCTGAAGGGTACCCGGTCACAGCTGAGTACTCCAAGCCGGAGTCCAGAGAGTTTAAGGCGACTGTCAACCAGTCCTGGGTGAAGAGCTACGAGGACGTGCTGGAGAACATCAGGAGCCAGCGGGTCCGGATTGTGGACGCCAGGTCAGCTGGAAGGTTCAGGGGGACCGAGCCCGAGCCCAGAGATGGTGAGCCGGGGAACAACTAACTGAGAACTTTATTAGAGTTTAACTTCAAACTCTTAAACTCTAATTACTGTACCACTCTAAACTGGTTCTCAAAGTGGGTCCAGGGGCCCTTCAAGAAGTTCCAGGTGGTCCCCAGCAAAAAAGAAAATATCTTATTTTCCACATAACTCCATCCATATAGCCTAAGCACAGTGACAGAAAGTAACTTAGTACATTTACTCAAGTACTGTAGGCCTACTTTAGTGCAATTCACATAGCCTACTCTACTTGAGTATTTATATCCCATTGCCATATAAGCTACTCAAAATCAGTTAGGGATATTGGGATATGGGTGCTTATGTGCATGGGTATGCAATACAAGTCGAATTAAATGTGTCGCATTATATTGGGGGACCACAAATATTCACAAAACACAAAATAAACTTCAGAGACGTCACAGAATAAACGTTCAAGTGAAACACTAAAATACCCGATGTCAAGACCCATGCATTATTCCCTGAGAATTTAATGAAAATGTTGACAAATGCCCTGTCTCACTCACAGTATTAACGGAAGTCAGATAGAAATCCTGGATCCGTCCCTTTATTCAGATCTGCACTGAAAGTTAATGGGTTCCACTTGGGCAGAGACCCATCCTCCATCCAAATTTTGTTTAAATCATGTTAGAAGTGTATGTATAACCCTGTTCATAATCAGACCAACCAACCAACAGACAAACAGAGTCAGATGAAAACATTCATTTATTTCATCGGCAATCAGATAAAAAAAAAAAAAAACACTGATTCTGATGAACAGGAAAATGCTGAATATCAGATCTGATCATCATCCAGCCCAATAATCGGTTGACACCTCAAATGCGGAACATACATAATGTAAAGAATATGTATAAATCTCATCAGATAGGGCTTAAAGGGTCTAAATTTTGCATCCTTAATGCGGTTAAGGTAATAAATCATTGGTCTAAGATTTCTTTAATAAATATATTTTCTCCAGGAAAACATGTAGGCCTATAAAGTGCACAGCTTAAAAAATGCAGACTGTTGCATTTTTGCTAATCATTTGAGCACTGAGCCTTTCATATGTATTTCAGCATTGAAATGTTGTGGTCACGTGATTAATCAGAACTAATGGGTTAATTTTGTAAAAAGCTATCAATGAAGCATCACTTCAAACATATATTCCTATTTGCTGTTGCATTAATCACAATGTCAAGCTTGTAGTACTGTTTGTTTGACCACTCACTACATTTCTTCCAGGGCTTTCAGCCACATCTCGTGGCCTTTCATCAGCAGATACAGTGTGCTCAGTTATCATAGGAGATGATTTAACATGATTTAACATGAATGACAGTTGAACCATCTCCATGATGATTAATCAAACCATCTTTTGATAAAGAAAGTGCATTAAGAAATCTGGTAAGGGAACAATGAGTTTAGTTATTTTTTAAAGCACAATGTCACTATTGTCCAAACTTTATCCCGCTTCTTTGTCTCACCTTTACAGACACGCTGCCGGGCCATTTCCCTGGCGCCATCAACATGCCGTTCACCTCCTTCATGGATGCCTCCGGAAAGGAACTGGGGACCGAGGACCTGTCCAAACTGTTCAGAGAAGCAGGCGTGGACCTGGAGCAGCCGCTCTGGGCCACCTGTGGGTCTGGCGTCACAGCGTGTCACGTTGCTCTGGCCGCTCACCTGCTCGGGCACCCCGGGGTGTGTGTTTATGACGGCTCCTGGTCTGAATGGTTTAAAAGGGCATCTCCCGATCACATCATCTCAGAGGGAGAGGGGAAGAAGGTGTGAATGGGAAGAGGAAAGCGTGAAATACTACAAGCACAGATGTGATGATGCAGGGGATGCAGTGGGTTTGCTGCCAACAATGGTGATAGATCAATACTTTAAAAATCCATAGGGTACTTTTTAGTTAGATTGTACTTTGCTGTTTTAGATGCACAGTGAGCTTGTTAAGAATCCAAGTTACTGACTTCACATAAGGAAGTTTCAGCAGAAGCCTTAAGTGATAATCTCATCTAAACTATGCAACATATCTAACTTTCCATTACAGGAGAGTTTCATATTTAGAAAAGTTTACACTGTCTTGGTTGGAGGTCATATGGATATAACGATGAATTCTTTATGAATGTAACAATAAATGGAAACTTGAGGTCTTTGTTTTTTCATGCTACATGCAGGCAGGGTGTCAGGTCAGTCTCTCACTTTTAAAATATGTCTTGCTCATAACATGGAGGAAGAATGCATAGGTTCAGTAACCAGAAATGTAAATGTTTAGCTTCGTTTGAGGGTGATGAAAGACAGGAGGGCAAAGTACTGTAGAGGGTAGACATATTGATCGACCCGCCACAATTCATGACATTATAGGAAACACTTTCAGTCTTCTTCTGATTTTGATGCAGGTCAAAATGTTTTGCTTTTGTATTTTCACTACTTAACATTTTTATTTGTTGCAAAAGTTACATGTTGAAGAAGAAAATTTGCCAAAGTGTGAAAAAGCAAAGCAGATTGTATGTCCACAGAAAGGCTGCAGCTTTTGCTGAGACACAACACATGAAAAAAAAAAAAGGGAAAAAAAGAAAAAAAATTGGGGATGCTGACGCAGAGGAAATCAAAACCAGTTCAGTCCGGTTCCTGTGCTTGATTCTAGGTGCCTGGCGAGATGCCCGATTTTCAAAACAAAGTATATGCTGTAAAATGTCCAGAATGTAGAATGTGTAATCAGTATGTTTAGTATGGGTCTGGAAATGTGTACTAATGTAAAAAATAATCTATTAATTGCTGAGCAAGAGTCCGATTTTAAAAGTGTTGAAGTGATTTCAATGAGAGCTGTGCACTTTTTCTAACAGCATCATCCTCTTTTGTCGCAACCAATTTGGATTTGTCATCTTAGCTGTTAAACATGGAGAGAAAAGAGTTATCTAACCACTGCTCATGATGTCAGCTGTTGCTATGTTCCATTGAGGTAAAAAGAAAACTATTGAGACCAGAACAAAAGAGCATTACCAATGGGCAAAAGAGGATGAACTATTCATTTTGAACAATTCTTCCCGAGCTGAGGACTTTGCATCTTGTATCTGCAGGAGAACATAGTGGGTAAAGTAAATCAGATCCCACACTCTGTGACTGACAGAAGCTTTATCAGTATCTTATTAGACACCACGCACAAGTCAACTTTACATAGCCTTAACTCTAACATTATAATATGAACTTTCAACAGTGCACACGGTTTGTAAAGTTTTAAGCAACCCATTCTTTACATTAATGGACAGATTAAGTTTAGCAATGTAAACTGACAGTATTACATATAGTTATAGGTCACACCACTGAAGCCATTGTTACACAGCATTATATCTTTGTGAAAGTATGTTGATTTATTAAAAATAAAGTCAAAACTGTTTAAAAAAAGAAATACTGTGTTTTTCATAACTTACACACTGAACTTGACATTGATTTTTCCAGAATTTCCTCTGGAGGGTCGAAAAAGTACTATCTTAATCTTACAATATAAAGTTAGAGTCCCATCTGCCTTTAATAGCATTAAATAATATTCTAATGCAGTTATTTAATGTATATTACGCAGATATTAAAAATACCAGACAGGTTAATGTGTGAAAAATAATTAAACAAAAAAAGGAAAAGGGAAGTGAAAGGTGGTTCGTTTTCGGGACATGACTCAAAATGATTGAATCATCCGAAGGCACCGACTCCCCAGTATGAATGCCACAACAAAGATGGCCGCCCATCTCTGACGTGTGGGGCTCTGGGCTGTCCCGCACACTGCCTGAAGGTCCTCACGAAATAAACAAATTGGGGTCCTTTCTTTCTTGCAATAGGCTAGCTGCCGAAACGGTATTACGAGTCACATTGTTCTACATAACTGTGGTAAATTGTCCAAAAACAACACCAATATATCAGGATTCGAGTGTTTGGGGAATGTTGATCATATCAAAGTTTGGTTTGGTGTGGTTATTGACGCCCTAACTGGCCCTTTACTTTTGGTTTTGAACGTCGAAGGGTGTGTTTTTCGGCCGCCGTCAACGTTAGCGTTAGCACAGCAAATCAAGCTAACGCTAGTCTTCCAACCCACGTAATTCCGATTTTTAGCCAAATAAAATAAGAGGTAAGTTGAGTAAAAATAATTTCACGTGTCGTTGTTAGTGTGGTTGTTAAATGTTGTTCTTTTTAAAGGGGGTGTAGTGGTAAAATTAAGGTTGTGGGCTAACTGCTACCGGTCGCATATCAAATAACAAATCAGTGTTGGTGTGTTACCCCCAGCTTGAACCGCATCTTTTCGGAAGAAACATTGGGACTATGTTGATTTACCAGTCTGGACAGCTTGATTTGAATAATTAATGTGTTTTTGGGTTGTTTTTTCCACAGGGAGGCGTTGATGAGCAGTAATGTCTGGCATCGCTCTTAGCAGACTGTCCCAGGAGCGCAAAGCCTGGAGAAAAGACCATCCATTTGTAAGCAGCAGCATGGCTATACATAATCATATCAACCCTTTCCCCCCATGCCTCTGAGATTTATTTCCATACCACTATGAGTGCTACTGACACAGCCTACTTAGCAGACTGAGGCTGCCCAGTGATGTTTTGTGTCTCTTGTAAACCACACAGGGTTTTGTTGCCGTGCCCACTAAGAATCCTGATGGGACCATGAATCTGATGAACTGGGAGTGTGCCATTCCAGGGAAAAAAGGAGTAAGTTATCATCTGCCAGAAAGTCGGCCAAAGCTGCATGTCAGTGTCATGGCTGGCAGTGTGACCAGCAAAAGGCCCTCTGAAAAGATATTAAAGGATAAGTTCATCCAAAATTGAAAATTTAGTCACTTTCTACTTACACCCATGCAAGTGGGGGAAGTTTTGTAGTTGGCAAAAGTTTGTGGAGCTTCACAGTAAACAACTGAGGTAGACGAGGACTGGATGAAAACAATGGCTCTATACAGCTTGGCCGGCGCAATTCAGGTCTCCGGAACCCTCAAGATTTAGAATTGATTTGAAAAGACGTTATTTTCCCGTTTTAAAGCACAGATCTTTCCTCTAGCTAAAAGCGTCTGAAGTGGGTGCACAAGCTCAGCGGTTCGCTTAAGGTTAAGATATTGTCCCTTCAAATCAGTTTGGGATCTCGGTGCTTCGAGAGACTTGAATTATGGGAGACGAGCGATAGATAATGACTACAAAACTGTGCAATATTCTTTTTTTCCCACATCCTATCCTGTAAGATTTTTTTTTGAAATGCAAGCACACGCAAAGTCCTATAGTCCTATCGATTTTCAACCTTTTTGTTTGTTTAAAAAAAAAAAAAACAGAGAAAGACAAAAGTCTGATTTCAGTATAATAATTGTCCACATTTATTTCTTCTATGGCTGCAGAATTAAATATGCCATTGCTTCTACCGTCATTCTTGTATTGTTATTTTCAAGTCCTTTGCAATTGTTTAATATCTCTTCATGTCGTCATCATTAGACCTTGTGGGAGGGAGGACTCTACAAACTCAGAATGCTGTTCAAAGATGACTACCCTTCCTCACCACCCAAATGTGAGCACCACTCCACACTTCTGACATAGTTTCTTTGTTGAAGGGCCGACATTTCCATGCAGCTGTCTGTTAAAAACGAAGGAAATAAGAGTTTTGGCAGAGTCAGTATACAAGGTTCACACAGTACACCACCAGGTGTAAACAATGAACCTAGAGCAAGATATGACATTATCTGATACTGTATATTTTTGTCGCTGCATTTAGATTTTCGTGAATGGGGGGGACTTGAAGATAAAATTGTTTTCAAATGTTACACAAAGAGCTAGCTTCAGTGAAAAAGCCTATCCCAGAATTCCCTGTTGCAATGGTGCTTAACTCTGACAACACTTTGTATTTTATACCCTGTCTGATAAAGTGAAACGCTGCTACAGTAGAGCATCATGTTACAGTGCTACTATTCCATTCATTAATTAAAAACCTTTATGAGCTAGAAATTGCAGTCATTTGTCACAAAACAGTTACAATATGCAAGCACTTTCACAGATCCTCTTGTGTTTTAGACATAGGCAGGGAAAACTGTCAGGTAATGACGGTTTTCTACAATGTCTTATACTGCAGTATGTTATTTAAATTCTCAGTTTTGCGTCATGCTTTAAAAGTCTGACTTTGTTTTCTATTATTTCCCACTTAGGCAAGTTTGAGCCACCAATATTCCACCCGAATGTCTACCCATCGGGCACTGTGTGTCTGTCGATCCTGGAGGAGGACAAAGATTGGAGGCCTGCCATCACCATCAAACAGGTCCGAACACCCCACAGTCTCTCCTGTACACAGTGGATGTAGTTGGTTTACTTTTTGATGTTTTTGTTCTTTTTTTTACCATTATTTTATATGCTGTAATGGGCTGATTCTGACTTCTAATTGTACAAGTCACAATTCACTGAACGCAGCATTTTTGTTTTGTGTGGATCCTGTGGAATGCTCCACTTACTGTAGTGTGACTAGAGGACTGTTGACTGTGTTTTCAGATCCTGCTGGGTATCCAGGAGCTGCTGAACGAGCCCAACATTCAAGACCCAGCACAAGCAGAGGCTTACACAATTTACTGGTAAGTTGGTCTGCTTTGACCACTTAACACACCCGGTGGCCCACAACTGAGGCGTGGATGAATTGTTTTTATTTAGTTTGCTTTGTAAGCTTTGCTTAGATGTATCTTAAAATTGGGTTCAAGTTATAATTTTCACGACTTGTCAGGGCAGCACTTCTCTTCTGATGCCACAGACAGAAGGCAAGTCATAACACAAGAGAAGAAAGAAATGTTTCCTGTTCTACCTTATCCCACACATGGAGACTCGGAATAATAACTGACATTAGTCTGATTAAAGGTCTTAATCTCTTTTTCTCTTTGTGTTTTTGTGTTTCAGTCAGAACAGGATGGACTATGAGAAGCGGGTAAGGGCACAGGCCAAGAAGTTTGCCCCCACATAGAGAGGAGAGCTGGCCTCTATCCCACCTGAGCAGCCTGAACTGATGAAGGTTACACACAGGAGGCAGGCAGCGCCTGAAGGACCACTCCAATAAGAATCCAGTTTTGAGTATTATTACAGTATACTACTACACAGATGACAAGTGAGCCTGTTTTTCTTTTGTCTTTCTTTCTTTCTGTCTTTCTTTCTTTTTTTTTCTTTCTTTTATAAACAAGGAAAGTTCAATAAGATCAAATTTGTACCTGTCTTCAAGAAATATTCATGCATTTTTAATGCATAGCTGATGATCCTGAAAGTCTGGTGTCAACGCGACCTTTGCTATCTGTAACTCTTGTATAATCCATATCTACAGTTTTGCCATGAGTGCTGCTAGGCTCGCTCATGTCTCCATTAAAACAGTAGGTCATGCTTATGTATCAACAGAGCTGTAGAAATAAGATTTCATGTCAAAAACACTCTGTGTGTAATGTTCAGGCGGTTGTGGCAGAGGAGGAGATTGATTCCGAACCTTCCACGTTCAGTATTGTAGATAGTTCTTCATGAATATTGGCATGAAGTGGGACAAAGCAGTCGGACGTACAATGGAAGTCCACCCCCCCACGCTGTGCTCCTGATCCCTTGTTTGGTTCCTATCGCATATCCGTCACGTCTGAGTTTCCAGAAAGCATTGAGAAAATACGATCAACACATCAAATTCAGGTGAAAGACAATCCTGGTATTCTAAGTAAACTGTGGCGGTTGTGTAGGTAGGAACTGATCCTCTGTCCACCTCAAAGAGAGGAAGAGTGGAAAATGGGACACATCAGTCAGATTAGTGCTTTGTTCCCTCCACGTCTAAGCCATCCTGTATTGCAGCTGAGCGAGGATAACCTTAACCCCGTGTCTACACCGCAAGTGCATCAGACTCTTTGACTTTATTGTTTATGATGGCGCTTTTTCCTTAAGTCCGTATTTTATCATCCTTATCCCAACGGTGCAATATGTATGAATTCTCCACCTGTCGAAATCATTCTCGAAACAACTAGAGGGCAGCACGTCACTTGAGTAACCGCTAACTGCTGCTAACTATAGCTTCTGTAAGTTATCGTAGTTAGCCATTGCAGCTAGCAGTGTGGTTTGGGAGCTTAAAGCACTGCAGAAGTGTCGTTGTTTACACCGCAAGCACGCACAGGAGCTTTGGACCGGTACTGGCTGAGGCTAGATGCTAGCATGCTAACTTCAGTAGGTGCAATTAAAAAAAAAACAATAGACCTCACAATGTCAAAACTGCGACTTCTTCAGATTCTGTTGTTAATTCTGTTGGGTTTTTTTAATGTTTTCAACTGAAATTCTTGCATATTGCACCTTTAATGTATAAAGCACTTAAAGTGGTATACGAATAAAGTTAATTTTACTATCATTGATATATATTTGCGTGGCAGTCATATGTTACAGTGATCATGGATGAAGAGATCAGGAAGACGCGTCAAAGGAAAACTGCACGCCGCTTCTTCAGTCACGTCACGCGAACACTGTTGACGCTTGCAGTATAGACACGGGTTTAGCGTTAAGATTCTTTTTTTTTAAAATCCAGCTGGAAGTGAAAATTGAGCTTCATGCACATTCAGCACCAGCACGTCACCTGCCGCCCCAAAACAATGTTTAGTACGAGATGAAGAAGTTCCACAGTAAAACTAACAGAGACTGTTGGCGCGTGTTTGTTTTGGCTCTCGATCCGTAAGAATAGCATACCATCACTTCAAGTCATTTTTATCTCACGATGCTTACAAAACGAATACAAACCTGTAAGAAATGAAACGGCTGTTAAAATCAAGTGGAGCAGAAGCTGAAGGATCCTCATTGGAATGGCCTCTCAACCAGCAAAGAAGACGGATAGAGAGTGCACTTGAGAGTCCGCGAAGGCCTGAGATTTTTTTGCCTTTGAATATCTGAGTGCATGTACATAATATAAATAATGAAAAATTGTGGAAGTTATGTTTTATATTGTTTTAGCCAGTTGACATTTGTGTGTGGTATTATAACAAAGAACACAATAAATGGCATAAAATTGTGAAATAAAGTTGGATAAAAGAACAAAAAAAAAAAAAAGAATGGCTGTTTTTCTGTGAATTTCCATTGGGGGGGGTTGGTGCCTAACTATTTAGAGTTTTTGTGGATCCAGAAAAAGCATCTGTCAGCCACAAAAAACAAGATAGATAAACAGATAAATTATGTAGAAACAGGCCAGAGTTTTAATCCCTTTATTTGTAATATTTGACAGTACCCTGATAAAGTCTGTCATGTCCTGAGAGGTTCTTAATGACTGATTCATGTCTATGTTTCAGCCTCATGGGCCTTTCACCTATGTGGCGAACTGTCAGTCTACTTTTTGTTGCTGAGCGGCACGTGTTCAGTGGACTTCAAAGTTATTTTCTCTGAAAAACACAACATTTGTACAACAGTACAGGAAACGAGACGCACAATGAGCTGCAACTCGCTGAAAGGCTCCACGAAGCTGAAGGGAGCTTTTCAGTCTGAGTGACCCTCCTCACGTCGTCTAAATTGTCATTTGACGCGCTGTTAATGTGAAATATCTGTCAGAGGAGCTTTAAAAGTGCAGTGTGAAGGATGAGGTTGAATCTAGCGGCTGTTAAAAATGCAAAAAAGTCTCAGTCTAAGGCAGGGTTTCTCAATCCCAGTCCTCGAGGACCACTGCCCTGCATGTTTTAGATGTGTCCCTCCTCCACCACACCTGATTCAAATGAGTGGCTCGTTATCAGGCCACTGCAGAGCTTGATGACGAGCTGATCATTTGAATCAGGTGTGGTGGAGGAGGGACACATCTAAAACATGCAGGGCAGTGGTCCTCGAGGACTGGAATTGAGAAACCCTGAGAGTAACAATAATTAGTTTGATTGTGCACTTGTGAAATCAGCATAATGAATATTATATTCAAATTCTGGCCCTAAATACGACACACTGGACCTTTAATTAAAATGTAAGGGTTGGTCCTAAATAATAAAATTACACAGAGGTGGAATGTTATCTTCAAATATTGCCATATTTATTTGAATTCAGTGCAGATTGTACGACCATTCACAAGTTGTATTAAGCGATCTCATACTTGTCTTGCGGTGGACAATGTGACCATTTACAAACCCTCTGCGTTTCAGTTTTCACTGTAGAGTCTCAAAAGAAGCCTTTTTTTATGTAGTTGACTTTAAGGAGATTTAAAAACTGATCTAAAAAACATAATTTTTCCAAATATTTCCCTCATTCGCTGTCGTCATTCGAGCACTACAAGCTTGCCACTGAATAAAATAATAAATGAGTGTACGTGCGCTTTTCACAGCTTTTTTTCTCTTTTGTATCTTCTATTGTCTCAGTTTTCATGTTCCCTCTTTCTTGTCCAGAGGTGTAACCTGATGTGGTGTTCTTGCATGACATTCTTGAGAAATGTAACACCTTTTTGTTCTGGCCCGCCTCTCCTGCGGGTTATTATCTCAGCATGACCTCAATCGGACAAAAAGACACGCAACCGGCAAAGACGCAGGTGAGAAACCTACATTTTTTTTCTGTTCCTTTTTTTTTCTTCTTGTTCTTTTTTTTTTTGCTGCTGCTGCTGGTTGTGATTTCCTCTGAACATGCTGTTCTTTAGGTGAGGGCAGCAGAAAGCCCTCAGGTGCTGCCCCTGTCGCCGCCGCACTACGCTGATCCTGAATCAGCCTTGTCGTACAACAGCTTGGGCCGCTGTCTTCGCGCAAACATATTTCCAGGTCCGTACGCCAAAGTCCAGTCTTTACACTCCTGGTAGAACAAAAAAAAACACTTTATTTTATTTCTTGTAGTTGTTGTAAGGTCATGTACAGGAAGCTGTGATACTGAAAACCAGTCATAATTCAATCACACTGCTGTCATATTGGTTTCATTCTTACATGACATAAACATTGTTTTACAGGTAGTAGCCACATGGACAAAACACTGAGTAGTTGAAGCACAGTCTGTTTTACCCCTGCTGAATAATTCAGCTGTGAATGGTGCTGCACACACTGCACTGTGTGGCACCCTTACTGGAAGCTGTTCCCTGGGTCCTCTGTTCCCAGGGTGCCGTCATCCCAGGTTCCCCAATACAATGTTAACACACATCTAGGTCCTTCAGGTCAAATAACCCTAACCCTAGAGCTGGGGATCGTACAGTAGGACCCCGGGAACTAAGGAACCCCAGGAGAGCACATATGTGCAATTTGGGAACATGTGCTGCATTCAAGTCCGAGCCGGAGGTCCAAATTTCCAGCTTCCAGCTAGCTGGTAAGCTGATCCAAGGAGGAGATCCCGGGAACTGTTGGTGTTTACACTGCCAGCCAAGGGATGTTGGGCCGGGAGGGGCTGTAGGTAGCGTCCAAACTTTTATTTCTTCAAATTCTGTTGTTAATTTAGCTGTTTTTTCGCACATGTTGCGCCCTCACCTGGCCTATTGAGTGTCACATTAAAATCTCTATTAGCTCAAACACTACAATCATGCCTAACCATTTCTTTTAAGTAACAAACACTTAAAAGATCATCACATCCCGATCAGCCTCGGCAAACTTTGTGTTCAGAGCGAATTAATCAAATCCATCTTAACAGGCTGTCATGTGAAACTTAAGATGGTGACCACAGTAAATCTTATACCACATCCGCATGCTAGCATGCTAACACAAAGTCACCAGCATGGCTGACTCTTATTACCTTTTATTTCATTTTTCACTCTCCCCCCCCACATGTATTCAGCCCACTGAGCCCTCTTGTCTCTACAGGCGCTCCCTCACCGTGGAGGTCCGTCACCAGGGACTCCTACATCAGCCACCCTCTGACTGCCTGGCCTGCCGACCCCCAGCGGTGGTACGGCCACAAGACCGATGAAATGGGTACGCACTAATGTTCCGTCCTGTCCCCCTGTCTCTCTCACGCTGGTCTGTCTCGTCATCGTTGTGGTCTGTTTGTAATTTTTTTGCTTTTTTTTCCACAACACACCTGTCTGCAGTCCAGTGGACGGAGAGAAACATCATGAACCAGAAACTGAACAAGTTACTGACAGAGATGGAAAAAAAGGGCAGCGCGAAATGATGTCCTGCTTCTCACCCTCAGACCACAACACACACACACACACACGTACACACACACACACTTGCGATTCACACCTTGGGTTACTTTGGAAATGCTCAAATAAAACAATAAAACCATACATGTTGTAAGCTTGCTGCTTTAGGATAAACAACCAAGATGAAGGTGACAAATGAGATACCACCGAGAAGATTACTGGTCAGATAAGAGATATCTGTGATGTCCTGTGGGTTCGAGCCAAACCAGTTTGATCAGTTAGCTGTTGAGCCAGGGTAGCAACGGCGTGGTGCGTGCATTTGTGTGTGTACACTTTAAAGTGCGAGACGGAAAAAATGATAACATGGTGTTCACGAACAAGCCTTTTCTTCTCATTTAATGCAGTCTGATATAGGGCAAACGAAACCCAAAATGAGAGACTCAAGGCACCTCGAGATTGTGCTGCACGTACAACACAGAGGTCGTTACTCAATCTAAAACTGAAGGACGTTAACCGCTGAATGTCACCAGCAGCTGAAGGGGTTATTTGTCTCTCTGTGTGATGTGTAAAGGCAGCAGAACGTAGGTGGTTTCAATAGAAACCACTGAAACTTGCTTTTTGTCACTACCTGCTGCTGCTCCTACCGAGTCACACCTATATATAAAGCGTTTCTGTAGAAGTGATCCGGTCTTTACCGCACACTTAAAGGGACATTGCAGGGACTGTTTAAAGTGCACACAATGATTTAACAACGCGCAATAAGCGGCCCAAAGAAACACCAGCGGAGGTGTTCGCTCAGCGCCGATCCACAGGCACTCCCTGTTTAAACTCATCTTTTGATCGCATGGAGCCGATGTTAGGTGTGAGTCTATGTGAAGCACTTCTTCACATAATGTCAAATGACCTATAAAGAGGTATTAGAAAAAAAAAGTTCAGATTCATTTGCCTGCCGCACTGCACTTCTTAAAGGTCCAATGTGTGGGATTTAGTGGCATCGTGGCGGAAATGTGGCAGCCAACTGAACTGAACTTTCCAACTGCTACGGAAACCACAAACAAAAGCTGAGGAAATAAAACGCCTAGGCAAGTTTGGTTTGTCTGTTCTGGGCTGGTATAGAAACGTGGTGGTGCCATGCCTAACCGTAACCCTAACCCACTGGTGGAAGATTTATTCTGATCTTGTACTGAAGTAAAAGTAGCTAAAAACACAATGTAGAAATACTCTGTAACAAGTAAAAGTTCTAAATTCTATATTTTGGAGTGGTAGCAAAGGAAGTCTTTACAAGGCCAGCATGGGAGCTTTGGACTAGAAAAGACAGGGGCTAGCTGGCTAGCATGCTAACTCAATACAACATAATACAGAGGCATCATCATGTCAGAACTGCTGTTTATTTACCGTCTGTTGACTTTTCAACAGGACTTTTTTTTTTAAAAGTATATTTTTTTTGGCCTTTGGGTTTATTGATAGCACAGCTGAAGACATGACAGGAAACAGGATGAGAGAGAGGGGGAGCCCCAGGCCGGGACTGGAACCCGGCGCCGCTGCAGCGAGGACGAAGTCTCTGTACATGGGACGCCTGATCCACCAACTGAGCTAAACGACGCCCCTACATCAAAGTTTTTAAGTACGTTGGATTTAGTTTTGATAATTGGAATAGTAGTAACGTAAGCTGTCAAATACAAGTACCCTCAAGGCTGTACTGCACTTACGTTCAATACATGTGTAAATGCACACAACTACACTCCACCTCTGTGTAAGTTACTTGAAAAAATATGACACTTCACACGTCAAACGGGTCAAACGTCCAGCCGCCTCACGTTTACCTACCAAATGTTGGCATGCCGACGGGCCAAAAATAAAATGGTCAGCGTGGTAAACAAACTTGATAAACATCAGCTCATTAGCATTCGCTGTGAGTGTTGTCACACTGATAACATTTGCATTTAGATCAAAACGCCGCTGTGCAACCACAGCAACGGCCTCGCAGAGCTGCCTCATGGTGGGTTTCGGCATGTGAATCATATGATAGAGGGCTCGTATGGCGCCGTTCGCACCACAGGATACTGAGCTTAGTCAACTGTGGCCCCTGCTTACAGGAATTGGACATATTTCGGTGGCTGACTTATGCATTAGATGAGTCAGTAAACGACTTTAATTAGTGACAGTTGTCATAACCCTCATCCAGCTGTTTGTTTATTACCGAGTGTGACACCTCTGCCAATGACTTGCATCATGTGTTGTTTTTCTATAGAGCCACAGGTTTTGCAGCATGAGTGTGTCCTCCCTTGTTACTGTTCTCACCTCCTCCCCACTGAGAAACCCCCTCCCTGCCTCTGTGGTCTGTCGATGGAGACTGTTTTTCTTGTTGCCTTCCGAGCACAAACATCACTATGGTCTGCCCGCCGGCTTCCCGCCTCAGGCGCGGTGGACTTTGACCTTTCGGCGAGAGCCGCGTGCTCTTCTGCCTCCTTGCGCCTCCCCCCCCCGAACACTTCAACCCTCCCCTGCCCCTCGCCTCTCCTCTTACCTCTGCTCGCTGATGCTGACACCTATATAACTGCAGGAACTAGCGCGAGGGTGGTGGTGGTGGGGGCGGGTGAGTGCATCAGATCACCCTCTGGCCTACTGCGGCGCCTGAGCCCACTCAGGCACCCAAAAACCTGCTGAGTTCAAAAATGTTGTGTTGCAACAGACGCCGCCGTGTGCGTGAAGATGCTCTGCGGCTTGTAGGTGTGTGCACAGCGTTGCACAATAGCCCTTCATTGAACTTCAGGACTGAGACGAACGCGCTGATCTTAACTATTGTGCTCACCGCGCCACATTCGCATTCTGACATTTGGCAAGCGAGTGTGAGTGTAATCGGGTTCGATTGTGTGTAACACTTGCTAGCGTCTCTTCTCTCTCTCCCTTTCATCACATTGTTGATGATAATACAAAAATGAACAGGGTTTTTATTGGATTTTTTAATAAAGCTCCAGAGTTATCGACACTTCGTTTGAAAAGCGAAGCCTATGTGGAAGCGCCTTAAACCTGCCTTCCTCCTAATGGACTTTATCGCCCCTCCCCGTCAAACATCCGTCGTCTGCCGCTTGGCAAGTCGCGCGCTACTCGTGGAATTAGGGAACGTGGAACATAACGATGACGGTTGAGTTAACTCTACTGTCGCTGAATAAGCAACAGGAGCACTGCACAGAGTTCATTTTTCTTTCTTTTGTTTTCGCAGTGACTTGTCAAATGACATTTAAAAGGGCCACTGCGTCGTCACGGAGACAAAATGTAACATTTCGTAACAGAAATCCCCTTGCGTAAGTCTCCTCTCGCGGCCGTGTCGATGTGAGATAACAGCGACGGACAGGCTAACGGCCAATCAGAGGAGGCCTCACGGGGCCTGTGGCCACAGAGGAGATGTACAGTGACCTTCGAGTGGCAAGACGGCCGCTCGCTTTAACGTTTCACCTCCTTTCCTCACTCACTGTATAGAAGCGCTGGAGTAGTACACGGTCTATATGCGTCTGCAGTGGTTGCGGCTGTAACAGCGGCGGTTTTGACGCTGCGCAACCCGTCGGTGTGTGTTTGCATTTTTAAATAACCCCATGGTTCTAAATCTGGATGCTTTAGCCTCTTTATCCTCCGAATTGTCATTTTAAGCTGAGTTTCATTGACAAGAAACCACTTCATAGGACGACGCGCAGGTTTTCTCGTCATGCAACCCACTTTACGTTGTGATTGAAACCGGATGTGGTGTGCCTTTTTGTATTTCTTGTTTTCAGGGCAATTACCTTAAAAGCTGTGATGAGGTCCAGGTAGCAGGGGCGGGAGGAGGAGGAGGAGGAGGAGGAGGAGGAGGAGGAGGGGGAGGCGCTCTGCTCTACAGCAGCCCTCACCTCCCCACCTCTTCCTCCTCCCCACCACGGCCCGTCCCCTCTCTCTCTCTCTCTCTCTCTCTCTCTCTCACTCTGTCTCTCTCTCTCTCACTATCACACACACTGCACCGTGAGGCTTCCTGTAAGCCCCAGACACAGGCTGCGGTCGCAAGTGGAAAATGTCACTGGGCACTTTAAAGAAGCCGAGAGAGGGGCAAGAGTGAGGAGACGGAGGGATGAGTGACAGAGAGAGAGAGAGAGAGAGAGAGAGAGAGAGAGAGAGAGAGATTGCATAAGTGAGAAAGAGAAAGAAGAAAAAGGAAATCGACTAAACTTGTCGGTCCAGAAGAGGGGACGGCGATGACTTTCCTCTCAGGGGCCCCCTGCGACACTTACTGACCCACGCTCATGAGGTACGGTATCACTTTGTTTGTTACTGACAAGGTTTAAAAAATAAGTCCAGCTATTGACACATACGGCATTATTTATTATTTTTTATTTCATTTTATTTCATTTGAAAGGGACGATGCACATTAAAGGAGCACTGTGTCGTTTCGGGGGCGAAAATCATGAAAGAATATCTTAATGTATTTCTCCCTGAACAAACTAAGGCAACAGTCTCTCTTCATGTTCGTGACTGAATAAACTGAATAAACAAACTGACCTTGAAGGACGACACAGTTTCATCCTGTTTTACTTTGTTTATATGTGGCGGACCCTGCCACCTTTCTGGCTTCAAACAGTCTCCTGATGACCTAATTTTCCTCTGAGAACAGCTTGTTTATTCAGTGATGGAAAACAGAAATATTTCTGATTTTGTATCATTACCTCATTAATATTGTAAATATTAAAATGTCCTCTCCTAAACTACATCGTGCCCCTTTAATCAACATTTCTAAAAAAAAAATGTACGTGCACCTGATTTAGCCGAAAGACAACTTTCACAGTGTCTTTTTGGCTCTCGTGGCTGTTTTACATCACGAAGAGGATATTATGAAGGTTTCCTGACGCGCTGTTATTATTCAGAATGAGCGGTTTAGTTTCCCCTGAACATGGTGTCATAATATGCATATCGAGTTGGGTGCCACGTCTGCTCGTTTCATGATAGTCCTACTCAGACCGGGCTTTGATGGAAAAACTGACACCGGATGACTCAAACTGATCACAAATTGTGTGACTTTATACGGCAGATACACAAAGTCAGAGGATCAAAATCTGAACCCTGATATTTATATTTAAATATATGTATTTTATTTTTTCAGACTTTTTTAGCAGAAGTCATCCACATTAAAATAATAATCAGCCCTTACTGCAGCCCACTTCATGTGCTCTCTGTGGTGCAGCGGCACAGGTGTCAGTGTTTTTCAGTCAAGTTTCACATGTCGCGCTGATCGTTGCCGCCTTCTCTCAGGATGAGTGTTTCGCTCGGCGTGGATCTGTGTTGATTTCTAACTCTCAAAAGTGTACGGCACCGTGCTCGTGGTGATTGGCTGACGCAGTTTCGACGTCCAGGTTTCAGAAACATTTTCATACCGAGGTAGAAACTTGTTTGGGTAACTGTGTGGTCATAACCGGCACTTTGTCCCTGAGGCCCCCCCCTCAGAGTTAAGACCACAAAGATACCCAAACAAGTTTCTACCTCGGGGGATGTTTTAGGTTTTTAACACACACTCTCCACTTAATCTGGGTTAAACATGAATACAACTTTTGTTTTTTTTTCGTTCTACTGTAAAGTATGTGTCGATCCTGTCTGTTCACAGTCATATTGGCGTGGCCATGGAGATCCTGTGGTCCTTGTGCGTCCTGGTGGTCCTGGTTTCAGTGGGTGCAGCCCGCTCTCACAACGGCCCACAAGGTATTATTCCGAGTATGTTGATGATAAAAACAGTTACTGACCTTTCGGTGCAAAGGATAGAAAACAATAATCAGTGAGTTTGCTGTTTTTTTTTAAGTGAAGTGAAGCGGCACAGTCTTTTTTTTTCACAACATTTATGAATGACAACATTTTAAAGGTGCACTACGTAGTTTTGGGGAAGAGATTTTAATCAGAAGAGAAAGTACAAACAAACAAAGTAATTCATGAACCGCAATAAACTGAATAAACATACATGAGCTTAAAGGACAACACAGTTTCATACTGTTTCACTTTGTTTCTATGTGGCGGACCCTGCCACCTTTTCTAGCAATGTTCCGGGGACCTTTTTTTTCCTCTGAGAACAGCTTGTTGATCCAGTATATATTTCTGAGTCTCATTAATATTGTAAATATCAAAATTCTGTGTTTTAATTCTCTTCACGGGGGTTGCGACTGCAACTTTAGTACGTCAAGAGATAACTGGTCCGCTGAAGGACAAGTCGGCTGATAAATACAGGCACCATCATCTCTCTCTTCCTCTCTGTTGTTTTGTCTCCGTCACTCAAGGACTCTCCTGCGTAAATGACTTGGTCAGCACCATCAGCTGTAAATGGAAGGGCGCTCCGGTGGCTCCTGGTGTGAACTGTTCCATCACTGGCGCGCTGAACACTTGGACTTATCAGGGCAACAAAAGAATTCCCACCGAAATGATGTAAGGTTTTGGAGATGCTATACTCATTTCTGCTTGCTGAAATATTGCGGATGAGAAACATTTTCTCCCTTGTCCTTTGGTGTTTTTTTGGGGGGTGGGTCGCTTTGGAGGTGAAAACGCGATGAACAGCAGCCTCGTCAGTTGGTCAAATCTGCAGAACGTCATGATCATTTTTGCCCCCCTTTTTTTTTTTATCTTAGTCGATCTTGCAAGCTGGAACAACATGGAAGCTCTCCTCCAGGCTGCAGTTTTGTCTTTGAAGATAAAGTAAGTCACCAACGTTATCGTGAAAAAAGAAGACGTAAACATCTCGTCTCAGCAAAGAAAAAAATGCAAAACATGTGTTGTACTTAAAGGTGCAATATGTAAGAATAGTCCAGCTTTTGAATGTACAAACCCCAATTCCAATGAAGTTGGGACATTGTGTAAAACGTAAATAAAAACAGAATACAATGATTGGCAAATACTTTTCAACTTATATTCAACTAAATACACTACAAAGACAAGAAACTTCTGCAAATTCTTCTCTTCTTTTCTGCAAATATTAACTCATTCTGAATTTGATGCCTGCAACACGTTCCAAAAAAGCTGGCACAGCGGCAACAAAGGACTGGGAAAGTTGAGGAATGCTCAAAAAACACCTGTTTGGAACATTGCACAGGTGAACAGGTTAATTGGAAACAGGTGAGTGCCATGATTGGGTATAAAAGGAGCACCCCCGCAAGGCTCAGTCGTTCACAAGCAGGGATGGGGCGAGGTTCACCACTTTGTGAACAACTGTGTGAGCAAATAGTCTAACAGTTTAAGTATATGTTTCTCAACGTACAATTGCAATGAATTTAGGGATTTCATCATCTACAGTCCGTAATATCATCAAAAGATTCAGAGAATCTGGAGAAATCTCTGCACGTGAGCGACAAGGCCGAACACCAACATTGAATGCCCGAGACCTTCGATCCCTCAGGCGGCACTGCATTAAAAAGTGTGTTAGTGCCCATGGCATCATGGGTAACTTGTACATCTGTGAAGGCACCATAAATGCTGAAAGGTACATACAGGTTTTGGAGCAACATATGCTGCCATCCAAGCAACGTCTTTTTCAGGGACGTCCCTGCTTATTTCAGCAAGACAGTGCCAAGCCACATTCTGCATGGGTCACAACACCGTGGCTTCGTAGTAAAAGAGTGCGGGTACTAGACTGGCCTGCCTGCCCAGACCTGTCTCCCATTGAAAATGTGTGGCACATTATGAAGCGCAAAATACCACAACGGAGTCCCTGGACTGTTGAGCAACTGAAGCCGTATATAAAGCAAGAATGGGAAAGAATTCCACCTACAAAGCTTCAACAACTAGTGTCCTCAGTTCCCAAACGCTTATTGAGTGTTGTGTGAAGAAAAGGTGATGTAACACAGTGGTAAACATGTCCCTGTCCCAGCTCTTTTGGAACGTGTTGCAGGGATCAAATTCAAAATGAGCGAATTTTGGCAAAAAACAATCAACAGTTTGAACATTAATTATCTTGTCTTTGTAGTGTATTCAATTTAATATAAGTTGGAAAGGATTTGCAAATCATTGTATTCTGTTTTTATTTATGTTTTACACGACTTCCCAACTTCATTGGAATTGGGGTTTGTATACTCAAAACGAACAAGCAGCAGCACATCACCCGCTAAGTTGACGCTAGCTAGTGAGCTCAATTAGCCGTTCATCTATTGGTCCAGACTGGGGCCTGGGATCTGAGATCGGAGGTACCTGGACAGTGTTGGTGTTTAAGGATGTTGGAGGCGCTGTGGCTAGCTGGTTAGCATGCTAACTACATTAGTTATCTCTGCAACACAATACACGAATGTCATGATATAATAAATTACGTTCTTCACATCATGCTGACAATTTTAGTTAATGCTTTCAACTGAAATTCCTACATATCGCCCCTTTAAATAAAAAATGAACACAACAATAATCAACGGTCTAAATCCAAAGCTAAAGGCCACGTCTTCTTCCACCTGGCTCCACCCGTACAATGTCTGTCGCCACTGTTTAATTGATCATGTTAATGTCCCACCAGATGTTCTTCTGCTTCATAGCCATGCCCTACATCAAAATGGAGTGTGATGGCACGTTGGTGGAGAACATCACAGATTATGATTATTGCCTTCACGGTGAGTAGATTCTACTTCCGCAGACAACTTTTTCTTGAAAAGTTATTTGCAAATCTGTTAAGAAAGACATTTGACGTGTGTGTGTGTGTGTGTGTGTGTGTGTGCGTGCGTGCATACAGTCAAACTGAATCCCCCAGGTGCTCCCACTGTCAACAACACTGCCAATGAGACCTGGGTATCGTGGAGTACAGGCAGCCCTCTCTCGACCTTCGTCAAAGCCTTTCAATTCCACGCTCAGATCAGAGAGAACGGACAAACATGGCAGGTGGGTGCCTTTGGACGTACATGCATGAATGGACATCTTATGAAAATATAACTCATATTTACAACATGCTATCTGGGCATAAAATTATAAATAATAGGCACAAATAAGAAAAGTCTACAGCCCTGCCAGCTGTCCTGTGAGGCTGCATTTTGTCGCAGCTGTACTCTGAGCTAACGACAAGCTAACATGCTCCCAATGACATTGCTAACATGCTTGTGTTTAGCAGGTGCAATGTTCCCAAGTTCACTATCTTCGTTCTCTGAACGTCCTTGGTTCCGAGCGTAAGCATGCTAACGTTTGCTAATCCCAACACATTATTACAGCATCCATATGATTATAAACAGTCAGCGGGGAACATGTTTAGATTGACAGCGGGGGAAGCACGTTGAAAAAACCATCATCTTTAGCCTCTTTAGGATCCGTGGCGCCGGCTTTCTCTGTGAATTACACACTGGTTTGTCTTTGCGCCAGAGCTGCTTGGCGCTGTGTGAACAAACAACAGTGGAGAATTGGCGAACCGCCGCTGCGGCGATAATGCGGCAAAAAAGGGCTATTGAGACATGTCACTCAAAACTTCGAATGTGGGATTGCGAAGGTCAGAGGGCTTTATCATCTTGAAACCCATGAATGTCGAGATACACATTTCTTGGCAATTCATTCAATAGTTGTTGAGATATTTCAGTCTGGACCAAAGTAGTGGACCGACTGATAGTGCCATCCAGATAGCCATGCTGCCAGTGGCTTGACATTATTTGAACAACACAAAGCACAGCTTCTAACCCTAACCCACTAAAGTTCGGCCTTGATGTGTCATGTTTGTATATACTTCGGAGATACACCCTAATTTTGATTTCCTGCCGAATTTTCATCTGTCATCAGGAGGCCCAAGATGTGTTCAGTGAAGGATTAATGGTAAAAATACCTCCTCTGCAAGTAAGTGGATACTGCCGTGTCAGGATGAAAGCCCACCCCAAATCATGGTCAGGCAGCCACTGGAGCAACTGGAGTCCAGTTACATCCTTCGTCGTAAGAAACAAGGAGGACGCGCCACCGGATAAAGGTGACGACACGTTGCATTTTCAGGTTGTTTGAAACAGCTCACAGGCTTTTTGACATCAGTCTCAACATGATTACTGTTCTCATTTTAACGAGGGGAAATATTGCCTGTACGTGTCGATGTGCTTTACACAGTGTAACATCAGCTCTGTGTTTCAGGGTGGCCTCTGGATCAGACACGACTGATAATCTGGGGAGGGACGTTCATCTTCGTTCTCTTCCTTATTGTAATGCTGGTCATTTACAGGAGTTTGACGAACAAAGGGTGAGTATAAAGCTGGTTTTTGTGTACATGTGTACGTGTATGTGTGTTTGCATGTGTGCATTACGTCTTATCTAATGGTTCCCTTTTGCAATTTCAGGCCCCACAAAGAGAGGCCGGTACCAAACCCTTCGAAGTACTTCCACACTCTCCACTCTGTCCACGGGGGAAATCTAAAGGTAAAAATAAATCCTCTCACCACATATGAATCCTTTTTACCACAACATCATTCCGCATAGAACATTTAGACACATGTGCGTCAGAGACTGCAGGTGTTGCCACAAAAAACTATTAATACACACAGATAACATAACATTGACGTATGCTTGCCTTTTTTTTATTTATGCTTTGTTCTATTATGATTATTATTATCAGATCGATAGATATTAATGTTAAATCAGTATTCAGCCACTGACTTTTTTTTCACAATTTTGACTTTTCCGAATTCTTACTTTGATCGAGCAACATTTTGACTTTAAACTCCGAAATGTGACTTTTTTATCTGACTTTATAGAGAAAAAAAAAGTCAGAATTCTCGGTTTAAAGTCAAATTTTGAGAAAGAATGAAGTCAGAAGGGCTAAAATGATAAAATATTGATAAGGGGCATTAGGGCATTCATGACAATCCAGTCAATAGGCTGTGACTTTGGGTTGGCAAACCTGGTTGGCCGACATGTTTTCGTTTGTTTTTTTCTAGCCGCTCCCAGCTGGAGTACCCCAGGGTTCAATGCTGGGACCAGTTTTATTCTCATTCTGCTGTGTCAAGTCTTCATCCTGCGTACTGTAGGCCCAGTAACCCAATACAAAAGTTTGAGTGGCGGAGAAACTATTGCAGTACTACTCTAAGAAATACTCCATTACATTTAAAGTTCTGCATTTATGTCTTACTTTAAGTTATATACGTTTTGTGGGCTCTGTAGTCAACTCGTAACTATACTGGTCTTGCACTCATGTAACACCGTTGGACTCATTATGGACAGTTTAAAAACAAATGATCAAAAGTGATACAGCAGAACCCGAAGCATCAACTTTTTTATTCCACACACTCTTCTTCCTTTTCAAAACCTGGTGCCTACACTACCCATAATGCAACTTAGCCACTGAGTGACATCGCTGAAGGCAATTTATCTGATCACATGCAGCTTCCTCCGGAGCCACAAAAGGATTTATACTACTTTTTCACATATGAAGTAGCGCCACCCAAAACCTGCAAACACACTTTAATGTGTAAAATTGGTGGAGTTACCCTTTAAGTGCTGTAACGTTTACTTTAAACTGACTCAGTTAACTCACATAAATCATTTTTAACAACGAGAACATTAAACAAAAGTATAAAATTCAGCTCAATAATAACAGTCATGGAGACCAAAAACAAAAGCTTTTTGCTAGCCACCATTGTTAGCATAAGCCTATGGCATTGTACATTGCAAAAACTAGCCTAGCAGGTAGCAGAACTGACTTTCAATCGAATCAAGTTATATGTATTATTTGTGCTTTTCCTTGCTCATTGTTTGTTTAACTCAGCGCGTCTCCCGGCAGAAAACCGCAGTTGAATTTTAGCCAGCATGCATGTTCGGGTTGCATTCAGGGCGGCTGATGTTGCCGTTGCCACAACAACAAGTTAGCAACAAGCTGACTCATCTTTTTTCCAAAAAACCCTGATGATTTCTACACTGCTGATTAATTTCTAAGAAAGGAGTAAATATCCTGCTCGATCGTACTGGGTCACATATTTTACACCTAAAGGTGAGTTTTTGGTCTTGAGGAGTGCCACTCAGCCTTTGAAAAGTTGTTTATTGTCTCCTGGGGCTTCATTTATGATGTTAATAAGGTTAACTTGGAGTAATTTATAACAGGAAGCCTGTGTTGCAAACAGCAGGTGTCTAGTTTATGTGATGAGGGCGTTTTACCAGGCAGGAAAAGGGGGAGGGAGAGCATGTTAATTGTTGCATTATGGGAAGTGTAGGGTCCAGATGTTTTGGGCGCCTGTGGGTGAGTGAGTGAGTGCCACAACATGGCTAAAAGGAAATACTGCTCATGGGCATAATTCCCCTGCAAGCCTCCCCAGTCAAACAGGCAGGAAGGTTGAATACGACAGGAGGTAGAGTCTTTGCTGTCAGGGGCCCTGTAGCTGATGCATGACCTCCTTGCCTATTTTCTGTTTGCAGCTCTGGTTTGGGTTAATAAGAAGTAAGGGGATGTCTCTCGCTCACTCAACAGCAATTACCAGTAAAAAAAAAGCAGAGCAACCGCTGAGTGTCCCAGATTAGAAAAAAAATAAGTTTTTAAACCACAAAAAGATCAGAGGCCTCTCTGTGTGGTTTGTCATGAGTAGCACCTTCTGACATTCACTCGCACTTACTACAAAATTTAAGAACACACACGTCATTCTTCAGGTGTGTTTTCTGCTCTAAATCTCTCCTAAAACGTCCTTTTTTCTCCACCAGAAATGGCTGAATCCTCTGTCGGCTCCTGACTCGTTCTTCACAGCCCAGCCGTGCGACCACATCTCCCCGGTTGAGCTGTGTGAGGGCTCTGACGTGGCCCCCTCCACCTCCCCCTCCTCCAGCTCCACCAGCGCCCTGCTCCACTTCAAGAGCTACCCCTCGGCCGGCTCGGACACCAGCGGCGTCGCTGACAACTGCTCCTCTCTGTCCGACTTCTCTAACAGGGGCTACTTTCTGTCCAGCTCCTCCGGCGGCACAGCTCGGTCCGACCCGAATCCTGCCTACTTCACCTATAAGGATGAATTCCACAATCAGCACAACAGCCACCCCCTCCACCTCTCCCTGTGCCCCTTGTTCACCTCCTGTCCGACCTATGAGAGCTTGAAGAGGGAGCCGCAGAGCCCTGACTCTGGCTTTGGCATTGGGAAGGAAGATGAAGAGGACAAGGGAGGTTTAAATGTCGAGGGTGTAGAAGAGGAGGAGGTTTCAGATGTTCACCAGACCTCTCCTTTCCTCATCCTCCCAGTGCATCTTCCCCACCAGATGTGTCCCCCTGCCTCCGCTCCACCCCCTCCTAATGCTCCCAGTCTGATTCAGGAATCCTCAGGTAGTCAGCAGGTAGACACACCTGTGGCAGCTGCCAGTGGTAGCTATGCAGCGTGGCCTTTGGCCAATGCCATGTGTAGGTCTACCTCCATGCCTGTGGAGTCCTGTAGAACAGGCTATTTGACGCTCAAAGAGCTGCAGACAACATTCAGCAATAAATCCATCTAAAAAAACTACTTTATACGCATCTGGAAGAATCCCTTTCCTTTCATATTAGGGTTAATGTAGAGATGCTACAGGTGTCATTGTTTTTAAAAAATAAAAACAAATACAATGTGCAAAACATTGAGCTGAGCCAAAAAACTCCACTTCATTAGCACTTCTTATCAATTTTCTGTTTTTCACAGAGGGGTTTGTTCATTTATCATTCATAGCCTGAACATTTTATTCCTCAAAGATGGCAAAAGTGCATTTTTCATGGATGTTGACAGCATTTTCTGATTTATTTATTGGTAGAGAGAGACATCCAAAGTTCCCTCTGTGAACAACTTTGACTCTGATATGTCAACACAATGAAACAAGAGATTTGAACCTGGCTTCTCTCAATGTTCAGGTGTCTGTTATGGAAATTCATGCAAATTAGGTAATGCCTCATCTCTACATTTAAACACCATTTAAAAGCAATCTGATTGTTAAATCTAATCTGACTGTGGATGCAAGCATCTCCAGAGAATATATGTCTTGTTCAGTTTTGACTAAGAAAAATAATTGCATTTTTACAAATTGTATGTTTTTTAAAGGAGACGTATTATGCTCATTTTCAGGTTTGGGTTACAACTAGAATAGGTTTACATGCTTTGGTGTTTGTAAAACACATCAGTTTTCTCATCCTGTCTATTGCTGCTGTCTGGAGTGCCCCGTAGCTCCTGTCTCTTTAAGACCCCCCCTCCTGAATAGTCTCCTCTGATTGGTCTGCTCATCGTGCCTGAGCCAGCACTGCTAACAACAACAGAGCAGCTGTGCTTAATCAACTATTAAGTGCCAAAGTAGCCACTAAGCATACATTATTCATTATGTGATGTAGTGTGATGTCACAAAGTCACAGAATCAAAGGCGGGCCTACTGACGAGGCGTTTGAGGAGCAGCCTATATGAGATACTGAAGGAAAGGAAAAAATGAAAAAGCATGATAAGTCTCCTTTAATACTTTAAACCTTCACTGATGAATTTTTGTTCACTTGTAGAACTAACAACAAGCTGAACACACATAACTGCCGTATCGTCCCCATATTACTGTAAGTTTTTCCAGTGAACACGTTACAGTTTATTCTGAGTCGTCTTTCCGGCTACCTATCAAGTGAAGGTCCAAAACACATTTTACTTTCTCGCTCAGTTTTTGGTCTCCACCGGCTCTAAAGGAAAATATCTGTCACGATAGCTGCTAAATGCTTCACTACTCTTAACAGCTAGTCACTAACCTTTTAAGCTGTTTCGCCCCCAGGACAGCTAGCATACAGTGCCGCTGCTGAACACAAGGTTAGCAAGAGCGGTGAGAGTGAGCCAAAACAGAAACAACGAGCAAAACGCCGGTTGTAATTCTGTGCCGGATTGTATAACGAGCAACCCCTTTCACACATCACATAGTAGGGTGATCAATTGTAAAAATACACCATACTTATCAGCTTATGTAGCAGGGATCTGTCTCCATGAGAGTGGTGTCAGAGATAAACATGTGAAAACAGAGTTTCAGATATACTGACTTGGACCTCTGAGTCATTATTAACTGACGCACATGTAGAGTAAAGTACAATACCTCGTTCTTGAATGTGGGACTCAACAAGTACTTCAAATTGATTTTTTTATGTTTCAGTGTGCTTTGTTTGCATCAGCGTGCAAATATACTCTGTTTATGAAATAACATTGCAAAGCAAGGCATGGAAGTAGACTTCAAACTAAATGCTACTGTCAGTTATCAACAGGTAACTTCGGTATTTTACAACCTGGACATGATTTTTGCGTGTTTTTCCTGTCAAAGAGAAACATGGTGACGGCAATTTTTGAAGAGCTAGTGTTTTGTGGAACAGCGGAGAATGAAGTGTTTATAACGGCGGTAAAAATGACCGTTTCTGCAGATGGAGTGTGGCGGCTTTGACGAGAGTCAACCAAAAAGGATCTTGTTCTTCTACAGAAATATCGATCTCTGTACACCGTAAAGTTTAAGACAGGACTTTAAAAAGCCAGTAAACCGTTTACCTCAGAACAAACAAGTAACATGAACTATTGAATTTAAGCTGAACGAGCTAAAACATTTTAACGACTTGAAATCATCAGTTTATTTTACTTTGAGGTAATCGGTTTCCTTGATTCTTTGTCAGATTTTTACAGTGTAGGAACATATTTTTTGAAGTTGCCAGTTACCTTGACACAAAAAGATTGGCAAACAGGGTCCAGGTTGAGAAATATATCGAAGTCACCCTTTGAAGGGGCTCTGAGCTGTACTGGAAATCAGTGGTCTGTTATGTCGGCTGCCTACGGGCGATAAAAAAGTGACTAATACATGTAAATTGCTGTAATCGCTGCATAGAGCCCCTTTAATGACACTGCCTTTAAAACCTTTGCTTTTTATTACTTTAACCTCAATCTGGCAAAGACAAATGTAGCAGGAGCTCTTTAAAATATAACTACTATCATTTATAGGATGAACATTTTTTATTTGTTTTCCCTTGAAAGCGGTGTATTGTTTCAAAATGTGTTCTGACGATGTAAATACTAATGTTTATCTTTAACGCGGAGCATGCGAGCCTTGCTTTAGAGATGAATCAGATGATATTTTTCCTGTGTGATGTCGCTCACACAGTGCAGGCTGATGTTTAAGGGTATGAAACTGACAAACAAACAAACACGCATTAACTGAGCTGACTTCAGTCCCGGCTGATCGGCTGTCAGAAACGAGGCAGCCGGTTGGCTTCTGTCAGTCAGTCTCATTTTTGTTTGGACGTCTTTTACAGGGGATTTCATGCTGTTGAAAGAAGAAAAACCTTTAATCATTATTTCAGAAACAGATCATCCATCCAACAATACAGCTGCGCCTGGTTAAACTATCCACCGTGACGCCTTGTGTGTTCAGGTATAACTGATTTCATGTCATATTTATCACACTGCTATTTGTAGACTCATGTAAATCGTTGAGGTTGTTGATGAATGCTGCGGCTTCTGTCTCTACATGCAGTATATTTCCGTTGCACTCAGTGACATCTGTGCAAGAGACCAAACAAAATAAAACCTCTGGTAGAAATGGGTCACCCTTTGACTTCCTGTGTCGTTGTGGAAGAAGAGCTGAGGGGTGGGCATGTGAGAGAAACAGAGAGAGAGAGAGAGTGTAAGTGTGTGAGAGACTGAGCCCGAGTTGTATGTGTGAGTGTTTACATGTCCTGTCAGGTGGTCCTGGTGGTGTGTGTGTGTGTGTGTGTGAGAGAGTGCGAGCATGTGTATTAGAGTGCGGTTTGACATTTAACTCCGACACAACCAAGCAACATCCGCTCACCTCACAGAGGATTCACAATATTTAGCCATGTCAGTAAGAAACCGCACCAAGATGCTGCTTTTCATCAGTGTTTCTCCATCTCTACTTTCCATTTCACAAGAGCTTCAGCTGTCACACATCATACCCAAAGTATGTCACGACACTTCACACACAAAAGAGGCGATATTTGTCATAAAGAGAGCGCTGTTGTGTACTGTTCTTACTCAAAAAGCAGCTTGGTGGCCGCTGACGCTGGCCCAAATTGAAAAAAATTATGCAATTTAAGTACAAAATTAAGCACAGCACACAAAGTGACTCCACTTGAAATAAATGGAGGAATCTAATCACCTCAAAATGATCATATAAAGTAGATTTTAAGTTGTGTACAACTTAAATTCAGTAGTCTGCTTGAATTAAGGTAATTGGTTTCCTAACTTCTTTAAAGTAAAGTCAACCGTTCAAAAAACAAAATACAGCAAGAGAAGACTTCCCACAAATGTTATTTATGTACAATAATTTGAATGTATAATAATAATAATTATAATATTTATAATATTAATATTATATAGCACTTTACAAAAGGAAATAAAACCAGGCATGGCACATACAAAGAGAATAATGCTAGAGGAAGAAAAGACATACATTGATCAAAATTAGATAAATAGGAATAAATCAGGCTGATAAAAAAACAAACATTAACCATTTCCCAGAGCATTCACATTGAGATAAATGTACTGATTCTTCACAGGAAAATGTTTGTCATACACACTAAAGAAGTCAAGATACTGCAGCTTCACCCGCAGTATCCAATCATTACTAAACCAGAGACAGGCGAGGTATTCGTACCTCTCTAAAGATTTTATTGATCAATTTATCCAACCTGTTCAAAAGGTAGGACAATGAATTGAATTTGTGTTATAATTATTGATGTTCAGTGATATAAATATAATTTAAAAAATAATAAATAAAAGCTTATTTATCTTTTTTTTTAAAGGTGCACGGTGTAGTTTTGGAGGAGATGTTTTAATCAGAAGAGAAAAAATCTACATTGGCTGATTTTAAATGAATAAACGAACTGTCATCACAAGACAACACCGTTTCATACTCTTTTATTTTGTTCATATTTTCAGTAGCCAAAATATAGAAATACATCAAGCTAATATTTCTGATTTGTTTATCATTACCTTATTACCTAATAATAACCCAGGTAATGTTGTTACCTGAGTTTGAATTTATTTTTCAGAACTACATTGTGCATCTGTAATCGCTCCTCAGTCAAAAAAAAATAGTCCCTCCCCTCTGCTTTTAAACAGAGAAATACTGACAGCATGTCTAAAAATAAAACTGAAAGACATAAAGTGAACACAGACAGCGATTTCCCCGTCATTGTCCCACAGGCACAACACACTCGAGTTTACCTCAACACTTTCAGAATCGTTTTATTCACTGCTCTTAACAGCTCTTAGCAGATTATGACATATTATACATTATGGCAAATTAGCTCATTAGAGTTCATAACAATAGTTCACAACCATTTAGTTTGGATAAATAACACTATATATATATATATATATATATATATATATATATATATATATATATAAAAGAAAAGAAAAGAAAAGAAAAGAAAAGAAAAAGACAGCAGCCACCACAGCCACAGTTTCTCACCCTGCCACCAGACTACGAGCAGCTTCTCTCCTCCTGAACTCGTCAGAACATACAGTTCCTCACCACCAAATTTGTTCTATTTTTTGACTCGGTCGGTTACTTATCCATTCATTTATATAACATTTCTGTGAGTAGATTAAGGGCTTACAGCTAAAATGTTGTTAGAAATCATTAAAATCTTCACATCACAGGACAGGCTGCAGGGTATTTGATGCAGTGTGTTCATTCTGCCACTAGGTGACATTAGATAACTGAACAAACCTTCCCCCCTCTGGGACCTGTATCATTGTCGACTTGTCTGCACAGCTAAAGACTGACATCTTAAACATTTTGATGCAGTCCCTGCACCCTGATTCAAGAAATATTATCTTCAGTGTGCTGCTAGGGACCGTCAGCCGTTCGTCCAGCTGCAGTCTCAGCCTGTTTAGATTTCAATGAGGAAGCTTTGACCAGCTGGCCAGAGGAGATGGAGAGGGAGACACAGGGAGCTCATAAAACAGAGAGAGAGAGACAATGAAAAACATTCCTTGTAAATACTGCTGGCTTGTTTTGGATCTAACTCCCAGTGGAATGGGAGCATTTGGGGTCAGGGTGACTGTGTGTTTCGTCTTTATTACCTGGAATAGAAACAGAAAGCCAGAACTCTGCTGCCAGGAGGAGACACAGCAGTCACAACCACCACGGGGGTTGAATCAGTCAGGGCCAACGTATAAAAGAGGAACAACACAATGAGGATAACCAGGGACAGCTTGTTCCGAAGGCAAAGGAGACACGTTGTTTTAGCCAATTATATATAGAGATGTGTGGATGTGTGGCAGCTAAAGATGACTATTACTATTACTATAAATCTTATGTTTTCAGCCTAAAAGGGACCCAAACGCAAGACACAGAGGCAGGCAGTGTAAAAAAACAAAAGGTAAGATTTATCAACAAAGCTGAAATCCCCCAAAAAATCTAAGCGCAGGCAATAAAAGAGCAGACAAGGAAAAGGCTGGCACCAAAAAAAACAAGCAAAGGAGAATCCAAGAAATAACTCAAGAAAAATACAAAAACTTAGAACAAACCAAGAAGCCACGGGGAACCAAAGAACCAACAGAGTGACGGGAAATCACAGGCTTAAATACGCAGGGACTAAAAGAAACACCGGTGACCAGCAAAAAGAAGGGAGGGAAAAAGACAAAGACAGGAAGTGTAAAGCAAAACATGACACACAAGGGGGGAATTTACAAAATAAAGGAAATTACTGAACAAACAATCGCAAACCATGGCAATAAACTATTTAGATTTCAAAGCCTGTGTGATTATAATCTGTAATAAATAAAAAGATGCTCTTTGCCTTTTATTGTATTACTGTTTGATATTCATAGTATTTATTTCATGATGGTTCTTAAACCCAATATTTTCTGTTTTGTTTAAAGGACCAGTGTGCAGGATTTAGTGTGAGCTACTGGGAGAATCAGAATTTAATCTGAATAATTATGCTTTCATCAATGAATGATCACCATAAATTAAGAATGGTTGTGTTGTGACCTTAGAACTAGCCGTTTATATCCACAGAAGGTGAGGCGACGGGTATTGTGTTTGTTGCAGTCTGCTACCTCACCACTCGATGCCGCTAAATCTTCACAGGAAGAAGCAATAGGTCAACATTTTTGGGAAATGTGCTTATCCACTTTCTTGCAGAGAATGAGATGAGAAAATCGATACCACTCTTGTGCGTGTTAGCCAAATCGGAAGCTAGAGCAAACAGCTAGCCGGCCAGTTAGCTTAGCTTAGCATAATGACTGAAAAAGATGGGGAAACAGCTCGTCTGGATCTGCCCAAAGCTAACAAAAACTGTCCAGCAGCACTTCTGTAGATCACTACTTTACATTACTACATTTGTGAGAGCCAGGCTAGCTGTTTCTCCCGTTTAGACACTTTGTGCTATGCTAAGCTAAGCTAAGCAGCTGTTGGTGTTAGCTTTGCACTTAACGTGGGATGGGTTCGTGATCTGCCGGTTTTGTCAGCAGGCATTTACTGTTTAAGATTCTGAACATTCACAGTGTGTTCGCCAAGTGTCCGTTCCTGAGCTGAACCACAAGAATATCTGAGGTCTGAGTTCGACCAAACTGTGAATGCAATGCCCCGTGATTATGTCCGCCGCTAACAATATGTCTCTTCTGTTCTGCTTCTGGCTCCAAAAGTCGGCAATCGCCACAAGATAGGAGAGCACAAATACCTGATTTCTAAACTCTAAAAGCAGCTGCCCAGAATAGCAGAATGGCTCACCTGGAAGGTGAAAGAAAGGTCAGTTGACTTCGAGGTCAAAGCGACGAAAGAATCAGACGAGTGCAGTGGTGGTTTTGTGTGATGCTGCTGCTGGAGCTCATAAAACAGATACCGAACAGAGAGATTAACAAGACGTCTGATTTAAGACTGCGGTGCGTCCAAATAAAACACCACCTGAAAGAGCACCAGAGGAGGATTTCTGGGCTGAGACGGACCAAGAGAATTACGAGCCCCACTGGGAGGGGAGCGTCTGACTCCCAAAGAGAACAGATAGTCAGTGTTTGCAGAGAGATAGCAGAGACTGCATCAGGTGGTCTCAGACGGGTCCCTTAGTTTAGACCCTAAGTTTACATCGGCCGGAAAAACCAGAGGAATGTTCTCCTGATGTAAGTGCATAACAGTGTAGGAAACCCTCGGGACCAATGGCGGTAATGTTCAACAGCTGTGCTCATGTTAACACATGTGCACACATTCTGCCTCATGTTCTCCGACAGGACTGCGTTTTATATGCAAACGACCTCAACAGGGGTCATGGAAGACTTACTTCACCTTCCTCTGCATCCTCGGCAATTTTCTTCAATTAAGAGACAGTCAGGAAGTAGTTAGTGTGTGTACAGCTAACAGGCGTCCGGTCGAGTGAGTGAATATGTCAGTCCATACATTCACGCATATCTTTGTCTATGTGTGTACCCGGTTGATTTTAACTGCCTGAAAAATTGTGGCTCCAAACCAACACTTTGAGAAAACAAATCAGAGCCCACTGAACAAAAACCTATCCAAAAGACGTCTCTTCATGGTCAAAAGACTTCAACCTTGAACATTAGCCTCCTCGATAAAGGCCGGGGGACCAAAACATAGTTCATAATACAGCTGGTGTGTATCTTATCTCGAGGTTCAAGTCTAGCCTGTAGGAGTAAAATCTGCCAGGCATAAAAACTTCTTCTTCAGACGTCTGTGACTGAAGTCAAAAAGATGTCGAAAGATAACAACGTTTTTTCTTTTTGCTAAGTGGACGTGATTCCCAAAATGCTGAAATATTCCTTTAAAGGGCCACAAGCCAAGCAAAAAATTGGGAGTCACAGCTTTTAAAGATACTCAAGCGAGGCCCATTCAGCTGTAAGAAATTCCTCAGATAAAAGAAAGTGCACCGGCAGACGCCACGAGATGAAAAACTTGCCGGACAGTTCTTTGGTTTGGCTTTTTGGTCCAGATACTCAGACTTTAATATAACTTCATACTTTGTAATCATTTAATTAAATCTGTTCAGAACATTTCATAGCTTCATCTGCCTGGTTGCACAGAGCTCTTCGGTGACCCGACCTCCATCTCATGCTTCGCCTCCTTCACTGCAGTCTCCCCTCTCTTTCTCCGTCTTTATTTCCCCCTGTACTCTGCGCTGTAATCACATGTTTCTCTTCCTCGCATTTTGTCTAGCAGCTGCCTCTGAAGCGCAGCATTACAGTCTTAATTTGGGTCCGGAGCTGCACAGATTACAGCCTCTCGCGGCATGTGTGGCTGCAGCAGATGGGAGGAGAATGGAGGAATTCAGCACAGAGGAAACGCAGTCCCAGAGGAGGGTGACCGGGAGTTTAGTGACTTTTGGTGAACAGACCCCGAGGAGTGGTCCGCCAGTTAAAGGAACAGTTCACCCCCATGCAGATATAAAGCAGTAGTCCACAAAACATTTTCTGCGTTGCATCGTTTTTCTGAACAACTGAAGAACAGTAGATGGGGACATCGTTTAAAATGTTAAAAACAATCAAAAAAAAAAAACATAAATTCGCTCTGTACAGCTCGTCTGCCATCATTGAAGTCTCCAGAGGCCCAAGGTCACAATTTGATTTGAAAAGACTTTATTCACAACCTTTTTTTGTAGGCATTTTCACTGTAGCTGCTGAGCTAATAGCATTAGCGCACACCACATTGCAAATAGATAAACAAGCTCGAACCAGGTGTCAAAGGTGTAAATTACATCTCTTCAAATCAATCAAGTCTTCCGAAGACTCCTGAAGAACTGTAGGCTCAGCCATTTTTAACTTTTAAGTGTTTGTTTGTTGCTTGTTTTGTTGTTGTTTTTTCACACTTTCAAACAAGTCCCCATCTACTTCAGCTGTTCAGGAGAATGCAGGATCGCTATTTTGCTGTTGAAGTCCCCTGACCAGGAATGATTAGCGTACAACGAAACTTCACTTGACTTTCCGTTGGCACTGAGGCAGTAGATGCTGAGTTTTCATGTTGGGGTGAACTGTTCCTTTAAACTCCATCCCACTCAGTTGTTGGTGGTTGGGATTATCCAGTCCATTAGCGTGACTTAACTTTCCAAACCGCTTTTGCCTTTCAAAATAAGACTTATTACGAGACTTACCAGCAATAACTTTCATCCCTGACACATAAATGCGAGGACACTTGTTGCCTGAGTGTGCGTAAAACGAGGAGGGATCTAAAGGAAAGTCTCACTCCCACAGAGCCGGGGAGAGGAAGAGAGGGCTGCTGACTCAGGAGTCTCTCTCCTCCTCCTCCTCCTCCTCGGACTGAAGCGGCTGCAGAGACGTGAACGAGGTGAGATTCATTCAGATAAAAAAAAAAAAAAAAAAGAAAAGATCTCCGTTATCTGCGGGATGCGCGCAGGTTGCATGGGCGCTGTCGTGATGACGCGTTAGTGTTATGAAGCCATGGAGTGATCGCAGCCGCGTTTTGTGCGCGACCGGACCGAGACAACAAGCAGACAGAGACACGCTTCCAGATCCTAAATCATGGAAGTCTGCAAGCTGTATATGAATCAGTGCTGTTCGTATACTGCTGCCGCGCACTGGATAGCTCTGCTTGTTTATGTATTGATTTATTGATTTGTTGCTCCACTTTTAAGCTTATACTGTAAAAAATAATCCTTCAAGGCATCTAGGCCAAAACAGATCCAGCATTTTGCATATTTCAAGTTCAAGTTTCCAGTTCAAGTGGGATTTTCCATGAAAACCAGTTATGTAATGGTCCCTGATCAGCTGTATGAGCCATCACAAACACACTGAATGGTCATCTGTGGCTCAGTGTGGAAGCCCCACCAGAACCTCAACACAAGCAGCAGATTTCCACTGCACCTCAGATTACACCTGATGAAACAGCACCAGGACCAGCAATCATATTTTGATTGAATGTGCAGCTCTACTGTGCGGCTGCCAAGCCACCGACATACTGCCAGTGCACATGACAGGGAGGGCGGCAAACATGGCTGGTTTCACTGGCCGCCCATATATATCTAAACTGAGCTGCTAAACAATTCTTTGACAGGGAGGGCAAATGGCCCTGCGGCAAGAGTGTGTGGTCGGATTGTGAGACAATAGCCCCCCGGACATGCAAATGAATTCCCACTGCTAATACATCGAGCAAGACCCTCTGACTGAAGGAGACACAGAACCTCTACAAATGATACAGCCACACTCTTTGTAGTAGTTGTGTTTCTCCTGTAGTCGTTTTGTGTCTCTTTGTAGTTATGCTGTGTATCTTTGTAGTAATGATGTGTCTCTATGTAGTAGTTGTGTGTCTCTCTGTAGTAGTTTTGTGCCTCTCTGTAGTTGCTGTGTTTCTCTTTGTAGTTGTTTTGTGTCTCTATGTAGTTGTTTTGTTTCCTTTAGTACTTTTGTTTTGTAACTTTGTAGTCATTTAGTCTCTTTGTAGTTGTTCTCTCTATCTAGTTTTGTCCTTTGTAGTCCTTTGCACCTCTTTTAGTTGTTTTACATCTCTTTTTTTGCCTTTTTGTGTCCCTCTGTTGTCCCTTTGTAGTTGTCTTGTGTCCCTGATGTTGTTTTGTGCCTCTGTATTTGTTTTATGTCTCTTTGTAGTTGTACTGTCTCTCTGTACTTAATCTTGACATCTTTATCCTTTGCATCTCTTAAAGTCTATGTTTTATTTCTTTTTTTTTTTTTGTCATTTTGCAGTCCAACGTAACAACACCACTCCTATCTGCATCCTCAAAATGACCACCATTTTTCTGACGGAAAAAAAAACTTTATTAGACTGTCTTAGAGTTTACATATGTGTACCTAATTAACTAAATAGGCTAAATACACTCTGGCCCCGTTTACATTCATTGTAGTCACATTGACAGGGAACACTGTTGGTTCAGGTTTTGAGTTGTCCAACTGGAACAGTAAATTGAGTTTCTAAACATTGACAATGTGTTTTTGGTCTCTTGCTGCCCCTCCACGTCCTATCGTGTATGAAGAATGTAATTGTCAGTATGGATACAGCTGTCCTGTATAAACACAGCAGCACACACTGTTCCAGCTACAGTACACAGAGACTGGCTGATCACTGGCAGTCTGGCAGACAGCCATCGCTTTTCCATTCAAAAATACTCAGCTCGGCTCTCCGTCCAAAAGAAGCCACTTCACTGACTCTCTCTGGATACAACTGTGACGAGTTAATCCTCCTGAGCTAATTAGTGGTGAATTATGGGCGGCCTGCAGTGTAATTTTTCTGTTGATTTATGATCCTTGTGCCACTGCTCTCCTCCTTTGTTTTGGAATTTACTTTTGGGATTTGGATGAGAGGTGCCTGAGTGAGTCAGAGGCAGCATCTGACCTCTCAGTCAGCTCTGTGGAGGGCAGAATTCCTCTATGGTATTTAATTTAAGCCACCAGTGAAATGTCACTGACTCATAAACTAATAGGCTGCTTTTTTCTTCTTTTTCTTTCGTAAAAGACGACCTTTTTTTCACAATTCTTGACTCCTATTGCTTCAGTCTGGGGTAAAAAATGTTTTTTCTGGCTCGGGGTCGAAGCTCCTTCTTTCACTTTTCCACTGCTCTGGGAATGACATTGAGCACAAATAATGATCTTAGTTTCTTAGCAGCTGCTGAACAACGGATATTTAGGCTGGTAAATAAGTTTAATAAATCCAGTCCAGTAGTCTTTGCTGATGGTGATTTTCCTTTTCCTTCATGTGAACTAAATAATTTAAATGTATTTCAATATACAATTATGTACAAAAGTGTCAAAGCAACACAATTGTTTTATACATCATTTGAGGTATTTTAACTTCATATTCTGTCTCATGATCACTTGGATCTTTTCACTGAAGGCCTTGTAGTCCCTGCACAATTCACTGTTTTAGCTCCCACACAGTGAAACACCCTGCCTCATAGTATCAGGCCAGCTGTCACTTTGTGATATTTTAAAAACCATACATACATATAGAGCGCCCTTTTTAGCCATGCTAGCATCTATGAATAGTAATGTTGGTTGGTCAGTCAGTACACCCGTTTTGTACACACTAAAATAGCTCATCTACTACTCAATGGATTGCTGTGAAATTGTGCACATGCGTGGTCTGAGAGGAAGAATCACAATGACTTCCCTGACTTTTTTCCCTGTAGCACAACCATGAGGTTGACATTTGTGATTTAAGTGAAATATTTAACCAACTATTGGATGTATCATTGCCATGGAACTGAGTAGAGACGTTCATGTTACCCAGATGATAAAGTCTAATGGCATGAATTTGAAATGTACTCTGAAAAAGTGTCTCCAGTGATGTCATTCAGTGGCTAAGTTGCATTTTGGGAAATGTAGGAACCAGGCTTTGAAAAGCAGTCGTTATAGACAGTTTAAAAACAAGTGATCAAAATCAATGCAACAGAACCAGAGATATCACCTTTTTGATTTTTACGTATTCTTGCCACTCTTCAATATCTGGCACCTACATTACCCACAATGCAACAGTCGCTGAGTGACATCACTGGAGGCAGTTTATCAGATTAGATGCAGCTTTCTCTGGAGCCACAAAAGGCTTTATGCTACTTTTTTCACACACCCAGTTGTACTTTCCAAGTCCTGTAAACACACTTTAATGAATAAAATTGGTGGAGTTACCCTTTAAATGTCCCTCACAGTTGCTTTACTCTTACTTTTCCTCTGTTCTTGCTTCAGGCACAGTCATGTTGGGTGTCCTCCTCCTTCTGTCCCTGACCTCCCCGGTGGCCCTGGTGCCTCCTCCCAGTGCTCCTCCTGTCCCCTGCAGGCGCTGCTGTGACGACGTGCAGCACGAGGAGGGCAGCGGAGCCGAGCCTCCCATCGGTGTGTTCAGCCATGTGCCGGAGGTCCGCACCTACATCAACATGACCATCCTCAAAGGTAACAGTATGGACCATAGTAGGTCGCAGGCCATTTGGCAGCATTTGCAGACACCATAATACTGTGCATCATAACCCTGAGACCACTTTTTCCATTGGCTGATGCAATTTCTCAACCATATATGGGCTTGCGTGAGATGCAATAAGTCTCCTTAACATCGGGTGGCGCTAGTCTCGTGCCAGTAATCCAAAACATGAAAACAGGAAATGACGGAACGGAGTGCAGACCATCATCACTTCCGCCCCTCCCACACACCGCGCTGATTCGCTAGCACACCGCCAATCAGAATGGTCATTGAACAGCTAGCACACAACCAATCAGAGTATCCAATAGCGTCCAATCCTCAGACCGCCAACTCTCTCAGACTTTGCAAGTTGAATCTGACCAGACACCTTGCTGCGCGGTTCCAAAAGCTTCCAACACAGCTGAACACACCGAGCAGATTTGTTACCGAACTTGTCAGAGAATCCCCAAACGCTTTAGATGTCCAACGTTTGGGCCAGTGTGTTCCAGCTGTCTCGAGTATGCCTGCACTGTGAGATCACACCGCTGGTACAGGGGCGTTGGACCTCTGGGGCTAGCTGGCTAGCATGCTTACTTTAGTTGATGTCTCTGCAGCACAGTCAAAACTGATATTTCTTCACATAGTTTACTTATTTCAGTTGTGGTGACTAATGTTACTGTTTCCAGGTGACAAAGGAGAACGTGGTGACAGAGGAACACCGGGTAAACCTGGACACGAAGGCCCTCCAGGCGCCAGGGGTCCCATGGGCTCCACAGGCGCAAAAGGCCAGGCGGGTCTTCCAGGAGACCCCTGCAAAGCCCAGTACTCGGCTTTTTCCGTCGGCCGGCGCAAATCCCTCCACAGCCTGGAGTCCTACCAGGCGCTCGTGTTTGACACAGTGTTCGTCAACCTGGACGACTACTTCGACATGTTCAATGGGAAATTCGTCTGCCGCATCCCGGGGATCTACTTCTTCAACGTCAACATTCACACGTGGAACTTCAAGGAGACGTATCTACACATCATGCACAACGACTCGGAGCAAGCCATCATCTACGCCCAGCCCAGCGACCGCTCCATCATGCAGAGCCAGAGCCTGATGCTGGGGCTGGAGCTGAGCGACGAGGTGTGGGTCCGCCTGTACAAGAGGGAGAGGGAGAACGCCATCTACAGTGATGATGTAGACGTCTACATCACCTTCAACGGATACCTCATCAAAGCTAGCGTAGAGGGGAAATGAATGACAGAGGGAGGGCGAGGCTGAGGATTAGACTGGTTGGACTTAAACGCATCGAGCTGACGTGGGAGCACAAAGGAATTCACTGTAAAATCGTGAAACTGTAAAATTCTCTTATTTCTTTTAGATTTAGATACAAATGGAGCCGGAATCGGAATAGTTACTGGAGAATGAGCAATACCTCTTTGAGAAAATGTGAAGAAAAAAACTGAATTACGGTCATCGCCCCTACAGAACAATGTATTTTCTGAATTTTGGTGGTTTTATGAGAGAAACAGTTCAACATTTTTGCAAAATATGAGTCTTGAGGAAATGGTACCACTCTTGCATATTTATGTTAAACTGCTAGCTAGAACCACCAGGGTAGCGTAGCTGAGCTTAGCATAAAGACTGGAAGCTTGTTTGTAAAATCTGCACAAAGCCAGTGTTAAAACAACAATTCATCGTCTGACGGGAGGTTATTTGCCTGACAATTTCTTGACCGACAGTAGAGAGTAGAAAGAGTGAGGGATTTTGTAACATAGCCAGACTTCCATGCTATATGCTAAGCTAAGCTAACCAGCTGCTAGCTGCAGTGGGTATCTGTTTAGCCCCACTTTATTTAAAAGATGGCAGATATTTACTGTTGTCACTCTGGTAGGATAACGTACTGTTTCATTGGTCACGTGGACTGATATTTTAGTTTTGTACATGGTGCTAAAACCTGGTGCTAAGTGAACTCTTGTTGTGTACAAACTTTGTGAAAATGCAGGAAGCACAACGGTCTCTCCCACTAAGATTTAATGTCTTGTGGTGACCTTCGCATTTTTTGGATTGTATCATGTTTTGTCCCAGACGAGTTTGCCAGAAGGTGCTGAGTGTCCTCTCTCTCTCCCTCCCTTTTCTTTTCAGTGTCATGTCAACACAATGCGCATGAATATAAACTGAGGCCCAAACGCAACATAAAGCATCAAATGTTATGTAACCAGTCAAATATAAATAAGATTAAATACACTCGTTGCCTCCAATTAATACCAATATTGCCATTAGGCCATTACTGATACACCAAAAATAACCAGTATAAACATGTTTATGATTGTATCATCATCAACTTTAACACCATTGTTGATACTACAGTAGAACAACAACCAGTAAGAGTAGTGATTTAGTGTTGTGTCATCGCTACCCTGACATGTCTTAGTTCCTCATTATGACCACTAGGGGGCAGTGTACACTGATGATCTGGCTTCAGCGGGGGTGAAAGCAGAAACTAAAACTGCTCGGTCTGAATGCAGTTATTCCTTTTCTATAATACTATAATTTGTAGTCATACCATAATGTACTAAGTTCGTAGGTGGTTTTACTAATAATTTTGAAGCCATAAATTGAGTGTAGTTCCTCGCTGTGACCACTAGAGGAGGTACTGTCATTAATTGAAATGCTCCCATGTCACACTTCCAGTAAAAGCTTTCAAAATAAAACAGGGAAACTGACAGCTGTGTTTCTTCTTGCTGTTCTTTATGTGAAGGTTCACAATTATGTTAACTAGTAACAACAATGGGCGCCACCGGGTGCAGTGGTTAGCACTGGCACCTCACAGCATGAAGGGAGTCGTGTTCAAACCTGCCAGCCGGCTGGAGCTCTTCTGTTTGTGGTGGGGTTAGCTCTGGGTGCTCCGACTTCCTCCCAGAAAATAATTTCTGATAGTTTGGGGATACATTTGTGTCAGTTAAGCCTGAATTGGAAGTGGTTTAAGATTAAAAGTGGGTAAGTGGGAAGCCAGTGAGGGATCCCACATCCATGTTGCAGATCTTACTTCTCTCACAGCTGGGACTGTCTCCAAAGGGGCTTGTAGAAGAGATTTTCACAAACATGAACACAGTGACACCTTCAGGTGGCCATGGAGAGTTGCTGAATAATTAGCTGCCCTCCTAGGGTTTAGAGTTTTTGTGGCTTTCCAGCTTCAGCATTACCCTGAGTACCCTGCTGACTGTTGTTTGGTGTTTCAAATACGCTGCACGGTGCCCATATAGTGTCATAAATGCACTGTGAAGATAATTTGTGTGTGTCAGGACGGCATGTTGACTTATCAGGCACAAACATCCTGAGGCTTCCTTGTTTTTTTGCTAAAGTTGGCAGCATTTCCTGTTAAGATTCTTGTGGCTGTCTCCTTTCCAGCTGTCCTCATACATGATCATCCCCCCTCCTCTTTTCCACAATGCCTTCATATCAGTCCTGACTACACAAAGTATCTATTCTGCTTCGTGGTTTTGAGACAATACCAAGACAACTCTTCACTGAAGGACATCTCATATTATGCTAATATGGCAGGGCAATATTAATTTTGTGCCAGTGTTATCTAATATGAATTGTATAATATCCTTATATCATATAACGCTGAGACAGAACGGATCATTCCTTTATTCAGCAAGTGATTAGCACAAAAGCAGACTATTCGATTCTCCATCATGCCCACAACCTTTATTACTCTTGTACAAAGACCAGATGATGAACAACACCATGACACTGATGAAACTGAACGATTACTTTGCATTTTCCCGATGTATGAGTGAAGGAACAAGATTGGTCGACTAAAAGGTCTCTTGTGATTTTCACAAACACATGAACCACAAAAATAGATTTTTTTTTTTTTTTTTTTTTGGTCTGTGACACGATTTAATGTTAGAAGTTGGCATGAGGTCAAAACGTAGGAGAAGGTTTGGCACTGCAGCTTCAACAAGCCTTCAAGCTGTTCAGAGCATTAATGTTATTGGAGCGTCCGCTCACTGTGGACAGAAACGATGAAGACTCTGCGCTTTGGAAAGAGTCATTAACACAGATTTTCCCTTTACAAAAGCAGCATGTGCTCATAGGTTTTATTCTGCCAATAAATAAACCGTTTCCCTTTGCCTTACAACATTATTCCATATCACCGTGTTGTTGTTTGCACATTTGAAGAAAAAGGACAAAAAAGGAAACTGCTCACATGGTTAAGCTCAGGACAGTAACATGAGAAAAATACAACAAAAGAACAAAATAAGAATACAAAAGAGATGAAAATGTGACCAAACACTGCTGACAGGGAGTGTTCTCAGTGTTCTCTGCTTTCCTGTGTGTAACATTTAGACACATTCATGGAAAACGCACCAAGTGAGGATGACACACTTTTGGGAAAACCAGCCACTGACGCTGAGTAATTCATTCAGGAGTCAACGTTTGATTAAAATGATAATAATAATAAAAAAACATACAGTCAAATACTGTACACTTACAAAACAAACAAACCAAAAGGCAGTGGACAACACTGAGTCAATAGTGTGAACATCTTCGTGATTTGCAGAATAATGTGGCACCGAGCACGTCAATGACATCACATACAACACAAATCACACAGTAATCCTGTCTGCTCGACGATACACAGTAATGCACTGCACACATGCACACTGACAGAGTCCTCAAAGCATTGTGATTCAATACAAATCCCCATGAAGACGGTTAAGCTGAAGGGCTCCGCTGTCTCCTTGTCCTTCCAACGAATAATCGCACATGACAAACAAGGCCCAGTATATCAAATATACCTTGTTGTGGCTTCATACAGCTCTCACTGTATTGTGTTCCAAGTAAAAATTAAGTCCTTCTACAAAAATACGTTGTTGTTTCTTTTTGTTTTGCTGTGTAAACTTTTGCAACCAAAAGGCACTATCTTAATCGCCCCAGTCTTCTCATATAAAACATGTAGCCTGATCCTTGCCCGGATCATGTTGTGGTTAACACTGATTCTAACTTTGATCAAAACATTACTTGGAAACTCATTAACGTTGACAACAGCCTCATCCTGAAACGTTACAGCTGTACTTAAAGGTTCAGTGTGTAGAATGTAGGGCCAGAAATGGAATATAATAATTATAATTATGTTTTTATTTATGTAGAATCACCTGAAAGTAGGAATCATTGTGTTTTGTCACCTTAGAATGAGACTTTTACATCTTCAGAGGGAGCAGGTCCTCTCCCATGTAGGCGGCCACGTTTCTACGGCAGCCCAGAACGGACACAACAAACACAGAGAGGGCCTTTCACATTTCTCGTTTTTGGCGGCCACCACAGGGGGAGGTGAATCTGCAACCTCACCACTAGATACACCTAAATCCCTCACACTGGACCTTTAATATGCAAGCGTTGACCAAACATGTGGAGTAATGTATCTTAGCAACACACTGAAAAACATACACTCCCTCTGGCTTCTCGTAATGTGCTCAGCTCCTTGCTACAAAATACTACATCCCTTGAAAATACTGCCCTTTAAAAAAAATGTTCATTATATTGAGAGAGGGAGACATCAACACTGCTGCAGTCTCCAGGGTCACCTAAAGTAGTTCAGTGTGAATAACTGCAAACATTTTCAAATGCTGATGATAAAACTCAAGCAAAAAAAAAAAAAGTACAGAGTATGTTCCCTTTAGAAAAGCACACAGATGCTCGCCTCTGTACATCCAGCGGAGATGAAAACAAAAGAATGTTGAAACTCCAGTTTTCTGCCTCAAAGACAAGCCGAGACACATCCAGATACTCAGTCTGCTGCTCGCTGACGCTGCTGCTGCTGCTGTGCTTCTACAGTGTACGATGAGGCGTCAGTCTGACATGTGGTCTCATGCTGAATAACGCAAGCTGCTAAAATGTCTAAAATGTAAATGGACTTCTCCATGCTGAAATGTTACAGGTTTGAAGACGCAGTATGGTTTGTTGTTAATGTGTTGCAGTGTGTGTTATGTAACATATGACTGTCTCCCTTATGGGTGTGTTAATGAGGTATAAAATAATTCCTCCTGTTTCTGATGCTGATAGCTGTCATTAGTATGTGTTCAACATAAAAGTCCCTTTAATGCCTTACATAAACATTGCACTTGCACTTAATGTGAAATAAATTAGATGACGATTAACACTTTAGTGCAACTACACCTTAAACTAATCTAGCAACACCTTGTTTTAACTAATCGCCCAAATTTCCCTTGCATCTGTGATTGTGTCAGAGTGCGGCTCTGTGACATCTCTTCGGCGAGGTTTCAAATATCCAGCTACGAAGCCTGTGTAGTCACGACACAAATGTGGCTTCAAAAATGACAGACGGGGCGTGACATCAAACCCAGTGGGGAGTTTTGCATGAGGACTACACTGAATGTGAAGCATCTTAGGACACCCACTGTTTGCGAATCAACACCTCAACTGTCTCCCTCTAACTCGTGTGCTTCTTGTTACCTTAGATTTAAAAAGTTAAACAATAATGGGCATTAATCACCTGGCTTCACCTCATTAGTGTGCTTCCTTAGAGCAGTCCATAAAGGTGCAATATGTAAGATTTACTCAATACCCAATAAACAAATATAGAGCAGCATATCACCAGAGTTACCCCTGACTGCCTCTTACTGTAACTGCTGTTAGCTAGTTAGTTCAGTTAGCTGTGTAGCTAGCAGTTCACACGTGGACCTCAGGGACCAGATGTGTGTTGGTGTTTACACTGCTAGCACAGGAGCTGTAAACCAGCACAGGCTGGCGCTAACTGGTTAGCATGCTAACTTCTCTGCAACAAAATTAATGGCATAACATCAAAACTGTTATTTTCTTCACATTCGGTCGATGATTTTAGTTCATTTTTGAATGTTTTTAACATATTTCTTACATATTGCCCCTTTATTAATGTGCACATTCAGTGTAGAATAAGAGGGGACGACTCATCTGCAAAGCCCAGAACATATAGAGGTGTCACTGTTGTTGAAGTGTAGCATTATTTCATGACATAAAAAAAAACTCTGTATGTGTGTGTGTGTGTGTGTGTGTGTGTGTGTGTGTGTGTGTGTGTGTGTGTGTGTGTGTGTGTCACTCATTGAGAATCGAGTCTGGTCTGTGGTACCCGAAGAGCCTGAAGTCAGGTTCGTACAGCTTGTAGAGTTCCCTCCTCGCCTCAACAGGCACTGTGCTGAACCAATCAGCCTCCCAGCTGCTGGCCGTGAGGTTCCTATGAGAGGTGGGGAACTCCACCACATTGTCCACCCGCAGCTGGCGCAGTAGGTGCTCGGCGTCGTCCTCCGCCGTCTCCAGATGGCCCACAAAGTCATACTGGATCTGGCATGGGTGGCAGAGCCGGTACACTTGCCGCCAGTGCTCGTTAAAGGGCATCTCCTTCTCAGTCTGAGGGTCCAGGAGGTACTGGATGAATTGGGAGAAGGAGGGGTGGATACCCACACTGAACGCCTCATCCACCGACGCAGGAGGCGTCGGCTGGTTGGCGTAGCGGCGCAGCATGACCTGTGCAAAGCGCCGGTAGAAGTCTTCGTTGGGCAGCTCGAATTTATTCCGGTAGGCAGAGATGAGGCGCACAAAGGGGTCCCTCACAAAAAGGAACTTGGTGTACTTCTTCAGTTTCACCTTCAAAAAATCAATTAAAACTGTATTAACACATAACATGACGGATGAAAGAAGACTCTAAAGCTTAGAGAAATGTATTTTCAAGAGCAGAAGTACACACTGACACAGCTGAAAACATGTTTTGTGAGAGTGAGAACAGTCAGGAGCAGTTCCACCAAAAAAAGCAAATAAATGAATAAACTCATGTCCTTGTGTGGGAGGTACAGAATCACAGAGTGAATTAAAGCTAGCAGGTGTAATAAGATGATACTGATATCATGGGATAACACTAGCAGAGGCAGGTTAAAACCCAAATGCATCAGTGCTGAGGTGGCGATCACAGTGAGATGCTTTGCGAGATGTGCTGGCATCAGAAATGTTTGCATGTGTGTGTAACAGCTCGATGAGCTCAGAGCTGCTGGGTCCAAGTGTGACACCGCGGTGCAGCTTTAATTTAGCTCGTATTAAACATGAGGCAAAATCAGAGCATGTTCCAGGAGAGCAGCACATAAAAGACAATCACTCTCACAAATATTGATGAGCACAAAGCCTCACCATGCACCATGCAGCACATTTACTACACAAAATACAGCAACTAATATATACAATTAATGTATTCCATTTTTATATTCACTTACTATCATCACCATGTAGCACACAACAGAGGATTTTAACTGACCTTCATGAGGTGCTTTGCAAACTTGCCGTAACGTTTCCAGAACTTGTTGAAGGTGAAGTGCATGCTGCTGTTGTGGACCAGGTCCCTGGGGATGGCCAACGGGTCTCTCTGGGGAACGCCGTCCCTCAGCAGGCTTTCACTGAGGATGATCATGATGCGCTTCCAGTTACTGCACGCCACCTGAGGAGGAGGAGGAGGGAGCACATGTGAAAGAAACAGGTAAAATCCTACAGTACGAAGGTCTATGAGAGCTTTATACACGTTAAACTTCTTCTAGACTAAAATCGGTGTTAACAAAGCAGTCAAACGTGTAGATGGGTGCATACCTTGGGAACATAGCAGTAGATAATGCCATGCCTGTCATCCACAATGAGGTGATCCAGCTCCTTGTTGGGAATGTCGTCAAACGAGCGGTTTTTGCCCGGAAACACCACGCTGTCATTTGCGCACATCTCCTGAAGTAACCTCCGCCGCTGCTCCTGATTACACACACAGACAAACACATTTCATCATTAGCAATTATAATGAGGAAGAAATTTACATTCTTCCTACAGTGCACAAGCAAATGTATACAAATAAATTAAAGGATGACTAATGAAAGGAGACGTCAGGAATTCAAAATACTTTTTTTTCTCATGCTGCATATAAATGGATCAGTGTTGGTATTTAATCAATAGTTGCTGACTTTAAGGCCCACACAGGTGTTTCCACTTACTCTGGCTGATTAGACCGCTGCTCGTAATTAAATTGGATGGAGCTCTGCTGTTATTACACGAGGTCTCCGATCTACTTGAACCAACAAACATGAGAAAGCTGTAACTTCTCCAGCACAAACAGGTGCAACTCAATTAATAAGTCAGGTCAGGCAGATGTCAATCAATCGCAGTGATTACGCGGAACACCCGGTCCCAGAGGAGGAGCCGTATAATTTGCAATTTTAAACAAAGTTCATCTACTTGTTCTCGTGTTTAAGACATTTGGCCTTTGAGAACTTATGTGAGCTTTTGTGAGACATCATGTTGATATTTTTCTAAAAATAAGATGCTGAAGTTTAAGGATCATATTGGCACAAATACAGAAGTCCTCCCACAGTCCTTTCATGGCAGTCATGTCAGCTTCTATAGCAGGAATAGCAAAAGTGGAACTAATGACATTACCAGTGTTCTATTTCCGTGTCCTGTTACACCAGTGAGTCAGAATGCAGCTGGGTGCTGGCATGAATGAAATGCAGCCATTATGAATGTTATTATTCATACACATGCTTTATCTGCTATTAGGGCCGGGCTATTGAACTAATTTTATTTTCAATCACGATTTTGGCTGACTACGGTTATGAAAACAAACTAATCTCGACAAAATGATTATTGTGCTGCATTCTATTCCACAAAGACGCTCTCATTTTATTTTGTTATAAATTCAGTGCTACCCTTTACATGACCATTGTGTGCTTTCACCACTCTCTAAAAGAACAAACTGACTGTCAGCCAGGCTGTGGTGCGTTAAGTTCAGGTCACCGTGTGAGCCGACATTTGTGAAAACCCAGTCAAGGCAGCTGCCTCTTGGATTTGGATGTGCGTCTAAATGTGCTGTTTTGTACCGGTGCTGGGAGCAGCCAAGAGGGAAGAGAAAGACGCATTTCAGCAATCCTTCCTCACATTATGTAAATCAAATAAAGATGACATTATAACACACATCATACATCATACAAATGTATTTTATATTATATTATTATTATAATAGATTACGACATTTCATTGTGCCAAATTCAGCACACATTAAGGTTCCAACTGGCCCGCCAGATGTTTCTAATGAATAAAATGAAACAAATAAAAATAAAAAACATACATCTACATTGATTTATGTCATTCAATTTACTGTGAGTTAAAATGCTCTTTAGAAATGCAGGATCCCTAATTATGAATTATTTTCATAATAAAGTCAATACGATAGGTGTTTACTTTTGGCCCCTGACCCACCATTCCGTTTTAGTTTCTGCCCACCGAGAGATATGTTCCGGCCCCCCTGTTTTAAATAATCATATATTGCTATAATTGCACAGCCAAAGGTTTTTTGTGTGTGTCAATTAACATTTATAAGTAGAGATACCAATTATATCTTCAGGTTCTAACCTGTCTCTCACGGAGCTCTGCTGCCACTGGAGTCAGGTGGATCTTCCACTCCCGCCGCGGTATGTACCGCTCCTCTGCCTTCTCTGATTGGTTACTCGTGTCAGCAGGAACAGGGTCTGTGGGCTCACCAGTTCCCGGCTCTAGAAACTGGTTAACGAAGGCATCGATGTCGGACAGGAAGGACGGGGTTCGGGAGGTTTGAGGCCGCGGCTGGGCGGGAGCTGGGTGAGGGATTTTGGGGCCCGGCGAGACGGGGGTGTGCAAATACAGATGTGATGCTCCGACGTCATCCCAGTAGATGATGATCAGGAGGATCATGAAGGCCGAGCCCAGGACGACGAAGACGCGGAACATCCTGGACGTTCCCATGGTGACTGTTGCTTGCTACAGGGTCACCATGGCAACAGAGTCAGGGTCCAGGAGCTCTCTCTCAGCATGGCGATTGATAGATGGCAGCTATAGCGGAGCCTGTGGCAGGATGGAGCTTATCATGATGTTGGTGCACTGCAGGGGTCTAACTGGCCGTCCATGGATTAACTCTCACCCCTGCTCCATACCTGCAGCTCCCTGCAGACAGAGAGAAAATCACTGTTATATATTTCATCTTCCTTAGACTTTAATAACCACCTCCTTTTCCAAAGTCAGAGTATGTGCTTGCCTCATAGCTGGCAAGCATATCGAACAAAAATGACACACAGATGAGCTCACAGCCCAGCAGCCGGGTTAAATGTTAGGAGAATAACAGACAAGGCAGTGTTTTAAAAGCACCTCGGTAGAGCACCAGGCAGGCAGAGTTCAAGGCACAAAGTAAAAACAGAGGATGATCTTTCCTGTGCGAATGAGAGCGAGGTATTCTGGCTCCTGTTAATAAAAACTGGAGCAAAGAGGGAAAGTCTGACCGCTTATTGGCTGCACATTTCTTGACAAGGCATGAACTGACTTTCTCCTTCACCTCTCCGAGTTGACTTTACTCCCACTCCCGGCAGTAAAATCACAAGTGGTTGTCAAATGTCTGCCTGCCAGGGGCTCTGCATACCATACAGTGCTAACTTCTTCATTGCACAAGCATCCCGCTGTACCCACCACAGCAGGCTTCCTATGGATTATGGTACAGCATCGGCACACTTTAATACTGAGCGCCTCTGAAGTAATAAAAGCCCCTATGTTAGCAACATTTGACAGAGCGCCAATAGCAAATATTTTACACACCAAACCAAGATATGTTCTGTATGTGCAAAAACACACTGAAGCGTACTGTGCTCATGCACTGCTCGAAATAGCCCATCGCTTTATGGAAGCAGACGGATACACAGTGTCTGCTCTACCTTAAAATTCACGCTTCCTAATAACATTTGTCTCCGAATGTCTATCTTCTTATTTCAAAGTGAGTTAAAAAGTCACAGGGCGTCACTTTTCCATTCCGACACCCTTCTAAATTTGGAGCTCTCTGCGCAACAGTCCTCATATTATTTCCTCTTTCCTGACGCTGAGAGGGGACCATTGACATGGAAAATCATCATTCCCCTCTCCAGAGGCAGCAGACTACGCTCCTGTTCCCCTCTGCACACCAACGAATTTACTGCTGCCTGTGTCCTCCGTGAGTTATTTGAGTCTTTCCATTGTATAATGCTTCATACTCCTACTCCACTACAAACAACTCAGAGGAAAAAGTTCCACGCTTCACTCCATCTATTTGACTGTGGCTGTTTCTAGTACTTAGCAAATAAAGATTCTGAACACAAAACACTGGATCGTGCAATAAATGATCTTCTATTCGCTCCACGTCAAATATGACAATAGTAAAATGCTGTTTACGCATGAATGTGCATAACAATACTTAACAGAACTGCAGCTACAGCCAACAATTATCTCATCACGGATCCATCTGCTGAACACTTTCTCTGTGAATGAAGCGTTTGGTTAAAGGTGCACTGTGTAGTTTTAGGGAAGAAGTTTAAATCAGAGGAGAAGAAAAAAACTCTTTGTTTTTCATAACTGAATAAACAAGCTGTTCTCAGAGGAAAATAAGGAACACTGTTTGAAGCTAGAAGGGTGGCAGGGTCCGCCACGTATAAACTGTAAGAGATTGCGTTGTCCTTTAAGGTCAGTTTGTTTATTCAGTTTATGGAGAGAGAAAAATAATAAACTACGAAAGTTTGTTTATTTTGTTCGTTTTCACAAAAAAATGTATCTTTCTCTCCTGACTAAAATCCCAGACACTACATAGTGCACCTTTGGGGGGAAAAAAAGCTTTCAAAATTCAAATGCAAACGTATCGCCTGTTGATCAACTCTCAGCACAAAACCAGATCTAACAGTGGCACTCTCAGGAGCCATGTTCCTGCACCGTTCACACTTGGGGTATATATATATATATATCTTGGTAATAACAGTGACATACTTGTAATGGAGTACTATTACAGTAGATTAAGGTAATTGAACTGTTGGCAGTCTGACTCCGAACAGCTGCCTCCTCCACAACACGGGACAGCAGCTGAAGACTTAAATCAACATTTGGAGATATTGAGGGGGAACAGCCCTTTAACATTTCTACGTTCTCTGTGTTGACTTAAATATCTGAGGACGTAAGTTCTTCACGCTCGTGCTGACTCCGAAGTCACGTTTCGGGCTGTTAACGGTCATTTGCTGGTGTTGAGTTGCCTCCTGACTGTTTCGTCTCCACCTCGGTGCCGGTGTCACAGCAGCTGTGTCAACAACGCACGAAGCCGCACAAAGCAGCCAGCGACGGGGGGAATCACACCGTCCTGTCCGCAGCAGCCGCCAGCGGATGCCAGAACCGGACACAATGTCGCCTTTGACGGGGGAGCAGCGCCGCGGGGACGGGCTGTTCCCCTCGCCGGGAGAGAGAGAGAGAGGAGGGGGGGTTCGGGGCATGTGGCTCGGTCCGTCCAAGAGCCGCGTGGTCCCCGTGAGTCCAAACGAACGTGGAGACAATGCAGGAGGAGAGAGGCGCGAGCTCCAGCACAGCCGGTGGGCTTTATCAATATATATATATGGGTGTCTAGGAGTCAAAGTAGAGCTCAGCGCTGGAGCACATACACACGCGAAAAAATGTTCCTGCCACTAACAAATGAAGTCTTAGTTACTTTACGGCTTTCTTGTTAATAAGAAGAAAGACGAGTAAAAGAAAAAACAACACCTTCTCACCTCTTTTCGTGCCCGCCAGCTCCCAGCGCCGCGTCAGCTGCCCGTGATGAGCGGAGCCCCCGTTTTCTTTTTCTTTTTTTTTTTTCTTCTTGGAGACGGGAGCGAGAGCACGCCAAGCACCGCGAGACTTCGCTGATGAGGTTTCTGCAGAGTGAGCTCATGAGGGGGGAAAAATTCACTTTTCTGGGTCAGCTCCAGCAAAACATGTCTCTACTCCGGGATGATTTATGTAGACAGTCCCTCCTCCCTCCCTCCTCCTCCTCTTCCCTCCTCCCTCCTCCTCCACCTCATCCCTCCCACAGCAGGGGGGCCGCGCGCTGAAAACAACGTACCTGCAAAAACAAATGTCATCTTCACTCAAGAAATTAGAGCGAAGGAGGGAGGATCAGGAGATGAGGCTGCGGGGATCTGTTGTCTATTTCTGTAGCCTCGGGCAGACGCGCATAAAATCCTGTTATTTGTGAACTTTTCATCCTGTGACATCAAACATAGCAAGGAGCCCTGGCACACACACACACACACACACACACACACACACACAAGCCATCATCTGCTTTCCATCAGCATCACACGTTTCACCCCCCCACTCCTGACTTTTTTTTCTCTCAGCACTGAGTTCTCATGAATTTGCTTAAAATAACTTTTAACCTTGGCAGTCATAGTACTTTGAACACACACGCGCGCGCACACACACACACACACACACACACTCACTGAGCATGTACAAGAAATTAATACAAAATTCTCAAGAAAGGGAAATGAGGATAAGATTGAGCCTGTTCATAATGTCACCTCCAAGCACTGAGACACATGGATGATGAATATATCGAAGAAGGCTCGTCCTATATTATATATACGATTATACATCATCTATATGGTCATATTACATTTCATCATGTTTATTACTGTCATGTATTGTATTACTATTTGATTATGATTACTTTTTACAACACAAAATGGTACAAAGAAGTACTATGAATAAAGAAAATGCACTAGTACTGAAATACAGAAATACTGCACATTGCTGTGTGTCTCTCCCAGCAGATGAGGAGATTATCCAGCACCCTTATGAAAGCGGTTACTCTAAATCCCCCTCTGGCCGGCCCATATTTGTCAAATGCAACCTTCTGGTGTCCTCTGAAAAAACACTGCCTAAACACTGATTTATGAGCTGGTGAAATCAACAGTGTCCAGAGCACGTGCAGGTTTACTGAGTTAGAGATGATATCGCTGCGAAAACATAGAAAATGTCATTTGACATGATTTTTAAAACCAGCGAGCTGTGAATGAGGGTATGTGGCAGACGGTTAGCCTGTTGAAGTACAGTGTTTGTAATAAACAGCTTCAATTTAAAGGCAAAGACATGAGCTCTAAAGCTGGAATTCACAATGTCATACAATCGAATAACAGGCCTTTTAAAGCAGCTAACACCAGCCAACTACTCAAACCAAAGTTGACGTAGAAAGAACATGCTTTCTAAGACACATTTTTTTGGTCTGTTCGCATTCTTCAGACTTTTTCCAAACCTTCTCACGTCCTTTCTGGCGAAATGCTGATTTGTTTTTCCTTGTCAAGGCCGCAGAAATTACTCACGTGAAACAATCTTAGAAGAGAAAATCACCTTTTGACTACAAATTCTTAACTAATTTGGTAAATATTACACAGAAGGCTGTATTAATAACCACAGGGCCCCTGGGCACTGAAGTTAATAACCCCACCTTAATTATTTTGAGTGTTCAGTCAAGCTGGCATGTCAAATGGCGTGAGGAGTCATGCCATGACTCCTCTGTTTTTTATGCCGTCTAGTTGTTATTTCTGTGCAGCCTGACATTTTAAAAAGGAGGCATACTTTTTTCTGTACTTTGTCTCCCATTCGCAGAGGCTCCTCTCATGCTCAGTGGCCCCAGATTGCACGTATGGTAACTCCTTACCAGGTCATGTATGAACACTCGGTATCATTTTATCATACTATCATAAGAAAATACAAAAAGTATTTGTCCTTATTGAATTATTACATAGTAACAGAGAAATATGTTATATTATAATAAACAAACGGAACAAACGGAAGATGTGATCGTTGTCAACTGTTGGTCAGTTTGATCAGTTTTTAAAACAATATAAGTAAGAGTAGGAACCCTCAGGTATTGTATATGTGCTTATTCATACAATGAAATGACTCAGTAAAAAATTACATGGTGCATACCGTGAAATGACACTATGAGTCGCAGGCTGTATTATAATTGTGTCCTTTTGTTCCAGTAATTCACGTATGTATTTGTGTACAGAGACAGAGACACATGTCGAGACACATGCTTATGCCAGGTATGAACCGACCGACACAGAGCTGTCCACCTGTGATCAGATCACTCAGGACGGACGTTAATGACAGATCTGAATTCCCTCTTAACAGCTCACAACCGATAAACATTCGACTGGTGATGATGGGTGAAAAGGAGATATTTATTTATTTTAAAAGACCAAAGGTTTAGGTTCAGATCCTCTGGTTTACCCATGTTTGCCTTTATATAAAAAAGGGGAAGAAAAGAAAAAGTGATTTGACCTTTAAAGCTGAATTGGTGTTTATGTAAAGATGTGGTGCAAATTTGCAAAGTGTTCTCAGAAACACAAACCGCTCAGCTCTATTTATTCTGTTCAAATAGGAATGATTCATCGTCTTACGTGACATTTTGGGAGAAGTGGCGCATAACTAATGAACTGATTTGGGTTCAGTCATTGCAGCGTGGAGAGTAGACACTAGAGGGCAGCATAATCAAAGTGAGGAGCATCAAACAGCCCTTTTAATGCAAAACACTTTAAAATGCTAAACTTTAAGTAAAAAGAAAGACCATTTCTGATGTTTCCCATCTATTTATTTCTCTGAATCAAAAGAAAGGCACACGTTTCTAAAAATATAATAATAATGCGTTTATTTTAAGTCTACAACAGAGTGTCCACATGTACATTTTTGAGTATAAATATAAAAATGCATAAAAAGCACGGTATGACGATGTGATTTGTGGTGTTCAGCGAAAACGTGTTCATCTTCATGTACAGACTGTTGTGTGTATCTCTGCGTGGTGTGTCTACAGGAGGTCCTGCTCCACCCACACCGTCTTCTTCTGCTCCTCCAGGATTCGGTCTTTGATGACCCTGATGAGGTCGTCCGTCCCTGCCCAGGCCTCGGGCTCCAGGCTGGCGTAGAGGCAGGGAATGCCCTCCAGCTGCTTCTCCTTCGCCCGACACGACCTCACAAACTCATCCTCCGACTCCACGCGCAGAGGCAGCTTCCTGTGTGGACAGGAAACAGGAAGGAAGCAGTGCTGCGGCGGTGAGTGTGGTATTGTTTGGAACCCAGTGTCTCTGGTGAGATCCTGTAGACGCTTTGCAACAGCGGTTTGTGTGCTTTGTTGTTGATTCTCAGAAAGATGACACTGATAATACATTGACAATTTGTCTATTTAAAGGCACAGTCAACTAGAAAACGTGTCAAGAATCAGGTTTTGTTGACACTCATCAACAATAACTGTGTTCAAACACTGAAAAACTGAAGAATGTACCACCACTGACATCATTATTTTGAGTAAGGTGCCAAATTCACACCATCGTAGACAGGAAAAAGCTTTTGTTCCTGTTGCCTTATCACTTATTCAAGTTCACAACTATTGTGTCAATGCTGCTGAATTTCATTGTGCATTAAACCTCAAACATAAACGCTCAGTTCAAGAGAGTCAAACAGCGGACTCGTCCTTTAGCTATTATCTCCTGTTTTCAAATTAAAAATGTAATGCAAGGATTGACGTGTATTTGGAAAAAGCCTTGCGGTTTGCAGCTGTGTGGGGAAGAGGCAGCGGTTAGAGTGAGTGAGGTTGGTTCGTCGGGCCTACCGTAACTTCTTGACATTTCTCTCACAGATCTTGACGTAGATGATAATCGGGTAGATTTCTCTCCGCAGAAGGTCTTTGACGCAGCTCAGCTCAGCCTCCAGCAGGCAGTGTTTGCCCTGGTGACGGGGTGGAAAAAATGCAAACAATTTGAGACCTTTACCGTGAAATGCGGACACGTGCGTTCATGATTGAACACATAGATAAGTCCACAGCACGTCACATAAATCTTTTCCAGCAGGCATTTTACCTGCTTGATCAGATCTTAGAGGAACTGATGCTTTTCAATTCATATGAACAAAAGGAACAAAGTCAGAAAGTCACAACTTTATTGCTCCTCCGCTGACCAAAGAGAAATAATAATGAATTCAAGCATGAATATAATGAAAATTAATAAGAAGCATACAAAAAAAAATCAAAGAGGAAAAAAGCAATTGTTAAATGAGTAGATTAATACCACTATCATGTCTGTGCAGTCAATATGAAGCCATAGCCAGCAGCGGTTAGCTTAGCTTAGCACAAAGACTGGAAACAGAGGGAAACACTTAGCCTGGCTCTGTCAAATGGTAACAAAACTTCCTACCGGCACCTACATCTAGACAAAGCCAGGCTAGCAGTTTCCCCTTGTTTCCAGTCTTCATGCTAAGGTAAGCTAACGGGCTGCTGGCCACATATTTAGCATACGAACGTGTACCCGAGTGGTACTTCAAGCTACTGCAGAAGGTTAAATGAGTAATTTTGAATCACCTCTAATGTCTGTATGATAAAATGAAGCCAGAGCCAGCGGCTAGTTAGCATAGCTTAGCAAAAACACTGGAAATAGTAGGAAACAGCTAGCCTGGCGCTGTCCAGTGGTAATAAAACCACTAATAGCATCTCTTGAGCTCAGTAATTAAAACCTATATTTTAGACAAAGCCAGACTAGCAGTTTCCCCTTGTTTCCAGTCTTCATGCTAAGGTAAGCTAATGGGCTTAGTTAGCATAGCTTAGCACAAGGACTGGAAATGGGGGAAACAGCTAGCCCGGCCCTGTCAAATGGTTATATTATTACCATGAACAAAAAATAGTTTCCTCTTGTTTCTAGTCTTAACACGCTAGTGTTATATTTAGCGTACACACGTGTGAACATGTGGTATTTCAAACTATTCTTTGAAGTGAAAATACTGCAACTTATGTGGGACAAACACATATTAATGCAGGTGCATACACACACACACACACACACACACACCGGCATACCTTAGCAGCGACAGCCTCTATATTTTCTCTTGTGATGCATTCAAACGTGGCGTGTTTCTCTTTGTAGTGAATGAAAGGCTCCACATTCTGTTTCAGATGAAACTCTTCTTTGGATAGGGTGTCTAAAAAAAAAAAACCATAATAGAATAAAAATAAAGACAAAACTGTATACATACCTGAAATGCTGGGAAACTGTTGAGACAGAAATATACTGTGCTCTTTCAGCACAGTGCAATTAATACAGAAGGAAGAGAAACTTCTGAGGTTTTTTTTTTGCCCTGGGGAATATCCACGTAACAAAGATATCACACAGTTTCTCATCATGCCAGATGTTCAACTCTGCACCCCAGCGGCCTGTCCGACCGCCCCGCCGTGGGAGCAGAAGGTTCGTCATGGGACGGCAGTGTTAATTCTCTACGGGTTTGACAGTGCTTGCAGCTTTTTCACATTACAGGAAGACAGCGGATTTAGCTTTAATATCTAAAATATCTCTAAATGGAGATTTAAGCTCCTCCGTGTCACCACCATCATCATCATCATCATCATCATCCTGCTACATCCCTCTAATTATCAACCAGGCCATCTTCCATCCTGCCCCCGCCATCTCTCTGGTTACACTCCTTAACATTAACACTACAGTGCAGTACAATACCTGACCTGAATCCCAATGTAGCTTCTCTCTCTCTCCTTCTCCTCCGCTAACTGCTTGTCTACACTATCTCTTCCATCTCTGATTCACAAAAGGCGAACGCACATGCAAACGAGATGGAAACGCTCCTTTGAAATGACGTGCTTTGCACTGAGATTCCCTTCGTACGCTGACCTGGTTTGCAGATATTAAAGTCCATGGCTCCCCCCATGTTGAGTATTTTCTGGATGATGGTCTTGGCGAGAGCAGTGGGAGTGAACAGGACTGGTCTCCTCCTCTGGGTTCGCTGGGGGGTGACGGGACTGTAGGGAATCAGGTTCAAACTCCTGCTCAGCTCACTGTCTGGGTCAGCAGCGTCTGTTTACACACATACAAAAAGAGGCATACATAATGATACATCCGGAGCCTGAGAGACAAGAGAGCCTGAAGGTCCACGAGGAACGTCATTGACCAGATTGTCCATATATAGATCCTCTCAACTGGAAACTTTAAGCTTGAGTTAACCTGCCCTTTGAATGAGCTAAACCGTAAACCACCATAAAACTTATATATGGAGTCAGACTGACTGTGGACACAAAGAGTTCAGACTTCCTTATTCTTTGCCCTGTCACATTCATTCAAATGTAGATATCACCATGAAACTTCCCCAGTTTTCAGAATTGTTATGTTTAAACATGCAAATGAAGCAGTATTTGGTTAAAAATGCACCAATTTGAATACATTTCCAGAACCAGGTTAAAAATACTTGTTTCATTATCTTGACATATGCGTGTCAAAGGTTCTCACAGAGGGATTTTTGGATTTCTTGTTTTATAAATTCATAAATCAGAAAACACTGTTGCCAGTCATTAAAAAAAAATAAAGATTGTTTTTAGGAATAAAATGTTGTGTAAATCAGGCTATGAATGATACTGTACATGAGCAAACCCCTCTGTTTGGTGTGTTTAAGGGCTACTGAAGAGAAGCTTTCTGGCTCAGAGTGTGAGAAAAATGACCTTTAAAGATGTGTATTATAAAATTCTATTCATTTTCACACTGAAATGGTGAGTAGAATGGCTCCTGCACCGAAAATAGAATACAAATCTTAACTAACAGATATCACTTCCCCAGTCGATTACTTATAGAAAGACAATTATTTTTTGTATTAGAAGTCTTCTGATATGTTTGCTGCTTGTCGTTTAAATATGTCAATGAGATGATTTAATTAAATATGCCGCCATGTGCATACACTTAAATGTGTGAAGTACGACGTGTGATGGCCGCAAAAGAGATCACACTCATTTTTCACTCGTTGGGTCTATTTTCGCCCGTTCCGTTAATGAAAATTGTGACCTTCTTTGAGCCTTTTCATTTCCTCTTTCACTGCTCCATATTCAGTGATACTTTAACTTAAATAAGACTTTAAACAAGTCTCTACCTCTTGTACTTTATCATATTAATTTGGCTTTTTAAAACCTTTCATAGTCTTTTCTGTAATTGCAGCTGAAGTTGTTCGGTCTTTTCAACTATCTCGGATTTTTGCATCTACGTGTTATTGAACAAAGTCTTGAAACCCAGGGGGGGACGACAACTTAGTGGAGACCAATCACGCGTTTAGTTTTTTTCTTTTCTTTCAGTGTTATGTCTTCATGTGCATGTAAACAATCTTGAAAGCTGAAAAGCTCCTCTCTCCCACACAAAACACTGCTCCTGCAACGCCTCGTGAGCAGTCCTGCCTTTAATTAGGCATCTTTGTGACATCACACAATGTCACCGTGTCCCTCATTTGCATAATGTACGCCTGATGGCTAGTTTGGCGTGTAAGAATTGATTTAGCACAGCTGCTCTGTTGTTGACCAATCAGAGCAGACTGGGTATTTTGGGGGGGGGGGTGCCTTTGAGCATCAAAGCATGTGAACCTATTCTAGTAGTAAGCTGAGCTAAAAAGAGCACAATATGTCTCCTTTACATGACACCTCACCTGGTGTCACTGTGGTCACTGAACCGCTATGTCTTCTTGAACTGACATTTCACCTGCTCGCCGTCCCCACACTTCAACACTTCCACTTCAGCTGAGGCTCCCACTAATTTCACCACTCACACATCAGTCGAAAAGTCAACTGCTTCCACCCCTCACACGTCGCCTTGACATTTCAGCGACTATTTCAGCACTTTCACTTCGCCTTTTAAGTGCCTGCACGTCGATTTAAACTTCCAGCTTAATGAACTGCTCGCTGCGCTTCAACTGAAACTTTCAGCATTTGCATTTCGGGGCTGCTAATTCATCTGGTTTCACGTGCGAATTTTCAGCAGCGTGCCGTGCCGTGCACGTTTTTCACGTATTTTTGCCTTTTATAGAAGTTTCTCCGGCTGCTCGCGTGACGTCGCTTTGCCCTCACCTTCGGGTCGAAGCGTCTCGAGGCCTTGTCTGGGTAGTGTTGCCGCTGAGTTGATGATCCTCACGCGCTCGCTGCTGTTCATCCGCTTGTACTTGATATCCACCCTGCTGACGAACTAGCACAAAAAGAGTATTATTGGAGGCGTCCTGGCTGCGCTGCTCTGCTCAGTAATGCTGCACATTCATTCATTTTAGGGAGATTACTTTCATTTTATCAATAATCCAAACCGGGGGAAACCTTCTGACTTGAAACTTCTCAATCATTCACTACTATGACTGCGCACCACCAGGTCACACCAGGTCGTGTTAGCCAATGTGAGCTGCTGAGTGCACTCGCTATTCATCATGTCGGAGAGTTTTAGTAGAAATGTGTGTTTTTGTTTGAAATAGGAGTTTTTTGAATATTGTTTGCAAGAATGTGCTCACAAAATGTTTCATCTGGAAATCTTTGATAGCTCATTAGGGCCATTGCGGGTTAAAACACTGTTTACAGAGCCAGGGGAGGGGGATGACCTCGATCCAACCTTGCAAATAGGAGTCAAGCGTGTGGTTCTTGCCCCCCCCAAAAGAAACCTGTTTATCTGAGTTTTTTTTTTTTTTTTAAGAAGAATTCATAATCTCAGCGAACACAGGTGGACTCAGGGGTGTGTTTGGAAAACTGCCCTCTTGGATGCCTCTATGGTAGATAGAAGTGTCCTCTCTGTGGTGTCCTTTTTTTCATCATTTTCTCCCCTTGCCTCTCAAACATCCTGAGTCCGCCACTGTCAGAGATTTTTGAAGTTTTTTCCTGTAAATCTTTACACACTTTCTCCTAAATTTACCACTTCAATCTCAGAGAAAAAAAAGTAAATTTACTGATTTGATCTCAGGAAGTCTTCCTCTGAATGTTTCTCCCCCTCCACCGGCTCCATCATTTCTTATTACCTTCAATGGCCCTTAAATGTCTTCAGAGCTATGTGATGTAAGTCACTGAAGTGCAGAATATTTAGGTGAAGTGTTCCCTCACGATGGTGTTGCAGTGTGTTTGGGTGCAGGACGTCTCGTTACCTGTATTATCTGAGTGAGGAAGATGCTGGCTCTGGACAGGCGTGGGCTGGCTTTAGGGTCAGGGGAGGCGCTCGCTTCCTCTGCCGTTAAATGCTACACAGGAGCAAACACACAACTTAGACACGCAGTTACACAACAACCAATGCACCATTTTGAGTTATAACAATGGGGAATAGTAACAAAAAGGGCACAGATGGGAACATTTTTTTTATAAATACGTACTTATCTTTTATTAATAAGCTGTCACTGAGTCACTGCTATTGATTTTTTAAAAATAGTTTGATTTTCTTTTTGCCCTGATACTACTGCACGGTGCGTACTTCACATTAAAATGAGCTACGCTAAATAGAGAAAATGTGTTTGACAGCATGACATGAACAGAAACTGGCTTCCTTTGATGGCTTCCTATGTTTTCTTGCATACAGGCTTTTCGTTTCAGTGGCACAGTCATATACTGCATGTATATAAAAGAGAGAGAGAAAAACCAGCTCAGGAAGCTTCTCACCCGACTGTTGCGTTGACTTTCATTCTCTTCTTTCCCCCCTCGGCACACTAACTTCTGAATCTTTACCAAGAGCAGCTGCCGGGCCCTACATTCACACAGTCACGCACACACACAAACACACACACACACACACACACACAAACACCAACAAGCCTTCATTAAATTGTCAAACTCGGGATTTTTAATTGCAAAAAAAACACATTATCATGTCAGAGCAATGTCAAGCTGCTTCCTGTGCTTCTTGGTGACAGCAACCGGTTGTCGGACTCAGGTGTGAAAACTCACAGAGGTCTGACTGTGTGTGTGTGTGTGTGTGTGTGTGAGACGATATTGCTGCTGCGTCTGGGAGATAAGTGAAACTTTGCAAAGCAGAATTAGACCCCCCCAAGACGCCCGCTGAACTTTGCATGGTTGCTCAACTGTTACATCACTTTTCCATCGTGCTCAGGATCCTGCAGCACTGAAGCAGAGCAGATGCACGCCGCTCAGTTCCCTCCAGCATTTAAATGGTCTGAGCCTGCAGCACACGCTTAAAAATGTGCATCCTTTGTGTCAAAAGCACGAGGTTTGATCCGGCTCCCGGTCTCGCTGTCAGCGCCTCTTATGTTCTAAAGGGCTTCTCCGTACCGTGAGTTGCTGGGCACGGTGCCGCGGTCGGCCAGGTCGGTGCCGGTGTAGGGGTCGACGCGGGCGCACAGCCACTCGCAGCGGCCCTGGTGCCGGGTGTCCAGCACGTGCACCACCTCGTCGCAGCGCACGCTCAGGGAGCAGCTGTCCGACTGGCTGGAGATGTTGAGGTTGACCCGTATGTAGAAGGAGTCGCCGGAGGCCAGGGTGCCGTCCGCCAGGTTCCTCTGGAGTCGACGGAAGGCTGGAGCCAAACACACACACACACACACATTTGAATTTTTTACTCTTTTTACCACGTCAACTGGACACAACGAGATGATTCTGGCTTTTTACTCTGAATTCTGAGGTTAATTGTGAAAAAAACAAAGTCAGAATTCAAATGCTGTTCTTTCACAGTGGCCCTGATCCTCTTCTGCACTAAACAAACAGATATTTAGTGGAATAAAAACAGCACTTACAGTCAAAGTTGGCTCGATAGTGCAGCTTGACTGGTCCGGAGCAGTGCTCCAGCATCCAGTGGGCTTCTTCCTGTGTGCTGGTGTCCAGTGAAATGCTTTGGTTCTCCCCGCGGATGCATCCCTCAAGCTGCTCAGCCAATCACAGCGCGAGATAGATCACAGAGGTTAAAGCATTCACGTTTTGTGTCTAATTTTGACACTTAACGCAGATAAGTCCTGCGATTAAAGATTAAGGTCATGGGGCGAGCGAACAAGAAAAACATGGCACCACGTACCAGCAGGAGGTGGTGGCCCTCGCGTAGCCCGACCTTCTCCGCGACCGAGCCCGACTGAACGGATGAGATGAAAATCCCGCTGTCGTTGCCTCCAACCAGGCTGATGTCCTTCAGCAGGTTATCGCCCAGCAGCGTCAGCTCCTGCACCGGCTTCAGAGAAGAGCTGATCCTCGAGAAGGAGGAGAGGGAAGGACGGAAGGGCCTGCACACAGAGATACACGCGTTTTAAAGTGGAAGACATTTATAAGCTTCACTTGAAAATGATTCTCGTGGATGTAGACGTCTGTGCAGTACCTCTCCAGAGAGAGTTTCCTGAGGATGTTGTTGACCTGCTCCAGGTCGTACGTGTCCATCCCTTCTGACTGATGGGACGAGGACGATGAGTGGACAGAGGGTGGGCTGTGATGCACTTCGTCCTCTGAGGGCAGGCGGAGGGATGAAATGAAGAGATTGATTCAGAATGGTCGACACTGAGATGAGTACGGTCAAAAAACAATGTCGGTGGAATGTGTAAGACTAAACTTTACCGAACTCCATTTCCATGTTGTCGCTGTCAAAGTCAGAGAGGCTAAAAGAGACAAAACATGGGAGGATTTTAAAGCCATTCGTAACTGGAAACGAAACACAAACCTTAAAATTGCCGAGCACCTAACCATCTAAATCGACATGACTAACTAATCATATTAATTAAGAGCTACGCATAATCATGGTGTTGGGCTGTGACTACCTGCGGGGGTGGAAGTCATGCTCCTTCTCCCTCTCTCTGCGGTACAGCGACGCTTGCTCCGGCGGCTCAGGCAGTGTGGACAGGATGCTGTCGTTACGGTAACGCAGCTGGAGATCGGACGAGAGGAACAAGGCAGAAGAACCGATTACAGACTCAGAAACTCCAGTTTGTCAAGTCGCCAGTTTTCAAAGCAAATTCTTCAAACCTCACCATGTTTGGCCTGTTGGACGGTTCCACCACAGTGTAGGGGGTGGGGGAGGGGGCCGGCGAGTAGGAGGAGGAGAGGAGGGGAGCCGAGGAGGGCGCGAATATGGGGGACATCGGGAAGCTGGGCGAGGCCGGGAGGGAGTGGCTGTGCGAGTTTGGCGTCTGGATTTCCAGGCAGTCTCCTCCGCCGACGGACAGAGCTGAAAGTTGGGAGGACAATCGTGGGTGAACTCGCTGAAATCTCACCGTTCCGCATGAATGAACAACGTGTGACCGTGCGGTACCTGCAGGCTGAGGGGCCTCCGAGTTGACGTCTTTGGGTACACAGATCGGAGACTTTACGCCTTTCTAAAATATAAAACATAGAAGTTTTTTTTAGTTTACAGCATTTCCTTGTCAACATATACTTTCTCCCTATAGGGGGGTGAATAGAGGTGCTGCAGCAAGGGACAGTATGATAAAAATAACATGTTTTGAACATTAAAGGATGCCAACATAACCCAAAATAAAAGTGTGAACCTGAATATGGGACTTTTTTGTGAAAGAAATTAAAGATCTATCAATTTTTCTCATATTTAGTCTTGAGAATATAAGCTATTTATCATATTTGTTAAAAGTAAAGCTCATAGATCTAAGACAGCTCCTGAGGTCTCATGTGTTTGTTGAAAGTTGATTCCTGATTGGATATTTGGAAGAGATATTCTCAAACAGTTTGATCATTTAAGGCCCTGACCTTTACCATAAAGTCCAATAAGTGACTAAGTAAGTGTGAGCGGTGGACAGTGGCTGACCCTTTCTTTGAGGTTGGGTCTGCGTCTGAGGCGTGGCTCGTCAGACAAGAACTTATCCTCCGGCGACTCATCGCTGGACCACTCTGATTGGCCCTGGATGGGTTTAAACTCCTCCCCCTGAGAGATGATGGTCGGAGGCAGGTCCCTCGGCAAACTCTGAACCTGCTCCAACACGATGTCCTTGGACATCCGTCGTAGGCGCGACTCCAGGGTGACCAGCTTGGCCTCCTTGCGTACGATCTCTATGTGGAGCTCGTCGCTCTTCTCCTCCAGCTCTCTGATCTGCTTGCGGTATTTGTCTTTGTCGATGAGGCTCTGAGAGAACTGGTGCTGGGCCTCGTCTCTGGATCGAAAGGCCTGCAGCAGTGGGGGAGTGGAGGTGAGCGACAAAGCGGCGCCGACTTAAAAAAAAACAACCTTTCTGTTCGTCAAAACAAACAAAACATGAGCAAAACTGCAAAGGTCATGATGCAGAGCGGCAGGAAACCGTGTGTGTGTGTGTGTGTGTGTGTCTGTCTGCTTTTCACCTGGTCCCTCTCCTTCTCCACCTCGTCTAGCTGGGTGGTGATGGTGTCTATGCGGTTGCGATACATCTCACAGTCCTTCTGCAGCGTGGAGCTCTTCAGCTCCAGCTCCTCCTTCTCCTCCAGATACTGCGTACACACACACACACACACACACACAGAACAACAGGTGTTATTTATAGTTTATTAGAAAAAGGCAGATACAGGAAGAGAAACATAGAAGGAGAAAATGCTACATAAAGAGCGAGGCCTGATGGGGGTTTTTTACACAGGGTGTGTTTCACAGATGGTCTCATGGGCATAAGGTCATGTGTGTGGGTGTGTGTGTGTGTTGTTTTTAACCATTCTGGTTCACATTCATACAGTCCCCAACGCTCAAACAAGGATTCAAACCATCTACAGTACTCGCAAGACCGTTTATCTACGACATATCTATTACATGGACGTGACTATGTAAATGTGTTTGCGGTGTGCGTTTGTCACCTTATCTCTCAGTTCCTCTGCCTGTCTGACTTCGTCCTGGAGGGTGTAGAGGCGGTTGACCAGATCCTGTCTGTCCTCTAACGCTTCCAGTCTGTCGTGCTCCAAAATGTCAAGGATGGCTTTGTCTGATGCAGGTAGCGGGCCGGGCTGAGCGTTGAGAGACACACAAACTGCGTTATGGCAAAAAATCATCGGCTCGTCCTTTCTGGTTCACTCTTTTGTTTCATGCTCGCCCTTCTTATTAGCTCCGTTCCAACTCTTAAGCAGATAAAACAAAATAAAACCTGCTCTTATAAACCCAAACCCAGGATTTTGCTGCTAAAGAGGGAGACGTTTGTCTTGGGATGTGGTAGAGACCAAAACAGAGCTAAATGAGAGTGAACATGGAGTGGCACAGGGATGAGTCCTAAACTACGGAAATGAAGCACCATTTTTGGACGTCTGGTTCCTTCATGTCGATGTCAACAGGGTTAGCTGCCTGATGTAAGGTCTTTGCTTAACACAAGCTGAAGAGATTTTCTCATTTTGTTTTGCAACATAATTTATAATTCTCATTAGTATTGTATTTTAATGTGTAAGAATCATGAACTTGTGTTTGACAAAGAGCTCTTCTTGGTGATGGAATAATCCTATAGGCTTTTTGCCAAAGGCATCGGGGCGATGCTAACTTCCAGGTTAGCTTACAAAAACGCGTCGTCCCCGTGGCTCTCTATTGGACTTACATTTGTTGGCGAGCCAGAAACACGATTCCAAGCTAATGTTAATGTTGCTATGCATCTGCTGGATGTGTAAATTGACAACCGTTAGCTAACATGTTAACCACATCCACATTTTGACAGTTTGTTGCACTGCGTGCCAAAACGAAACAAGTCATACCAGTTTAGGTTCTGAGAAGAATGTATGACAGTTCCAGGCAGTTATTGGCTGTACGTGTATGTTTCTAAAGAAAACAGTAGATTGGCAGTAGTAGTCATCCACTGCATCTGTAATTTGATGGTGTTGTTCCTGCAACTTTTGGCAGACAGAAGTCGTACGAAATCTGTCTTCCATGGGACACGTCTCTGAGATCTTAGTAGCTGAAACATGTATTGAAAATAGACGTCTCTGTGGTGCACATCATCTCCAAGGTTGATCTAAGCCAGAAAGTGTTCTGTAGCGGAGGATGGCTTGTTAGAGGCCCACTCTCTACGCTCAAACCTTCAGTAGGCTGTGCAGTTGGATTACTCAAACTTGGTAGGAGCCAAAGTGAGAAACATTATCGAAAGAAAAACATATCTAAGAAGAAGCTCTGCTTTTCTGTCTGTAAAACTTTGGGCCACGAACTACTGAACAACGTCCTCAGGGTAGGTACGTACTTGTATGATGGACTGTAGCTCCTGTAGTTTGATCTTGAGCATTTCGTTCTCTCTTTCCAGCTCGAAGATCTGCTCCCTCTTTGGTCGGTTCTCAATGTCGTTCTTCAGCTTGAGACTCTGCCTCCTCTCCATTTTACACTCTTCATCCAGCTTGTTCAGCCTGTGCTTTAGCTGATCAATCTACACACACACACACAGAGGACACAGACAGAAAAGTGAGATACGGACACATCAGAGAGTGAGCTGGTCACACTCCCTCGAATCCCCTCTGAGCTCATCGTTAATGTTTCATCATCATTTCTTACATGCAGCACAATTTAATGATAATGGGTGTCTTAATGCGTTAACAGGTCATCAGTACCTCTAGCTGCAGGTCTCGGCTCCTCATCACAGCCATGTTCTTCTCCTCGCTCAGCGTGGCGTACCTCATGGCCAGTTTGTAGTTTTCGTCCTTCACTCTCAGCAGCTCGTCACTGTAGGTGTTTCTCTCTTCTCTCAGCTTATTGTACCCTGGAGAACCAACCGTAGTCATTAATACAGTACTACATGAGTGCGCTGTCTTGGACTATTAGATGGAAACCTATCATTGCAATATGAATAAAAAGGTTGTGCTCAAAGGTAAATAAAACATTTAAATACACATATATATGTTCAACTAGTTCAAAATTTAATACAATAAAGAATCAATTGTGTAAACTGTATAAATCCAAATCATTATGATGAAATGTTCATAATCATGATTCATTTTCATTATTAGAACAATTATTTGTATGTTTTTTATTTTTGAATTATTTAAAATGCTTTTTTTATTCTTAGTTTTTTCTCATAAAATCTTTTTTGTAATTCCACTTTTTATTTCATAATGTCATTTCTTGACAGTGTATTATTCCACCCAGTGTATCTGCTTGTCTTAAGTTAGCATGCTCAACAAGTGCTACCAAATTTAGCCAGTTAGCTCCTGTTAGCTACAACGAAAACAGTAATTCTAAACCAGCCATCTGCTGTAAATGTAACAGAGTAAACACACACAGTAACTAAACCTCTTTACTTTGTAGAATTAGCTTAACAAGGCTCCACGTGCCACCTACCTAGCTGGCTAACTTGTGTTAGCATTGTTAGCAAACTCCTGTTGGCTTGAGCCATCACAGAAAAGACTCTCTCCCTTTTTGTCTTTATTCCTTTCAGCTATTATCTGGGATTTTTCTGATATGCACAACAGCATTTATCATTAACAGTTTAATTAAATTATCACAGATATTTAGAAAAAGAAACAGAGCTGGGTAACAATGTGACATTTTGATATTGTGAGGACTTAACGAGGAATCGCTGTGTTTTTTTGTTATAGTTAGATTCAGCAAGCTCATCTCGACCAGGAAATTAGTGTCAAAATGCAATGCCGACTGTAGCTTCCTCATTTGAGTGTACACTACACTGCCAGAGAGACATGAGTGGACCCGGGCTGAACAGTATTCTAGATTTATTTTTAGCGTTTGATCGAACTTGAATGTGTTTGGTGTACCAGCTGCAGGTTTCAACTACACAGGGCATGATAATGAACACCACACTGTCCCAGTTTCATGACAGACAATATAATTGGCAACCTGGCCTTAATAAACCCAACTGTGGTGCACCGAGCAGGGTAAACCAAGCCTGTGTGGTAGGGTAGCAGTTTCAGTACACAGTGGGGACTTTTGGTTTGGACTAGATGTTGAACGGTTTGATGTATGGATCGGAAACGGTAGTTTCTGGAGATTTTCTACAATATGTGACTGCCCTGCCATTACATTAGCTAGCTAGCGTTAGCAACTTTAACAACAGCTAGAGTTAGCAATGGTTATGTTAGCTAATGGTAGCAACGTTAACATTAGCTAGCAATGGCAACGGTACTGCTAATCAGCTAGAGTTAGCAACGTTAACTAGCTAGGGTTTGCAACATAGATGTTTTTTTAGCAAGTGTCAAGCCACCAGGAAGAGTGCCAGGCTTTGAAGCTAACTTTTTTAATGGTTTAACTGTTTAACTGTTTAATTACAACATCACATGATGCACCGGGGCCCAAAAAGACTGACGCTAATATCAAACATCGAAAAAGAAGCGAGTGAAAGAAGGTGGATACATTTTTTTATCCTAATTTGAGCCATTCAGTCGAGTTGAGCTGCAAGATTAAATCATTTTGTCTCAGTTAGCCGGCTCAGTTGGCAGGAGTCTCTACGCTTATAGCTGGCGAGCGGAGCCATTTTGGCTCGACGCACCACTGAGCAGCTTTTACAGGAATTAATGGGGCTTCACCTCCAGCACTGTATCAGGTTTTAAAGTAACGTCTGTGGCAAGAGTTTGCAGTGTTAAGTAGTGCAACAACTGGCAACCACATGAGGGGGCGGACGATTCGGTCAACAGCAGCGTGGTAATGTAAATACAACGAAAGTGGGGAAATGGGACACTTCACTGAGTGGCTAAATGTTATCAACAACACCTTTAAGTCTTCTTTTATCACCATAATGCAGCAGGGAAACACGGAGGGGGGCCTTGCGGGTCATGACATCTCAAATAATAACATGAATTCTTACTCTGTTGGAAGGCATGGAGCTCCTGATTGGCCAGCCGCAGCTTCTTCTGCTCGTCCTCCAGGGTGAGGTTCTTCCTGCTGAGCTCAACGTGCTGCAGGGTCTTGACTTTGGACTGCTGCTGCAGCTTCATCACCTCGTTCATCAGGAACTGGGTCAGACCCTCGTGACCCTCCTCCACTGCAGCGAGGGAACACATACAGACACACACACACACATTGCATACTCTATGTCAGGCATACAGGATTGCACTGCGAGCTGATTTGTATAAATCTCAGATTCAAACATAAACACGCAGAATAAAATTCAAGAAAAGTATTGCGTAGTCACTGATGTTCCTTTTACATGTAATTCTGTCATACATTGTCTCAATTATTAAAAAAAGGCGTCTTCAAGTGTTCAAGATTCCTTATTTTCCTCCACTTTTTGACACCAAGACAAAACATAAAGACGCTGAAAATCAAATTAAAACCCACTTCAGTCAAACTGTAATGAACCTGTGCGTCAGTGCATAGGTAAGTATGTATGTGTGACTGCGTCCAAAGGTTTCAGCCTCACCCACGATGGTGGAGAAGCGGCGCGTGGGATCCCTCCCGGTGACCAGCTTGTACAGGTCGGGGTAGTAAAACTCCAGACTCTCCAGGAACGCCACGTACCCCCGCTCTCCTTTAGTGTGGAGGATGTCAAGTAGACGGCCTGACAAAAGGAAAGATCAGCGTACTTACATTTCAGCCACACAAAAGCACCTGCCTCCTCCACTGCACACAGTGTCAGGGGTTAAGAGGAACAGAGCTGTTGGAAGCAAATCATTCATGGGTCCATAACCCCGGGCGTGGCACACACTTCCCTCTACCTACTTGTGCGGTTTGCTTTGGACACCAGCAGCATGGAGTTGAGGATCTCATCCTCGTCCTGTTCGTCCAGGACTTTGCACTGGCGGAGGTAGGGGGTGAGCTTGGCCGGGGAGATGATGCGACACAGCTCGTAACGTTTGCACTCCACCTTCTCCCACAGCGCCTCCACATCCTCAGAAGTCCCGTTTTCCATCTCTGGCACCCTGGAAAGTTGTAAAACCAGCAGTGTCAGTCTCAGTTATATAGGGGGGGATGAACAAAGGTTTGCATGTGTCTGTCTATGACACCGAAATGTCGTCTGTGGTTGTTCTCCTGCGTAATATTCAAATGGTGGAGTGCGCAAGTTGGAACGAAAGAAACGCAATTTCCTTATGGGCCTGAGGAAACACCAGCTGCCAACATGTTGCCTTAAGTCTACTTGTGGTTAGTTGTCTGCAAGACAGATCAAAAAAATTGGCCGTGAGAGACTATTTTACAGTTATCTGTGCTTTTTTTTAGCGGTTTTCCTCTTCCTGCTGCAAAGGAAAGTGACTCAAGCAATCACAGTCACACAATTAAAAACAGTGATTTTAAAACATGATGTTGATGGGTTTTTTGATGGGAGTCTGTATTATAAGAAATGTGAGGAGTTTTGGCGTATGACTATATTTTTAGCTACGCCACCGGCACAGATCTAAAGATGGTCAGTCCACCATTTCGAACTGTTCGACGGGTTGCCATGAAATTTTGTACGGACAATGAATCCTGCCGTCTTCCACGATGTCTCCTGACGTGTCCAGTCTGGCTCGAACATGAGGCTGACGTTTCTGGCTTTTAGTGAAATAGCTCCACAGCTATTGGCTGGACTGTCACGACGTTTGATTTACATGTCTATGAGGCGTTCTATTTTTGCTGATCCCCTGAAAGCAACATGATGACGTTTTATCCATCATCCCTTTTTTTCGCCTTTTTATTCATATATATAAATGTTTTTGGGGGGATACCAGAAAAGCTCCTTTTTGGGGAGCGCTGGTGTTACACTGTAGGGAAAAGGAAAAAGTAAACCATCGGGTGCTGTGCTGCTGCACCTGAGAGGCTAACTAGCAATCTTGCTTTTTTTTTAGCAAGCTACGGTGCAGGATAAGATGCGTCTTCGTGTTTTTAAGTAATAAATTATTGGCAATAAGGTTAGACTATTTCTCAATTAACTCAAACCCAGGGGTGCAGATCCGATGTCAGGATTGGGGGGACACAAAAGGGATTTTTTTTTTTTTGCCCGTATGCAACTGATACCATGCCACCATAGATCACAACTTCATAGAGGCTCGCCACATCATTCAAAAAGTACTGCACAGGAAATCATTTATTGTGCTTACCTTTCTTGTTTATTTAAACAGCCAACAGCGCGTATCACTGCTTACTTAACTGTTATATTAGTAAATCATAATTTTAAGGGTCTCGGACATGTAATGTCTACTCATGTTGTTATCTTTCGCCTCCCTCCAACCCTCCCAGATCCCCAATTCTTCTCACCATCTTCCTTTTCTCCCAGTGTATGGGACTACTTTATGCATGATTAATTGATATGGATGAATATCAAAATATGAAGCCCGAACCAAGTTGTGTAATCCAAGCGGAGGAGACCAGAGATGGAATGTGGAGTCAGAAATATATTTGTCAAACATTATTTGTTCCACCATTTCAATCATTTCTTTTTAGATGTGAATCTAAAATGTGAAGAATGTGAAGTCTGAAAATACATTTGTTCAATTTTGAATAATTTAGGGTATTTTTATTGGGGGGGACAATTCATGTTTTTCTGAAATTGGGGGACAGGATCTGCACCCATGCTCAAACCTAAAATACACACTCACTCTTCTCTCCAACAGAAAGTTGATGCACACACAAACCACCGAACCTAAAGAGAAAAAACCTAATATTTCTAACTGATATTTCTAATCTACTCTGGAACTATTCAAACTCATAATACAAACTCTAACAAAGAAAACAATTATAAAACTGATCCACTGCGTGCATAAATCCAAAAACTAAGTCACACGTGCAGTGTGGCCTCATTTACACCTGAAGTCTTAACATCATTTCCACAGCGGCTTCATAAAAGTTGCTGAGCATAAAAAAGCTTGCTTCAGCAGGTTCTAGGAATCACATTCGTATCTTACGCACCCGTGTCTATAAATCTCAGCCCCACCATGGACTGTTCTGGCTGCTGGACTCTGGAGAGGCTCCGCAGCCTTCGCAGCAGAACAGCCAGGTTCCACAACAGCTTCTTCCCTCCTGCCATAAGACTGTTGAACACAAAATAACAATCCACTCCTCCATCCATATTGTATATTGTGGAATATATTGTATATTTTATATTGTATTTATGTCTGCACTTTTTAATTATTTATTTTTCATGTAAATACATGCTGTTGTTTTTTTATCCTGAGCCATTGAAACGAAATGTCGTTCCCATTGCACTGTAATGTGTAAGTCTAAGTCTAAATCTCACATCAACTTAAATTGATCACACCTGTCCTGAAATTTGCCGGCACAAGTGAGGGTTTAATTCATCTTTTTTGCAGAGGAGATCACAGCGCCGGTGGACGAGATTGAATCCAGACTGCACTTTGTTTATAAAACTCATGCAAAGTTCACGACAGGCTTGATTGACGCACATGCACAAACTGCAGCACCCTGACGTCGCCAGGAGGAAAAATCGCTCAAGTGTGGACTAAACTTTTCTTTAAAGCCCCCTCTGTGCTGTCATGTTTGCCCCTATGGTAGATAACACATGATAAATTGCCCTCACAGTTCACTACAACTGCATCACCACTTTCTGCACGCTGGCGCCCGGTTCATTTTTTTCACCCGTGCCCTTCAAACAATCTGAATCCACCGCTGCTTCCAAGCACTAGATCCCTTTGCGACGGGCGTCTGCGGATGGAGTGTGCGTGAATGCGGAGAAAACACTTCACTACGGTCGCTAAGAACACGACGGTCACGGCCAATATGGTAATTATCTGCAAATCAGCCTGGTGAGGCTCAGTGAGGTACAAGAGGACAAGGCGAGGGCGGATCCCACACACTCTCCACTTCTTCGTCTGTTTCCCTCGTAAACACACAAACTTTAACCGACTGACGTCTTTCCATTTGCATCTCCTTTTGTTTCATCTTTTCTACAGACATACTTCTTTCTTTATCTTCCTCTAACTCCCACTTGATTTCCTCTCGCTATCATTTCACTCTCTTTCTCTCTCTCTCTCTCTCTCACACACACACACACACACACACACACACACCGTACATGCACCTCTGGGATTTGCATGCTCTCTGACTGGTGCCTGTTATCCTACAATCCAGCTTTGTGACTTGCAGCCCACAGTTAGGCAAATTCAAGCAGCCACTACTCATGTCAACACACACTTTTGCATACTACCGTCGCCTGGAACAAATACACTCACACTCACACACACTGTGGTTTAATTGTAGGCAAAGGATGTATCCGCGGATGATTTCTATCTTTTAATTCAGCTCCTTTTTCTCGGCGGCTATCTGTGCGTTGCACTATGAGCGTGTCAAATATTTAGACACTCGGTGCGCACAAAATCAATGATAAGCTTCTTTTCAAACGCAGCCCGGGGCTCGCCGGAACGCTTGAAGCTGTTATTTGTGTCTGCAGTGTGTGTGTGTGTGTGTGTGTATATATATACTGACACATTAGCAGCAGATGACGAAACCACAAGCGTTCTCACCAACACACACCCGTGCACTCATGCAGAAGTACACGGCGCATGCACACACACACACACACACACACACACACACACACACACACACGTATGCACACACAGACCCCTTGAGTAACCACACGCAAGTTTCCTCTTCTCTCTTCTCTTATTTTTGAGTTCATTACCGAGAAAAATGATCCTTGCTTCCTCCTTTTCAAACCAGATGTGAGTAGTCGCTCTCTTCCTGTATTCTCATTTAGTCCTCTCAGGCGGCCATGTTTGTTTATAGTAATGTGGTCAGGGGACTTGATTGTTTTTTTTTTTAGAGCAGCGTATGTGTGTGTGTGTGTGCGCGCATTTACACCTAACCTTGCGTTTTAACGGAGCAGGGACGCGAACACAACCCGCCGTACATGAACACTCTGGTCAGGCTTATGTATCCGGCCTATGATCACAACTGTCCTCAGGGGGCAGCACGTGACGCCTTCTTCCCCACATAAACCTCTGCGACAGTCGAGAAAAACTCCCTCAGAAAACCCTTCGAACAGGGAAAAAAAATGCAAGCAACCTCAGGCAGACACATGCAACAGATGTGGCGTGTGCAGAAGAGGCCGGCAAAGTCACATTACGCCGTTGTGTCTCTTGCACGTCTCATGCACACAAAAAGTTGCTGCGAGCTGTTAGCCGTTATCTCACTTCCTGTCCGCTCTGCAGTTAGCGAGCCCCCCGGCCCCCTCCTCTCCGCGTCACCACTTGAACGCGCCACTGGTGATTCATTGATGACTGATGACACGGCAGCAGACGGGAGGATCCCGTTTCGCGAGCAGACTGGACCGCCTCTTTACGGAGCTGTCTGTCCTGATTGGATAAAACAGGCAGGGATACCACAGAAGGTATTTTTGGAGAAAGTTTGAAGCAGTGATTATGATTACTGTTATTTGACACTCAGATGCATCACTCACGGCAGCTTTAAGTGTTTTGTCGCCATTTTGTCGACAAAAGAGTTGCAGAAGACCCCCTCCAGCATTATTCAAACAAACTCAATGACACGAATCATGCAAGTGCGTAATGTACAGTATGAATCGAACTGCTGTGAGAACTTCACAGACAGTTCATTTGCAATGTACGCGAAGGCATAAACACGCTAGGGTTGTGCTTATTTTCTGTAAATTCACTATATCGACAGCTCATATGAAACGACCCCGTAGAAAGGAATGTCTCGCATTACGTTCTGAATGACATGCTCGACCAATCAGAGGATAAATTCACCCAAAAATCCACTTATCCACTCGGCCCCCATGCCTGTAGAAAAGTCCGGGTGAGGTTTCATAGTCCGCAAAACATTTTCTGAAGCTTCGCGGCAAAACAGTGTCGTAGCATTCTCCTAAACAACTGAAGTAGACGGGGGGAAGGAGAACCAAAGAGCCCACAGAATGGAGCCATTTTATGGTTATTGTTTCTGTTTGTTTTTTTTTAACATCTCCCACATCTACATCAGTTATTTAGAAGAAGAAGAAGAAGAAGAAGAAGAAGAAGAAGAAGAAGAAGAAGAAGAAGAGAACGCTGCAGCTCTGGTTCCCTTTGAAGCTCCAGAACTGTTTTGCGGACTACAAAGCTTCAACTGACTTTCCATCGTCACGAGGCTGAGCAGACAACGGCTGAAGTTTTTTCATTTTTGGGTGAACTGTTACCTTTACAGATATAACATGTACCATTCTGCATTGACTTATCTAAAAAAAAAAAAAAAGACGAGTTTTTTCTTCCGTACTCTGTTGAGTTATGCGCTTTAGTTAACATGGCGTTTCATCTGGTCACCTGTCGCTACAACTTTGAGGAAGGAAGTCTGTGAACATGACTTAACATAGCAAGAATTCATTTTTAAGACATAATGTTGTCAGTGAGTCACATCGGATAGATTTCATCAGCAGTAGTGGTGAAAGACAACAACTCCCATGATCCCGCGCCACTGACACCTTTATGTTTACTTGAGAGATCCCCAGTGGCAGACATGACAGACTGTACCTCAAAGCGACACGTTTTTTTCCTGCCAGATTTTTACTGTTACAGTAACTTAGCGTCCTTAAGGCAGATTTTAAATGAAAATAGATTTTCACTCATTTTTCATTACGCTGATATCAATTTCTGCGGCTGATCTAAGTGACTCCTTGTCCGGCTGTTGGATGTGCCCGTTCAAACCAAACAGACTTTGTGTTTTTCTCCGTGTATGTGACGATTGCGTCAATTTGACACAGAATGAGACAGTCAAATTCAGCAATTATCAGTAATTTCCTCTTTGTTTTCTTCGAAATGTCTGACGTCGATTGACTCGTTTCACAAAGCGACCTCCGTCGTGACCCAGATTTATGACTCCGTCAGCCAACCACGGCAGCTATACTGTGCAGAATATATAATCGGGGAGTTTGTCGCAGCGTGAATCTAATCAGCCAGGGGTGAATGTGCTACTGACCCATATACTATTAGGTACAAGGTTCATTTATTTATCCTTTTGTAACACGGGGTCGGATGATGACACACTAGTCATTTTTTTACCTTTGTGTTACTCACTAAACAGAAAGGATATAAATAGATGAATAGAAATATGATGCATATCATGACTATATTCATGGTGAAATGCTGAGGATGAATTGAGGCCTCTCACAGGCTGAGGCGAGTACGTAGGATGATGATAACTTATTATTGTCATCAATAACTAACAGATTGTTGATTTTTATGATTACCTTCCTGGAACAATGATAACTTCATACACCAGGAGGAGGTGAAAGATCTCGCAGAGAACAGACTGTTTGATGTCAACAGAACCGGCGGGCTGATTTTAGCACAAAGGAGACACACACACACACACACACACACACACAAGGCCTGAGGCTATATTGTGACACACAATGTTTATCTCTTCCTCAAAAGCGCTTCATAAATGCTAAGACCGGGTCATTTTGAGCAACCAACCTCCATGTGACACAGTGAGATTTTTGACAAATAATCGTCAGTGATGTGGATAAACTGACTGAGAGTGAATCTTTACTGTGACGCTGCCTTCAAAAGCAGGAAAAGACAAGACTTCAATCCAAGATCTAAGACGACACATGGTAAAGTCTACCGACTGCTCAAAGCGCTTTACAACACGCTCACAATCGCCCATCCACACACACGTTCACACGCCGATGGCCATGCAAGGTGCCGACCGGCTCGTCGGGAGCGATTTGGGGTTCAGTGTCTTGCTCAAGGATGCTTGGACACGCGATTGAACCCGTGACCTTCTGAGCAGCCGCCCCCGATATTTATAGTGTCATATTACGGTAACGATATATATATATAGTATATTTGTTCCAGCCTACACACCACATCCTCTGTCTGCATCAGAGGGGCTGATGAGTGTGTGTTCCTACAGACACACACTCGTTATAAAGATGGAATAAAAGTCATCTGATCGATGTTTCAGATATGTCAGTCAGATATTTGAATACGTTTGGTATTGAGGTCATCCAAAAGTAACAGAGAGTAATCAAGTCACATGACTATAATCACTATTCATAATTGGGATACATGGAGTATGTTACTGACTACAACTTTCAAAAGCTAATAAGTGACTGTATCGGAACACGTTTTTTTAAAGTAACCCTCCCTTCAGTTTCTTTAAGAAATACAAATCAATGTTGAGCTGATGATAATGATAATAATGATTGAGCCCGACTGATATATCTGTTGGCCGATATCACAGATATATCAGTATTGGTATATCTGATATGCAGCAATATTAAAACTTTCTTTTTTAGAGATTATGATGCAGAATGTGCAGGATCATTTCTAATACTTACATTGCAGTGAAGTAAACTGTTTCAGTTCACGGATGTTATTGTCACCGGTGTTTGATAACCACATTTGCCGCATCACAGCCAAAGACGTGCGTATATTAGCCGATGTATCGATATCAGACATTTTTTTTTCTCCCCATCGGTAGTGTCGGTAAGTTAAGATTATGGTGCGATCTAATATCAGTGTACAAAATCTGAAGAGAACACTTTGCCTTCCGTCGTCCTGTACGATACAGTTTTTATTATGTTCGTGCACGTACATGATCGCGTTCTTCAGGGTTGGAAATAACGCTTCAGCTCTCTTCTTGAGCTTCACATAAACTCACAGAAGACAGTTCAAACACAGACCTTGAGTGAAGTGAGACGAGGCTCAATGATTCTATAGGGGCTGTGTCCGGGCTACCTGTCAGCGGGCTGGACTAGGATTGGCCGGCCGGCCGGCTGATAGGCAGATATGATTGGTTCAGGTGTACAAACCATCATAAAGGCTCTATTGTCCGTCAGAATAGCTGAAGCTTATAGGAATTTGATATGTGGACCCTGTCTGTGGAGAAAGCGGGGAGTGAGACCCGGCTCCTCCTTGTATGATCTGATTGAAACAGTCAGCTTAGTTTTAAAGGTGCAGTATGTAAGTTTTAACCAGGGGAGAAAGATCTTCACTGACTAACTCTATTAACGCTTAAACCAAGTAAATACAGTTCATGACTGAACAAACAGAAGGACAACACAATTTCATACTGTCTTACTTTGTTTATATGTGGCGGACCCTGCCACCTTTCTAGCTTCAAACAGTGTCCTGAGGACCTTATTTTCCTCTGAGAACAGCTTGTTTGTTCACTCGTGGAAAAACTGCTCTTATTATTACCTCATTAATATTGTAAATACTAAAATTCAGAGTTTGAACTTCTTTCTCCAAAGCTACATAACTGGCCCTTTAATTTCACACAAAGGTATTTTTAGTTTAGTTGCATAGTTTAGTTTCTAGAAGCTGCTCGGCCTCAAAGGGTAACTGCATTATGTCTTCCTGTGTTAGTGAAAGTTTGGTTTCTCTTGTGCACGACAATGAAAAAGTTTCCTTTCCTAAGCCTGACAGAACATTTCAGCAGAAACAGCGGCATTTGCTGCATCCTCCTGTCTCCACAGGCCCCCTCTGTCTCCTGCACCTGCTCCTGGAATGCCAGGCACCTTGATTAAGTCTGCGATGACAGAAACTCAGCTATTGCGTTACCAAACTAATAACCGAGCCGGGGAGATGTGAGACCCACCTGCAGGCTTCAGGTGGAGAGTCGCTGAGCACCCTTCGGCGGACCCACGGGCGCCGCACCGTGCGCTGCTCGCTGCTCGCTCGTCAGATGTGACACATACTGTGACAGGCTGCGGCTTCTCGCCTTTTTTCCATTCAAACTGACGCACGTTTAAAAACCTGATCGACAACTTTACTCGCACATTTCCTCCTGTTTTTCCTCCTTTTTTTTCTGAATGCACCGACATAAAAGCCGCGGACGAAGAAGGAAATGAGGATTTTGACCTACCTGAGCTGCGGTGGAAGTTTAGTCCAGAGTGTGCAGGGCACGGTCAACCCGGCTGGGTGTTTCCTCGGTTGTTGTTGTTCTTTTTTTGTTGTTGTTGTTGTTTTGTTGTTTTGAAATCAGTAAACCGGCTGTTTCACCAGCAATCCCAGCGGCTCAGGTTGTCTCCATTTATCCGACAGAGCGAGGACTTCTACAGGAGCCGAGGAGAGCATGGGAGCTGTCACCGAGACACCGAGACACACTGAGAGACACCGAGACACCGAGAGAGAGAGAGAGAGAGAGAGAGAGAGAGAGACAAGGGGGAGGGTGCGAGAGAGAGAGAGAGAGACAGACAGACAGACAGAGAGAGAGAGACAGGGGGAGGGTGCGAGAGAGAGAGAGAGAGAGAGAGAGAGAGAGAGAGAGAGAGAGTGGAAAAAAGTGGAACCTGAGAAACACAACTCAGTATTGACTTTTTTTTAATTGTCTTTTTAACCACCAACATCAACACACACACACACACACATACACACACACACAGAGACACACTAACAACTTCAACACACACACAGATCAAGTGTTCATTGTTTTGTACCTTTTTTCTTGATTTTACGAATTGTACCTTTTTGCTTTTGCTTTTGCTTTTTAATTGCACTTTAATCTCATAATCAACGCTTTGACAGCACTGTCTCTGCTAAAGCATACTGAATTGAATTGAATTGAAAGAGAGAGAGACAGCTAGAGAGAGAGAGAGAGAAAGTGAGAGAGAGAGAGAGAGAGAGAGCAGAGGCGGTGTGAGCTCAGAGGGAAATAACAAGTTGGCTGGGTGCAGAGAGGAGAGGAAGACCCAGGCCCGCAGCCTGTGTGACCTCTGTCACCATCACATGCAGTCTCACTGATGTAGACACACACACACACACACACACACACACACACACACACACACACACACAGGACATTACAACACGCCCGGTGACTTTTTTTTAGCTTCATAAGTGGTCAGGAAAAGTCCCGTAGACGCTTTTTATATCCCATCACACCTCGCCAGCTGCTTATCAACAGGTGAATCTTCTGTCACAGCATGGAAAAAGTGAAGTTCAGTCGTACGACTTATTTATCACTCCACAGGGCAACATTTCAAAAGAAATGAGATAATAATATTCAATTTTTCCCCTCACAGTTCCCATAAACAAACCATATGATCTTGTAAATATGATGCAGTGCAGTGTCAAAGTTAACCCTCAGTGCTGTAAAATGTACCAAAAAGTCACAGTCAAGTCAAGTAGAGATATTGTGTTCGAGTATTAGTTTGGTAAAAGTAAAAAATTACAGTAGAAGTACCCTCAAATTTGTACCCAACAGAAAACATTAAAGTATAAACTTCTCCAATACAACCGACTTTAACAGTGAAATGTTGCCTACACGCGACCTGTTTAGATACTTACAGCTGAGACATTTCTATGAGACAGAAACCAAAAGAGGAGTTTCTGCAGAGGGAAACGAAGTGATTGAAGTATTTACTAATGCATATAAACGTACACCTGTAAAGACTGTCTCTAAGCTGTACGGAGGTCTACAAAAACAAAACAGAAGGAACTCATTATATGTAAAACGGAAATGGGAGCTAGAACTGAACATTAAACTGTCAGAGAGTGATTGGCATTCTATGTGTAGAACTCAACAAACCTCCGCCAGCTCTAAAAGATGGAGGGAGTTTGGATGGAAGAATTTAATTTGCTTCTTCATCACACCGCACATCAAAAACAAACAAACAGGTGAACAGCAGCAAAGCTGGAGACTATGCGGGCAGATGAGTGCCAATCACATGCACGTTTTTTGGTCATGTGTAAAGCTGCAGGAGTTCTGGGACAGAGAAGTTCAGATTCTGGAAGAGATGTTTTCCTACAGGATATCCAGGGACCTCCGGACACTGTACCTGGGTTTGACTCCAGAAGGTACTGTTCAAAAGAAAGACCTGTATCTCTTATATCAAAATATTGATCTTGGCATGTAAAAAGACCATAACACGAAACTAGCTGAAAAGTCTTGACCCTCCAAGTCCAGGACAGCGGCTGGATACCGTTGAGGAGATTTACTCGATGGAAAAACTGACTTACTATCTCAGAATGAAAGCAGGGACCCGGACCAGCAGTGGCATGAATGGACTGTATATGAAAAAAGATGGGTCAAATACTCAGCAGACCTAACAGACAATGATAAAAGCTGCAACGAGAGTGGTGTGCCCCACTTCCATTTATTATTGTTATTATTTTATTTTATTTTTCTATTTTACGTTATTTTTCACCTCCCCAAGTTGCCATTTTGGAAACTTGCATTGTTGTGCAGTTGATTTTGTTTATGTAAAAAATGCAAATAAATGCAAATAAAAAGTGTCCAACAACAAAAAATGTTGCCTGAGAAAAAATATTAATACAATAATATAATATATAACTGCATAAAACTGACATTAAACTGTGTCCTACTCCAGGATGGTTAGGTAGAGTTACTGAAAGGAATACAAATGGAAATAGTTGAAGTGCAATAACCTGAAGAAATTGCATTTAAGTGCTTCAGTAAATGGCCTTTAAAAAGCCCTTTGCATTGTTTCTTTAGCCGATGAGTACAGGAAACAAACAAAGTTGTAAACTAGGCGCGTTATTCCTTCAGTATCACTATCTGATGGGTCCTTCATGGGATGAACAAGTGCAGCCCTGTGGATAATTTGCATGACAGTAAAATAAGATGCTTGTGTTGAACTATATTTATATATAGACCATTGAACTGTCAGAGAACAATAACAAATGATGTGAAACAGAAATGCAAAGACACTTAGAGGAAGGGATCTTAAAGTGATTTGATTTCCTAAAAAAAAAAAACAGAAAGAAAGAAAAAGAAAAAAGGAAAGAAACACTCTATTCTCATATTATATAAAATTAAATAATAATTAAATGAATAAAAATACATGTATATACATTCTTATTCTAATAATTATTATGTGTATTTTGGTGTCAGTACAGTAAGTGACAGAGCTGCTCCATCACGTCCCCTTGGTGGTGAAGACGGAACCAAAAGTGATGGTCATGTGATTCCAGTCAGGACTCAATTCGCGAGCGCACTGTTTACCTTCCGCCGCAGACAGAGGTAGCAACTTAGGGATGCCCGACTCTCCCTGAAAAATGTACTCTCACGGCTCAGAGAGTTTAATAAGACAAGCGAGGTGAGAAAACCACGGCAGGAGAGCTTCCCCCGCCACCTTCAGCTCCTCTGTCCAGCTGTCAGTTACTCCGCTAAGCTAACCATGCTAACGCTAGCTAGCCTGTCAAAGTGTCACCGTGTGACTTTTAATTGTTTGCGTCCATTTAGCTTCGTTTTCACAGCTCGTGTTTACAGACAGGACTGCAGCTAACGAATATTAATTTAATTATCACGCATGTTTTTGCAGTGTAGCGTTGTTTACTCTGTCAGTTGTCAAAAATAAGCTTTCAGTTAAAAACATTGCACTCAAAAGAGGAACGAGTTTGTATTCGTGAGACTGTAACCGGAAATATTTGAGATTTCTGTTCTGGCAAAAGACCGAAAGTATCGCTCAAATATCAAAAGTGGAGTTCATTAATATTGTGCGAATAGCTCAGGTGTCACGATATTAAAGCAATAAGTCTCAGGGGACCTTACAGTGACCAAACAAGGTGCTCTGTGTGTCATTTCCAGGGAGATCCAGGAGTCCGAGCTGCACAAGTTTTACAGCAGACTCGTCAAGCTGCTCCAGGGGAAGGAGCTCGGCCATGAGACCGTGGACTCCCTGCAGAGGCTGCACCTCATCCTCTCTGCCACCAAGTACACCAGGACGTAAGAGCTCCAACCTGAACCTCCAATACAGCAAGCATTCAGTTTAATCAGCACATTTCAGACTGGTGATTCATTCACACCTTCCTGTCTTCATTCAGCTCAACTTTCTCCTTCCTGTTTCACTCCTTCGCCCTCTCTTTCTTTCGCCTTTCTCTAAACTCACATTCGCTGTCTGTGGTGCCCTCTCAGATAGCATGCACAAACACAAAGTGCTCCACCTTCCCATTCATCCATGTCATCCTTCTAGTTCTGCTCCAGACCCTTTAATAATCAGTACGACCTTTTATTCATAACACCTCTGCCACTGTCCACTGCTGTCATCCACTTCAGGTTGCCTCCAGAGCTTCAGAAGAGGCTGGTATCCCTCCTCTCCTCGCCTGTGGAGCAGCTTCAGGTGCTGAGCTCAGCTGTGCTCAGAGAGACGCTGCCCCTCTCTGGTCAGGAGCTGAACTACAACCAGGAGAACATCGGTCAGCTGAACAGCCACGCTGCTGCTCTGCTGCTCTCACAGGTGGGCAGTGATGCATAATGTTGTGTTCGGCTTCATTCACATTCATTTTGAGTTGTATGCAGGATTCTGAGAGGCTGTTTGTTGTTTGCTACTTTCCTTTGTCATTTATGATTGTAAATGAGGAGTCTTTGGTATTTTGATTGTTTGTTTTGTTGGTGTTTTTTTTCATATCTACACTCACGACTTAATCATCGCCTCTTGCCAACTTGACCTCTCCAACAGGCTGGATCCAGGGCCGACCTGTCGTCACTCTGCGCTCAGCTCCTCCGCAGTCTTGAAAGCCGACAAACGGAGGGGCCAGCTCACTGTCTCACGCACACCCTGCCCATCCTCAACAGCGTCCTCACACACAGCCCCGAGTCCCTCACCGAAGGTAAGAGACACGACCGTGGCAAAGCTAATGCAGAAAGTTGAAATAGACGGCGAATCGGTGATCAAGCGATCGTGCAAAGGGGACGTTTCCACACAGTTCTCTCTCTCCATCTGCCTGCTACAGATCACGTGACCCTCCTGAGTAAAAAGCTCGTCGATTGGCTGCGTTATGCCAGCATCACTCAGGGAGGCGGCGCTTCCTCAGGAGGATTTTTCACAGGACCACGGTCACGTCAGGTAAACAGTACACTAGTTTTTTTTGTATTTCAGGCTTTTTTTTCCATGTCAAGATTTACTACTTTATTGTATGTTTTGAATGAGGCTCGATTACAGACAACACTGAATAAATAAGAAAAATGTCAATAAATAAGTTTGTGTCTGGGTTTTTTCCGTCAGCCGGCGCCCATAGCGGAGCTGGATGGGTCAGTGTCGGGGGATTTCTTCACCGTGCTGTGTGTGGGCCAGGGTTTCACCGACGACCAGTGGATGAACGTCTATTCCTTCTCTATGCTTCGCCACTGGCTTCTCACCTACCACTCTGTTTCCAGCGGCCACACCACAGCCGACACCGGTATGACCTCACCTATAGATGCAAACCACAACCTTTGTGCTTTCCCATGCTAGAGTGAGTCATTACGTTATGTCATATCTGCAAAAAGAAACATCGGCCTCAACGTGCGTACGTTGACGGCTGTTATTTTGTCGCTCATATCCGCCATCTCCGATGACCTGCTCTGTGTTTTCATCATCTCCAGCAAACAGGCTGCAGCTCAGCCTCTCCCTCTCCCACTCCCACTCCTTTTCTAATGGTAAGATATGTGAGTTTTGTGGACGCTCCCTGCATGCCGAGAATGAGCTGAACCTTTACGTCTTCTCTTTAACTTCGGGGCTAACACACATGATATGATCACGACTCGCAGCCAAACCCGATCTAACAAACGATCTCACCAGAAAATCCTCATCTGTGGTTTCTTCCTAATGGCACTTTCACGGGGTGTGTGCGCCTTTAATCTTCCTTTTAATCCTCTTGTGAGTCTGTAAACATGAATTCATCCCTGTGATTCGTGAGCGGCTCTGACATCAGCTACAGTCAGAGTGGGATGGTATTATAATAAACATACATCTGCCACAGAGCCACTAAACATGTTGCTTGTGGTGTGTGTATGATACGAGGAGCAGTCAGATTCTGCCTTCTTGACACTGTGAGTTAATGTAAGCAGACTTCAGGTGTAATTTCTATTGTGCAGTGGTTCCTTTTGCCCTCCAGCCTTCCTCAGCTTGATCGGACTGAGCAGCTTGAGACTTTTTCTAAGCATGGACCTGTCAACCTGTCAACAACTGTCTTTTTTCATCTTTCTCAAGGGATGTGATTTGGTCAATGACTAACCTCTATCTCTAAACCTGTCTATTAATCTCTCATCTAAAGCTCACAGCAAGTTGATCTTACAGGCTGATAAAGCTTTAAGGCCGGCACACACCGGCTCAGACGTCAGACGTCTGAAGATAGAAGCTTCAGGAATTCAACGCAGCAGCACAGTGACATCTGGTGGTTTTTAAAACGTATAGCAGCTCTTAAAAGCAGGGGCCGAAGCGCTACAACACTCTGATTTCCATTTTCCGTCTTTTAACTGTGCAGTAAAAGTCCACAAAGCTAGTGCTTCATTTTTAAATCTGTAGTGTTTTTGTCCAGAAGCTCAGCAAAAAATCATTTATCAGTAAAATAATGTCCACAAAAGCCTCGTATAAAATATTTTTGCTGACATGAACTATTAATTGACCCAACTGGTTTATTTTAGGCTGAGTTTTCTCTGTGAACATGTTTACATTTCACACGAGTCGCGATGTGACACAAGATTCATTAAATTAGCCTATGAAGGACTTTCATTACATTATTACCTGCTGTCTGTGGAGTCAGAGAAGGAATACACCTGTAAAAGTATTAAGAAATGAATGTGGAAAGTCAAATAACAAAACATAAAACAATAATAACAAGCATTTCATTTATTTTGACATTTATTTTATTTATTTGTGTATATACATTTATATTAACGTCATTTTTTATCCCCTTTCCCCACCATTTAGTCCCTATTGCTTAGAGTAGTTTATATCCAATAAATAAATAAATTATTAATATATATATATATTTAAAAGTTTATTAATGAATATATACAGAAGTAAATTAATAACACAATGTTAAAAAAATGAAAATGTACATCATTATTTCATTATATTTAGTCATTTATGTTTTGTTATTCTTTTACAGATGTATTCTTTTTCATGGGACTCCACAATGTCAGCTGGAAATGGTCTTTATATTTAAGATTATGTCTTCGCCATATTTCTCAATTATTCCCCGCACTGAGCTGACGATCATATAATTTAGCTGCAGATCTTTCAAAACTGTCAAACTGAATGCGGCTGCCTTCTGAAGCACCAGTGAAGTTTGAAGCTTCACAGGATTTTCTTCTTTTGACAAAAGCCTCAAGCAGACTGTACTGAATAACTGTGCGTCACAGCAGTGAAACCAGCTCATCAGTGAACAATCGTCCACCCATGTCCACTTTAAAGGTGCTTGGTGGAGTCCTCTTGTATGACAGCAATGTTTATATAATCCAACTTGTCACTAAAACATGTAGTCAAAGTTAAACTGTGTTGCTTCAGGTGACTAAAATTGAAATCCCCTCTTGATTGAAACAATAGTTTTAGTTTTGGTCTTGTAAGCGTAACTTTTCCAATCATTAGAACCTGCTTTGTGTTCAGATTCAGCAACAAGCAGTCATAGAAAGCATAATGCTGAATTTGATTATCATAAATCATATTTTTGAGCAGGCTTTGAGTCGTGACCTCTCCTTCCTGACCTTCCCCTGTTGTCAGATGACCGGTCGGAGGTGGACGGGTCGGTGGTTTCTATGGTTTCAGCGACTTCCTCCTCCAGCCGGTTGCTGCCTCCGAAGGAGCGTCTGAGAGAGAAGGCTTTCCAGTACTGCCAACGCCTCATCGAGCAGAGCGATCGCAGTGAGTGTGCGCGCGTTACATTACTCATGTGTGCGAGAGGTTGTCTCTTCTTTTGTGGCTGTACTCTATATTTTACTCTTGTGTCAGACGTGATGTGTGTTTTTTCTCTTTTGTCTCAGAGGCTCACAAAAAGACAGATACAGACCTGCAGAAAGCGGTGAGCCTGCATGTAATTTGTTAGCATGATAACTTTACTAATATTAGGGGGGGAAAGCAGGTTTTATTCTGTTTGTCCTGTTTCTTCTCTCAGTGTCTGGTGGAGGCGGTGTGTATCCTGGACTGCGTGTGTGTAGAGGACACCTCGCTGGTCTTCCGAACGTTCCCGTGCATCAAGGGGCTCTTTGGCCGGCTCAGCTCAGACCTGTCGTTTGCCAGAGTCCTGCTGCCCATAGCGCAGTTCTACCTCAACCACGGTGTGTATTCGCATCGACACGTACATGTGCTCGACCTCACGGCGCCCGTCTTATCTGCACACAATCAGTTCAGCGCCTCGATTCACTGAAGGTTAAACAGTCAACTATGTGCTTGTGAAGGCGAGATGGCTGCAGTGGATTGCGCGAGCGTGTGGAACCTGGTGTTCGGCCAATACCCCGCCGAGCTCTTCAACGACCACTTCCTGGCACACGAGCTTCTACGCTTCCTTCGACTGAACCTCGAGAGCCTGCAGCTCCGAGTCCCACAGTACACCCACTCCTTCCCGAACCTGCTGAAGGTGAAAACCAGACGAAACGCGTCCGCACACATCCTGTCTGACTGTTCTACACATACCTGCTGTAAGCGAGCGAGGAGTTCACATGATACCGATCAGTCTGCGTTCTCTCTCTGTCCGTGTCTGTAGCTGTTGGCGTGGGACAGCCCGGCGCTGGTGGATGACTTTGTCGACCTGCTGCCCTCCCTGGTGACAACTGGAACTGCAGTGGAGCTCCTCCACACTCTGCTGGATCTGCCCTGTCTCTCTGCCACGCTGGTCTTACAGCTCAGGTGGACCTCAGCGCACAGCTGTCTAAAAAAATATCCAAACTGCCAATGAGACTGATTTGATGATAATAATTGAAGTGTGTGTGTTGTAGGTCAGTGTGTTTGCCCATCGCTGACCCAGGCGGGCGCGGCCTCCTGTCTCTCGATGCATTTCGGAACCCTTCTTACAGAGGGCTGTTCCTCTTCCTGCTTCGAACAGAAGCGGGCTCAGGTAATAACAGTCACGCAATTTCAGGAATGTAGTGACATTTTGGGAAGTTTGCTTTTTCGTTTTACTGCACATAAACCCCCAAAAATGTAATTTTATCACTTTGGCTTTTGTACAGATTAACTAAAAATTCATGTTTCAATTAAGACCTTTTGGACAGAGCTAAGATAGCCGTTTTGCCCTGTTTGTGCTAAGCTAAGCTAACGTGGCTGTAGTGTCATATTTACCGTAAAGACATGAGGGAGTTTTTAATCTTCTCACCGAACTTTCAGTAAAGCCCAGTTCAGACCAATGATTCACAACAAGACAAAACCTTTTTAGAACGTTGCAGGGTTGTCCTAGCTCAAAGTCAGCTGATAAAGTCAGTTACAACCTGTCAGCTGTTCGAAATGGCAGTTTTCGGAAGGAGGAAACGATCACCGTTTTATCATTGCAAGAGATGCATGAGTAGCCAGTAACTCATTATCACTATTCTCTCTCCTATTTTAAGGTGATGCAAATTATATCCAGCTATAATTTAAAAAAAAAAGCTTGAAAAGCCAGCAGATAGAACAGAATTACGGAGTCCTTGCAATACAGATGATTCACCATCTTGTTGATTGTTGTTTTATTATTTTTAAACTAATATTAAACTAAGTTGACTCTAAAAACTAAAGACTCTTGCACCCTGGGGGCGTCAGTATTACATCGAGACTGTTTCATAACCAATTTAAAGTTCCTGTAGTGCGGTTTATCTAGAAACAGCGATATGCAAACAAGGTTTATTATTTTTCTTTCCACAGGTGACACAATTGACAGACTGAGCACGCTCCATAAACTGCTAGCCGAGGCTGCTGATTGGCCGAGAGTTGTTCAGTGCGCCCAGACTGTCCCTGTGCTGCTGCACATTTTCTTCAACACGGTCATCACGGTGAAGAGATTTAATATTCGTTCATGACTGTCACTGCTGCGCATCACAATGTGTAGTTCCAGGTAATAAACACAATGCAATGTGTGCTGCTGCTCCACAGGTAGCTGATGAGAAGCTTTTAGCCCACCTGATCCTGGTGATGCTGGAGAGAAGCAGCCTCCTCCTCAACATACCCAAATACCTCAGAGAGATTCACAGGTGAGCACATGAAGAGCACCTGAAGTGTTACTCTGCTGCAGGACTTCACCCTCAGCTCCTCACCCGCTCCACCCCTCTCGCTGTCTCTGCAGGGTGTTCAGCTGCCACCTGCTCAGGCTGTGCAAGCTCCACCCCTCCCTGGTGGTGGACCAGTCTCACGAGCTGCTGGAGTTCGCCGGGGCCACGGCCAACGTCTACAGCAAAGAGGAAATCTACACGCACGTGGTAACGAAGCCGCGACGGGATCGTGTTGATTTAAGGACGATCATTTATTGTCTTCTGTGTATTTTGGATCCCGTACAAAACTCCCAGCGTCTCATTTTCTCCCATCTCAGCGGTTTTTCCCATGCGCTGAAACATTGTAAAACATCACACTCAGCAGTAAAATGTGCCAAAGCCCGACACCAAAATAACATTCAGCCTCGTTTCCCTTTCAGGTGTGGGTGCTGGGAGAGTACCTGTCCGTGTCATGTGACTCCCGCTGCTCTGTGAGCCTCATCACTTCCTGTTTTGAGGCGCTGGAGGCGGTGCTGTTTGAGATCACCTCATCTGCCCCCACGCCTGGAGCTGTCTGCGCAGCCCCCAGAGTCATCACCACTCTGATGAGCGCTCTGGCTAAGCTGGCGTCACGATCACATGACCTCATACCCAGGTGACTGGCAGCAGTGCGCACTTTTAAATCAACATTTTTTTTTGTATTTTTTTTTTCCATATGTCATGTTATGCGATGCCATTCTGTGTTTCAGGGTGTCTCTGTTCCTCTCCAAGCTGAGAACAGTCACCAGAGGCGGGTCAGTCGCCTGGTGCGCCGATGAAGAGGACCTCGTTGCCATAGTAACGCGAGGGGAGGAGTTGTGGTCGCTGCTGAAGGCCCCCGGTGTGGCCCAGAGCGTCCTGACCCCACCTCCACATGTGACCACACCCCAGTGGCACCGAGACATCAACGTGGCCATGCCGCTGCGACTGCGGGCCCTCACCAGCCTCACACACTCACAGTGACACACACACACACACACACTTGAAAAGCATCAGTATAAAGAAAAACAAACAATCGTACTGAGTCTTGTTTGATTTTTTGCACCTTATTTTTGTAAATAAATGACATTATTTGATTGAAAGTTGATGTTGATGAAGCATTTTTTGGCATCCACAAAACACACAGATCCCTCTCAGTTCAATATAGTGTCTCTTCTTTAATACAGTGAAAATAGCATTTTACAAAATAGATCATCTGATTCAAAAATAGAAAGAAAGAAATGCTTTCCTGAGCAAGTGCTGTTTACTAAAAAATAGATCCTCTGATTTAAAAAAAAAACAAACTTAAATTGTACAGGAGGTTCAAGAAAAACCTGCAGGTGTTATTGGAAAAAGTGAAGTACAAACATTTTCATATTCAATCTACACATGTAACAATTACGTGTAAATTCTCTCGTATTCAGAGGATTGTAGGAGATTCTACGTCACTGCTGCTGATAGAAAAGTGCTCAAGGTTAAGAGTGCATCGTTTAAACAAAATAACTGGCGATCACGGTCCTCTAGACGACATAATCACTGGAAATAGCCTCGACATTCTTTTTGAGTTCAACATTTGACCCAGAATACAGTTAGTGAGACACTCGCTCTATTGTAATCTTGTGTTAGACTTTTCATCTTTCGAATCACATCAGAGTAAATCATGAGAGCTGATCTATGACGACTACACTGTGGATCACAACAGAATCACAACTGGATCAGTTCTGCCGAGGCCCATTACCCTCAGCAGGCGACAGCTAAAGATTTAATCGAATTCTTGTCTTCTGACTGACTTTTAATTCATACGTGCCACCCAGCTCTTATGTGGTGACTTAAGTGTGTCTGCCGTTGGCTTAATGCAGTCAAAGTCCACCTACGATGTTTGTTCCTGAAACCAGCAGCAGCACACTCAGAAGATCTTGTAACATTTAACAAAGAGAAGTTGTGAACATGAACTTTGAACATCGACTGAAATGTTCGTTGGTTATCGTGCCAACATCATATTTTCACGTTTTGCCGCTGTGCAAAAATGGACAAAACTGAAATAAAATGAATGTAATTGTGACAACTTGAGCTTCGCTGTTTAAAAAGCGGGGTTAGCACCGATGTAAAGGAATGCCTGTGTGGTAACATTTGGCACGTCACTTATGGTCGGAATATGAAACACTGGAGTTTAAAAGCCCAGGATAGTTCAGGAGGTGTCGTCACAAACTCCACACTGTCAGTTCAGTTACAGAGATGAGTGATTAGAGAAACAGTTCAACAATTATATGCTGATGTTCTTTGTTGCAGAGGGTTAGATGAGAAAGTTGTTACCACTCTTGTATCTGGACAGTAATTAATAAGCGACCACCAGCAGCCGCTTAGCTTAGCTTAGCATAGGAGTAGTGACGTCCTGGACAACCTCACGGTCAGTGATGGACCGTAACTAACTTTACTTTACTTGAGTATTTCCATTTTCTGCTACTTTATACTTCCGCTACATTTTTGAGGCGAGTATCGTACTGCACTACTCACATTAATGTTTTATCTTTAGTTACTTGTTACTTTTCGGATTGCATTTTTAAATTAACATATTTTATCAACAATCAGATACAAAATGTTTTTTTAAAAAAAACAGTGATTCAGATAATCAGAAAATGCTGAATATCAGATCTGATAATTGGCCAAGCTAATAATCCATAGTATACAATATTTACATACATATATGTATAATTTACTGTTACTTGTACTTTTGATACTTAAGTACATGTAATATCAGAGACTTTAAGACTTATAATCCAGCAAGCTTCGTATGGGTGACTATCACTTTATCAAGTAATATTTACCACATCATTTTTACTTTTACTCAGGTTTGACTTTTGGGTACTTTGTACTACAACACTGCTCACGGGGGTGACGAGACTCCAGGAAGTCACTGCTCCGGGCTAAGAAATAGTCCCCTGTATTAAACCACACGTAAAACACTAACTTATCGTCTTTACACTTTGATTTTTGCACAAACAGGCTATAAAATGAGCTATGTGCGTGGCATTTAATGTCTCGGTACTTAAACTCTGTGCAATGACAGTAAAGTTAAATCTAATCTAAGAGCCTTAGAGGTGTTGATCGGTGGATTTTGTTATGTTTAGAAAGAGCCAAGCTAGCTGTTACCCCCTTTTTCCAGGCTTTGTGCTAAGCTAACTGACTGCTAGCTGCAGCCACATGTTTAGCTTACACACACGAAAGTGGTAGCAATCTTCTCATCTACCTATTGGCAAGAAAGTGAGTAGTACATTTTCCCAAATTTCTAGCTATTAATTTATTTCACTATGACAGATTGGTCATTGAACTTCCTGGCACATTAAATGTTGTCCTGTTTGTTCAAACATCTCCCCTGAGTGTTTAACCCCAGGGTTTTGGCCCCACCAGGAGAACTTCAAGCACCATCTCTCCCCGTCACCTCACGCCTCAGGTCAGCTGTAGTCAAAACACAGTGGTCCTGTGACTTAAACACACTTTCTCTCAGTCAGCCCTGTGACATGGAACCATGTGACCTCAGGTGACGGCGGCTAGTCACCTGGACGTGTGCAGCAGTGTCCCGGGCAAGTACAGGTACCTCCAGATGGCGTAATAGTGAATGCACGCTCCCGCCGCCACGAAGAGATGCCAGATGGCGTGGGCGAAGGGGACGACGCCGTCGCTCTTGAAGAAGACCACGCCCACCACGTAGAAGACGCCTCCCACTGCCAGTTCACACACACCTGCACGCTCCACCTGGAGACACGCATGAAGAAGAATATGCAGCTCAAACACATCATGGACTATTGTATATCCTAATATACACAGATAAGCTGTTTTACTGTTTTCTGTTTACAGTTTTTGGTTCGATACGCAAATGTGAATGAGATTTCAACTAAAAAAAAGTAATTCCTGCACACATTTTTTTTTTTACCTCTGCATTGATTTATTTTTTAAAAAATGGCTTCACCAGGACCATTCACAAGGAAAGTCAACAAAAAGGTCTTGGTGACGGACCTTTTTCTACATATATACATATATATAAATAAATCAATGCAAAGGTAAAAAAGGATTTGATTGATTGAGAAGCGAAGAAGAAGTGGTGTGCGTGTTGCCCTCGACTCATTGAAACCAACCAACACTGCCGTCCGTACAGCCACACTAGCATATCTAAGAAACAAAGACGGTGTGCGGTACTGTATCTAAAAAAAAGTTTCATGTCTCTGCAAGTTTCATTCTAAAGCATACTTGAACGAAAACCACCATGACGAGAGGAAGTCAGTCTAAAAACATATCCACAGGAAAATACTTGGCAGTTATAGTTCAGTGACTCGATCTTTGTAGGTAATGGGGCTCAAACAAACAAAACAACCGGTTTGTTTCTTTAAATACCGACTGTCCGATTCCCACACAATGGCAGGAAGTGTGTTGCAGCGGAAGAGGGGTTTACAGAGAACCTTTTTTTTGTTTCTCAGAAGCAGAAAGAGACAACACTCAAACCTTTGTGGTTTGTGCTGCTTACCATCGACAGGATGACCAAAGCAGGAACAGCCCCCATGGCCACATACCCCAACAGATCCACCAGCTTGTACCTGCAGGCACAAAACACGGACGTGAAAAGATAATATCTCCAAATTTTTTTTTTATGTGATTGTTTCTGCTTCAAACAGCATTCCAGCGTGTGTTGTAAACACAGGACAGGAGTTTTGTTTCAGGTCGATCGTGTCAAACCGGGACACGGAGCAGAACAACGACAGAGAGAGAGAGACTGTGTTACCTCTCGTGGAAAAAGAAGACATACATGGATCCCACGAAGGCCATGACCCAGATCAGCCAGCGCATGTGGCACGACCAGGGACCCAGCTCCCTCAGCATCAACCTGACGAAACAAATCAGCACGTCTGAGCGTGTAAAGCAGCTACACTCTCCACCAAACTGCATATCATGTATTGACCGACCCACCAGGGAGAGTAGGAGGCGGCTATGAAGAAGTAGATGGCCATTCTGTCACACATGTGGAAGCGCTGCTCCACCTTCCTGCACAGTGACAAAAAGACGGAATATAAGAGCTCATTTTGTTGTGACAACCTTTATCTAATACTGAAGATTGTTTCCGTATACGGCAGGGTGTCACATTTTTACTTTAAGAGTGTGTGAGGCCAGAGGAGCTGGAGTGTCAGAGCTGAAATCTGTTCACCTCATCAAAAGGAGCAATTTGTGAGATATGGTCGTGATTTGAGTTTAAAATATTCAAATATTGACTCATGTTATTCACAAAATTTAAAGAAACAACAATGTTGACCTTGATGTTGGCCCAAGATAATGATGCAGAGACGCCTGCTCAAGTCGGCATGCTAACCAGCTAGCCAGCCTTTGTTTGACTTTTCCATAAGCGTTGTTGTTTCAAAATAAGCCAGCGAGCTGCTACAGCCAAAGATAGCAAAGACTGTACTGAGCAGCAGCAAACAGCTATGCAGCCCCCTTTTGTTTTGGAGCTGCCTTGAAATTAAGTCTATTTCTGGCAAATTATACCATGAAGCAGTAAGAAAATACAGAAATAAATAATTGGAAATTAATAGGGAGAAAATGCATTTTTATTTCATGTTTTAGTGAATATTTTTGGTCCCCAAAAATAATGCGACACATTTTGACTTTTGACTTTAATTGCCTATCCATGCACATGCATATATGCACCCATATCCCAATATCCCTAACTAACTGATATATCAATTTATGTTACATTTGACTGTAACATTAAAAAAAATATTTAAAACATAATTAATGCCTACATTTATAAATATTGGTTTATATTTATTGATGCATTTATGTCTTTATTTATTGATTTCTGAGTTTGGCAGTCTCAGTCGTCCATAGATAACTAAATAAATTAGTTAAGGCACAACTGAAGAACACGGCTTTCTTTCTACGGTAAACAATATCCATTATGAATGTTGAGCAGGATATGACAGGAACGCTGACAAAACCCTAAAGACTTTGTTCGCTCGAGTGTGTTTGACTGTTAATATGTGAGTGAATGTTTTTCAGAGGGTGTGAGTTGGAGACGATGTGAAATATTTTTTTCAGTTCCACACCACATCTGTTGTTTGGCCTTTGGCCTTCTGGCTGTGTCATAATTAGCAAACTGTACGTCTGGGTGTGATGTAAATGTCTACTAGAGCAGCACATAAACACACAAATGCACATCTGCCAAACCCCTACCAGCGTTTTCTGCTACACACACACACACGCACACACACAAATACACACTTATACACACACACACCTGAGGTGGCTGATTTTCCAGGCAGCGGTGTGGAAGAGTGTTGAGGTGACGAACAGGCCGGTGAGACCGCTCCCGTAGAGCCAGGCAGCCATGCGATGCCATTGGTCAACAGACAGGAAGTAGAGCACTGACCCGCCCACCAGACTTGGGAGGATCCACAACTGGAAAAGATCAGAAAGACACAAAACCACAGTGTCACATTATTTTTTTATGGACACTCTACCTGCATTTTAATTTTTTTCTTATTCCAAAACACTCAAAACGATTCAGTCATCCAATCATTTGGAAATTATATTGATGTCAGTTAACTAGTTTGTGGGACCTGTTTAAAGTCTTTTCCAATCTTTTAAAAGTTCATTAACTAGATATAAAGTTAACCTGTGAAATTCAGAATTGTATAACACTAGGAATGTAACCAGGCATGTTAGTTGGTAGATGTTTCTTTACCAACCACTTAAGGGAAATTATTCTGCATTTGTCCTAAATTGTCTCTCTGGATCCAGGAGAAACAGCTGCAACCTCTGTTAAAGGAATAGTTCAACATTTTGAGCAATGCTCCTCTTCTTTCTCTTGCCAAGAATTCAGGGTGAAGATCGATACACTCTTGTCGTCTGTGCACTAGGTTTGCTAGCTACCACTAGCATCTGGTTGTCTTAGCTTAGCATAAGGACTGGAAGCAGCTAGCCTGTGTCTGTCTAACAGTAACAAAATCCTCCTGCCAGCACCACTTAAACTCACTAATCAACACAATATATATTGTATGTTAAATGCAAAATGCAACTAGGTGGTTTTGTTACCTTTGAACAGAGCCAGGCTGGATGTTCACCTTGTTCCAATCCTTTATGCTAAGCTAACCTGACTGTAGCTTCATCTTTAGTCTACTTCCACACATGTGAGTGGTGTCAATCTTCTCATCCAGCTCTCAGAAAGAAAGCATTTCCCCAAATTTCAAGCCACCACTTTAACTGATTCTGTCTCTAGCAAAAGTTTAGGATGTCGGTTGAGCTGACAGAAGTAATGAATCAGTAAATGGACAGGAGTATCATGGAGAGATTTCACTCAGCCCGTTTGCGGCTTTACAGTCATTATTGTCGTGTTTTCCTCAGTTTTCTTTCATCTCTCACTGTCTGTCTCATTCGCTGTCTGTCTTGCTCTCTCAGAGGCGGAAACCCACAGGGATTACAGCAGATTAGAGAAAGCTACAGGCCGAATCACAGATTATAGCCCACTGCCTCTGTGGCGCGGCCAAAAAATCCTCCCCGTTTCATTCCTCGCAATCCTCTCCATCTTTTCAGAGACCTCTCTGAACTGACAAACTCACTGGGCGCAGAAAGAACAGGGGGGCAGTCTGAGACAAGCGAGAGGAAAAGCAAAAAAACAAAACCGCAGGAGCGACGGAAAGAAAGAGAGCTTTTACTTTGAAAAGTGCGTTTCTGTCTGTTTGGCTCACCCCATGCGTGGCACAGTTTGCAGCGTGTTCATATTCAGTGGGCTGGTATCTCTTGCTGGCTGGCACCCTGCAGTTCATGAACCTGAGAGAGAGGTGAGGCGAGGGGGGAGAGAGGGGGAGGCGAGGAGGGAAAAGAGGCAGAGACAGAGCGGTGTGTTCAGGTAGTGAATGAAAAACGAGGCAAAACAAGGTACTGCTTTAATAAGTAATAATAAAGTTACTGTGCGCTGAGTACATGAAGGCCAGTGTGTGTGTGTGTGTGTGTGTGTGTGTGTAAGATGTTCATTCTTGGAGGATTTACAGGTCTTTAATCCACATCACGTTGTCTGAATTTCAGTGTGCCTCATCGTTACTGTTCGTGCCAGTCTGCGTGTGTGTGTGTGTGTGTGTGTGTGTGTGTGTGTGTGTTTTGCGCATGTGTGTGTTGTGTAGACTATTTAATCAGCAGTAAATCTCTCAATCCCAGCTTACAGGGAAAAAACACATCTGGAGATGTTACGAAACCACATTTTATACATCAAGATGCACACACAGACACACACACACAAACACACACTCACTAATTTGAATGTAGCGTCACATGAAGGGGCCACAGGTGTGTCTGCGTCGGTCAGCTGTGCAATTTGATTACACATTTAGGCCAACGGCTCCTCGTCACACGCGCACACACCAGCATCACGCCTCATTCCCGGCACGCATTCACGCGCACACACAAAAATCCACAAACAAGTTTGTTGTTAACAGTCTATTAATTCTGCACAGTGAAGAGAGCCGTCAGGAGACAGAGAATCAGAGGAACTGCTTTTTGTTGGATGAAATATTGTCCCGATAAACGACTAACTGATATATCACGATACTGATTCAAGTACACCCCTGCAAAGAGAAACACACTTTTAATGTTTAATATTCAGACAAAACAATTGGAATGTGGAAATAATATAGATAAATAGATATCTCAAATAAATAAATCAAAATACAAAACAATAAAAAAAAAATGTGAAAAATAATGCGTCAGTGCAAGTCTTATACTCGTAAGGAAACCCTGCTAGCTATTCTGGCATCACGTCGGCTAAAATGTTGGTGACGTTCTCATGTCAACAAATACGTGAAGAAAACGGGCAATATAATCGTCAGCAAAAACGACTGTGGTCATATACATACGTGGATACGTTGATAAGATATGATGTGTACTAAAAAACATACGTATGGAAGTAAATAACATGCTCATCGTGACAGGCCTACACCTGATAACCAAAACCAGTGAACTTATATCGCTGTGTATTTTTGTTCTTCTGTAACTGCACTGTATTTTACTCCTTTTTGTGTTTTTTTTTCTTTTCTTCCTCCTAGCTCTTAGTTTTAAAAAAGCCTCTCGTGGTCAGGTGTTTTAAATTTGCATTTTGCCATGAACACTAAGTGCAGCGCATCTGGGGTTTGTGCATGGTTGAATGTGGCGGCACCAGTGTTACTCTCATGTCGATTAAATAAACTAAGCTAAACTCATGTAACGTTGAGAAAGTCTTGCACACCAAAATCTGGCAGCAAATAAAATAGTAAGTTTCAGTGTCCAAACCTTTCAAGCTTCTCAAATTTGATTTAAAATGTGACTAATCATCGCTGAGATAACAAGATAATCTTGGTTTGTGAGAGGAAGGAAACCTAGCTGTGATGTCAGTATGGGATAAGAAGCATCCTGAATTCAAAAAGTCTGTTAAATATCTGTATTGGTGGTGCTGGAGCTGTGCCTCGATGATCTCCTGGTCTTACAAGCTCATTTTCCTTTGTGATCACCGTCTTTTGAAAAGCTGTAATGTGTGACTGTGTTTTGGTGGACAGAAGAGACTCAAGCAAGTAACATTCTTTGGTCGGCTTGTTCAACATCTTAGCTTGAGCTGTATGTGTGTGTGTGCGTGTACTTGGGGGGAAACAACATAAGCCTTTTAACCTAGTCACAATGCGGGGACCGGCGTCCTCATGGGGTCAAATCACAAGTAACATCAAACCATAATGTAAATCATTAATCTTCTGGGTGAATATTTGGTTTAAGGTTAGGCCTGTGTACATGTATGCGTGAGTGTATGTGTGTGTACATGTGTATACGCGTACTACTCATGTGGTCAGGATTTATATCTGTTTACACGCGCTCACATTGTGGGGACCGCCTGTCCTTATGGGGACAAAAAAGCAAGTCCCCGTTATGTAAATCATTAAACTTTAGGGTGAGGACCTAAACCAGGATAGGGCTGTGTGTGTGTGTGTGTGTGTGTGTGCGTGCGTACGCGTGTGTTTGCACTCACCACCAGAGCCCTCATGACAAGAACCCTCAGTGTGTTTTTCTGTTGTAGGTCTGCACTGATAGAGGGCATCAGGGCTCTCTGGTGCACATGAAAACATCTGTCTCTCACACACACCCTCCACATTTTTTCCATATCTCTTCTCTTGCTTACTAACACAAACACGGCAGAATATCAGGAGCTCAGGAGTCATTCCCTTCAGTTTCACAATCCTGTCAGCGTGTAACCATAAGACAGACTCATGATCACATGTGAATGTCTGCATGGGTCCTATTAAAAAACGCCAATAAATCAAGTCCCATGTCACATGCTCTGTCTTTTCTCAAGGTGCAATCCACGGAGAGAAAACATTAAGTGACATTGGATCATTGAGAAGCTGACATCCCTATTGTTTTTCCCTGCAGGCCGTGCCAAGTGCACAACAAGAGGACTGTATCTTCCTGTTGTGGTATTGTAGGGCCATCAATGGACCTGAATGGAACAGTCTCAAGTCCTGTAATCAGTTATGACAGAACTGTGTGTGTGTGTGTGCGCGTGTTTGCGTGTATGTGTGTGTGCGTGTTTGCGTGTATGCGTGTGTAATGAAGTGAAAGGAAGGGATAGGGATTCACAGGCTCTGATCAGAGAGAGCATTGTTTTCCTCATCGGCACACTGTTCTTTCTCTTCTCTCTCATCTTTCCACACACTCTCTGTTTTCTGTTTTGTGTGTGTCATGCAGTTCGTTGTGTGTGTGTGTGTGTGGCATGCTTTAGCCCAACAAAGTGAGTGTTTAGTTACAAAAGCCCATTACACCACATTCCATACATTAATAGGATCGATTACGGCCAAGAGGATCAGAACCTTTGGATCGTGGGTACGCTAATGTGTACACCATAGGAATGTGTGTGTGTGTGTGTTTGTATACACTCTCTGTAACTCCAGGCCTATTCCTTTTACAGCGAAGATCAAGTTCATCTCCTCTGGGACTCAAACTCCCGTTCTCACGATTATCGCCATCTCCCGTTTACACACACACACACACACACACACACACACACATACACACACAAAAACACATGCACGTACAGGCTTACTATGTGATGAATGCGCATAAGAAGAATTCACCATGATATACTATAAAGTGCCGTGTGTGTTTGATGCCATATCCAAAGAAATGCAGCAGCACATGATACAAAATAAATGAATACAATTGAAGCATAGCAAACAAGTCACCTGGACATCAGAGAGATGGATGCAGGGAAATAAGAATATTGATTCCAAAAGTAAAACTAAATGAAATTGTTAAAGGTGCACTGTGCAGTTTTGGGAAAGAAGAGAAAGATCTTGATTGACTGATATTCTAATGCCTAAAGAAATAAACAAACCCTCTTATCTGAATAAACCAAATAAACAAACTGATCTTAAGGGACGAGTTTCATCCTGTTTTACTTTGATATATGTGGCGGACCCTGCCACCTTTCTAGCTTCAAACAGTGTTCTGAGGACCTTATCTTCCTCTGAGAACAGCTTGTTTAATCAGTTATGGAACAGATAAATATTTCTGAGGTTGTATTAGGCTATTACCTCATTAATATTGTAAATATTAAAATTCGGAGTTTGAATTTCCTCTCCAAAACCACACAGTGCCTCTTTAATAAGCACACTTTTCAGTCTTTCTCTTTTGGTCTGTTTGGTCGGTATTAAAAGTAATGGTGGCCCCGCTTGTCACATCTCCCTCTTTCTGTGTCTCTGACACACAAAACACAAACACACACACTCAACACTCAAACTAATCTATAACACCCCACTCTGATTGCTCCTGTGCCAGCGCGTCAGTGCGCATGGATGCACAGGATGTGTCACACACACACACACACACACACGAAAAAACACGGTTTCAGGCCACCTATCAGCACCAAACTTCCCTGACAAAACACCAATTACCTTCCAAATTTTGTCTTCTTAAAGTCCATCTCGTGCGTAGACTCTTTGTGTGTATGGGGGGGCGCGCGCGCGCGTCGGTGCGCTCGCGCTCTATTTACCAACAGCACGCCCGCGAGCGTCGTCTCCTCTTACGGATTCCCCATTCCGGATGTCCCGCCGCCGCGCGTCCCAACATGAACACACAAGTCTGACAGGGGGCAGAGACCCGCAGAGTCAAGAAACCGCAGCAACGAGCCAACTGGACGACTTTTTTTTTATCCGAAGTGTCGCGAGGTCAAACAACGAGCCATCCCGGCGTGAGCACGAGGCGGTGAGAGAGAGAGAGAGGGAGAGAAAGAGAGAGAGGGAGAGAGAGAGAGAGAGTGGGCAGGCTGCACGGAGTTGAGTTCAGATGTGTTCGCAGGATGTTCCGCGGGACTGGGTTTGTAACCCCTCCTCTCCTCCCCTCCCCTTTCCTCTGGCTGATGATAACACAGCAGCAAACACAGACTAACACACACACACACACAACACAGCCACACTTTCTCTCCACCCTCCTCAGTTTACACTTTCAACTGGGCTGTGTGACATTTTAAATGTTGCTGGAAGATACACAAATGTCAGAGACACAAAGGTGATAACAAACCCTGAAAAAAAAGGGGAAGCGCTTCTCTTTGTCCAGCCTTGAGATAAAACAGCCAAGGTAAACAAAAATGGAACCGGACTTTATTGGTGAAAGGTGGGCAGTTACCATCTGGCACAGGGCCGTAACCAGGATTTTAGGGGTCCAGTTTCAACAGGCTCAGCCCCCTTACAGCTCAGACACCAGATAAAAAAGTTTCTTTCTAATTAATTGGAGGTTACATTTTATTGATTATTAAAGGTGCACTATATAGTATTGAGGAATTAATTTTAACCAGAAGAGAAAGATCTTCATTGAATGATTTTTCATGCCTAAACGAACTCTCTTCATTTCCATGACTCAATGCAGTTTCATCCCGTTTTACTTTGTTTATATGTGGCGGACCCTGCCACCTTTCCAGCTTCAAACAGTGTTTTTGGGACGTTATTTTAAGATAAATATTTACGAGATTGCATTATTACCTCATTATATTGTAAATATTAAAATTCGGAGTTTGAATTTCCCCCCTAAAACGACATAGTTCCCTTTTTAATATTTGCCTACTTATCAGCCTCATGATGAGTAATGAGGCTGCACACCGGTGGGAGGTTTAACAGCTGCTCCTCTGGCGCAGTCAAAACAACCTTGAGTTGAATGCACTCGAGTCTGTGGAGATTTCAGGAGAAGCGGATCCCAGAGGGGAGTTTTGTGGGTGGGGTATTTTTTTTGTGAAGTGAGGAGTGCATGTTTCTCTACATCCCGTTCTCCTGGTGTTTGCATGTTCCCACCAGGAAACCAACACATCACCTCACCATCAAAAAACATCTGCCCTAAAATGGATTAACAAAGAAACTGGAGTTCCTTCCCAGTCGAGCTGCCCACTGCTTCTAATGCTCAGGACGGGTTAAATACAGAATCAGACTAACTATATTACAGTGTATGACACAGACAGGACCGTCACTGCAGAGAACATCTTAAGTGCTAACCTGCCCTCCATTCAGGACTAAATTTACCTCCAGAGTCGGGAAAGCTGCAGAAAACAAACACCGACATCTCCTCCCTGGTAGACGCCAAAGAACACGTTGCGCCAACACAACCAGACACAACAACAGCTTTCCTCCCACAGGCCATCACTCAGACGGACACTTAAAAGTGTACTATGTAGTTTTGGGGGGGGGGACTCAGAGAGTGAATATTTACAATATTAAATCTTCAGTATGTAAGAATTGGCCCCCTGTCAAATTCATACTCAAAACAAATAGGGGTTAACATGTCCCGAAAGTAACCACTTGCTTCTGCTAACTGTAGCTGCCATTAGCTAGTGAGCTCAGTTAGCCCTGCAGCTAGCTTTTCGAAACTAGGAGCTCAGGGTCCAGGGAAGTGTTTGTGTTTGCAACGCTAGCACAGGAGCCTTGGACTGGGATGGGCCAGGGCTAGCTGGTTAGCATGCTAACTTCAGTAGATATCTCTGGAACAAAATACATAAATATCATATTGTTGAAACTATTCATCAAAACTATTTATTCACATTATGTTGACACCTCTAGTTCTATTACATATAGCCCCTTTAATAAGGTAATAATACAAACTCAGAAATAATTATTTGATATATTTCCATATAAACAAGTGGTTTGAACCACGGGATGGGCCAGTGCTAGCTGGTTAGCAAGCTAACTTCAGTAGGGGAACAGGGTCCCTAGAACACTGTTTGATGCTAGAAAGGTAGTGACTCCGAAGGGTCCTGCTAACATAAACAAAGTAGAACAGTACGAAATTTTGCCTGTTTATTCAATTCATGAAGTGATGAAAATCAATAAGAGAAGATTTTTCTCTTCTCTCATATTGTCTTCCTCAAAACTACATAGAGCCCCTTTAAATGAGTCATTCTGTGTCAATGAACCGCTAACGCACACTACAGCGGTATAGATTATCAGTTAGAGATAACAATTTGACGGTTGAATGCACAGTTATTAACATGTGCGTGTTTTCTTGCGCTGTCATTGTCAATACAAATCCTGCATGCTGTACATAATGTATACAGACATGTAAACATGCATGAATACAGGCTGCTGTACATAATTCATCCACTCCATGTTCACATATTCATTCAATATTTAACCCATTTCTTGGCACTGTTCTTATCGTTTACAATTTGGAATACTTGACGGGTATTTAGAGGATAATCTATGTTGTTGGACACATTTACGCATATTATCCTTCTATAATAATTCTTTATCTTTATGCGTTAAAGGTGCAGTATGTAAGAATTGGCCACCTTTTAAATTCATACTTAAGATAAATAGGGGGCAGCATATCACCAGAGTAACCTTTACCTGCTGCTGAATATAGCAGCCTTAGCCAGTTAGCTCAAAATACATTAATGATATAAAAAATGCTATTTATTCATATTCTGTCAGTTTGTCAGTTTTTTAAAATTTTCAACTAAAATTTTGACATATTAGCCATTTAAGTTTTTAGTTGTCCCTGTTCTTATCTGTTTGTCTATTGTACTGTGGGCTTTAAGAGGTGGCCTGACCCCTTGGTTGGGAACCACTGTACTAATATAAAGTATTTAAGACTAGCTCCACATATGCTGTATGTGACAGTAGAATAGCTAAATTAATCTTAAAAAGAAACACCTCTGTTCTGCTCTTATTTATCTCCCCGTGATAAAAAAGGGAAGAGGAATGTCCTCCTCTCCCTCCGTCATTAAATTTCATTTTGCAGATCCACTCATGCTTCTCTTCAAACAACACACGTACACACCCACGCACACACACTCAGACTGGATGGAAAATTAAATATTATCCAACAACAACAGTGGCCAGCAGAGGCCCTTTGTGGCACTGTGCAGCAGCTGTGTGAGACAGCACAGACACATTATGCAAACACACAGACATCCAAACACGTTCCCACTCTTCAAACAAAACATGTTACACATTCACCCGTGGCTGTGTTTGGAGATATGATTCAAAAATATCAATGACAGTGGCGAGGCAGGCATATTTGCACAGGCAAATAACAGTCTCTACTGGGTGATCCCAGTACGCTGTAGGTACAACGCAACACAAGCATGTAAAAATGTGGTTAGGCATGAATCCAAACATTCAGGCATTATCAGAGCATGAATACTGATCTCATCTTCGATACTGTCAGTGAAAAATGGTTTTAATATGTTGAACATATCGTATCTAGCATTTTGTTTATTTAGTTTATTTTTCCGATTTTAAAGGGGCACTATGTAGTTTTGGAGAAGGAATTAAAACTTAGAATTTTAATATTTACAATAAGAAAAAGGTAATAATAAAAACTCAGAAATATTCATCTGATCCATAACTGAATAAACAAGCTGTTGTCAGAGGAACAGAAGGTCCCCGGAACACTGTTTGAGGCTAGAAAGGTGGCAGGGTCCGCCACATAGAAACAAAGGAAAATTAGTATGAATTTGTGTTGTCCTTTAAGGTCAGTTTTTCATTCAGTCATTAAGAAAGGGGGTTTGTTTGTTTAGGCATTAAAAAAGTCTTCAGTTAATGAAGATGATTAAAATGTCTTCCCCAAAACTACACAATGCACCTTTAACGCTGTTTCCGTCATGTTGTCATTAATAAAAATCATTAAAGAAGATGTTTCACTTATATTCCTGTTGGACTTCTGTTCATCTTACTATCCTGAACTTTTTTCCACAAGGATATGCAGCCTTGCTTTCTGTTTCACAAGCCCCGCCTCTGTCTCTCGGTCTATCGTGTTTACTTGGAGGCTGTGGCTTGTGTAAACCAAAGGCCAGTACACAGTGTGTTGGACCTCAGCCTGCGCCGAGAGGCCTCCGCTGACAGGAGAAGCAGCCGCTCAGTCCCTGAAAAACAGTAAACTGGACGAAAGGACAACGCTGACGCAGAATCACAACCGTGCAGGAGCAAACAAACGAGTCGAATTACCAAAATGAATCCAAGATGGAGGGGTGATTCAGGTCATTCTTAGAAAAATGTGAAAAATGAAATGCATCAGTGAGAGTGCTGATGTTTATCTTTCTGAATACCTACTAAGACCTTATTGTGAATAAGAGCTGTTCATGAACTGATACAAAAAATGGTTTAATATCCGTGTTTTAAGGATGACAGATGTATCGAGAGGCTAAAAGTTCATCATGGTGGACATATTTCTTCTTCAGTGCAGCCGTGGTTTTCCTATGCCTGCTGCATCTTTCCCTCCTTCTTTCTTTCTTTCTTTCTTTCCGCTAAGCATCACGTTGTAATGAATGAAAACTATCCCTCGCATTCGCACTCCGACATGCTGAGACTTACACCTGAAACTGCGACGAAACTCACGCACGCAGAGGGAAACTGTGACTCACACCCGTAATTACACAGTCAACGCGTGAGATCACGCCTCAGACTTCGCTGCCACAAACGCCGCAGTCGTAATGGTGCATCAGGTTTTGGTGCTCACGCCGACTGTCCCGTGGGAAGAAGGGCCATTCAGAAAACAATCACTGTGGAGGCCCTGAAGAGCAGCGTGGTTGAGCAGAACAGAAATAAATGCAATTTCATACCTTCATTTTTTCATTTTTAGTAACATTGCATGCAGACAAGTTTGTAATATTACCCCCGTTAATACTGTAAATATAAAAATTCTGAGTTTTAATTTCTTCTCCAAAATTATGTCGTGCCCCTTTAATGTTTTTCACATATATTAAAAAATGTTTGTGCTAATATGTGGGATAAATATTTGTTTTGTTTAAACAATACAACATTTACAGAGTGTAGCAATGCATTGTTTTTGAATATGTAGTGCAAGAAACAGTCCTATATTCAACATGGATATATACAGTATGTATCTCAAATATGACTTTAATATGTTTGTACCTAATGGTAATGTGAAAAAATGGCTCTGGGATACTTTGAAACAGTAGCTCGCAGTTTGGTGCAGTCGTATGCATATAATTAAATTATTTATTAGCTATAATATATATATATTCTATCATCTAAAGAGGAAAATCTGTTCGTAAGCATACCGGGCACATCGTACAGCTGAGATTTTACAAAAACAAAACAAAAAGGATGCTTCACTCTTGCAGGTTCTCCTCTTGTGATTTGCACTGTTCACACACGCAGCTACATTCAGGAACGTGTCCTGCTTGCACCTGTTCACACACGCCACGGCAATGCTGGAATAGGAGGAGCAGGAGGCTCCTGAGAGGGAGGAGGTGCAAATGTACCTGAGATGCTGGATGGACTAGTTTGGGGGGACGTGCTCGTCCCTGCAATGTGACCACTTCCGTTTACACTACAGCCGTGCATTTTCCCCGAAACGTACACAGACGTTTTTGAATTCAATAATACATCATAATCAAATTCTGTGTAAATATCTGTTGTCCTTTTTTAATGTTCTGTTAATAAATTAAATGTACAAATTGGGAATATGACCATATCAATAGACTAAATTATGTAATATGGGTGGAGAGTCAACTCACTTTACACAGTTTGACACAAAATACAATTCAAAGACATGGCAAAGTTTGGCTCCATTTCCAAGTGATATTTTCAAAATAAAATGTGATACAATTAACTGTAATCTATCCTTGTATATAATCAAATATCAGTCCATTCAAAGACAGGAAAGGTGCTATTTTAAGAGATAAGCAAGTCCTCAGCCTCACAAAGAACAAAATGTTCTCAGTTTTTTTGACACAACATATAAATGAAGCAGGGTCAAAATGAAACTAGTTGTTCAAAAAAACCTTAAAGTAAGAGTGTTTCACTTTAGAAATAACCAAACATGGTAGAAAGTGAAACCTTTTTGTCAATTCATAACAAGCTGTATATTTAGGTCACTATATCTACCACGTTGAGCTACACAGCATTATTGTTAAATGATAAATAGATACTGATTGATTGATTAAATGTTGAAATATTTGTAGTTTTAAGAAAGGAAATGGAGATATTTGAATAAAGATGATCATTTCTAATTAACTGGAAAAGATCTGTTGGAAGAGCTTTACCAGCTGTTTGGTACAAAATATTGACCAATAATCAATTTTAGGCTGGAGATAAAGAGAATACAGGATCAGGCCACAATGTACTGCATACTGTATATGTACCATTAGTTTTAGGTGTTGTTTGCACATATTGACGGTGGGGGGCGCTGTTACATCAAGTCATGAGTAGTTATTGTACAATGGAGTATTTCTGCTGCTTTCTCTCTCCCGTGAAGCCGATACATCAAACAAAAAACATACTATTCACAGTCATTTTAGATTTGATGACCTTTGTATCAGATAATTCTGCACTTGATAAAACTGCTCTGGCTCTTTAAACGCACCGCACGCCGCGTCCTCTGAGCATGCGCAGTAAGGCGGAACAACAGCCCCTATGAAAAACAACAACAATCACTACAGCAGGGCTAGGAAAAGAGATGGCCCCCTGAAGACCAGCACTTCTGGCCCTTATCACAGAAGTATTTTCAGCCCGACTGCTGCTATTTCCGCCGGAGCATTATATGTCGATGGTGCCGAGCCCATGAACTTGGCCAGTCAAAGCGGGGATGCTGGCGGAAGCCAGCTCCTGTTCGCCAACTTTAACCAGGACAACACGTAAGGCAGGGCCGGGGAGAGTGTCTGGGGATCCGATGGCCTGTCCTGTCAAGCTAGCTGACGTTAGCTAGCTCAGTGTGGACTTGTCTGGGCGTCTCACGGGTTGACAGGTCGCGGTGTGAAATAACCTGGATGTAGTTTCTCGCGTTAAAAATAGAAAGAAGAACCCATTAGTTTTATCGGTAGCTAATGAAAGTGTCCAGTTAACGGTAACGCTGTGTGCTAGCTCACCCGTCATTAGCATAGCCTTCTAGCTAACATGATGCTGTGGTACGAGGCTAACTTTAGCCACAATACACATGTAGGCTAGGTGTCATGTAACTTTGGAGTCAGGGCTGAGTTTTATTATGATCATCAATACACAGACTACAGACAGATAGAAGTTAATGATGTGTAATTTTGTTTGTTTTACTCAAAAGCTTTGCCTGGCTGATGTTCTTTGTAGGACTGACGCTGCAGTTAGAGGACTGAAATAATGCAGTAAAAGTCTTAAACTGGGTCAGTGTGTGTCTTGTAGACTGACCTCCACAAGACACGTAGCTGTATGCTGTTGTAGTGAGCGGAGAGGCAGTCCGCTGAATGTGCTGGTGACCACACAGGCTTGCTCTTATTGCAAAACAGCTCCAGTCGTGTGACCACTGTCACAGTCTGACTGCTGCCCACAGAAACACAGAGACCACAGCTATTACACTAACTTTCTAACTAACTAACCTTCCCGTGTCCACTTCGAAACGCCTCTGTGAGCTTTAATAACGACGCCAGAGCCAATGGTTTGTGTGTGTGTATGTGTTGCTGATGCAATGCTTGTTCACTGCTGTGTCTGTATGTGTTATTTACACAGGTCCTTAGCTGTTGGCACCAAATCAGGATACAAGTTTTTCTCCCTGTCCTCTGTGGACAAGTTGGAGCAGATATATGAATGTAGTAAGTAATGTCCAAAGCCTTCTCCACACAGTCACCCACAAGTGTGTAACATCCTTATGTTTGTGTAATGGGTCGTAAAGCTATGTTATATTACTGCTTGGTCATGTTATTTGAGCTATTGTGGTTTTGATGCATGCTGTCTAAACAGAACATAATCACTGCACCATTAGAGCGATGCTCTTACTTTAAATATTAATAAAGGTTCGTCAGCACTTTTCCCACGCTGATATACAATAACATCAACTTCTTCTCTTTATTGGATTTGCATAATTTATAGTATAATCTCTCAACGGTCTTATCACGCCTGTAAACTACCCATGTATGGTTAGTCAGGCTATACCATGTGATAGTTATGTTAATTTAAATAGCCGATGCAAAGCAGGCACAGGAGACTCATGTTGTACAGTCGGAGGAAGACGATGAGTGTTTTGGCCCTGTAAGTGCTGTTATCTATAATTCATGACCCCGGCTTTTGACCGATCCATTCATAAATACGTACAAAAACAAATTTCAGGTGCATTCAGGAACAACAAAATTCACTCAAAGATTACAGCAGCACCACAGTGGTCACCAACAGCAATTGTATTCTTCTGTGAGTCAGCTCACTGCTAAATGCGGTTATAATGTGACGCTTTAATGTGTGTGTGTATTCCTGCAGCGGACACGGAGGATGTGTGTATCGTGGAGCGTCTGTTCTCCAGCAGCCTGGTGGCCATCGTCAGCCTGAAGGCCCCCAGGAAGCTCAAAGTCTGTCACTTCAAGAAGGGAACCGAGATCTGCAACTACTCCTATTCCAACACCATACTGGCCGTCAAGCTCAACAGACAGGTAGGAGGAGAGGGCACGGAAACACCTCTCTGTCTGTCAGTCTGTCAATTTGGACAAATGTGCATAGTTACTTAGGTAATGAATGGTTGTCTAATAGGACTTTGCCTTTGACAGTGATGCTGATGTGTTGTGGTTCCTCTGCAGAGGCTGATCGTGTGTCTGGAGGAGTCGCTTTACATTCACAACATCCGAGACATGAAAGTGCTGCACACTATCAGAGAAACTCCACCTAATCCTTCAGGTGAGTGAAAAGAACAAGTAGCAATGTCTCAGTCTATCTAGGTGTATAGTAGGTTGTACAATAGTGAAATACCCATAGGATGAAAAACATTAAAGGGACAGTTCATGCCAAAATCCATATTTTTGCCTCATACCTGTGATGCTGTTTTTCCATCTAGATGGTTTTGGTGTGAGTAGCTGAGTTTTAGAGATATCAGTCTTTTGTTACTCAAGGTAATCCACAGACCTTAGTGTGAGCAGTTGCATATAAGGACTGTTTTCTTTCCGTATCACCACGCAGGAGGAAACGTGCATCTTCTCATGACAGTGCAGGATGTAAACATTAATGGCGTCCTCCTCGTCCGAGCTGTAATGTTAGCTCAGCTAGCTAGCCTCTCGTCCGTGAGACGATGCATGCTGCCTTATGTGTGGCGATACGGGAAGAAAATAGTTCCTGCTTGAAACTGCTCAGGTCTGCGGATTAAGTTACCGGGTCATTCTTCTGAGCTTCTTTTGAGTTTTTCAAATGTATTTTCCGGCGCCACAGGCTGAGTGCCATCTAGTCTTACTGTCTTATTATATTTGAGAGAAAGCAGATATCTCTATAGCTGATATTTCCCAAAGTGGGCAGCTCACTTGTATACAGTATACTGTGCACTGTGGATGTGACTTTCCTCTCTCTTTCATGTCTACCAGTTTATTTTTAGTTGAGAGTTAACTCCATTTTGTTTGCTGCTGCCCTGAAGGCTGAGATCTGTCTCTGCGATCTGAGTTGCTTCTGTCATATTTATATATTTAAAACATCCGCAGAACAAAACTCACCCACTCCTCTAGTCAGAACTATTAAATACATGTAGATCATTGTCGTTAGTGAGTCATTCTTTCACTTTCACTTGTCTTCAAGATCAGATAAATGTGCTTCTGTTGGCAACTGATTAATCTTTTTTTTCTCTGGCTTCTTTTTGTTCATTGGTTTATATCTGTGCTAATGTTTCTCCAGGACTGTGCGCCCTGTCCATCAGCAATGACAACTGTTATCTGGCCTACCCAGGCAGCGCTACGATAGGAGAGGTTCAGGTGTTTGACACAGTCAACCTGGTAGGTCAACACGACACAGTAAAGCTCGCTATCTTTCTTTGATAAAGCAGCCATTACCCATCTTGGTAACGCTCAAAAGGAGTACTATGTAGTTTCAGAGGGGAAGGGGAAGTTCAAATTCTTATTTTTTCCATAACTGAATAAACAAGCTGTTCTCAGAGGAAAATAAGGTCCCCAGAACACTGTTTGGAGCTAGAAAGGTGGCAGGGTCCGCCAAATATAAACAAAGTGAAACAGTATGAAACTGTGCTGTCCTTTAAGGTCAGTTTGTTTATTCAGTTTATTCAGTCATGAAAACAAAGTATCCTACAGTAACTGTTCTGTTGCGACCTCACTACTCTAACAGCCAGTGTTTCCTATCATCCGTCACTGTTCCTCACTGTTTTCCTCCCTCTGAAGCAGCACATCTCTAACTAGTGTCGGTATTTGTTTCCCAGCGAGCGGCTAATATGATTCCAGCCCACGACAGCCCATTAGCGGCTCTAGCTTTTGATGCCAGTGGAACCAAACTGGCCACAGCCTCAGAGAAGGTAAGACGGTTGGTGCACAGTGCGCTGGCCTCTGTGGGTTGTTTGTGTACGATTTTTGTTTTCCAGCTGAGCAAATTCAAATCAGTGTCGCTCCTTCCTCTCGTAGTTTTGTCATCCTCTGTGCATCTTTCACTTCCTCCTCAGGGCACAGTCATTCGTGTCTTCTCGATCCCAGAGGGACAGAAGCTCTTCGAGTTTCGAAGAGGAGTCAAAAGGTAAATTTGATGATTGATGTGGTGAAGTTTCTGATTTTTTTATAAAGCTAAGCTGGTCTACTGTGATGGACTGACTTGATTCTGTATGTTATCTCAGGTGTGTGAGCATCTGCTCACTGGCGTTCAGTATGGAAGGCTTGTACCTGTCGGCCTCCAGCAACACAGAGACGGTCCACATCTTCAAATTAGAGACGCAGAAGGAGAAATATGTGTACGTGCCTTTCTGTCTCTGTCCTGATATGTTAGATTTTAACAACCTCCTCAGGGTGAGGGTGTCCTGCCCATTTACAGACAGTTTGCTTCATAGTCCTCAGAGAAACACAGGCTTCTCACATTCTCTTTGTGTCTACAGGCCAGCGGAGGAGCCCACTACATGGGGAGGCTACCTGGGCAAGGTCCTGATGGCGTCCACCACCTACCTGCCGTCCCAGGTTACAGAAATGTTCACACAGGGGCGAGCCTTCGCCACCGTACGTCTGCCCTTCTGTGGACATAAGAACATCTGCGCCTTAGCTGTGTGAGTACAAACACACACATACCAACTATATGCAAGTCTACAGTATGTATGTACACACACAGCACTGTTTTTGTGTCTTTGGTGTTTGAAACACTATGAAACTGTTTGTAGAAGCATGACACGCCAGAAAAGAAAGAGAAAGTTAAATCAGATCTAATATGAATGACTCAAAGCCGTCTGCTCTCAGGGTCAGATTTACATACACAGACAGGTCATGCAAATGTGTCCTCTGCCTTTCAGTCCATCTGCTTGTATTGTTAACCCTGTGAACAGGGACTGTCCGCGAGCGCTTCCCACTGGCCGCGGGGAAATGTGTTAACATGATCCTGTTTAAATTTATCTTAAATAAAAACCAGAACAGCTAGAAGAGGAAGTCTGTTATACGTGCACGATGATGTCACAATGTCATGTGACGTACTTTGCAAGGCGTGGCGAGAACGCGCAGTGGCACCAGTGAGCGGGGGGAGGGGATGGCTGTCAGAGAGAGATTAAGAGAAGCAGTAGTTTGGAGCAAATATATATTTTGCAGTATTGATAAAAGCTGGATGGTAGATGTGAGAATATTGAGCATTTAAAGATTCTTCAAGAAATTATAACACAGTTCACAAAAATACCACTGCAGTGTTGCATTTCTATTCTAGTTGTACTCCGCTCATAAAAATTTCCATATCTCAAACACTGAAATAGTTGCGTTGTTAAAATAAGTTGTGGAGTGTTAAGAAATGCTTTAACTTTGTACAGTTTTACCAATGCTGCTCATGTCTGTAAATGGAGTCCTTCGATGAGAAAATGCAGCAGATCGTTTCTATATCCGAAGTGAACTGTTTCAGTCGTTGCATAACAACAGCACACAAGCCGTGGTAGCTAAATTTGGTGTTCAGTAAATCGGACGCTCTCCACGGACCACCGGGCTCTGAGATGTTAGTAAGTCTTTGTTTTTATTGTCTTAAATCAGGATTCAGAAGATTCCCAGGTTGTTGGTGGCGGCCGCTGACGGTTACCTGTATCTGTACAACCTGGATCCACAAGAGGGAGGGGAGTGCACACTTATGAAGCAGCACAGGTAACACACAGCACACACACACACACACACACACACACACACACAGACTGTTATGAGAGTGCAGAGTCAACAGCACAAACTGTTCCCGAGTCTCTGTCAGTAAGTCTCTGCTGTCACTGACTTCAGGTTAGACGGCAGCGCTGAGCCATCCAATGAGATCCTTGAGCAGGGGTCACATGACCGCCCACTTGTGGCCCAGACCTACAGTGCTGCAGTCACTAAAGGTATGTTGCACAAATGTTCACAACTCACATTTTATTTTACAGGTTTTTGTATAATTATACAAGAAATTCAAACCCAAGTTTAAAATTCATTCAGTTTTGACTGAAAACTTTATTCTGTTTACTACTATTACTTAAATTCTCCAATATTTTGAATTGTATGCTTGACTTTAGACAAATCTAACACTGGATTAAGAAATGAACTGTAAAATAAGAAGTTTTAGTGTTTCTTTGACATCATGTTGAAACAGAAATTCAGTAGTAAATTGCAAAACGAGTGTGGCAACTTCGGAGATTCAAATTTTTAGTAATTTTCAGGAAGTGAATTAAGGAAGAATTTTCATTTCCTTTTGACATGTGACCTGTTGTTGTTGCAGAATCTATGTGACCTTTGACCTCTTTTGTTTTCCTAGGTTACTGCGAGGAGCAGGGCGCCGTCGGAGGAGCGGGCCTGGAAGACGACCTCAACGACTTGCGCTTGGAGGAGGAGAACGAGCAACCGCCGCTCATCCTCGAAACCGACTGACTTGACGGACGGCTGTACCCACCAATCAGAGGGCTCCTCTGGTGCTGCTATGAACATGTGACACAAGGGGGGCAGGGGCAGGATCAAAGACTGGGGGTGTTTTTAAACGCTCAAAGTGTTCAAGAGCCTGTCTGTAAGTCTGTCTGTGCGTTTGTCTGTTCACATACATCTTATTCTCCCTCCCCCCTTCCTCCCGCGCTCCCTTTTCCCTCAGTTCCGCCTGCGCAGGCCCAACTGACGCTTTGCATGTACATGTGCCAACCGCTAAAAGACATGCTCCAATGTGAAAACGAGTATCTGTGAGTGTGTGCGTTGGATGTTTGATCAAAAACACAAAAAAAAAAAAAGAAAATGTAGCCGTGTCTTCACTTAAGACACACACACACTGACGCAAGCACTGTGTAAAACAAAAGTGATTGTGTAAGTGCCTCGCTGCCCGAGTGTCATGGTTTCTTCTGTTTTGAGAGGAGGATTCTGTTTTCATTGGCTTAATAAAAACCCATTTTCAGTTGTCCGATCTTAATCGAGGGTGTGTACTTATCTTTTTCCGACCCGTTTCCTCTCTCGCACACAGTCGCGCCGCCCCGAGAGGAGCGCGGCTCGACCTTTTCCCCTCCAAAGAACCATCTAGAAGCTTTTGGCATGAGGCAGAGGTGTTTGCGGACAAGAGTGTGTGTCTGTGCGCTTGTGCTGAGACCTCATCTGTGCGTATGTGTGTGTGCCGGGCATGTACATTAGCAAAACACTGAGTAATTAGCCTCCACGTGTCCCCCCCCCCCTCGCCCGCCTCACTTTTACCTCATCCAAACAGAGGCTCAGTGGACCTTCCTGCCCCTCCCCCTCCCCTCCTCAGGCCTGCAGTCATTGGTTGATTAAAACTCTGATATTAATGATCTTTTTTTCCTAAATCTAGATAACCAATCATAACCAATGATGTGTCATGCGTAAGAAAACATGCATGGTGTTGTTGACGTGGTACTTTGTCCATACATCGAAGACATTTTGGAAGGCAGTCTGGGGGTCAGCTGAGAAAGGCAGGAAGCTGCTTTACCTGTACTCTGTACATTACTAGACGTGGCGAGATATCACTGTACCGTACTGTCAGGTTATGACCGGGGGCTTTGAGATGTTACACTGTGGGCCGGTGGGCGTTTGGCCATCGAGGGAACTGTGGATTATATTTCGATTGATCTGGCGCTCAGGGCTGAGCCTCAACAACTGGTCCAGGATGCTGCATGATTCCCCATTAATCCTCTGGCGTCTGAAGCCGCTGAACAAGGATTAGTCACGGGATTTTGGAGTGTCAGGCATTTTCTAATGATTTTGTATAAAATGTGAAACGTTCATCTGAAACTAAAATGAAAATAAATTCCATGTTGATGTATGAGATAGGTGCCTTTTGTCCTTGTTGCACTACGGGAACTAATATTCATTAGGAAAAGCAGGTCGGACTGCTCGGCGAGAGAGCGAGTTGTATTTATATATATTGGCTAAGATAACTATAATGTTACTGTGCTTCGTCCCAGATTGAAGAACAATTTGAGCTGAAATGGTAAGTGCCTGTGATGGTTTTGCATTTTATTGCATCATAATCCTGCATCAATTTGCAAAATGTATATTATTTTTTATTTGTTACTGCCGCTTGGGGTCGGCTCAACAGGCTGTAAACGCCACACTGGCTTATCATCGAGTTGATATTGTTTGCCAACATGTACACATCCAGGAGTATTCATTTTACCGATACTGATAAGTCAACGGTCAATGTCACAGTTTTATATTTTAAGTAGAATCTGGTAACCTGTAGTTGATGCACACCTGAGGGTAGGAACTGTTCAGATGTGGTGAGCAGGATCATTTAATATATCAGAGCTCTCATGACATTTTATGATATTCAAAGCAGTAGACTAGATGTTTGGCTCTGTAGCCCTCACTGACTGGCTCTCACTGTGTGCAGCAGTATGATGTAATGAGTTGACCACAGCGTCTTTCGTCTTTCTGTAGAGAGGCCCTGTGTCGAAATCTAGCTGTCATGTCTTAATCACACCAGTTAATATTATGCGTGCATGGTGTATGTTAAATAAAACTGGTGCAACCAAATCATCACGAACCTCAGGTCGTTTTTCCACAGGCCCTCAACGGGGTTTCTGTTCGTGGTTGTATCGTTCTGGGCTTAAAATCTAAAGAGATGTACGTATGTGTTCTTTGAAGAATTCCACAGACCTTCCAGCTCATTTGCTCGTTCTTTATTAAGACTTTTGCAGCACACACACACACACTTTTTTCCACACGGGCATGAGCGACACACGCAGGTGGGCTCTCTGTCGTTGACGTGAGGGCACAGCTCCGCTCGCTCCTCCCTCCGGCGTCAGGACACCAACTGAGACCATGCAAGGCGCAGACACACACACACACACACACACACACACACATTAAACACACTCTCTTACACATACTAGAGCAAAGACTGTCGACACATACAGTACATTCAAGGCGCGCTGACAATAAGACGTACTTGGCGTGCAGGCTGAAACCGACGAGCGCAGGTTAAGTGACTCACCCTAAGACTATATTGATTAAGACTATTGGTGATGTTAAAGACTTGTTGAATTATTTAAGACTTTCGAAGGATCTGTCTGGGCCTCTTTAAGACTTTCTGTCTGGGTGCCTGAGCCCATACTTCCTCGGTCGGGCGTCCTCTGGAGGGCTGAACGGGTGTGTGTCACTCTGCGGGAAGACAAAGACACACTGAACAATGCTGTGTGTGTCAAAAATGATAATGTAAGTTAGATGAATTGTTTAAATGCCCACCTGCAAGCGATGTGTGTGTGTGTCTCTTTCCCCCCTCTACTCGTCCTGTCCTCCGCCGGTAGGCTTGCTGACCTGGACGATCTCCACCGAGGTGAAGCCCTTCGTGGCGGAGGCTCTGTTCCTCATCCTCATTTTATTCAAGGTCATTTCCGCCACCTCTGCACGCTCCTCGGCGTCGTCCAGCTCGTGGATAGTCTTCCTGTATTTAGACAGGCTGGTGTTGGCTTGCTCCTCCTACAGAGACACGAGAGGTTCATTTTAGTACGAAGGAAACACAAGTCGCTCTTTAATTTGTCTGCTTTTGAGGAATTGAAGGAAAGTGTCCTATTTTTTTAAAATTTTTAAATTGACACATTTTTGAACATTCTAGGCTCTAATGGGATCCAAGATGCATAATTAAAAGTGGCCTATTTTAAAGGTACTGTTCAACATTTGGGGAAATATTCTCATGGACTTTCTTCCGGACAGTTTGATGAGAAGATTTAGACCCACCTTGTCTGTCAGGGTTTCTCTGGGTTTGATCGTTTGGAATTGGGTTAGCGCGCAACTCGACAAGATACATCACGATCACTCGTCGTAGCCGCAGAAATGTTGACGTTATATCTTTAAATCCAGCGTCACCGCTGCTACTCACAGCGTCCTCTATCTGCCGCTTGTAGGATTTGAGCTTGTTCTGGAGTTTCTCCACCAGCTCCTGCATGCGCTGATTGGTCTTGTGGTCCTCCTCCGTCTGGAAGATCAGCTCCTTGAGTCGTCGCTCCCCCTTACGGAGGTTTTTCACCGTCTCCATGTGGCGCTTCTGCTCCTGGTCCAGCTCATTCTCCACCTCCCTGATCTAGAAGCAATACAAGTGAAGAATCAACACGATATGTGAATTAGACCTGGTGCCATGTAAATACTATTGCCTTCAAACCCATCGACCAGCCCGACTCCTCACCCTGTTCTCCAGTTTCTGGATGGTGCGTTTCCCGGCCTTCAGAGCCTGCTGCTCGGCCTCCTCCAGCTTCAGAGTGAGGTCTCTGAGGTTCTGCTCCTGGTTCTTCTTGATCTTTTCCAGGTGGGAGCTCCGGTCCTGCTCCTGACGAAGCTCCTCACACAGTCGCGTCGCCTTGAGGAAGACACGTTTGTCCATTCATTGACAATATGGCCATGAACTGACGGTTTAAATCTTCTCTGTGTCATGCATTTTATTCCCTGTACACTGTCATTTTTCATGCAGCTTACATCAGACACAGCCTTTTTGGCTCTCTCGTCAGCAGAGCGGAACTCTGAGATCAGCTCTTCGTGCTCACTGGACAGTCGGGTGAGGTCGGCCTCCAGTTTTCTCTTCAGGATGGTCAGACTTTGGTTCTAGATTGGGAGAAATTGATTAAATGAAAGTAAAGACAGCAGCAAGAAGCAACACTCAATTAAGACCAGGAATTAAGAATCCAGAAAAATGGGATTGTAAAACAAAAAAACGAATTCATGGTTGTCTCTGCCACCGACCTGCATGTTGATCTCACTGAACCTCTCCGTGGTGTCCACCAGCTCCTGCTCGATCTGTTTCCGGGCCCTCTCGGACGCCTCCAGGCCTCCTCTCAGCTCCTCCATCTCTCCCTGCATGAGGCACAGTCGTCTCTCCTGGAGGCTGTACTTCTCCCTCAGCTCGTCGTGCTGCCGGGCGTCCTCGTCCATCTGCACCTGCAGATCCTGGATGAGAGACGGGGGGGGGAGGGAGAGGATTACTGCTGCGGCGTGTACAAACTCGCATGGATTTTTTTTTAAGCACTTCCTCAAACAAAAGCTCCCACTTTGATCTGCTGCTGCAGCTTCTTCAGGGTCTTGACCAGCTCGGCGTTGTTCCTGTTGGCGTGCTCCAGCTGAATCTCCATCTCGTTCAGGTCTCCCTCCATCTTCTTCTTCATCCTCACCGCCTCGGCGCGACCTTTGGCCTCCGCCTCCAGGCTGGCCTGCAGCGACTCCACCGCGCGCACGTGGTTCTTTCTGGAGGAATGACACCGGCGAAGGGACGAGTTAATAATGAAACAAAGGTCAAGCTGCGAGGTGGAACGGGTACAACGTGTGCACTTGTGAATCCGTAGTTAATCAGTGATTTAATGGTTTACTTAAGGGGCGGTATGAAAGTTATTGTTGGGATAAGAAAAGGGGGAATTTTTGTTTTTGGTCTTGTTTTTTTAGTAGGATTGGTTTGAAAGGACAGAAAAGGATGTTTACTGTCCACACGCCCCAGGTTTATATTTGATTTAACCCTTTTCTAGCAGATGTACTGCAAAGAAAATGGCATTTTTGTGCTCTGAATAACTGAATGATGAATGTGAGAAGGGAAAAATATCCAGCATGGCTCCGTTTTCATCATATCATGACTGCTTCAAATGAATTTGCTTGCATTTACATATTAAGCTTGAAATCAGGGTTGAGTTGAGACATTTAATTTTAGTCTCACTCATCAGTAACCCTGGGGAGAAATCAAACATAAGGCTCCCACTCCAGTAATTTGTACACAGTCATTAAATTCATGATAAAATCTTTACTTCCTTATATGATCCTGAAACTTAAAAAAGTCAACGCTCAACTGTTTTCTGTGTTTTTGATGTTCGTCTTTCGTCTGTCCATGTGTGTACACTCTTTCTCTAACCTCGTGACCTCAAACTCTTCCTCCTTCTCGTGGATTCTGCGGTCGATGTCGGCCTTGACCTGAGCGAGCTCCAGCTGGACACGTACCAGTCTACCTTCCTCCACCTAAACACACAGAGACACACACACACACATACGCATATTTTGACAACCGGACTATAGACAGCAGTGCTGTGGGCGGAAGCAAATGTCCCTTGTTTCTCATATTGTCATACAGTCAGATTTCACACATGCTTCTTTCTCGCTGTACCTCCAGTGAAGCTTCGGCCTCCTCCAGAGCCAGCTGCAGCTCCTCCTTCTCCACCTCCAGCTTCTTCCTCGCCTTCTGCAGCTCGTGGACGCTGCGTCCTCCTTCCCCGAGCTGGTCCACCAACTCCTTGATCTCCTCTGTGGTGGGGAGAGAGGGCTCAGTATCATCATCCTCCTTCTAGGATACCACCCCCTCCTTCACACAGCCTGCACGCAGCAGTTCGAGGCTACCTGAGAGGGTTTTGTTCTCCTTGCGGACGGTCTCTATGTGATCCTGGCTCTCCTCGTAGGCCGTCCTCAGCTTGTAGAGCTCCGTCATGTAGGTGCGGCTCTCCTTCTGGCTGTTGTCCAGTTCCAGCTGCAGCTCCTCGTTCTTCTGGCTCCATTCGGCCGCCAGCTTGTCGAAAACTCGTTGCTTCTTATCCAGAGCTGCTGCAGCGGCGTTGGACTGGACGAACAAACGCAGACCGTAAGCAAATTACCGTCCCTTTTGTGATCTCAGAATCACTGTTGCATTCATTTATCTGCCTGCGTGAGTGTTTGTGTGTTACCCTCTCCAGGTCTATGGTGAGGTCCTCCACCTCTCCCTGCAGCCTCTGCTTGACCTTCTCCAAGCTGGCAGCTCGGGCCTGGGCCGCCTCTGCTGCCTCCTCGGCCTCCTGGAGACGCGCTGCGAGTTTGCGCCTGGAGAGGAGTGGGTGGATGGAGAGAGAGACGGAGTAGTATTGACAACCTCCATGTTTCATTCACGCACAAGACATATAAGATATAAAACACTTTCGGCTCTGCTGTGTTTGTCTCGCTCCATTCCACCTACTTGGTCTCCTCCAGCTCCTCGGTGCGGTGGATGGCGTCCGTCTCGTACTTGCTCCTCCAGGAGGTGACGTCGGCGTTGAGCTTGGACACGAGGCGCTGCAGCTCCCCGCGGCCTTCCGATTCCTCCTCCAGCTGCTCTTTGAGCAGGGAGAGGTCATGGCGGGCGTTGGCCAGGGACACCACTGCTGCGTTCCGACCCTGCAGAGGAGAGGGGGAAGCATTTTATGTGCAAGTTTTAAAGGCAGCGAAAGGAAAACTTCAGAGACTAAAAGTGGACAAATAGTCAGCTAAAGATCAGAAAAAGCGTAGTCGTTGTGCCCATGAGCAAGGCACCTAGTGTCATTCCTGTGGCCTAAGTAGGAAGCTCTCACCTGGGAAAATATGTGAGAATATCACACATTCCCTCAAAGTAAAGGTCAAATGAAATAATCTTTGTGTGTGTGTGTGTGTGTGTGTGTGTGTGTGTGTGTGTGTGTGTGTGTGTGTGTGTGTGTGTGTGTGTGTGTGTGTGTGTGTGTGTGTGTGTGTGTGTGTGTGTTGACCTGTACCTGGTTCTCCTCCTCAAACTGCCGCTTGAGCTCATCGATCTGCAAGGTGAGGGAGGCCTTCAGCCTGGTCGCCTGGGTCAGCTTACTCTGCACGCCCTCCAGCTCCCTGCTCAGGTCATTGTTCTCCGCTACACACACACACACACACACACACACACACACACACACAAAAGGAACAAACTGTCAAAAAACAAAAAAACACACAGACAAAGACACAGTGTTTGTGGACATCCATGTGCGTGTCTTTACCAGTCAGGTGGATTTTGGCGGTGCTGAGCTCCGTCTGAGTGCGCTCCATCTCTGCCAGGCGAGCGTTGGCCTCCGCCAGGTTGTCCTCCAGCTTATGGGCGTGGGCCTCAGAGTTCATCTACATGCAAAAGCAGGAGTTCGTATCAGTCATGAGTCACGTCTGATGTGTTTTCTTCGAGTTAATCACTCAAGATTTAGTCTGCACCTTCGCTTTCTGTATGGTCTCCATGGTGACGTTGAGATCTTCGATCTCCACCCTCATGCTCTGCTTGTCCTTCTCCAGTTTCACTTTCAGCCTGGTCAGGTTCTCCAGCTGCTCCCCCAGCTCTGCCATCGCATCCGAGTGCTTCTTCCTCAGCGCCGCTGCGGTGGCCTCTGATTGGAGCACTGCCTCCTCCAGCTCCCGCCTCAGCTTCAGCAGGTCCGTCTCCCGCTTCCTGTTCTGCTCAATCTAAACCGGTCAGCCACAGACAGAGTTGCACTTTAAAGTTTTCTGACCAAAACAAAAATGGTCAAAGATGAGGTCGATCGACAGCTGTCAGTCACAGTCACCTGGGCGACAGTGGCTCCTCCTGCCTCTTCCAGCCTATCACTGAGGTCCTCAAGATCTCGTGAAAGCTCCGCCCTCTGCTTCTCCACCTGTCAGAGAGCAGACAGACAGCAAACTCTAATCTCTAACTGCAATAACAACAATAGATGTCATTTTTTGTGGTGAGCATTTTTCACAATTTGTTGACACTTTACAGACTAAACTAAAAGACTTAAACTAAAGTAATTAGCAGTTTATTATTCATATATAATGAATTAGTTGCAGTGTGCAGCATGTGATTACATAATTGTGGTGCAGCAGGTTCGGACTACAGTAGCCTGTTTGAATGAGGTCATTATGGACCGGAGCTGTACCTTGGCTCTCATGGCTCGTTCTGCTTCCAGCTCCTCCTCCAGCTCCTCGATGCGGCCCTGAGAGGAACCACGCGAACGAAAATAAAATCACATCTTTAAAACCAAACGTTTATTATTCTCATTTACTTCCTCTACTCCTCAGTTTCACCCAAATGCCAAACCTTAAATTCACACTCACGCTCTGTCGGCTTTTCCCCACACAGTCATCTGTTATCTCACATTTACATCCCATCATCCTTTCCTTTTCATTTCAACGCAACATTCATCACCTGACATTTAACGCTGCTCATAAAATGCCAGGCTCACTGCACTGAATGCACCAATATCAGGGGCCCAACACTTTAAATTTCAAAATGAACATGTATGTAATCAAGACAACTACAGAAATATAATCCACTGTTTGTTTTTAGCTCCAAAATAAAAATGGTTTTGTAACTGGGAATCGTAATGAGAATCATACCACAACAGTCTGGACCACTAGATGCACAGCTAACTGAGCTAACTAGCTAACAGCCGCTACAGTTAGCAGTAGTCAGTGGTTACTCTTGTGATATACTGCCCCTATATTATTTGAATAAATTTGACAAGCAGGTGATTCTTACATTAGTTTTGAACAAATGTATATTTGACTTGATAGTGTTGCTTTAAGCAAAGTCACGGGGATCATGGAAGTCGCTAGTTGATCATGAATGTCCGTACAATAATAGCTCTGCACATAGCTGGTTGACTTAACTGATTAACACATCTTAAACCACAGAAGAAGACACAGAATCAGCGAGTGTAGTCGTTTGTACCTGGTGCTCTTTGAGCTTGCGGCTGAGCATGGAGCTGAGAGACTGTTCGTCCTCCAGCTTCGAGTTCATGTTGTTGATCTCAAAGTCTCTCCTGGATGAACACACACACACACACACACACACACACATACAGCAGACGAGGATCATTATGTACAAGAGTGTGAGGAGCGCACACAGATGTATTGCTACTGTACTGTATTAGTTTGTTTTGTATGTTATGAGAAGTCAAGATACTTTTGAAGCTTTATTGAACTTGTCAGCTTCAGTCAGAAGCGTGTGTGTGTGTGTGTGTGTGTGTGTGTGTGTGTGTGTGTGTGTGTGTGTGTGTGTGTGTCCGTGTCTCTCACTTCTTGATGACTTCCTCCAGGTCGAGCTTAGCGTTCTCCATCTCGTTCAGGTTCTCTATGGTCATCTTCAGGTCTCCCTCTGCCTTCCTTCTCGCTTTCTCCACCTCCGCCCTGATCCTCTTCTCCTGCTCCCAGCTGTCCTCCAGCTACACACACACACACCCACACACAGAAACATATCGTACATTCAGCCGTTGGCCTGATAATCAAAAGTCATAAGTTCAGGCAGGTCTTTCTGTTTGTACCTCATTCACTTGGTTGTTGAGCTTGCTGTTGGTCTTGGTCAGATGGTTAACTCTGTCTTCTTCTGTTTGCAGATCATCCAGAGTTTTCTGATTAAATGATAAAAGTACATAGTTTATGTTTACGGATGTTGTCATGTGTGCGTGTCCACTTTCACACATGTGTGTCTATTTGTCTACCTGTTGCAGCTCCTCCAGAGCTCTCTTCTCCTTCTGCAGTTTGCCGATCTGGTCGTCTCTCTGACTCAGGTCGCCTGTCAGAGTTCGTACCTTGAAGTCCAGGCCCTAAACACACCATTCAACAGAGACTCAGTGATAAAATCTAACGTTCTACATCTAATATCCTGTTTTTCTGTCCATCAAACCACACGAAATAGACAATATTTCCACTCCTCCTCCTCCTCTCTACCTGTTTCTCTTTCTCAGTCCTGGCCAGTGTGGACTCCAGAGACTCCAGGTCTCTCTTCAGCTCGGTCAGCTCCCCCTCCAGCTGCCTCCTCTGGCCGTGGAGGGAGGCTGTGTTGCCTTCCTCTTCCTCCAGGCGCTCACGTAGATCCTAAATTCAGTTATTTTAGACACAGGACAGTTTTTCCAGCTGTTTCTAGGACATCTAACCCTCTTAAAGGACTTATTATCAAATTTCACAAATATCACAGATTCTTAACAAGATCATCTGGTATTGTTCAAGCTTCAGGCATTATGCATGTAATATTGTCAGCCATCACTTATACTATTAGACTGTAATTGTTCTGGATTGTCTGCAACACTACTTGTTAAAACTGCAGAAATCCAGGCTGCTGCTGCCGCATTAGGAGGAATTCTATTGTTAAATACTGTATTATAACAAATTATATGTATATATATATATATATATATGTATACACATATATATATAATATGGTATGGTTTATCTGTAACCATCTGTTACCTGCAATGACTCCTCCAGCTGGACCTTTTGGTGCATCAGTTGGGTGGCGCGCTCCTCAGCATCACTCAGTGTGTCTTGCTCCTGTGGCAAGACAAGCAGATAAAGTGTGTAAAGTTGTGTGTGTTACAGCTCTGGCTTTCATAATGTGTATATATTTATGTGCCATGTGTCAACCCAAATGCATTTTAAGGAAAGTATTTAATTAGATTTCTTAGCCACAGTCTGTGCCTCTCTTGTATTAAAATGTCATTAAAGGCACAGAGCTACGCATCTATTAAAAGAAGAGAAAAAAACTAAGGTTTTTGATAAAAAACAAAGTTGTTGTGCTCGTCTACACGTCTAAACATATACAAGGAAATAATCTGGAATAAAGCAGCACTCCTCCTGACAAATCCTGAGCTCAATCAGGGCTGTCTGAGAAATACTTATTTCAGAAGGAAGGAGAGTTAAGTAAATAGCTTCAGAACAGCAGTATGTGTTGTTTCAAGACCTTATGGGCTAGATTATATCTATTTTTCGGAATAACTGATTCTAAGCACCATGACTGGACTGGAATGTAACGTTACTAGAAGAGAGACACAAACTAGGGCCAGAGATTTCTATCTTCCTTTATACCAAACTATATCAAATGAACAAGAAAAACAGAGGATTTAAACTCTCTCTTTCTTGAATTCTTGCAAAAGTATAATATAGCATTTATTCACACAAGCGTCAGCTGAGTAAACTGTGTGCAGATGACATAAACTTACTGCAGCCAGTGCCAGGGAAAGGTCTTTCTTCTCCTGCGAAAGAGTGGCCATCTTCCCCTCCAGAGCTTTGATTTTACCCTCCAGCTCTTTGACCTTCTCCACGGCCTCCCTCAGCTCCTCTTCCTTCGCCTTGAAGATCTCCTCCTGACGGGCGACCATCAGCAGGGGCTTCACCTGCAGGAGCCGAGGCAAGACATACGATGATGGTGGTGACAGAGATGGTGATGATGTATCATTTGACATGAGATTAAAATTCAGCATTTCACCTTATTGTAGAGTTTCCACCACCCCCAGTAGCGTAACTGAAGGAACTTCCTCACATTGCGCTGGATGGCCATCAGTGCAATTCTGCATCACACACACATAAATGCAGACACATTATTGTTGCTTACAAGCATGCATTGAATACAGCATCTCTGTGACCCAGCTGTCATGACGGAAAACACATTTTGTGTACACACACACACACACTGACCGTCTGTCCACCATCTTCTTGAACTCGATCCTCATCAGAGTTCCTCTGAGCTGAGCCTGCAGCATGGTGATGATCTTCACCAGCCGCTCGTCGCGCATGTCCTCCAGCTTCGCCAGGATGCCTGCACGGAAAAACACCTGCCGAGGAAAACACAGAGATAATTCTGTGCGCAACTGAGTTCGTTTTATATGAGTTACATGTAGGGAATGCAATATGTCAGGTATATTTGCCATTTTTTAACTAAAACACCCATTATCACCACTTTAAATGTCTTATAAACATAATCACACATGTTTTCCAATATTTATTATAAGAGTAAATGTAGGAAATATACGTGATATGAGAAGATGTTGGCATATAGTCTTTACACATACAGTATCTAAATTCTAATATATAAAAATCGTATTTAATTTGTGCAATAACAGGTATTATTTAATTATTGTGTTCTAGGCCGATCACAACAGCGGTGTACCTTGGTGTGGCCGATGCGGTACTCCATATTATCCAGGCCAACTGAACTCAGGAGCAACTCAGAGGCCTTCTTGTTGTCGACGAATCCCTTGGGGATGACGTTGGGGTTGAGGATGTAGTACCTACGAAACAGCAGGAGGAGGAAGAGAATGAGAAGAGATGAATGTGGACAGTGAAATGATGAAAATAGAAAAGTAAGGGCAGACAAAGTGAGATAAGAGGAACGGGGGATGAAAGATAGGAGGTACAAGGGGGGAAGAGGAGACAATGAGGGGGAGGAGGACCATCAAGATCATGGACATATTAATGCTGATAAATAACATAACAAGATGAACATGGGAGGAAAGGGAGTCCGACCTTTGTTTGAACTCTGGGTACTGTAGTCTGTTGGGGAATCCCTTCCTGCAGATACGGATCCCCTCCAGCACGCCGTTACACGCTAACTGGTGTAGGATCAGATGGTTATCTGTCACACCTTTGTGACGTGAAAGAGAGAAGAATGTGATCGTCATCGGCATCATACAGTTCCAAAACCTTTCTTAACATAGTGAACACATTTTTCACCCACTGACCTGACTTCTTGAACTCGTTGGGCACGATGCAGCGGACAAAGTGAGGAGCAGTGCTTCGCAGGGTGCTCATCAGCTTGTTCAGTTGTTCCTGTTGTGCATAAGTAATATAATTATTTATACCTGAGATTATGAACATAGGTTTTGATTCACTGGGGTCTCCAACCTGCAAGTTGCTCTTTAAACTTTACATGAGGTATGACGTACACATTACTTTAAAGATTTTTGGCATTTTGGTAAATATGCTTATCCACTTTCTGGTGAAGAATTGGATATGAAGATCAATACCAGTCTCGTCTGTGCCTGTCTGCTAAACATAAGGCTACAGGAAGCATCTGATTAGCTTATCTTAGCATAAACAAAGTGTAATACCAACATTTTATGAGGGGTTTAACAAGAGAATAGCTGTTTCCCTGTTTCCAGCTTTTATCTTAAGCTAAGCTAAGCTAACCAATGTGTGAAAGCACCCCTGTGTGTCTGTGTGACGCACTCTGTAGAAGTTGGAGACGGTTTGAAAGGAGGACCCTTTCTTCTGCTTCTTGGCCCCTGCGGCGGCCTCCTCCTCTTTGAAGAGCAGAGCCAGCAGAGGCAGGGAGGACTTCTGGAAGAGTCCCACCACCGTCTCGTTCAGGGGGTCTTTGTTCTTCTCCAGCCAGCCAGTGATGTTGTAGCCCACCTGTGAGGGGCACAAGCAGCTTAAACAGCACCCATCTACACACCTTACTTTTCATTCAGAGATATGAATTACTTTGTCGACAGAGGTAAAGAAGATTTTACACGTAATTGCAGATGATGTGAAGAAGCAAAGGCGCTACTTTTTCAGCTAAAACACAAACATCTCCCATCTCTTCCCGTCTCTATCTGGGTATTTGTGTGTTTTCCAGCCACTAACACTGTCATGTCAAATGCTACTCACAGTGCCGGCATAGTGCACAAGTTCAAAGTGGGCCTCGGGTCCTTTCTTCCCCCCTTTCGGCTTGAGGAAGTTGGAAGACTTGCCCAGGTGGTTGTCGTACAGAGCTGCCTTGAAGGTCGCGTCTGTCGCCTTCGGAAACACACACTGCTCCTCCAGGATGGAGAAAATGCCCATGGGCTACAGAGGAGACGGAGATAAGGAGGGAGAAATACAAAAATTAAATGTGAGTGTTTGTGCACTTTATGCCCTCTGAGTGCGTGTGTCCCTGTGTGTGTGTGTCTGTGTGTGTGTTACCCTCTCCAGCAGGTCGATGCAGGCCTGCAGGTCCAGGCCGAAGTCGATGAACACCCAGTCGATACCCTCCTTCTTGTACTCCTCCTGCTCCAGCACAAACATGTGGTGGTTGAAGAACTGCTGCAGCTTCTCATTAGTGAAGTTGATGCACAGCTGCTCAAAGCTGTTGAGCTGGGGATGAAAGGCCGAGTTGGATCACAGCACGACGAGATAACATGATCGCAGCTCACCTGGTGAATCTATTCGTCATCACCTCACCTCAAAGATCTCAAACCCAGCGATGTCCAGCACTCCGATGAAGTACTGCCGCTGCATCTTGGTGTCCAGGGTCCGATTGATGCGGGTCACCATCCACTTGAACATGCGGTCGTAGATGGCCTTTGCCAGAGCCCCGATGGAGTACACACACTGGTCCTGGTTCTGACCTGACATTTCAAATTTGAATATTTTAATGGTGGACGAGTGCATCGTCTAACCTGGTTGAACAGCCTTTGTTTACAAGAGCAGTAATTGATAGGATAGTTAATTATTTAAATGATCTGAATAATGTCTTTTTTTAATACCTTTGGTCACAAACTCGTTGCCGACCTTGACCCTGGGGCGTGTTATGCCCTTCTGCAGCTCCCCAGAGTTGATGGCCATGAGGTGGGCGACTTTGTCAGCCACTTTAAGAAGGGAAGGAGAGAGGGAACGAGGAATTAATGAATTGATTATAACAATGTCGCGTAGCACATGCTGGGAAATGTGTCCTAACGGACGGCATGGATGAGATGGAAATTGATGAAAGGAAAAAAACAATAAACAGAGTTTGAAATATATGAGCTGTGACACCAGAATGAGAGAGAGAGAGAGAGAGAGAGAGGTGGACTTTGATACCCTCAGTGGTATCCACATCAGCCTGTTCCTCTCTGGGTTTCTGTTTGAACTTCATGTTGCCAAAGTGCATTATGCCTCCAGTCAGCTTGTACACGCTCATCTTCTCCTCAGGGGTGAAGCCCAGGACATCAAAGGCTTCCTGTGGATACACGAGCACAGAGAAAGACAGACAGAGAGGACAGAGACGAGAGTAGCAGCGCTGCACAAAGAGAAGCAACAGCACCATCAGCTGGCCGATGCATTTTTGAAATCTTTTCTTTGGATATGCAAAGCAGTGATTCTGTCTTTGTTGCTGATTTAGAATGAAAGAAAAGCATTAATGAGAGAGAAAGGCAATTAACTCACATCAGTGAGCATCAGTTCTTCCCCGTCGTCCATGTTGTCCACCACAGTGACTCCCTGACACACCCACGCATACTGTTTGGGGTCTGGCCTCAGCAGCAGAGCCTCTGGAAGACACAGATACACACATCATTAAAAAACAATGATTGATTGTTACTTTGAAAGAAACCCCCACTGTAAATACTGGAAAAATATTGAATTATTACCAACAAAGAGAATTTTTTTGACCAGTGGTACCCAACTTTTTTTTTCTATTGTACCTCCACAGCCCCGTCAGATGAACTCAAGTTCACTAACACCACTAGACATGTTGTAAATGTCTTCTTTTACATTAATGTCAACTGGATGTTATTTACCTCTGTTTACTCTTTTTTCATACCATTGAACTGTTAACATTTAGGTGAAGTTTCCATTTGTGCGACTAGCGGCAGAAACTAGAAGTTTCTACTTGCCAGCTTTAAGTTAACAATTTCAACTGTTTATCCCTTATTAGCTGTAATCCAATAGTTTTAGCTAGCTACTTTAACTATAATCCACTACTTTTAGCTTTTTCATTATTTAACCACCAGCTTTAGCAAACTACTTCAACTATAACCCTCTACTTCAGGCTTTTCATCATTTTTACACTAGTTTTATCTAGCTACTTCGGCCGTACCCACTAGTTAAGATAGCTCTTTCAGCTTTAATCCACTACTTTGAGCTAACTAGGGATAACATCGTTATGTTAGCTGTATTTCGGTCTAGGCTACTTTTAGCTAATTTATTTCATCCATTTATCCACCACAGCAAACTACTTCCACTCTTTATCCATAACTTTTAGCTAACTAGCTAGTTCAACTGTTTAAATGTGCTTTATTTCAACCATTTATCCACTGTTAGCAAACTGTTTAAACATCTCTGCTCGTTTGCTAACCATGTACTTAGGCTAGGCTACTCTCAGTCATGAAAAGTGTTTGTTTTTTTAGTTTCCATTTCTTCAAATTAGCTGAAACTCAACAGTCTTTCCACATACCTCCTGGCAACCGCAGAAGTAGGCTTCACCCCTGGGCTACAAGCACCGCTGGCTAGACCGCTGTATGCTGTTGATTCCAGGTTTAATATTTAAGAATGAACTTCAAGCAACGCAGTCTTCTCAAAACTGTGTGTGACCAGACTCTTAAACAATCCCACCCTTCTCAACATCCACTGACATCCATGGAAACAAGTGTGTCATCTTAATCTCTAAAACAATTGATTGTAAATTGTCCTTCTCCCAGATGTGGAGGAAACGGAGGGCAAAATTTTAGCATTCATTAATCTGATGGTAAATCAGTAAGGTGTCTCCAGCAGTGATAAGGATCTGTAGTTCAACTATATTTCCATATTAACTGATGTCATTGCAGCAATATGTGTCTCACCCATGAGCTCTGGCTTCCTCCCAGACAGGAGCTGGTAGAAGATATGGTATCCTCTCTCAGCAGCCTGCTGGGAAATCACTCTTGATTTCTCTAGAAGATCTGATGCACACACACACAGCACACGACAAACAGGATTAAAGAATTGTAATTGAAGTCTTTTCACAACTAACGACAATATTTTATTCGATGAAACATAGTTAGTAAAAACCAGGAACTGGTATTTTGAATTTGTACAAAAGAAAATGCACTCACAGCTCTCGATGTCAGCACCAGCCAGCTTAGCCGTCGGCCCAAAGTGGATGCGGATGAACTTTCCCTGAAATGACACACAGGCCACATATTATTCTCTCAGATGTGTTTATTTCATTTTTATTTCACAATGTAAAAAAAAAAACTGGATGAACTATTTTTTTTTGCATATGTGTCCCTACAAAGCGCGAGGAGTTGTTGTTCCTGATGGTCTTGGCGTTGCCAAATGCCTCTAGCACCGGGTTAGCCTGAATGATCTGGTCCTCCAGGGTGCCCTGAGAGAAGAGAAGAGAAGAGAAGAGAAGAGAAGAGAAGAGAAGAGAAGAGAAGAGAAGAGAAGAGTATATGATTTTCTAAGACAAGAAAAGCAACTTACGAAATCACGTCCATACATACACAAACACACACTTGCCTTGGAGTCTGAGGTTTTGCTCCCAGTGGCTCCAACATTGGCAAAGTACTGGATGACTTTTTTAGTGTTTTCAGTCTTGCCTGCACCAGATTCTCCACTGAAGGAGTAACAACAATGAGGGATTAATAATTGTGAGACTTGCAGGATACACTGAGTACATTCGTAAACAAAAAAAACATGTCCTTACGTGATCAGCATAGACTGGTTCTCGTGCTCTGCGTCGACGGGACATAAAGAGGGCAGGAGAGAAACAGGGAGCGTGTGAGAGACAAGAATAATTACTGCTGATTTCCCTCTGAGCAGATCAGAGGACTGCTGATGTTGTCTGTCAGCAGTACTAACAGCACAGACAGCTGTCAGCTCTCCCCTGATGCCATATAATGGCTTCAAATATTTTTCTACTCCCTGAACAAATCATCACACGCCACACTGATTGCATACTTCCAGCAACTGCCCCACTCCCATTTTCCACATAATGACTTTCAAACCACTCTCAAGGGGGGTCATCCCAAATCACCGCATACCACATGCATGCTTACCTCTCCCCACCGCCAGCTCTGCCTCCCTCCCCTCACCCAACAATGACCTATGTCTGATGAAAATGTTTTACCCTCCACACCGTGCCCTTGCCCTCTCCTCACCCATCAGCATGTCGTGGTAGGCGTTGTCAGAGATGGAGAAGAGGTGAGGAGGAGCTTCGTTGCGCTTCTTCCCCTTGTATACCTGGGCCACCTTGGCTCCGTAGATGGGCAGCCATTTGTACGGGTTGATCGTCACGCAGAAGAGGCCGGAGTAGGTCTGGAAGTGGAAAGGAGCGTACGAAGAGGTTTGAAGGATGCATCGGGATGGAATGGTTGACAAGATCGGTAATGTGAGCTTGGAAATGCTAATGAGAAGTCTGGTGCTGTTAAGGAAAACTCCTCAATTTGATATATGAATATATATGTGTAATGTTAAATACAGCCGAGGAGTTGTTGTGAAAAAAGTGCTATGTTACATCCATTTTCCACACTTAATTGCTTCTATTAGTGATTTCCTTCACTGTAAAATCTGACAAAGGGACTTTAGCTGGTACAACTTAAATTTGATAGTCTACTTTACTTCATTATTCCGAGGTTACTGGTTTCCTGCCTTTTTTTAAGTTACATTTTAAGATTTACAGTGTACTTTACACGTAATGGCCTTTAAAGGGGGTTACCACTTATTTAGTATTAGGCCAGACCATCGAGTTTGGGACTTGTAAGAGACAGATAACAAAAGAACATGGTCAAAATTGAAGCAGCAGAGGCCAAGATATTCTGAACCTTTAGTTCCTAGTGTTGGATCCTACATTTCCCATAATGCAACCAACAGCATCTTTTAATTTGACTCACCCTTCTTGGTAAACCCCTTTGTATTTTGTAACTCTGGCTTCTCTTACAAAATATATAGTCACCAAGGCCAATCCCAGATAACCCCAATGACATCATTATGACATCATCAGGGTTATTTTCTCAGGCTTGGCAAATCTTCCCAAGAGCTGCAGAAGATATTATACAACTGTGTTAACAGCCGTCCTTGAGGTGTGATATAAACAAGGTTTTGAGTAGGTTTTTGCGGCGCTGCAAGGTCTTCGCTGTTGATTAACCCAGGCTTACATAGATCCTCATGCTGACGTAGCGGCTACGCAGGTTTTCCAAGACGCTGGCCTCGTTCAGGAAAGTGAGGTTGGCCATGTCGCTGGCCTGGAAGAACTTCGGAGGGTTCATCTGCTGAACATCGTCCATCTTCACGGTCACGGTCTGATCAAAAAGCGGGATGATCACTCAATCAGTTCGTCAACATGAATTCCACTTTATACAAATGAGAGTATGCAAAAAAACAATTAGCTTTAGTGTTGCTCTTACAGTATTCTTGGTAGTCTTGACGGTGACTTTGTCCCCATCTTCAGACTGAATCTCCCCGGCGACGAAAGCCTCCTTCTCATCTTTGATCCAGCAGGAGCGCTTGATGTCGTATGGTTTATTCATGGCATCCAGGCGCTCCTTCTCTGAGGGAACCAGGAACGGCATGGGGTCCACATCATCCCCGCACTCCCCTTTATACGCACCCGGCATGGCTGCTGCTGCTGCTGCTGCTGCCACCAACAAACACCGACCAACTGACCAGCTCGCTCACCTTCTGGCTGCTGCAAAGAGAGGCTGAGCAATGGAGAGACGGCAGAAATTTAGAGGAAGGACGTTGGCCATTAGTTAATAAGATCCAATATTTGCCTCAAATACTCACCAATGCAGTCGGCGGAGGTACGCTCAGGAGGAATACGGGTTTGTGAGATGAGGCCATGCCGTTTTATATCAGACCGTCTCCTCCCTGATATGGTCACAACTCTAAAATCAGCCATCACCCCAAGGCCTCATCCCTCTGATCTGCCTGGCAGCACGGGATCTGGGAGTTCTTCAATCTTCCGCCGTCCATTTAGGGTTTCCGTGGAAAAATGCCATCACACAGGCTGAAACCATCTCCTCGCCCCATCGCTCGAAAATAGATAGATATTCCTCATCCCTCCGGCCTTCCACACCTCGAGTTCCATCCCTATTGTCCGTATACGACCGGGTGTGCAAGTCACGTCTTGAAAAAGTAGATACATCGACTGATTGCTGAGGCTTGAGTTTGGTTTCAGGCCACAAAGGAAGGAGTTTGGCTCAAGTAACAGACATGATGAGAAGAAAAAAAACCCTGTTTCACTGCTTTTAGCATCACCATCACCTTATCCAGAGTGCAGCCTCAGTCTGGCTTCCTCATGACTGAAGCAGCTGTTGCTCCTGTTTCCCAAAGGGAGCTCCAATAGATACAGGCTGACGTTAATCACACTCTCAGGAGAGTCTGTGGTTGGACTCCATCTGAAAATCTAAAAGCCCTCCAAAGAAATATTGCCGTAGTTTGAGATAAATTCTGACATTCGTCTTTTTGAATTTTCTGGTATTTCACCAGTTCTCAGGGGCAAAGATGTTCCAAATCTCTCGCTGTTTCTCCTCTTTCCTTCTTCTTATGGCCTCATGTAATTTCCCCCTCTCCCGTTTTTATTTCTACTTTGTCTATCAAAATCATTTTTGCGAGAACAAACCCACATTTGGCCACCCAGTGGGATTTCCCAACTGTTCTGTGCAATGAATGACTTCATCTTCATTAAGCGTGTGTGTGTCTGTCCCCGGAGGTGTAACTAAGTTTGTCTCTATGATCGGTATGATATAAGTAGTTGCGAACACACTTGGTTTGTCTCAGGGGTCCCAACGGCACTTTGAGTAACACACACACACTCTGCATAGACACACATGCGCACACACGCATGTGCACAAACGCACACTTAATCACATAATCATACTAACAGCTGTACATGACCGTTTTGGAGGGATCAACTAATTTGTGTGTGTGTGCGTGTCTGTCTGTCTGGCGTGTCTACTACGGCCATCTGTGAGGTGTTGACATGTACATGATACATACATGATACACGATACACAAACACAAGCGCCGGTTGGACAGATGTTGCGGTTGGGGATAAGAAGAGGGAAGAGGAGACTGAGGAGAGGGACAGGCCGAGGCAAAAAAACACCAGCGAAGCCCTCTAAATCATTACTTCCACCTGTTCCTCTCGCAATTATGAGCATATCTGTGTGAGAAAGACAGAGAAAGAAAGTGTGTGTGGGGAGGTCGGACAAAAAAAAAAAAAATAGATATAATGGTCGCAACTGTATGTGTGTGTGTGTGTTTTTGAGAAAAAGTGTGCGTGCGTGAGTCTGGCTTCTGGGAGTGTGTGGTATCCGGCGAGCCATTTCACTGCTTATGTGGATTTACTGTGTTCTGTAAACAGGCTGGTGAGAGGGTCCATTGTTCCACCAGCTAATACTGCAGCCGAACTGCTAACCCCAGCGCTGCTAAAGAGCCAAATCCCTTCAGCCATTATCCCTGCCCACCCAGCTCCTTTAACGGAGCGCGCCAGCGTTTTAGACCGCTGTATGCCATACTTAACATTCCTGATGGAAACTTTTTTTAAGCGTGCATAAAGCAATGCATCTACTGCAACTTGATCTGCATTCTCGGTCTCACCTTCATCATCCCTGTAACTGAAGGAGCAATATGTGAGAACTGCTCACCTGATGATTTTGTACTCCAACCATATAGGGGGCAGCATATCGTCAGAGTAACCGCTAACTGCTGCTAACTGTAGCTGCTGTTAGCTCAGTTGGCAGCTAGCGTTCCAGACTGGGAGCGAGGAGCACTGGGGGCATGTTGGTGCCGTTTACATCGCTTGTACATCAGCTTTGGGCCACCAGAAGGTCATCCGGCCCCCTAACAGGGGGAGCATAGGGGGAATGCTGGCAGGGAGGGGTGTCATAACATTTAATAACATAAAAAATGTTATTTCAGCATATTATGTTGATAATCTTAATATATTATATAAATTTTTTTGAAAATAAGATATCCTAGATATTGCACCTTTAAACTAGGGATTTTGTTGGGTAGTCTCCCATCATGTTGCATTCAAATGCCCGTTGGAAGCTGAGGGACGCCCTTTCACTATTCAGGTAAACAGTTCATCTATATTCTTCCCTTGAAATTACGTTTTCAGCCAGGCTAGAAACAAGACTAACATCTATTTGATGGATTGCCATGAAATTTGGTAGAGCGATATAGTCACAGTGCTCAGAGGATGAACCCTAATGACTTTTGTGATCGCCTGACTTTTTACCTGTAGAGCCAATACGGACAACCATTTAATACCGGAGACCACTATAATCTCACTGTCCCTTTCACAAAGTCTGTGAGGTCATTTTGCGGCTCTGTTTTGATCTTCCCGATCTGCATGTTGGAGGTTTTCATAGACACCTGAATACATTCAGAGACGAGTTCTCAAAAGAATCATCTTTACCTAGGCTACGCTGCTGTACTCGCTGTTTCAATTTTGACCCTGATGACGCCGAACAAAGCATCAACAAGGGTGAATACTGCAGTTGCTTACTAGGAAAATAGAAAAGATAAGACCACTTGAACTACAATATTACAGACTTAATTTTACGGAGCAGTTAAATCATGTGAAACTCTGAATATAAATAAGAAATGGAGAGCAGAAGTGTGGGAGGGTTAATGTAGGCAAGTATGACAAAGAACAAGCTCCTCTGAATGAAGAGATTATTGATGAGAATCTACTGAACTGAGATCTGTTGTTGGAGATCAGGTGGGAGAACAGAAAGAAAAGATTCATAACAACTCTTTGCATCGTAAATACATTCAGTTTCTACACAGTGACGATGAAGGAGCTTGAATGGAGGCCAGCAGATAACAGAAAAGGAGTGCCATTGACCTACTGAAAACTGAAATTGAAAGTATAACTAAAAGAGAAACCTACAGATAATTTGAGAATGTATGAGTAAATTTGTACATGTCAAAAGAAAAGACTCATTTCATTCATATCTGTTCATAATTATTACATGTCTTGATTAAAATAGTAACATATCAAATAATATCAAATAAATAAATTCATATCAACCACTGCAAATAGACATTGTTGTGAACAATTTAGGTTACAGTGCCTAAAAATAAAAGCAAAACTGAAGGTCTGAAGGATTCCTGGACTGCTGTAGAAGCTGATCCTCACGGGCACGCCCACGCTTCCCGGACGCGAGCGCGTAAGGTTATACCCGTTAAGGACATGACGTCAGTACGTGCTTGAGCCTGCCCGAAAATGTTCTCTCGTGTTGTTGGATTTCGAAGGAGCACAGGACTTTGCGATGAAATAATACATTTAGACCCGTGAGGAAAACAAAAACAAACCGCATGTTTTTGTACTGAACTCATTCGCGTTCCCATTAAGTGGTGAAACTGTGTTTTTGGGAGACTCCAGCGGGAAGTTTGTGTGATCGTATCACCCGGAGTGATGTCGAATCCTGGGACTCGGAGGAACGGGTCCAGCATCAAAATCCGACTGACAGGTAAAAAAAAAAACGAGACCGAAAGAAAGCGCTTACGGTGCATGTTTGAACTGAAGCTGAAATGTTTTACAGGCACGCCACTCTTGTAAAGTGTTGCTATCAGAAGGCTAACAAGACATCACCGAGTGTCTTCCAGGCTATCGGCTCTGCTGTTTGCCCAAACATCCGGTTTTTGTGTGGCAAACACAGCGGCACAAGTGCTAGCTTGTTAGCCGAGATGCTAAGCGAATTACCGAGAGGACAGTCAAGAAGCAGTCCACTGTCCTGTGGGTTTCACAGCTGAGACAGCCGACTAGTCAGCTGTTTCAGCTCGTTGGGAACACCGACTCTTGAGAGCCACGTTCAGAAACTTTACCCAATGCTAGCACTTGCCTGTAGCGTTAGCTAACACTAACATAGTGGGTAATGTTGACCGCTAACGCTCGCTAGCTACACCCATTTTTTGGGGCTGACCACCAGCCGAACCCGGTGCTTGACCTGAATGCGACGAGCTCTGTACCAGAAAGCAAATGTCGAACCACAGCCTCTCTGAAAATCAATCTGTGGGTAGATTTGATCTGACATGCTAGCCTAGATTACCCATGAGTATTGATTGGCATTTCGCGGCTGTGTCAGCTGTAGCAAGACAAATGTCTGAGTCGTTTAACTTATCCTCACTCAGGAGCCTGACACGTTTGCTCTTCACGGACACCCTGTACTCCACTCGGATATTTTGTCCGTTTTGGGGTCAGACTCTCTTCTGTAGTGCGCACAGGAGCCTCTCTCTCTGTCTTTCTCACACACACACGGTCACAGCTGGAACAATGGTTTTTACTGTAGCTAATGTAACCCCACTGGGCACCCAGGGGCCTCTATTCAAATGGAAATGTCCTCTCTGTGCCGCTGGGCAGACGCCTTGTCTTTTTACTGCTTCAAAACTGAGTAAACACACACCAAAATTGGCTTGCTGGTAGGCTGAATATTCCTCATGTAGTTTGTATGGGCCGGTGCAGAGAGGAGTGTGTGACTGTGATGGATGTCTTTTTTTTTTTTAGTAAAAGTGCTGATGAAATGCGTGTCTAAAAATGTCTGCCACATGCTGTCTTTTTAATTTTTTTACTACTTAGTTCCTCTTTTTCTGAAACTGGATCACAGTGAAAGCAGGCGTCATCATAACACACAGCGATGGACATGCGTAAAAACAAAGAAACAACTGATGGAAAAATCAAGAAGCAATTTAGATTAGAAGGTTGTTACAGTTGGGAGTTAAGTTTATAGAAAATCAATCAGCAAGGGGTTTGATGACTGATAAGTGAATATATTTGAGCAAAAGTGGCAAAATTTCATTGGTCCCATCCTCTCTAATGTGACCGTTGTCTGGATTTCTTATTCTAATTTAGGACTGTCGCTCACAATTATTTTCGATTATTATCTCAAATCAATCGATCAGTTGTTTGTCTATAAAACTTCAGAAAATGGTGAAAAATGATAAGTGTTTCTTAATGCTAAAGTTGATATCCTCAAATGTCTTTTTTTGTCCACAACCCAAAGATATTTAGTTTACTGTCATAGAGGAGTCAAGAAACCAGAAAGTATTAAGAAATACAGTAGCAGTCATCATCCATTAGTATTCTAAAAGGTTCAGTACGAACATAGTTAACAGGTAATCTAGTAAAATATCACCAAGCCATTCCTCTCGTGTATGATATTATCAGACATTTGTGTCTCAGATGAGTAAAGCTGCAAGAAAGCAGAGAAAGTGTGTATGGATGTTTTAGACAGTGGAGGGTGTGTGTGGGTTTGTATGTGTGTGAAACCAGTCGCACATTATTTCAGCCTGGTTACAAACAAAGGTTATTGCCCCTGACTGTGCCCCGCCCCCACAGGTATGAGTGGAATTCTAATTGGGTGAGGAATGTGAGATGACGAGCCAATGGGAGTGCAATGCCGCCCGGCAGGCCAGCGCTCTGTTTAGTCTGTCAGGGAGAGGGGTTGTTTGGCCTACATCAGAAAGGTCTGTGTGTCTGTGGCAGCGGGGACGCAGACAAAGACCAGGCGAGTTTGACTCTGGTTCAGATTTCAGAGACGTGTGCGCTGGGTTTACATGGACATGTTTCAGCTAGCCAAGAGGTGATTGTTGTCTTTCTGTCTCCATCATTTATCTTTTATTTTGCAGATCAGCTTAAGTAGAATAAGACAGACCATATTCCTCAACAGACTACACCGGAAAGACATTTAAAATGTGTTTTTAAAAAGTCTAAACAAATAACATTCTGAAATCGGCGCTTGAGCTAAAGAGTGAGACATTCTGCATCATTCTCGTCGCTGTTGCCCATGTGCAGTACTGACATCGGGACACGTGACAATGTTATGGTGGTTATTTATATGTCTTTCACTTTAGTCTGTTTTTCAAACCTAATACCAACTGAGCAACGTTCAAGCGCGGCATGAACAGAGACGGATGTAAACTCTTTACGCGCCAATGTACATAGCTTCTCCGCATGTTAAAGCAACGTGCCAAAGGGCAGGTGAAAATGTTTGCGTCCAGCCTATTGTCATGTTTTCATCACTGCCGATCTGAGCTGGAGCTGATAAACACCTGCGACTGCTCCAGGGTCATGTGACCTGGGAATGAATGCCGATTGTGCTCATTCACACTGAGGACAAAAGCCAGATGTTAGCGGGTTTTTTGTCACCTGGTTCAGGACTTTGTATTTGACCCACCAGTAAATACATTTTGAAATTGCATTTGAGTGTCAAACATGGCCGAGTTCTCAAAGTCGGCACCAAATACTTGATTAGAATATTAATTATTTGACAAAGTGTTTGTGACATGCACAACATCAACAATTTCAAACAACATCCAGCCCTATTTTTTATTTTTTTTGCATGTTCACTGACTGCTGACCAGGTTTGAATGCAGGAGATGGTTGGGAGGATGCAAAGTGCAGGAAATAAATAGGTCAGGAAGAAGGGAAAAAAAAGGTTGTTTTTGTTTGGAAATGAATGGGCTGTATTGTGAGAAAATGTTGTCCAATGCACGAGAGAATCGGTGATTCAGCAGGATTAAGTTAATTTGCTCGTTGAAGCAACACGTGCTGCTCAGGTTTTCGTGCCAGGTAGTCGGATTGAACACCGACCTGCCAAGGAACAAACTCAGGGCAGCGTCAGGACAGCAGGTGGCCCGGGACAACCACAAGAGAGGGTCGGAGAGAGCTGAGAAAAAGACGAGGGCTGAAAAAATGGAATAAGGAGGAATAACTAAAGGAAAAAAGGGCAAAAAAGAAAGGACACTAAAATCTGCTGAAGTGTTTGAGAGAGAAAGAGAGAGAGAGAGGAAAGTGGGGAATCCTGCTTACTTAGGAAGCTGCATAAGCACTTCTAATCCGCTCACTTACTGAGCCGCCAGCATGTGCACAAGCACACACATAAACACTCGCAAAAGCACCAAAATAAATGTAGAAACTGAGAATGGAGAGACGAGGAATGTGGCACATGTGCTCAAAGGAACACATTGCGACAGAAAGCACAAAGTTATTTTGTTTTTTTTAAGTTGCTTTTTAAACCACTGGCTCGCAAGTGGCTTGTGACCATTAAACCTGTCCTTTGTGAGCCAATTCGTCATCCTAGTGTGTGTGTGTGTGTGTGTATGTGTGTGTGTGTGTGTGTGTGTGTGTGTGTGTGTGTGTGTGTGTGTGTGTGTGTGTGTGTGTGTGTGTGTGTGTGTGTGTGTGTGTTTGGATTCTGGTGCAGGCCATGTTAATAAGTAGGTGAGATATTTGCTCACGTGCCCGCTGGCCGCTGTCTTGTTTTTGGAGCTGAGAGGAGAAGGATAGACAGGAAATGACATCGTTGTAATCTCACATGGGTCGCCTTACCTCACTTGTAAAACAGTGCAGTCTCAACAGCTGCAGAAGGTTCTTAGTGTCACGATTATTGATGCAGAAGAACAGAGTTCACTTTAGCATCTTCTCCAAAGAACTTGACCCTTTTTCTGTGATTTAAGAAGTAGTAATGGGCTTCGCAGCTTCTACAATTTTGTGGTTCGCGTCTTTACCTTAAGAATATCAAGTAGCCTCTGTGGTGCAAGAGTAGAGCAAAACTGCAAACCGGCTCAATGTTTGTGAGAGGTGCTTGATTGTGCTGGAAACATGTTGTGACTTCAAATTCCTAGAGGAGCTGCTAGCGTGGCACAGAAGCAGCTCCGTTTTTCATCATCTCCCTCGAACTGTTTTTGCTTGTTCCCCCAAGATTGGATGAATAGAGTACTTCCCCCCGCTAGCTCTCTCCAGCTCTCAGGTTTTTGTTTTTTAAAGAAAGGCCAAAAATGCCCAAAAAGAAAGCGGCAGTGGGGGGGTGGGGGGACGGGGGACGGAGAACCAGCTGAGCTGTAACTGTGTGCGTCTTTACCAGCCGTGACCTTGGCAGGATGAGGAATTTCCTGAGACACTGAGAAAGGGCCTGTCACACAGTCAGCGCCACAGAAGAGCTGGTCAGGAGGCGGAAAAGGAGACAGGGTGAAATTAGGGGTGTCCCTCGTCGCTAGTGCGAGATTGGAGGGGGAGAGGGGTGGTGACAGTGGCGGAGGAAGTCTTCGCCGAAAGAGAAGGCAGGGGCAAATTAGAAACTTGATTCTCTCCCTCTGTAGCCGCGTTTCCTTTATTGTGTCTGTGTAGAGATGAGGTCTCGGTGTGGAATGTGTGAGTCAGGAGGAGGAGGAGGAGGAAGGGGTTGATGAGGAAGAGGGAAGGATATCCTGCAGCCATTCTCAATGGGTTAATCACAGGAAATAAATGAGGCTACGCCAGACACATCTGCGCCATCACACAGTCACCACATCCTAAACCACTGGCAGACTGACTAACTTCCTAGAAGGCTGTTGGGGCCGAACCAGATCATGCCCGATATGAAGCAAACCTCGAGGATAAGATAACGGCTCAGGTGGTGTAGCGAATCAGTTAAGACAAGATATAATAGGTCGTGAGATGCTTTTGTTTTACACAGTTTTGTGGGCCAGCCCAGAGGCTAGCATGACCCTGGTTCCCTCGACAAAAATTGTCAAAGAAAATAAGATATGCGGCAAACAAAAGTTCAGTCTTACACATTTTGATGATCCTTACAGATGAGCACCTCTTTATGATTTTTGAAGCTTAAATGCAATCAACAGAAGTAAGGAAAATGGTTATTTTTGTACATTCTCTCGATAATCTTAGTTAAGTTTTGTCTTAGTCTTAGCCAGAATTCTTACACATTGGAAGGAAATGAGTGTGTGTTCAGCGTGATGAAATTTGAGTTCCCTGACAACCTGTTTTCTCATTTATCCACTTGTCAGCAACGGCCTTTTTTTACAGACACGTTAAAGCTTCAAACTTAACGAGTGTGCTATTTACAGAAGCTTTTTATGTCGTAAAGAAGAACGTTAAAATCTCTTAACTACAGACCTTATTTCAGGCATCTAACAAAAAAAAGCATTGACCTTAAAGGGAGGGACCAGGAAGTGCAAAAATTAAAATGTATTTCTGGTTTTTAAGATGATTTTTTTGTAAGCGTATATATAACGCCAGCTTTACTCAGCATCAGGCCTGCAACAATTCTCTTTTATTTTTGGTTATTCCACAGTCCACAATTCCAGGTCATTATATTATTAATACTTTTCCAGAACCTGTTGTGACATTCAAATACATTTTTTATTTTCGTTTATCAGCAGTCTAAAACCAAAAGACATCTCATTCAGAATGATGTGAAACAGAGTCAAGTAGCTCCCACTTTGGAGAAAATGCGACAAATGTTTGGTATTTTGGATTAGTCAATGAGTCGTTTCAGCGTTGGTTCTTAGTGCACCAAACCCATTTTATAGCTCAGGTAGAAATGCTCAGGAAGAAAGAGAACCTTCAATAATTAAACCCAATGCAGGGGGTGACATTCCTCCTCCCCCGTCTAACTGGATAAAGGTGACTGACATGTAATAGTTTCACGTTCCACCTCTTTGGTCAGATGGGCTCCCATTTAATTTGTGTGTCTTTGAATAGGGCAACCAACGATTTTATTTTTTTAAATAATACCAAACATGGCAATTAATCTTAATTGTTTGTTGGTGAAATGGATGCAAGGTACCTGCTGTAGCTTTACAGGAAGAATCCAAATGGTAATTTAAAACCTGTGCACACACTGGTGATGCTCCAGGGTACCTTGCATGCCCTGCTCCGCTGTGGTGTATGAATAATCAGTCGAACATAGATGACAGGACATTTAATGAGGTTTTTATATGTTCTGCTGTGTTGAACATTGAAACTAATAGTCAGCAGCTCTGCTTTATTGACAGACATTCAACAATCATAAAGTAACTTTTTGTAGAATTAAATCTGTATCCATATAGTAGCCATAGTCCACACGTTACTTTGCTGCCACATGAATTTTCTGGCAAAATAGGCAGAAGTCTGTCTTCTCCATTGGCAACAACAGCTTGTGGCATTACTGCTGCTCTGTTGCCTACACATCAACTCAAGACTGAAGTTTGCATTGTTTGATATTTAAGAATTAAAGTGATTTCCATTGAAAGTTCTGAGTGTGATGTGGTGGCGTGGCAGGTTAAGATGCTACATCGCAATGTCCTTTGGAAACGGGGCCAAATGATATGGGTTAAAAAGAAATATTATTCTGACAGATGTCATGATTGCGATATGTTTCACTATTAGTAGATATGACCATTTTTGCATTACAGTTTTTATTTTCACTAGAAAAACTACTAAAAAGATGTGAGGTTTGTTGTCGACTGAAACAAACATCTTCTCTTACATCTGGAGAACAAGATATATGGGCCAGTGCATCTCTGCGGCACTACAGTACCTCATTATACTTTTTTTTTTGTTACACATTTGACCTTCACCATAAAATTGCAGCTTCTGCGATTTAGTTATTGCTCTTGGCCATATTGGAATTTCAAAAACATTTCAGTTTATCATGCAGGAATCAGTCCTTTGTTTCTTTCTAGAAAGGTTTGCTGTAGAGAGATGATTTAAGGATATGTTAATATGCATTCTTTGACCACGCAACATTCCCAACAGTGGGCTTACATGCTGACATTTACAACTGGACACTGAGACATTGTGTCTAACGATTATGGATTTCATGTCAATTACACTTTTAAGTGTAGTCACTTTCCGAGTGCCTTACATCAGCTCTGAATGGGAACGCGCAGCTTGTTTTCGCTCGCTGCCCACACCACCCTATAATCAAGACTCGTACTTGTGACTGGACATGATTGTGTTTCTAAAAACTGGCGTATTGTGGTCCAGCTGTGTTTTTCAGTGTTACAGCCTTGTTCGCTGAGCTGACCTGGAGCGACATATGCCAGCTCTCGCACCATGCTGGTCTGTCTGGCAAACAAGTAGCGAGAAATTGTACACACACCCACACACACAATAAACTAAATACTTAGAAACACTGACGAATTCACAAAGTGTTGGTCAGTCTCAATCCATAAAGATGATGTGGCAGAGGAGGCATTCGGCTCACTGTGGGCGGCCTGTTGTGTGTGTGTGTGTGTGTGTGTGTGTGTGTGTGTGTGTGCATGCGTGCTGATCCTGACACCAGCCTATACTTTACTGCTCCTTCTTGTCTGCATGTCACATAAGTTCTACTGCACATTACCATCCCCTGGCATTCATATATTATCCTAAGCAGCATTCTTCTTCCTCACACAGTTTTTTTATGTGCACCAGCATACATTTATACCAGCCTACACACTAGCATCATTTACATATTTGTGTGTGTGGCATTTTGTTGATAATGATTTTATCTTTTACAGTATTATGTGCCAAGAACCTCGCAAAGAAAGACTTCTTTCGTAAGTACCTTTTGTCTGCTCATTTTCACGCGCTGAATCTTAACATTATGATGATTACATGATGAGACGATGTGTTTCAGTAAGGGTCTGTGTGTGCCACAATCAGTTTCACTATGCTGTGATGAAATTATGCCCCCAGATGCTGTTAAATACCAATGACAACCAAATAGAATATGCTGTTACTGGGTTAGAGGTTTTCAAATTGCATAAAAGAAAAGATTCTGCTAAATGTCTGTAGGAGAAGAAAGCTTAGCTGTGTTATGGAGATTGTGTTATCTGGTGTGCTTGAGCTAATGTAATTGTTTCTCATACTGTGATATTATCTTCTACATGATTTGATAAAAAGGCAGTAAACAATTAATTTGAATTGTGTCCTTGCAGGCCTGCCAGATCCATTTGCCAAGGTTGTGGTGGACGGATCAGGTCAATGCCACTCGACAGACACAGTCAAGAGCACACTGGACCCCAAATGGAATCAGCACTACGACCTGTGAGTCTCCCGCAGCACACTCACAACTAATAAACTGAAGATATAAAATATATTGTGCTGTTTTTAGGCTGGGGCTGGGCGATATGGACCAAAATTCATATGTCAGTACTTTCGTGCTGAAGGGCAATAAAAGATATATATTTTGGTATTTTCTATAAAGTGGGCTAAGTGTTCAGTTTTAACCAAAGTCACATTTGAGATGTCGCAAGCACTTTTGCTAAAACAGACTGCGATCAAAATGGAATGCAAAGACAGGGTTTTCTTTCCTGTCCTAAAATATACAACTGCAAAACATGAAAAGAGAAGTTATATAAAATCAATAGCAGGGCTGTGTCTAATTTGCAGCACAGGCCACTGTAGCATGAGTATGAAGTAAGTCCATTGGATTTTGAAACTATTAAAATTTTCTGTTGGGAATATTTTAAAGTCATTTTTCATGGACTTAAAAACGAATGCAAATATTGTTTTAAATATTGTTACTTCATTATTATTTATGCACATATCATGGACATCAAGAGAGGGAGAGACTGTCTGTGTTATACATCTCATAATCTGATGTGCCCAACCCTGATGTCTCCTTTATTCAGTTTGCTCCAGCAGTCCCCCCCCCCAAAAAAAGGACACCTGGGGTTGTCTTTCATTAAAGGACACTTTAAATTTGAGCATATATAGCTCACTCTGACACCAGACTGTGTTGAAAAACACAGAGGAGACACCTGACAATCTCACTTTGTGTCTTATTTTCAGTTACATTGGAAAGACAGACTCCATCACAATCAGTATATGGAACCACAAAAAGATCCATAAACGACAGGGGGCGGGCTTCCTGGGCTGCATACGACTTCTTTCCAATGCCATCAGCAGGCTGAAAGACACAGGATGTAAGTCTGATCTTTTTTTATACATTTAAATACACGTGACTGCACACATGCTCATGAGAGAAGTTTTTGATGAACTGCATTTCCTTTCTCCCCCTCTTCCAGACCAGCGTTTAGATCTATGTAAACTGAACCCCTCGGACAGTGACGCAGTGCGAGGGCAGATTGTAGGTAAGGACGACTCTCCCCGTGTCACTTGTTCTTCCACTGTGTGCGTATTCTGCTCCCCCCCGCTCGGTCACACTGTCATCGCTCTGACCTTTACCACCTGCTTGTTTTCAGTGAGCTTACAGACGCGAGACCGCATTGGCAGCGGAGGCCCTGTGGTGGACTGCAGAGGACTGTTGGAAAACGATGGGTGAGTGTGTCACCAGACGGTCACGCTGCCAGTGTCGTACAGTAACATTTCAAGAAACAGTTGCTCATTGTCCGGTCGCTGAATGTTCGAATATGTTTCATAGATTATTCTGAATCTGTTAATCAGTTGATAGATGTCTTTGTTAGAGTCAGTGCTTTTTCTTAACGAAATAGCAGTGATATTTGCTTGTCAGACAGTGGAAAACAAAACCTATCCCCTGTTAATGTAATGACAAGTCAATCACAGGTTATCAAAACCAGAGGTGATGTCTATACATTCTGTTAATTAATTACATTCAGTCTTATGTTTATGCCTGTCTTGCTGGGATAGCCTGTAAAGTCAGACTGAGACACATATAGAGTGCTTGTTGTGTTGGAAGATCAGTTCAGTCATGATTATTTGTTTGATCCTCTCCCAGCCTTTTTGACTCATGATAAAAAACAGTGAAACTATCATGTGATTCCAGTAAAACAGAAAATAGGACTTCAGTGTGTGTGTGTGTGTGTGTGTTTGTGTGTGCAGGCCTGTGTTCGAGGGATGTTTCAGCGAAGAGCCGCTGCCCTACTCCGACCCCACTGGCGCGGCAGGGGGCGGGAACTGTCGGCTCGACTCGCCCAGTCAAGAAAGCCGTCTTCAGGCGCAGCGAATCAGAGGGCAGGATTCAAGAGGCCACGGCCACACCCCTCAAAACAGACCTCACGGGCACCAACCACCTGACCTGCCAGAGGGATATGGTCAGTCGAACAGTTTTTTAGAAAGTGCTTTAAAAGTAGTTGAATTTTCTTAAAAACCCTGCATGGTACATTTCCGAAGCCGTGTAACATTTTCCTTTGTTTTCTTTTTACAAACAGAGCAACGAACAACAGTGCAGGGCCAGGTTTATTTTCTTCACACACAGACAGGCGTCAGCACCTGGCATGACCCTCGGATACCACGGTACGATCGCACCCCCGCTTCACTTCTGTCAGTCCAAGCATGACCTGAAATGAGATGGAACTCTAACAACTCCCCCTGAGCATCTTGTCCGTCACAGCAGCAGCAGAGGAAGAGGACATAGAAAGGAATAGAACAGGACCACACATGGGTTATATTGCAGATCACACTGCGAATATGCAGCGTCTTTGTAATGTGTCTTTGAATTGACAAATGCATTTAGAAATGTATGAAAGTAGTCCCACTTTTTTGTTATCTAGAGGGCTAATTACACCAACAGATTAAGAGAAAAGGTTATTTCCTTCAGCCCTTCTCAGTTCTGGATTAAGGTTAAGATCAAGCAGTATGTGGGGTCAGAAGTGCTGGAGACAAGACGTCTGGTTGAAGGCTCTAGTCTCAAGTTGATTCGGTGGATTTGTGCTGCCGGCTCAGTCTGCTTCCTTGTTTCTGGTGCAGGGATCTGGCCAGTGTGAGCTGCGAGGAGCTTGGACCTTTACCAGTGGGCTGGGAGGTCCGAAGCACCGTGTCGGGTCGGATCTACTTCGTGGACCACAACAACCGAACCACACAGTTCACGGACCCGCGCCTACACACCATCATCAGGTACAGGCACGTGCTGCACACACTCTTCAGATCCTCTCATGTATGAAAATCAAGGTCCACCTGGGTGGCAGACTTCCCCGACACATAAACAGAAAAAGTGGTTTCAGGACTAATCTGTCGTTAATCTGATCTCTCACGGCCGTAATGCCAGACTCAGACTGGGTCTGAACATGACCTACTAACAGTCATCAGCTCTGTTAATGATGGTGAATCGTGTGATTTGACAGAAATGTGGGCTTATGGTAGATTTAGCTGCTCTGGGCGAGTGCACAGCATCTAATCCAGCCTGCTCTCTCTCCCTTTTTTCTTTCCCGTCTTTTCTTTCTGTCAACTCTTGTCATGTCCCTCTCCCCGGTCCTACTCTTCTTCCCACCTACAGCCAGCAATCCCAAGCGAAGGAATCCTCCCAGGCCCCCCAGATGGATGTGGGGGGTGAGGAGGTGGGAGGCGGAGGAGTGGGTGGAGGCGGCGGAGGTGGAGATGGAGATGTGGCGGCGCGCTACGAGAGAGACTTGGTCCACAAGTTGAAACTGCTCCGCCACGAGCTGTCCCTGCAGCAGCCTCAGGCAGGACACTGTCGCATAGAGGTCTCCCGAGAGGAGATCTTTGAGGTGGGTGCAAATGTCAAACCAGGAAGGAAATAAAAGATGTGTCTTCCACGAACGCCCCAAAACCAGACAACAATGCCGTCTCTAACACACAAACACAGACAGATCAGACATGTCTTGCTCAGCGGAGCTATGAAAGCAGCGTGGATGGAGTGGGTAGAGCCTGTGAAGGTTTACATTCATACAGACACATCCACACTCCTCGTGACTCACACACCAGTCAAAACAAGCCATTCTTTTTAGCGTCTTTCTGTCGAGCACAAAGGCAGCGTATTAATAAACTGTCTGACAGAACATCACTGATATAAAGGGCTGTGTTGTGGGTCACTAATTGTTTCTTTAGTCTGCGATAATCTGCCTGTCTGATGTGTGTTTATGTTGCGTGTGGATGTAGGAGTCATATCGGCAGATAATGAAGATGAGGCCCAAAGACCTGAAGAAGCGTCTGATGGTGAAGTTCAGGGGAGAGGAGGGCCTCGACTATGGAGGGGTGGCCAGGTAATTAGCGAATATCCACATTTCTGAGCAGTTCCACGTGCTATGTTTGTTGTAGGATATTCATTTTTGGCAGTAAAGGTGTCCATGAGTCCATCTTTTCTCTCAGTAAAGTTAAGTTCAGCTAGTTTAAGTATACATTTACAAGTCTATATAGCTAAATGATTATGATGCAGTTTTAAAACACTTGCAACCCTGTTAGATATTTTGTTCAGGAAAATGAAGTTCGAAGTAAAAAGTTGAACAAGAATAAGAAGATAATGAAGGTGATGAGTAAACGAGGGTTCTTATTTTGGAAAATTTTCTCTGTATGGGCAAAGAAAGCTCCCCCATCTTTTTAGATTTCTTGAAAGAGCCTTTCAGTCTGTATCAGACTTCTTCAAGCTGTAAATTATTGAAAGTTTCAGACAGTGTACTAATATATAACAAAAGAAGTAAGGCAGGTAAAGTACAGGGGTAAACTAAAAAGTGTGGACACATTTCCACACCCTGTTCCTCTTCCACTCTGTCATTGTCTTTGTCATCTCAATTTCACACCCGGTTAGTGATTTTAACCCGGTGCTGGCTGTGGTTGGGTAACTCCTGCTCAGCAGGAGCTGCTGCAGGGGCTCCAGCGAGGCGAGAAAAGATCAGACGTAAAGTAACTCTGGCTCCTTGGCCGGTACTGACAGTATCGATCTTCCTACTTTTAAACACACGTCTGTAAGTGTCAGGCTTAAAGGAGGAGAGTTACTGAGTGAGAGTTGAGAGTGTGTGCAAAATATTCCCACTCTGACACTAAAATCATAGTGTAAGCAGGTCTCCCGGGTCTTAGCTAAGCTTTGCTCTTTGAAGGTTTTCAAAAATATAATAGAATTAGTCAGACTTGAAGGAAAAATAAGACGTTAAAACTCCCAAAGAACCATGTTTGGCATTTCTGCGACATTCCCTTTACATTTACTAATCGTAGTAATAACCGGAGAATCTCTCATTGTTTATAGAACACAAAGATTAATAGTTCCAGTAAGAGGGCCGGATGTTTTAGTCTATTGCTGATGTTTGTGTTACACAGTTTCTATGTGAGTTTTGAAAGTTTGTTAACAATCTGGTGGTTGTCTTTAGGGAGTGGCTGTACCTGCTGTGTCACGAAATGTTGAACCCCTATTACGGCCTGTTCCAGTACTCAACAGACAATATCTACACACTACAGATCAACCCCGACTCCTCCATCAACCCTGTGAGTGCACACACACACACGAAGCACACACACACACGAAGCACTTTGAGGTTGAACTGAAAAGGAGAGTCTGACCCTCTGTCTCTGTCTCTCCGTTTGTGTTACCGTCTTTCAGGACCACCTGTCATATTTCCACTTTGTGGGTCGTGTGATGGGCCTGGCAGTCTTTCACGGTCACTACATCAACGGGAGCTTCACGCTTCCCTTCTACAAACAGCTGCTAGGCAAACCGATCCAGCTCAACGACCTGGAGACCACCGACCCGGAGTTGCACAAGAGCCTCGTCTGGATATTGTGAGCGGAGAGCTTTTTTTTTTTTTTTTATCACGGGCTATTTCTTTGTTCATATCCTGCACTCGTCCCGCTTTGAGCATGGACAGACTTTCAGATTTTAATGTTAACTTATTCCAATGCTCTTTGTGCAGAGAGAACGACATCACTTCAGTCCTCGACCACACGTTCTGCGTAGAGCACAATGCCTTTGGGAAGTTCTTACAACACGAGCTCAAACCGAACGGCCGCAATATCCCTGTTACTGAGGAGAACAAAAAGGAATATGTGAGGTAAGCCATGCACCATCTTCTCTGCAAGAAGAGCTATTGTGCCCAATCCTTTAGCCAGCTTAGTACTGTATGTTTATTGGGCCTACATCATTTGTTTGTATTTTTCAGACTTTATGTGAACTGGAGGTTTATGCGTGGAATTGAAGCCCAGTTTCTGGCTCTTACAGAAGGGATTCAGTGAGCTCATCCCCCAGCACCTCCTCAAACCCTTCGACCATAAAGAACTGGAGGTACATGTGCCGTCTGTGAACAAAAACGTGTACTCAGAATGAACTGAGAAAGCTAAACACAAGACTAAGTTATATTTGTCATGGTCCAGCACCCTCTCCTTAATCTTCCTCTCCCTCTCGCCAGTTGATCATCGGTGGACTGGGGAAGATAGACCTTGCAGACTGGAAGACAAACACCCGCCTGAAGCATTGCACAAGTGAAAGCAACGTGGTGCGGTGGTTCTGGCAGGCAGTGGAGGCCTTCAGCGAGGAGAGGAGAGGACGCCTCCTGCAGTTTGTCACGGGCTCCACCAGGGTCCCCTTACAAGGCTTCAAAGCATTGCAGGGTGGGTCATGGACTGGCACAGACACCACGCACACATACAGTTACACACATTAGCTATTATGTGCAAACCTAGCAGCATAAGAACTAGAGACAGTTACAGCAAAGGCCTAATTGAAATTTCTGTTTTTGAGCCTAATTATTTATTTATTTATCTATTATTGTTATGATTGATTCATCAATCAGTTGTTTTTTGATTAATCAATAATTTTTTCTGTCTATAAAATGTCCGAAGAGTACAAAGTCCAAGACACTCAAAAATATTTGATTCTTAAATTAAAACTTCTCGTGTAAAACCCTGCAGCAAAGTAAAGTGAGATATTTGGTTCACTATTGGATCAGTCAAAGCATCAAAATACCCCACTTGAGAAGCTATTACACATTTTTAGAAAAGGTTTTGATTACTTAAATGACTTATTATATTTTACTGTTTAAAGACTGATGAGTGTTCTGTGTACCAGAGTAGAGCAGTGATAACTAGAATGTATGTGTGTAAGGTTCTACAGGTTCTGCAGGACCAAGGCTCTTCACCATCCACTTGATAGACGCCAACACAGACAACCTGCCCAAGGCTCACACGTGGTAAGAACCCACAAAAGAGCACGATTATGATTTCTGTTTCTTTCTATCTGGAAAAATGTCAGGTTTGAGGTCACTAATTATCCCTCTCTGTCTCCAGTTTTAACCGGATAGACATCCCTCCCTACGAGTCTTACGAGAAACTTTACGAGAAACTGCTGACGGCTGTGGAGGAGACCTGCGGCTTCGCCGTGGAGTGATGAATCCACAACCACACCGACAAACACACAGTTACACTTGCGCTTGCACTTGCACACAACCTATCTGACATTTGACATTTACACACACACACAAACACATCGGCAGAGACAGAATATCAAGTATACGCAGAGTATACGGAGTGGCCAAGCATCACAAAGACTCACACGGTCTCCTGCCACCTCCTCCCTCTCTACCGAACTGTTGGGGGTTAAAGGAGGAAGCACAGCGGGAGGTGGAAGAAAAAAACTAAAACGCAAACAAAAAAAATAAAGTATTTTAAAATTTTTTCAAATGTTTTGAAGAAGCATTTTTATCCTTCAGTTTTAACAAGCTATGATGTCATTCTTCAGAATGTCTACCGCCGCAGCGACTTTGACTCCCGAACACGCTCGAGTCTCCGGACAGAATCAGCCAATCACATGCGAGCCTGCGAACAGAGACTTTTAAGAAAAATCAGACGTGTGAAGAACAAGGCGGAGACTGATGGTCTTTCTGTCTGACAAGCTGATTGATTGACTAGTATTCATGCTTCATGTTTAACCACTGTCGTGTATCAGAGCGCGTGCATGTACGTGCGTTTGTGTGAGAGCATGTGAGACGATGAGAGAGTGAGACTGTATTTGTGTCTGTGTGTGTGTGAGAGAGGGTGTGTGTTTGTATGTGTGTCAGGCATGGCACCCGGTTACGCTGTAAAAATGATCAAAATGAGCCTGCTCCTCTGTTTGGTGACTTTTTGTCTCTTCCGTTTGTATCTGCGACCACTCTGATCCACTCTGATGTTTTATTATTTATTACTAAGTGATTACTGACCAAGCTGCTATATGCTCTACAAAGAGCCCACACTAATCTCTTCACCACCCCCCTCTACCAGAGTTGAAGGGTCAATTCACTTGCAATTCAAGTAATCCACAAAGTGGGTTTTATTGAATTTTGTTACATTTTTTTAACATTCATACTATTGCGGAGAAATACTCTTGTCGGTGAATGAAAGCTGTTAGTGTTTTGGTGTTTTTAATGCCATGTTACATTTATTTGATGTGAAAGGGATCCTTCCCAACCCTAATTTTAAAATCTAACTCTGCTGACGTTATGGAGAGGTCCAAGGGCATGACCTGGATATTTAACACAATGAGCCACGAGGATGGAAAGGAATAGTCAGTTTCAGGAATTCTTGGGTTGTATGTGACATGTATAATAAAATCTCATAAGCCTTTCATACATGTTTCATCATCCATTTCACCATCTTCTTCTTTCATTTTTCATTGTGGCCCTGCTGTCTCCCCTGCCCATCTCTTTTTCTCCCCTGGCCTGAATGTTAGAAAAAGTAGTCATCGTCCTGAAGACCACCATGAATGAACAAAGTCTCTTTGCAGTCATTGATCCTCCATAGAAGTGAATGAAATCAAAAACCTAAATGTTGAGCGAGTAACGTGGAAAAGGTTGGGATCTGTTGTAGATTGAACATTGAAGACTGTTACGCAGTATCATTTCAATCTGCATTTTCTAGGTTCTTAGTTCACTGTGTAATGGATGCAAGAGTATTGTAACTTACTATGTACTAAACATTTATGAAAAAATACATTGTAAATAAGATTATATTAAAAGAAATTAAATTGAAAATACATGCCTTGTGTTGTGTGAATCATTATTTCTGTATATGTGACTTTCCAAATAAAACAATATAAAAGTGTTAAACAGACTTAATACACTTGATGGATTTTGGAAGGAATTTATTAAAGGAGCACTGTAGGTTTGCGGGAAACATTTTAATAAGAAGGGAAAGATCTTCATTGACTGCTGTTTTTTTATGCCTAAACAAACTAAATAAACAAATTGTCTGTTTTCATGACTGAATAAGCAAAATTAACAAACTGACCTTAAAGGACAGCACAGTATCATACTGTTTTACTTTGTTTATATTTGGCGGACCCTGCCACCCTTCTAGCTTTAAACGGTGTTCAGGGGACCTTATTTTCCTCAGCTTGTTTATTCAGTTATGGAGAAGAAGAAAAAAGTCTGAGTTTGAATTTCTTCTCCAAAACTATAAAGTGACCCTTTAAAAGAGGTAATGCAGGCCTATGCCATTTTAGAACAGATTTTTATTGTTTTAGTTTTTCTTTATGATTTGGTTATTTGAAATGATGAATATCCTATATTATTTAGAAATCATACACTTATTATATCATCAGACTTCACTGTTCATTTCTTTCTCTATCATGTGTGACCTTAGCTACTCAATAATGATGCTATTTAGCTATGCTTGCCCTTGTGGATATTGTATATTATATGTACACAGTGTATTTATGATCTGAATAGACTTTATCCTCTGCCCATGTCTTGGGTTTATCGGAGCCATGAGCCTGACTGCCTCTAGGACTACATTTCCCAGAGGACATCCGCCCTCACGTCGCCACAGACATTGTACGCGTGACGTTTACTGTTCTTGTTTTGGCAGTTTGTTTCGATATTCACGGATTGTCAGTCCACCAAGAAGCCCTTTTGTACTGGTTATCCAACACGAAGCTGCGGTATTGTACATTTCTGCATTTGTATTTTTCTATCGTATATCTCAGACCGTACATGGTCGTTTTGAAGCAATGTTATGGATAGAAATCCCGACAGAAGTGAGCTAACTACTCAACCTACTAGCTAGCTAGAAATCCAAGCTAATTAACATTAGCTTAGCTGAGAGCAGTGGTTTGTTCTGTGTGTGTGTGCGCGGAAATGATCGAATACATGATCTGACATGTTTGTTTTCAGCCACAGCATCGTTAACTTTAAGATAACAACACAATGTTTGGACTAATGTCAAGATGATGATGATTTATAACGCAGGTTCACTTGGCTAGTAAGGCATTATTGCCAGTTTCTCGCAGTGTTAGCGTGTGCAGTGTAACAACATGAAAGATTTACATTGATTTCATGCCAACTTTGATCAGATCTAGAGCAAGCGGGGCTGGGTTTAGCAAGTAAAGATGACGGAGTGAATGTTACAACATAGACTTGTGGGATCAGGTTTTTGCCCACAAATCAACTTGTCATTTTGTCAGCTAATGTTACTTCTAGTTGATGACACACATCCTTACCCTTTAACCCTGCAACCATGCTCATCATGCTTTAGCCCTCTGCTTGATCATGAGCTTCCTCTTTGTTCAGTTCTCTCTTAGTACATCCTGGTTGAGATGGCCATTGGGTAGTTGCATGTATGTTTTTTCTGAACTTTGTGTCATAGGTTATTCATGACACCAGGGTGGAGTCCAACCCTTCTCCATTTTGCTAAATGTCATGACAAACCATGAATTTTAAAGTGAAAGCATGAGTTGAAATCCAGGGGAATACCAGCTGTGACATAGTGGGTGTTTGTGTTTGTGCGGACTAGATGGTAGCAACTGAGCAGTGATTCTGTGTGCGGGCTGATTCAGGGAGCTGGTAAGTGTAGTTTCACAATGGCAGATGGAGGCAGCGACGACGATGTCATTCACCTGGCAAGCTTCAACGTCCACCGCAGCCAAGGTGAGACACCTTCATATGCTCACTCACACGCATATATGTAACTCACAACTGAAAATATACAGTCAGCAGGCCATACATCTCTACAGATGGTATCTCCAAAGCTCTGTCACTTTCACCAAAACTAGCCTAGGTATATGGGCAAAACAGAATAAAATGCAGGCAGTATGTGTGACAAGAGTCCCATTAATTTTTTCAAATTGAGGTGAACTGTCCCTTTAATCATCAATGACAACATACATATACTAATGCCAGTTTTTGAAAGGGCATGATAATTAGTGGCACTGCATCTTACACTGTTTTGCCCATACACCACCGTCTGTTTTGAGTGAGGCTGACACACGTTCCCAGTCATAGTGGCCCTGGTATTCCAACATAGATTGAATAATTTGAACTTTCTGCACACCCCTTTCATTCTGCCACGTGAAAGTCAGTATCACTGTAGCTAGGGCTGCAGGGTATGGTAAAAACAAACTACATGGAAAAAAAAACTATTCAAATCATGAGGATGTGACATTCATTGGGGTCTGTAGCTAACAAACATGTTATCTTATATTTGGATAACAAGACTTGTAGGCCAGGCCATCTCTGCAGCACAACAGTACCTCATTATAAAGCTGTTTTGTCACACATTTTAAGATATTGCACTTGGCCATATTGTATCATATTTTTATTAATTGTGCTGCCCTAGCTATAGTCCTCTGCGGCTATTATAGTTGGTCTGTCTCATACATACTGTATGTACTTAAGTCCAAACAATAAATCAGCCGATATTAGCCCATTGCAGATTCCTGTTGAATCTGCTCAGTACATTTCTTTTCTGTATATAGCTGTATATGTCATCCAGTAAATGAAGACAAGAAAGCATAGAAAGACAATTTTATGTTTTGAAACGGTGTCACTGTTTTATATTTTGCCCACCAGAGAAAGTTTAGCATTTTTATTCTTAGCAATTTATTTTATGGGCATTCAGACGATATATACAGCTACTGATAATCGGAAAAATGCTAAATATCGGTACTGATAATCAGCCAGGCAGATAATCCGTCTACCCTAATTCATTGTACCTTGACAGGAAGAAACCAGATCATTTCGGAGTGCTGGAAAAGCTCCAGTGGGCAGTCGCATAACAAATTGTTATGGAAAAAATGTCTAAAATAACGATGAGTCAGAAAGTTTTGCTGCTCTTATACCTTTACCCACCTCGCCAATCTATTCTGCTACTGTGTTAAGCAAGCAAACAAGTTCAGATATAAAAACTACAAGCTATACACCTTCCATCTTGGTAAATGGACTTTCTATAAAGCTTTTCCAGTCTACTGAACGCTCAGAGCGCTTTACAACACTTGTCACATTCACACACACATTCATACACTGAGGGCAGAGGCTGCCATGCAAGGTCATCAGGAGCAATTTGGGCTTCAGTATCTTTCCCGAGGATACTTTGACATGCAGCCGGCGGAGCTCGGATTCGAACCTGCGACCCCACAATTACTGGACGACCAATATTCCTGCACATGACACTGGCCTCAGAACTGTTCTCTGGGTGCTGCTCTGTGACTGCTCCTGATAGGTCAAATGCAGAGGACATGCTTCCCATAGGGATTCATGTATCATAACAAAGATAAGCATACACAATATAAACAAGAATGTTTCTGGTCAAAATAATAAGAACATTAAAAAAGAATCAGTCCTGGCTAATGGCACGCTTTTTTTGTTATCTTCCTCACACAGTGACATTAACTGTGTGTGTGTGTGTGTGTGTTTGTGTTTGTGTGTAGGCTCCCGTGCTCATAAGAGGGAGCTCATCACCATTTCTGATGACTCTGATGAGGAGCCGGTGACTCTGGTACCTGGCAGCCCTGTTTTAGTCCCGGACGATGCCGATGACGACGACATCAGCATACTGGAGGTGACTGATCTCATCAAAGAGACTTATGTTTGAACCGTCCCTGTGATTTTAAACACAGCAGGTAGACGTGTCAGTGTGTAAACATTGTTTTGCTCTACAGCTGGCATGAAATCAGAGATGAATAACATAAGCGGCAGAAGTTACAGCACAAGTAGGAACTTTTGTTTCCCGTCCTCCATCACTTTGTCTCTTTTGCCTCCTGTGTTTTCTGCAGCCATTAACTCCTGCACGCAGACATGTGATCCGCCCAGCAGCAAAATGGAGCGGGGCCTCGGACAACCTGATTCAAGTTGTAGGTCATAGTAGCGCAACTTCAGGGGACCCTGGTTCTGCCCCCTCTACCTCCAGAGATGCCAAGGCCCACCACTCCCTGGCAAGGCGAGCCATACGGACACCAGTGCAGTCGAGCGCTTCGGGACACACACAGCCACTCCCTGGCTCTTCATCACACACACTGTCACAGCCAAAACTTAACACAAACTCGCAGCAGCAGGACGGTACGGCACACGGAAAAGTGGAGCTCCACGCAGCTTCATCGATCCAAACTCCGTCTACCTCCACGAACGCCACCACATCCAGAGCACCTACACACGTACACCCTCAGCCTCAGCCCAGCACATCCGGACTCGTACAGCCGCATGCTGGCTCTTCAGCACATGTAACAGTGGAGCCCCAGGCGAGGACCTCCACCAGTACCACACACATTTCTTGTGCAAGTTCTTCGACAAATACTCAAGAAAAGGCGAGTACAAGCACTCATTCACAAGACAATCCTCAGGCCAGTACTTCATCTGCACAGTCTCGCACACAGACACAGTCTCAGCCCGGTACATCAACGCAGTCCAGTGGGACCGCCGCCCCACAGCCCCACCTCGTCCAGGCGAAGGAGGTGAAACTAGTAGTCGTTCCCCAGCAACCGAGCATCCAGGCCTCAGCTCTCATAACACAGCCCCAGCTGCTGCTCAGGTCCCAGAACCTGCTGCAGCCCGTGTCGCTCTTTCAAAGGCAGGGCAATCTCATTCAGATCGAGCCTCAGCCCCTGGCCCAGGCCCCGGCCCAGCCTCCGGTCCAGGCGCCTCAGCCCCCTCAGGTGATACCGGTGATCCCCCCTGCAGTGCTAATAGCTGCAGCGCCGGAGAGACTAGGTCCTCCAGAGGCAGGTCACCGGATTGTCCTCGGGAGCCAGGCGCCTGGGGAGGCTGTTCCGAACCCTCCGACGCAGGCAGGCACCTCCAGCGCGGGCCCACCAGCTGGCGGCCTCAACATCAGGGTGCTTAATGTAAACTCTAACCCCCACGCTCCTCCAGCACCCACTGCTTCGGCCCCCCGCAACGGAGGAGAGGCTCGGCTCGTTCTGGCTCCCGCTCCAAACCCAGAACGGGTCAACCCATTCGGCAGCCTGGTAGCGGTCCCTCCTGCCGCAGAGGACATTCCCCGAATAGAGGACGCGAGGCCGGGTCCGTCTGTGCCACGAGAGAGAGCGGAGCAGGACGCCCTCGTTAGAACTCTTATCACTGGTGTTGTGAGTATCACGTCTGAACAGAACAACAGTGAGCTCGTGAGCCGGTTCTTATCAAGTCGAATGATTTTGGTTGTGGCGAAACTTCTCACCTTCTCTGTTCCCGCCTCTTCAACTCTTTGTCTTCTACAGTTGGATCTATTCCCAGATGTCCAGGAAGCCTATGTAGCAGAACTGATCCGAAAGAATAATGTGAAACACTTGAATGTGTAAGGGGAATCATCATTTATTTTTTCTCCAGTACTTCATGTAGAGTTATGATGAATGATTCAACTCCACAAGAAACTAAATGTCTTGATTAACTGATTAATAGAGCCTTTTGTCTAGTCGAGGCCCTCAGGAGCACGTTGTACCACACACAAAGCCATCAAGGAAAATTTGTTTTTATTTCTGCAGCATTTTTACAGCCCTTTAATTGGCTTTTTCAGTATTTCTGCCTTGTATGTGTCTGACTTGGTCTCAGTGGTACATCATGTGCCCTTCTGACATTTCATTGGGCAGGATTTGTTGAGGGAATTCTGGGTTTAATGTCATTTGTCAGACTCGATTCGACTGTCTCCTTACTTGAAGCTATGGTTTACCATTAACACTAATAAGGTTTCTAAGTTTCACGCTTTATCCTTTGTGCCTTGCAGTGTGGTTATGGAGTTAACGTTTGTTTGTTAACTCTCATTATAGCTTAAAGGTCCGTTCCTTTTTCATTTTAAGGATATATTGACCTCTTAAAAGTGCCTGGCTTTAAGTATTACCCTTTGCTAAAAGGTTAGATAATTGACTTGTGATAACTGAGTTTTGACTGGTCTGTTGAAGTATATTATTTTATGTTAGCTATGATTATATGTCTTTCTCACAGAAAGCAGAAAAGTGAATTGGGTGTATGCTCTGTTGCCATCACATGCAATAAGAGACAGTCCCGAGCCTGTATTCTGTCTGTCTGCCTGTGCGAGCGTGTCCACATGTTCACATGCTGCTCCCCTCTGCTCTGTTCGCAGTATCTGTAACCTGCTGCTGGAGAACGCAGAGTATCCGAGGAGGGAGACTGCAGCCGCCACAGCAGCTCCGACCAGCATCCTACTGGAGTCTGGAGACACCCAGACAGAGGTACTTTTGGACTTTACAACGCTCTGGAGTTATTGAAATGTTCGGATCTGACACGTCGCAAACAATCCCACGCAGCCACCATGTGGAATCTAATTCTACAAATAGTGTCATACTAATAATGTCAGTGTAGCCTAATCTTTAACTGCAACTATGCAGAAATATCAGGTTAAACAGAACATAATAGCGCAGCAGTCAAATGTTAATTTCTAGTTAAGAACTATTCGCTGTTTAATCAAGAAACTTTAGTTCACTAAGGGTATAGATGTAAGTCAGTGTTAAATGTCCTCACTAGCACAATCAGCATTATGTACAGTGTGTGTACAAACTGAAGAACTGGAAACATCACAAAGGAAGGATAGATTGTTCCTCATCACATAATTACATAAATCAAGCTCAGCAGACATATTTTTTCTTGGTGTCTGCTGTCGACCTGATTATGACTCTGTACTGTTGTTTATCTGAATTGTTCCTTTTCCCCAAGCAAACTTGATTGGGCGACAGCCACACTGCAATCAGAGTCAAATTTGCACTCAGACTGTCATTTGTCTACCTCTGTGTCGGGTCTGCTGTGTTTCTGAGCGTGCTCTGGGTCTGTCCAGGTGACCGAGGACCTGTTTGACTACGCCAGACTGGGCAAGGTGGGACACGAGGCCGTGATGCAGGCTACCGACTTGCTCATGGCCGACTTCAGAATGCTCAGTTGTCAGGACATCAAATGGGCCCTCAACGCTCTGAAGGGACACTATGCAATCACACGCAAGGTACCCATGGCCACATAGCACACTGTGCCCCTTGGTAATGCAGTTATAGCTCCTCCCTTTCTCTACCTACTTGCTCTCTTTTATAATTGTCGCTTTAACCCCCCACTCTGCCAGGCCTTATGTGACGCTCTGAAGAAGTGGCAAGATTCAGGCGACCTCTCAGGAAAGAGACGACGGAGCAGAGCCTCCTCCGAGCGCTGCTACATCGATTTCCACTTTGAGCACGGTGAATACATTTTTAAAACGCTTTTTCTTTGTGTGGCCGCACCGCGTGCTCTGATGTAGGCCCCCACCTGCATGTGCTTTTTTGAGATACACTCACTCGTGTTGCAGGTGTTTTTCGTTCCTGCCAGGGTTCTCATCGTGAAACTGAAACGAAAAATAAACCGTGAAGTAAACACACTCTGGAAACTAAAAAGAAATCTACAAGTCAAGACAAAAATATTCTAAAAATATCCTGCACAGACTCTTTTAAACAGTTTCAATAAGCCAGAGTATGTCGATAAAGCCTCGCCGCTGTTCTTTCGTCTGTATTTCACCTTCTCACTGACTGGATTCCCTCTGTCCACCAGGCTCAGTCAAATTTGACAAGAGGATGTATTTCTTGGAGAATGACCGCCGTTACTGCAGGACGTACAACAATCTGGAGGGCTCTCTGCAGAAGGAGCTGACGTTTTATCAGCAGAAGGCCAAGGAATGGGCGGAGGTACTTCTTTCACGCTCTCCACAGAGGGAACTTTGCTTTCTACAGTATTTTTTTCATCAGCATAATAATACAGTGGTGAATATTTGCATAGTAATGTATTACTATAGACGTGTCTTCACTTGGTCTGAATGCCCAGTGTAGTGGCTCCCTTCAGGAACAGGAATGTATTAATTTTCCACCTGACTCCATTGAATTAGTTATTAGATCAGCGAGAAGTCATTTGCACTTTGACTGTTAAACACCCACATCACAGTGTCACAGTTACATCAATGGGGATCTTACAGTTTGTAGGGCCTTTGTCCGCTAAAGTAGAAAGGTTTGTTCACTGTTTACCCTCTAGTATTAATACAATATCTTGTAAACAGCTGTTTACCAAACTGCTTTGTCTCTCTCTCTCCAGCATGAGGACTTCCTCTTGGCTCTGCAGGTCAATGAAGACGAATACAAAAAGGTAAGAACCACACACACCTCAAAGACACTGATGTGACCCTGACCATGGCTCATACTGTATGTGGTCATTAAAATGACACATTTGTCTCTGGTTATTTTGTTTCACAGTTTTGGTCACTTTCCACAACAGTATTGTTAAGTAACATTATATGATACAGCAGGTAGTACATGTTGGAAACTATGATGGTATTGATGAGTCAGTTGCATGTTGCTGTTTTTTGTCCAGTTGCATTTTTCTAGTTTCCATTTTACAAATATGAGACAAATAGGATAACAAATATTGAAAACGTAACACTGTACAGCTCACCATAGACCAGAAATGAAGGAAACACACGAAACAAAACACATAATTCTCTTCAGGCACAACTGCACAGCATTGTACTTTTCATTTTAAGTCAGTTATCACAGTATTAGAACACCAGCCATGTATAAAATCAAGCACCTAGTCATTCAGACTGTTTCTACAAACTTGTGAAAGAATGGGTCGCTCTCAGGAGCTCAGTGAATTCCGGCGTGGTACAGTGATGGGATGCCACCTGTGCAGTCCAGTCCAAGTCCAGTCGTGAAATTTTCTCGTTCCAGTCAACTATCAGTGGTATTATAACAAAGTGGAAGCAATCGGGAACGACAGCAACTCAGCCACAAAGTGGTAGGCCACGTAAAATGACGGAGCAGGGTCAGCGGATGCTGAGGCGCATAGAGCACAGAGGTCGCCAACTTTCTGCAGAGTCGATCGCTACAGACCTCCAAACTTCATGTGGCCTTCAGATTGGCTCAAGAACAGTGCGTAGAGAGCTTCATGGAAGGGGTTTCCATGGCCGAGCTGCTGAATCCATACATCAGCAAGTGCAATGCAAAGCGTCGGATGCAGTGGTGTAAAGCACGCCGCCACTGGACTCTAGAGCAGTGGAGACGCGTTCTCTGGAGTGACGAATCGCGCTTCTCCATCTGGCAATCTGATGGACGAGTCTGGGTTTGGCGGTTGCCAGGAGAACGGTACTTGTCTGACTGCATTGTGCCAAGTGTAAAGTTTGGTGGAGGGGGGATTTTGGTGTGGGGTTGTTTTTCAGGAGCTGGGCTTGGCCCCTTAGTTCCAGTGAAAGGAACTCTGAATGCTTCAGCATACCAAGAGATGTTGGACAATTCCATGCTCCCAACTATGTGGGAACAGTTTGGGGACGGCCCCTTCCTGTTCCAACATGACTGTGCACCAGTGCACAAAGCAAGGTCCATAAAAACATGGACGAGAGAGCTTGGTGTGGATGAACTCGACTGGCCTGCACAGAGTCCTGACCTCAACCCGATAGAACACCTTTGGGATGAATTAGAGCGGAGACGGAGAGCCAGGCCTTCCTGTCCAACATCAGTGTGTGACCTCACAAATGCACTTCTGGAAGAATGGTCAAAAATTCCCATAAACACACTCCTAAAACTTGTGGACAGCCTTCCCAGAAGAGTTAAAGCTGTTATAGCTGCAAAGGAAAAATTAAGAATGGGATGTCACTTAAGTTCATATGCGAGTCAAAGCAGGTGAGCGAATACTTTAGGCAATATAGTGTAGTTTCAGTTATTTTTATATACTACCAATGGTGTAGAACTCAACAATGTTGACCGGCTGTAATGCTGCCATCTAGAAATCCAATGAATATAAGCTGAAGATAGCTACATTATATAGTGATCAGAGTCAAACAGCTGAATATAGCTGCTTATCTTAAAGTTGTATAGGTCCTTGAATAGCAACTTACTTATAGAAAATGCTGAAGACTGGTTGTTTTAAAGGTTAATTTGACTTTTTAATCCTTTCTACTACCGTGTGGCGATTGACGTTGTCATCGATCTGAAAAAGATGAAGTCTGTAAACATCCGAGCTGCGTAAATCCTGTCTGTGTGCGATTGTTCCTGCAGGACGGCCAGCTGATCGAGTGCGGCTGCTGCTACGGGGAGTTTGCGTTCGAGAAGATGACACAGTGTTCAGACGGCCACCTGTTCTGTAAAGAGTGTCTGGTCAAATACGCTCAGGAGGCAGTGTTCGGCTCCGGGAAGGTACACACACACACACACACACACACACACACACAGTTTTTCTCACATCAGAATAGGACGTAACTGCTAATGTTGCCAGGCAACTATAAAGTACTACAAATGACTATTGAATATAAAAAACAATGTCTTTCTGAGCTAGAGAATTAGTTAGTTTCACTATTTAAAAGCTTGAAGGGCAAATCCTGTCTGTTCTTATTAACATTGTATGGTAATGTGGTTGGAAGCGATTTGATTAGTCTGTCGATGAGGTTCAGTTTTAGAGTCTCTGCAGGCTGATTTTTATTCTGCACTGAAACAAGAAGAATCATGTCATGGAACACGGCAGTTAATAATGAACATAAAATTAGTAGTAAAAAGGTCTGAAATACACAGAGTTGTCAGTTTATTAGGTGCGCCTGTATAATCTAATGCAATCCAATAAAACTGCTCAGTAATAAATCGTCTCTTTGCTGCTTCATGAGGCTGTAATTTGTCACACTGTTGTGTCGGACTGCATTTTAATAAAAGGGCGTTTTCATTTACACGTCCACCTCCATTCACATTCATCAGAATGGACCGAATAATCTGTTGACTCAGCGTCTGTATGCGCTCTGAGCCTTGTGAAACGTACCTGTGCGTTTGGAATCACCTGCACGTGCGTTGACGTTGTGCGCATTGTCGTTGCAGTCGGAGCTGAGCTGCATGGAGGGGGGCTGCCCGTGCTCCTACCCGGTGTGCGAGCTGGAGAAGGTCCTGCCAGAGAACATCCTGTGTAAATATTACGAGAGGCAGGCGGAGGAGGCTGTCGCCGCCACCTGTGCCGATGAACTTGTGCGGTAAGTGTGTGTGTGTCTCGTATCTGAGTGTGTGGTTTAGCTTAAAAATTGGATGCACTTCAAAGCTATGTGTTGTCGCACGCTTGTTCCGTGGTGTTTACATCATTTACAGATCAGAATCGATCTGTAGAGCCACCGAAAATTAATTTGACAACAATTTCTGATGATCAATCGAGTGTTTGAGTCATTTTACAAGGAGAAATGTCTAAAATTCTAGATTCTCAGATGTAAAAATTTGCTGATGGTCTTTGTTTCTTTGTTTGGAAACTCAGGCATCAACTTAGGCTCTGTGAAAGTGTGATTTTGTTTTTGTTGGAGTTGTCTGCATCCTCTCACCGTTCCTCCCTCTCTTGTCTTTTCAGGTGTCCGTTTTGCAACTTCCCAGCCCTGTTGGACAAAGACATGTCTCTGTTTAGCTGTCCAAACCCTCGGTGCCGCAAGGTCAGTCCCAATCTGTATTTGTTTAGTTCATTTAAAACTCTGCAGCTCTGGGGAAGACGTACCGCTACTCCTCTTCTGTTCATAGTTAGTGTAGGTAAATGCTTTGGCTCTTGCTCAGTATATGCGTCCTCTGATGTAACTGCAGATGTCAGAGTTCAGTCATAGTGAACAAATGAGAGATTGAAGCTGGATTTGACTTCAGAAGGAGACATCGTGAATAATTCAGTCGATGGCAAAAACCTGAAAGCTCTGCGTGCGTCGTCCACATCAGCATAACTCATTTCCACGCAGCCTGGACGTGAGACATGCGATCAGAATCAGAGAGGAAAGACTGATGAGTAGTCTTATGGATGCGATGAAACGGTTCCATCTGGCGAGGTCGCCACCTCGGTCTCCCTCTCTGTTTATCTCTGGGCCTCCTCCCTCTGTCTGAGGAATGCAGGAGGGAGGCGAAGCTTGTGTCTGCCAAGGCTGTCACATGCATTCCAGTCAAAAATCTCCATTATTTGGCAGAAACACACACACACATCTACAATCATATGTGCGCTCTCACCACACAAACAAAAAACACTCCCTTCTGTCTCCTGGTGCGTCTGTATCTCTTTTTGTTTCTGTTCTTGTGTGTCTCGCGCTCGCTCCTGCCACACCACCACAATCTCTTTGTGACTCAACAAACAAACACACACACACACACACATTTCTGCTATCACTTCATTCCCGGAATGGGGGAGAGAGATGGGTTTGTGTCAACACAGGCAACATAATAAATGTGTGTATTCACCTAATGGCACCGCGGCGTTGAGTCCTCCAGTAACTCTGAGCTAATGATCTGAGAATGTCAGCAGGACATTAATCATCGTTGTCGAGATAAAAACAAACATTTTCTGGTTTTCAACTTCTCAAATGAGAGGATTTGCTTGCTTTTTGTTTTGTATATGATATGAAAATGAATATCTTTTGTAGTTTTAACTCGTGGTCGGGCAAAAACAGCAGTTTAAAAAAATGCCACGTTTGGCTCTGAGAGGTTTTCTGTTTCTGTTTTCTGATATTCTGTAGATCAAAACAACTAATCCGTCGAGTTGAAAAAATGGTCAAATGATTAATCAACAATGAGAATAATTCAGTTCAAGTCACATTGCAACATATTTTATAGTCTCTAACGGCAGTTTCAGTCATGGGACTGTGATTCATCTGATGCTGCTGCCTTTAAGTGGCTCACACAGCAGGGCAGACACCACACTGAGACAACGAGAAATGTGTTTGTGTCTGTGTTTTAAAGAGCCTCAGCGGGAGCCTGGTCGTGTATCACAGCATACTTGTTGTATTACTGGGCGTTCTCACCGCAGAAACTTTACCTGGGGAGCAAGAAAATCTTTTTGAGGAGCTAACCCTGTGAACCAGGGTCTTACATTACTTCCTGTACAATAGTTTCAGGTGTAAAGCAATTGTCCTTGCCTGGTGGTAGCGCACTCTGATAGTTCAGGAACTGCAGGGGCAGGGCCGACAGTTACTTAAGCTGCATTTCCACCCAAAGTCCTGAAAGTTTAGAGTCCCGGGAGCTACTTTTCAAGAAAGTAAAAGCTTCCTTCAGTCCATTGTCATCTGCAGTTCCGGCGTGGTCTAAAGACCCATTGAGGTTATGTCAGTTAGTCTGCTGATGTATGAAAAAATGCATTTCCGCTTGCAACTTTACAACAGTGGTGATAGCCTGACTTCACTGTCAGCCCATCTGTGGTACACTTTCTTCTGTTCCTCCATGGGGACGTGTCAAAGCACAAAGAATAAAAAACAAACTAGCTTGCAGCTGCAGATGTTTAAAAAATGATGGCTGAAAAAAGAAAATGCTGTCACATTTAAACATTCAGAAAATACTGGTATCATTATTAGGACGAGGGGTGCCTCCACTTCAGCCTCAACTGAAAAAGGCTCAATGGCTACAACTTTTTCTTCACATATGCAGTTTGATTGTTAGTATTTAGTATTTTATTTTTCCTGTGATAATAAGTTGAATATTATTTGTTTTCTCGAGATCAAGTTTATTTATGTCATTATCATGGAATAAAAATGTTATTTTCCAGAGATAACAAGATTATTTTAATAAAAAGTTCAAATGGTTGCTTGAGACTCAAAAGACCCCCTTCACAGAGCAGTGTTTATGTAACAGCCCACGCTTGTGCATCTTATAAAGTCGTTTTCTCATTATAAATGATCTCGTTATCCCAGGACAACAACATTTGTTGTTCCATGAAAGTGACATAAATTATAAGTCGTGATCTCAAGAAAATAAATTAAATTTAACTTGCTGTCACAGGAAAACAGAGGAGATAATATGGACTTCCATACATACGTATACGGACAATATACCTAAAGGCAAACTCACTCTAATACCCATATTCCTACATTAAACCTACCTCAGTACAGGACCACAGGTGCACTACACCTGTAAGATAACAGATGATTTGTAAATTAAATTAAATTTGGTTAAAATAATCTCGTAAATGTCTTTAAAAGCATTAATTAAAGTGAGACCTCTTTGCTGAAGGTGATCTTTTCTCCTGCAGTTCCGACCGTTAACCTGTAGGTGGAGCCAGAGGCTCACAATGTAACTCGGCAGCTGCACCCCATTACATACTCACACACACACCCACACCCAAAGATACAAAAAGTTCGACATGCTCCAGATATCTGTTGGTCGGATGCTTTTCTGAATCTTATTCTGCAGACGACGGCATTTTTAGGTCAACTATTAGAAGACAGTTTTATTCTCACGGGTCTTAAAGGGACGCTGTAAAGTTATGAAAAGGAAAAACGCCCATGCCTTTTTCTTTCTTTGTTTTTCTGTTAAGTAAGTCAAGTGCTACAGAAAGTTTTAACTTGCTTCCTCTTAAATGTGTGCAGGAATCAGGATGTGAGGGGTGTGTGTGTGTGTGTGTGTGTGTGTGGCTGCTGTGTTTCCCCTCTCTGTGGTGGAAACCCCCCTCAATAACACAGCTATTGTCACCAGAATATAATTATTTCATTAAGCAGCTTTTCTGTATTTTTCCTTTTCCTTTTTTTTTTTCTCTTTTTTATAATTTCTCTCCTGGTCGTGTCGGCATCAGCGCGGCTGAAGACGGTCATTGTACAGTTGGCCCCCAAGGCCCGCTCGCTCTCCCAGCAGGGAGGGGCTTCATTATGTAACTGACACACTTCCGTGAGCCCACCCGCCTTTTCCCACACCGCCGCCTCATTGGCTGGCCGCACTTTTACGCTGGTTTCTTACTGGTTGGACACACTTGGTCCACCGTTTCAAATGTGCTTCGCATCAAGTTTGACCCAGATTCTCCTCCCTCTCTTTTCCTTTCTCCTGCTCCCCTCCCTTGGCTCTGTCTGACCTACACACACACACACACACACACATATATATATGCACACAAAGTGGATCCTAATGTATTCCACATGTGGTTATGAGACAGTTGGACAGGCTTGTTTCCTGGTCTGTGTGTGATTACTTCATGAAAGCAGAGGAATGTAGGCCACTGGAAGGCCGTCGCGGCGCAAACAAGAGCGGGCCCCGTGCGCCAGAGTGTTTGTGAATCTGTGTTGCACCAGTCGGCGTCTCGTACATTATCACATGCGCTGCATCAGTTCTGCAGTAAAAGCATCTTACATCACACATCATCAAGCTGTAAAATATCGTGTCAGGCCGTCATCTCCTCTCTCCTCCTCCCTGCCCTTTGCTCTGCACTCAGTTTGATTGCAGCAAAAAAAGCCACCTCCCCACACAAAAACACACACACACGCTTGTGCATACACACACACACACAGGCTCGATGCAGCCCCCCAATCAGAAGCTCGGCAAGCTGCTCGCACTGCCTTATAAGGGCTGCTGCAGCCTGCACCGCGAGAGGAGAAGGTAGAAAAAGTGAAAGACAGGGGAGGAGAGGCAAGGTATGAATGAAGATGGGGGGGGGAGGAGGGGAGGGGAGGACCCCAGGGAGAGGGGAGTGCGGTGAAAGGAGATGGAGGACAAGTCTGAACAGCGTGGGGAGAAGGGTGGTGGATGTGGAGGCTGAAGTAAAACAGCTGAACATGCACTGTTTTAAAGATTGGAGCCGCTCACGTTGCTGCCCTTTGTGCATCATAAAGTTCCGCGTTTGTGTGCGTGTGAGCAACCTTTTCCTCACATTTCAACCACACTCACACGTAAATCAGTCACCTGAGGGCGGGGAAGGCCCGCCCCCCCGCGCGAGGGGGTTGACTCCGACGTCACCGGCTGTATTTTTAGCCGCGCTATAAGAGCTCAGGTGTGTTCCTGCTTTTTCGACAGCTTGTCAAACAGGTCCCAGACAGACACACACACACACACACACGCTCTGTCACACTCTCACACTCGCTCTGTCTCATGCTGGCCCTCTTCCTGGTCTATCAGTCACCACTAGGGGGTGATCTTTAACCACTCTGCCTTCCAGCCTCCTCTTCTTCTCACTCTCTGCCTCTCTGTCTTTGTTTGATCCGGCTTCTGTTTTTTTTTTCTTCTTGACACCGGAGTCCAGCTCTGCACCTCTCGCTTGGCACACAACCTGCCCTCCTCTTCTTCCTCCTCCTCCTCCTCCTCCTCAGTGTCTAAACACTCTCATTTAACTGAAATCACAGAGCAGAGAGTGTTTTTTCTCGTCATGCTTTAAGCCTGTCGACACACAATCCCACGTTTCTCGGCTGTGTTTCATGCCTCTCTCCGCCGGGACACTCCCTTTGCGAATGTGCAACGCCGCAGAAAGTTGGTCGACCTTTCATCTGTTACGCGCTTCCTACGCCTCGAAGCTCGAAACCAAACGGGCTCCGAGATTTGACTCCGGAGAGTCTTTAATGTTTCCAATCCGCACCGCTGCAAATGCCAACAAAAACTGGCTTCTTCTCCAACCCAGTTCCCCACCCTCTGGCTGACCTTGCACACACACACACACACACACACAGCTGTCTCAGTGAACATAGTGCTGCAACCCTGAGGTAGCTGAAGCACACAACGAAATAACACACACACACACACACAGAGCGAGTAAGGAGGTCATAAGACATCATTAAGAGGGTGTGTTTGTGACTAACGTGGGGGTTTCCTTCCGAGGTTGAGGCTCAGACGTGCAGATATGGATCACACCGTGCTGCATCAGCTGTCACCAGCCGCGCTCTTCAATATTAGATGAGCGGGGTTCAAATATTTATGGTGACACCACTCAGCTAAGGGTTAGCAAGAGAGGCAACCCCTGGCTAATGTGTGTGCGGCGTCGCCGTCTGCCCTGCTCGCCCTTTAACCGAACGTCTCGGGCCGACGCGTCGAATGATGGCTGGAGGATGGAGTTGCTGTTTCTAGGCAACCGAGCAGTCAGCGGCGAGCAAATCGCACTCTCGCTGCAGTCGCGCACACACACACACACACATTTGCAGGGAGGGCCACACCTAGCTGTGTCTGCGCGAGTGCAAGTCCCTGCAGTGGCGGCACCAGCAGCATATAGAGCAGAGACGACTGCAGCGCTGCTCTTATTCAGCAGTGACTGGACTCATGTTGGAGGAGGAGGAGGAGGAGTGACGGGTGGAGGTGGAAATGTGATCATCTGTTTGATAGCTGACATGTGAATAAATGTTACAAGGAGTTATTCTAAAGAAAGATTCAGTCTTTTGCTTTGTCATCCTGTCAGTCTCTCACTATCACATCTTTCTCTGCGTTTTCTGCAGGAGAGCTGCAGAAAGTGCCACGTCCAGTGGAAGCAGCACGTCGGGAAGACGTGTGAGCAGGTCCTGGAGAGGGACGAGATCCGCATGAGGGTGCTCTTGTAAGTTCTTCCACGAGAAACAAACCCGTCCTCGCCAGAAAAACTACAATACTGGTTGACTGTTAAACGGGGTGAAAACAGCTGATTCCTGAATTGGTGGTGACCTGTAGGGGTTGTAGTAACTAGAACCTTCACCAAGGCACAACAGTCCTCTTTATTCAGTCAAGCTCAATCCAATATCAAACTTGACAGCCCTGTATCGCTCTGAATTTTAAACCACCCATAACTGCTTAATCATAATTTATGATTACCAGATCTAGGATCGACATTAAATTGTACTTATCCATAGATACCAACCCATGCACTATTATTCCCTGAGAAATCAAAAACGCCCTATAACACAATGTCAAAGAAAGTTAGGGAAAATTTCTAGAACCGTCCCTTGATCCAGATCCACATTCTGGGCCTAGACCCATCGTCCATCCAGTGGAAATCTGGTCAGTGGTTTTTCTGTGTAATCCTGCTGACCAACCAACAAAAGGACACGGGGAAACATAACCTAAACACAAAGAGCGAGAGAGTCAAACACAAGACTTCACCCGAGGAGACCGCTTGCAAGACAACGCTGACATATTTGAACTTAAAGACGCAAGTTAAGTTACGTAACGTGCTTCACTTGCGTCACGTACATACAGTATGTAACTAACACATCATACATAACGTAACGTATTTATTTCAACCCAAACCATGATCTTTTCTTCAAACTAAACAAGGAGTTTTCACAATATTAACGTCATAACAAACGTATTGTAACATCACTCACTGGAGCTGTCCTATATTTAGTTTTTGGGCGCTATTTGCAAACCACCTACACTGTCTCGTAGGTATGGTGATGTGTTGTGCAGACGCACACACCGACACTCAGCCATATATCTTAATATTATCTATCATTTTATGTCCTTTGATGGGATTTTATGAAGCTTTTAGTTTAAAGTGCACTAAAACCAGTCGACGCTTCATTCCCTGCTTTATTCTGAAAGAATAGTGCAGGGAATGAAGTCCCATGTCTTACCTTATTCACTCGTTACAATTGATTTTGTTTTTCAGCGTCTTATACTGTTGAGTTAGTGTCTGATTTAGTTTTTCTCATGAAAAACACAGTCTAACCATTTCAGGCTCCCAGAAATCACCTCTTATGGTAACGTTTTACATGACAAAGAAATATCGTCAGGCTAAAACAAATGTAGGCGTCTCCCGTTTATCCACACTGTGACTCTTTGAGGGCCTCTCTGTTTTTCTCGCCGTCCCCTCTGCTCCTCCTCACTCGGGGAGGATGCTGGGTACACAGCTCAGTGTCCCGGACAGCGCTCCAGGAAGCGGAGAGGCCGGCTGCTTCCTGCGGCCCAGCTGGCCGCACAGGCAGCGCTTCCTGTTTTGAGCCGTTCACAGATCCTCTCACTTCCTGGTGGAAGTGGCCTGGTGGAAAGATCAGTGGAGCAGCGCTGACCTGATGAGTCTAACAGGACACCAGTGAAAGAATCACGACAGCAACGTTAGAGCGCTCCAGATTTTAGGGTTTGGTCCCGAACAGCCACACACTGACTCCAAAACACAGATGCATTTTTGTGGACGATGATTTTTATCATAGTCTGATCCCCTTCAGGTCAGGATGTTTAAAAATGGATACCACACCCATATATACTGTGTGTATACCATCCAGCCAGCCCAGGGTGATACGCATCTGAAAAAGATGAACAGTTCCAGTAATATAAAATGTCTTTATGTCACCTCTTCCTCTGCTGGAGGTTCTAACATGTTGGATGTCAGTGCGCTGCCGGCTGGTCACGTGGGTCCAGGGCGCAGACGCAACTTCCTTGTTTGGCTATTCTGGTTTTTAAAGCTCTCTGTGTTTTCCCCTTAGTCATTTAATCATGTTCCTGGTATAACATGATAACATGCCCTTTATTTACATTCATTTGCCTGTTGTAAGCCGTAGGGTCAGCTTCCTCCTATTTTAAACCGTGTACTTAAAGTTATTATCCCTGAACATTTGCATGAAAGCCCAGTGCTTTTTTAATGCAATTTCAGGTCAGAGCCAATTTGTTTATTTTACATTCAGTAACTACCTTTGTGTAGAAGCTTTCGTTGTTAGTGGCGGAGTCCGCCATTCCCACACTGATATGAACCAGCACTTGACATCAAATTAGCTTTGATACCAGCAATGTCAACTGTGTAGTATGTCACTTTATCAACTTTCTAAAGCTGCAGTGAACTACTCAAATGAAAGTATTTCCCAGGACAGCTGTGTATGTTTGCCCCCGAAACAAATCCTCTGGGTGGCGGTCTCTCACATGACTCTGCTAACATGAAGCTGAGCTGCAGACGCAACTTTTGTTTTCACTTCAATATTAAACAACACAAGGGAGACTCTGTCCTTGAGACACGCTGCAAGACGTTCATGTGACTATCTGCAGCCACCAAACCAGTAACATGTTCTCGCGGCTGTTTCGTCTCTTTCTGACTCTACCTTTGTCTTTCACTTCCCTCGTCTTTGTTTTTTAACCCTGTCCATGTTCCCTGTGCCGCAGTGAGGAGCGAATGACGGCGGCCCGGGTGAGGAAGTGTGTCAAGTGCGGGACGGGCCTGGTCAAGTCGGAGGGCTGCAACCGGATGTCGTGCCGCTGCGGCAGCTTCATGTGCTACCTCTGCAGAGAGCCCATCACGGGCTACAATCACTTCTGCCAGCACGCCCGCTCTCCGGGCGCTCCCTGCCGCCACTGCCGCAAGTGCTCCCTCTGGACCGACCCCACGGTAATCTTTCAGACGTGTTGACCAGGGGCTTTTTCCTCCGTCCTGAAACATGAAACACACACTCAGAAACATGTTGACCATCTCTCCCTGCACTTTGACCCGGACCATCTGACTTCACGGTTGCCCACAGTTACCTGGCCACAGCATCACTGGCAAACAGGAGCAACAATTAGTCCCCGAGCAGTTAATGAGCTGGAGCGTCTCCAGCCGCTCTAGAGAGGCGCTGGAGCTGGCCAAGAGCCGCTCCCGAAGGGCAATGCCAAGAAATGGATAAATACCGGTAACCCGAGGGACACTGGAGGGCTGGTGGAAGGGGTCGGCTGTGGTCTTATCGTTATTTAAAGGATTTCCTCGACGCGGCTCACAAGTTAATGCTCCCTTCACCCGAAAGTTCATTTTTTTAGGTTGTAGAAACACTTGTGCCACAAACCAGTCCAAACTGCCGTCCCGCCCCCCTGTCTGGAGACGGTTTGTGTTAAACTCAGACACAACAAGCCTAAAACTAAACAAACACCGTGTTGGCTGAAGCTTTAATTACAGATGAGCATTACAAGGTAGAGCAGAGAAGTGTTCCCACCTTCAAGCCTCCCTCTCTTCAGTTGTTGTCTGTGGGCTTCTGTGACGCCGGCTAGTTCTCATTAAAAGATCTCATTATTCTGTCAGTAATTAACGCTGATCTGTGTCTCAAACTCTGCTGTGTTGGGTCCTTCAATCGGAGGGAATTGGGCCTCCAAAGGAACCCTGATGCAACCGTCTCTGTTTTTTTTGTTTATTTGCGGCCGTCACATTGCAAGTTAAATATCTAGACACCACAGGAGTTGATTTCACTTTGATAAACCTGTAAAACACCTGTTGTCTTCATCTTACTGGAAATAACAATTCTGAAAACGTCTGTGTCTTTCTGCAGCAAGATGACGAGCGAATCATTCAGGAGATCCAGAAGGAAGGCGAGGCAGAGCTGAATAAGAAGTCTGCAGGTCAGTACCGTCAGCCTCAACAACGTTTAAGTATTTCTCAACATTTCTGTCCCATTAATCATCAAATCTGGTGAATTATGTTCCCGAGCTGGGAAACGTTGCCCTGCAGCAACGTTACTCTTCCTCTCTGCTGCTTCCTCTTTGTCTTTCAAACCCATTATTTATTCACACAAGTTGCCTGTTTACAGCATCAACCGGCAGCGGTTGCAGGGGTGTTTCCTGTGTTTGGTTCGCCTCAATGTGTTTGTGTAAATTATGTAAGGCAGGCGAGGGCGGACCGGGATTAGGTCCAAACCTCTGAGGGGGGAAGTCTTACAACACGACAACATGCTATAAAACCGGACGGCTGCATCGATAACTTCCCTTTCTTCCTCTTCGTCCTCCAGATAATTCAGGGAAGAGGGTCGGCCCTCCACCGGAGCCCATCACCGACGCCAAGCGGCCACGCGTGGGTCCGCCCCCTGAAAACCCGCCCAACCTGAACCCCCTGGCCCCTCCTCACCCGCAGGCGGTACAAGCTCCCCTTTTCGTGCCTCCACGCGCCCGCTACCCGCCGGCTCCACCCCAAGGCGGGATGTACCACCAGGTGATCATGCCCCGGCTGCCCCCCGCCCCCTACGTGCCCCCTTTACAGCACCTGCCCCCCCTGAACAATAACAACAACAACAACCATCACCACCACAACCCTCCGGTCAACCCCCACCACCAACACATCGACATGCCCATGCACTACGGGCCGCACCGCTACTACAGACGCTTCTAGCGCACGCCCCCGCGGCGAGTGTGTCGGTCCCGGTGCGATCGGCTCAGTACAGTCACACTTTTCATTTCAGTGCTGTTTTTGAGATCTGATGTCATGGTTTCAGAGTGCGTCACCTTTTTCTATCGGTCCTCTCCATCCGTTTTCATAGCTCCTGTACGCTCGTGCAGGTTTCTGCCCTGCCGCTTGATTTACTTGTTTCTGTTTCCGATGATAAAACGCACTGAAATGATAAGCGCACCTGTCGAAAGAGAGACATTCGGACACTTTGCCTTCTCCCCCTGAGCTTGGGACTTCAGCAAAGAAGTGGACCCCGACGTTACACGATCCTTTTTTTTTTCATCTTTTTCGGTTTAAATACTGGGGTTGAACTGATGAACAGTATAGAATCTTGAGGCAATTTATTTCCAGTTTATACAGATATTTTTAAGTAAATAATTGAAAAAAAAAAACAGTTAGCATTCCCTTCTGTATCTTTTTGTGTAACATGTTTGAGACCACACAGTTTTCTAATAAAGTTTTCTGTTCACATTGCTTCAGAAGAGTTCAAACATGAGCCTCTGTGAGCGTTTTTTCTGTTTTTACAAGAAGGTCATTTTTCTACCTGAACAAACCTCTTCTTACTACCTCTCTGTCTGTCTCCCCCCTCCTTCGTCTGTCCCACCGTCTCCTCCCTCATCTCATGCTGAAAAAAAAAAAAGAAAAAAGGGGCTGACTCATGATAACTGAGCCCCTGGGCTATGCACCAATCACATGACGGAGCGGGTGGTTCCTACCAATCACGGCGTAGCGACAGCCGGGCTTTGTGATGTTACAGAGAGAGGGGACTTCTTTGTTCAGCCAAGTGTGCTGCGAGTGTGACAAATCACTTTGCTGCACACACTCAGTCACACACACACACACACACACACACACACACTCACAGCCTCTTGTTTCTGCATGCGGACTAAAAAGGCGGCACAGCGAACCCCCGTTTTAGCCCAGGGGTCCTAATGGTTTTAGTCATGGGTGGTATGACACAGACTGTGTTTGTATGGGGGCCAGAATTAGACTTTAATCAGAACCGGCATCTCCCAAACACCAGCCAAGCCGCCATGAATGAGATAATGTATATAACAAAGACACACGAGGACATGCAGGGGTTTCTGCAGAGGATATGAACTGCAGAGCTGGCAGCTCAGTACTGTGTCGTCTGGTGCTTGAGACGGCAGAAACAAAATATGGACTGAAATAAAATGTGTGATTTATTGTTTTGTTCCAACAAATCCTGGCATAGTGTTAGCTGTGATAATGTAGCTTGACTGAAACTATGTGACGACAATAACACCAAAAGTAATCCTGTTGAATGAAAAAGGAGAGGGGCAACGTAGACGATCGCCACAGTTGAAAATAAACCTCAGTGCAACCACTGAAGCATTGATTTAGCGCTGCACATACATAACATTTGGGTTGAGGCTGATGAAGATGAAGGTATTAGGTCATAAACCAAAGTATTGAACAAACGCTGACATAATTTTGACCTGATGGTGGCGATAAATAAAAAGGGCAGCATCAAAGTCATTACTATACATCCCCAGGGGGGCATGAATGTCAGGACCAAATTTCATGGCAGTTGTTCCTACAGTTGTCAATAAATTTCACTGAAAAACACAAATATAAACTCAATGTGGCGCTAGAGGGGAAAAATCGGGGAATCACCTAAGTCAGTAAGATTCTTCCTCTGGCGAACATGAATGTCTGTACCAAAATTTCATGGCCGTCCATCAAGCAATCCCGTTATTGTTGCCAACTGCTGTCATGCAAGCCGAAGCGGAGATAACCCAGATCTACACTTCTTATGACATCACTATGACATCAGACTTGACCACAGCGGACTACTGTTGACATTACTGCCAGCTGTTTTTACAAGAAGGAGTAGCATTCAACATGATGAACAAAATAATCCTAATGTGTTAAATAGGTTCACGGTAGAGTCAGTGTGAGCGTGTGTGTGTGTGTGTGTGTGACTCCCATGACCACTGTAAACGTAACGGCTGCTCAGCTGAGTGTGATCACCTCCATAAACCCTGACCTCAGCCCGCGACCCTTCACCCTGACTGTCCCTGCTGCTCTGAGGACAAAGCTGTGATGACTCCCTGAAAAACAATCATGCCTTCTTTTTTGAATGAATCGCAGTCTACTGTGCTTTATTCTTTTCTAGTCCTTGAAGACACCCCGAGGAGTGTGTGGGTCATGGATTACAGTGGGATAGTATTATAGAGTATTATCTGCTAATGACTCATTTGATTCGAAGAACAAAGGACGGGCTTAGTGATGTGATAAGGCTCAATGAAGGAGACTTCTGACAATGCAGTGCTGTCACTCGCACACACTTGGAGGTCCCACGCTCACTTTGACATGAAAATGAAAATGCTGTTGGATGGAGACCTAAAGCATCAGTAGAGGAAGGTGCAAACACACATAGGAGCGACTGAATTACCTCAACAACTACTGGTTGGATTAGAGTTAGGGGTTGCCATTACTTTGGCGCAGATATTCATGGTGCACAGAGGATGAATCCATACTGACTTCAGTGATGAAGTCAGAAATGTTATTCCTCTGCCACAGTTGATTAATGACCAAACACCTGCACTATTAGCTTAAATACTGTACCTTCTGTTAGTGCTAATTAGCAAAATGTTAGCGTGCTAAAATGCTAAACCATGAGGGTTAACGTGGCCAACATTAAACCTGCTGAACATAAGAACATCAACATGTTAGCATGGTAATGTTTAGCATTAAGCTAAACAGTACCACTGTTCCTCAGGACATCCTCACAGAGCTGCTAGTATAACTGGACTGTTTTCATATTTGAACATAGGGAGGCAATATGATGATGGTGACGATATACATTTTTCATTTTAAGTCATCAGAGACACAATACTACTGTCTATAGGCAGCCCCCTGTTTATTAGGCTATCTCTGGTTTAACTAGTTTGTGTTATTTTTCAATGAGACAGACTACTTTATGGTAAAATGTTGTTATTTTTCATGACTATGAATCAATGTGATGACATATTGACTTGATTTTTTTCAGAATATAAGATATGTAAGTATATTAAAAAATATATTGATATTAAAGGTGCACTATGTAGTTTTGGGCAATGGATCATTTCATCCATTATGCCCACACCTTACCTATGTTGTTTTACTGCTGTTGCTTTTTCTTTGTATCTTTGTTTTCCAGTTATTTTTATTTTATGCAATAAGTGAGGCACCTTTAACTGTTATTGTGTATAGAAATGTGTGCTCCCGGCCTCACCTTATCTGTCTCTAGATAAACTGTATATACTATAAATCAGTCAGTAAGATAACAGTGTCAATGTTCCCTATTCAAACCTCTGAAAACAGCATTCAGGCCTTTCAGTGAATAGCTGGTGGGAACCTGCTGCTCTGAATGGATTTTGATGAGACAGAATTGAAATCAATAATGAACCAGCCATGACCTGCATATCTCCTGGGACACCTGAGATGGACAAACACCACCTCTGATGCAGCGTCCTGTAATTCTGGATTCACATTCCTGCGAGAGCTAGTGCAACTGTAGCAGTACGTGTCCACACACACAAAGACACACACACATATTTTTGCATCATTTGTGGTGACCGAGACAACCTTCACACCCAGAGAGTCACACATTGTGTGCATGTGTCTGCTTGTATTGCTATCTTTGTGTGGACTACATGTTGTTTTAACCAGCGTTGTGAGGACATTTCTGCTTTGTGGGGACATTTGAAGGTTAAGACATTGTGTTAAATGTTGTGTTAGAATAAGGGTTAGGGTCAGGGCTGAAATAGGCATTTACCAGTAGATGTGATGGTTAGGCTAGAGTAAGTGACTTGGGAATACATTATGTTAATGAGGGTCCTCACAGCTACAGAAAGACCAATGTGTGTGTGTGTGTGTGTGTGTGTGTGTGCATATTAAAGCCCTCTGCTGCCTCGTCCTCAAGGACCGCTGGTGTCTGGCAGCGTTTGCTCCCCAGACACCTTCCGCTGCTCCATCTCCGCTGGCGTTGTTTGTGTCTGTTATTGTTTGTGTGTATCTTTAATGAGTGTGTATTCTTTTAATGAGTGTGTGCTTTTACAGCTGTGACCTGCTCACACAGCCTTTGTTGGATGTTTTAATAACATGTCTACACGATGACAACAGTGGCTAAACAATAATATACCCTTACATTTTTAATGATTTTTTTTAATAAACAACATGCATCTACAACATGATATTCAATACTACAATTCTGCACTATATCTCACAACCAAAAACTCAGCTCATGACCCTGCAAACACACCACTAAGCTTTTTAAATCAAGTTTTTATCACCCTTAACTTCACTTTTCTGACTGAATAGCATCAATCACATCTCTTGGTTGGAATCTAACATCTGGATTGCCACCGCAAAGCTGGTCTGGCACCCAAATTTTATCGAAATCCATTTGTAACTCTTTCCAATTTTGCACTTACCAGGTGTTTTGTGAGGGTTAATTATTGGACTAGATGTCTGTCTCCATGCTAGAGGTTCAGTGGATGGCCTTTCGGTCAGTTGATCCACCATTTTGATCCAGACTGAATTATCAACTACTATCAGATTGGTTGCCATGAACAAAAAAATTCAGTCATTCATTCACTGTGAGGATAATAATAAATGAGTGAAATGTCTCAACAACAATCAGATGGATTACCATTTGTAGTACACACATTCATGTTCCCCACATGATGACTCGTAATGACTTGATTGGGGAACTTTTCAAGGAACTTTTCCATTATTAGGCCAAAAGATGTTGTAACTAAATATCTGCTAAACTTATTCTCATTAACTTCAGCTAACTTGTTACTTGTAGCTTTACCTACTGTCAAAAATAACGTGTTAGAGTCTTTTGGCTGCCTATGATCAGGCAACAGACTTAGCAGAGACGTGCAGTTTTAGCAGCTGCCTCTATGAAACAAGAAAACACGGGATCTTATTGCCTACATGATGTTTCCGCAGAAAATCAATGAACCAGTTAACAAGGTCAACGCTGACAAAATATAAAAGCACACAACGTGAAGTCTGTGTCTGTGTCTTGCCCTCTCTGGCGCACTAGCTGAGCCACCTCATGCTATCACAACACACCCGCACTTCCACATCTGCATGCGGCTGCTGAGCATGACTGTCTCGAGGGGAATGCGCTGCTGTAATTTGCTACGTGTGGCTTATTTTTCCACCGGGTTTGATCAAACACAAGAGATGTGAAAGTATGCCAGTGTGCCGTCTCTGATGGCCGATCTTTCACGCTGAGTCAACGGGCTTTTCATCCTGCACGACCCATGTTGCTCCTTCACATCCCCTAAAGAGATTACCGACTGACCCACTGACCCACTGACTCGCTGCCTGGACACGTGAGTGATGGAAAAATATGGCTGGATATAGATTTGATTAGAGCGAAGAGAGCCGGCAGAAGGGGGAACGGTAAATACACACAGACACACATCCTCTGCAGTCGAGTAGATGGCTGAATAATGGAGGAGGTAGTTCGGCAGAGCTCGGCCTTGTGCTGCTTCCTCGATGATGAGGTCTTTTCTGATCAAAGGCAGACGCCCACTTCCTCCTCCTCGTCCTCCCGCTGCTCCCCAGGGCTCCTCATCTTCCTAACCTCCCTAAGCTCTGTGCACCCCCGCCCCCTCAAACCACACAAGCCTCACCAGGCCCTCAATCAGCCTGCATTTTGGATGTAACTAAGGTTTTTTTTGACATTTGAGGCCTCGACGACGCCACACACACACACACCCGGACCTTTCAGCTTCCAGCAGCTGGTGTTTCCATGGTAACAAGGGGATCGGTGGAGGTGTTGGGGGGACTCAGATGTGGGTGGAGACGGCGGCCATTTCGCACACAGCCGCTCTTCCCTCCCTGAACCCTCCCCCCACCCTCCCCTCTCCTCCCTTCACTCGTTCATTTGTTCAGAGAGAGAGAGAGAGAGAGGGAGAGAGAGAGGGCTCTGCCTGCAGCCTGACACTTTACCCACAAACCGCTGCACCCATTTCTGGGATCTGGGTCATATTTTCTGTGACTCATCTCTTCAGCAGTTTTTCAGAAGGAGGGAGGAGGAAAAAAGGGGAGGAAAAAAGCGGTGGGAGAGAAACTGTATGAGGGATTGAGGGATTAATGGGAGGAGATGGTTCGCAGGGGGAGAGAGATTAGGGAGGGAGGGGGAGATGAGGCAGCAGAGGGGAGGAGATGAGATGGAGGGGTGGTGTGTGTTTGTTTTGCCATGTTGGGTGTTCCTCTGGGATCTGCGAGCCCGACGGGTGGGGGGTGTTGGGGGGGGGCTTAAAGACCTGCTCTGGAGGCTCCATCATTGCATTACCTCCCCGGATGGTGTTCATGTGTGTGCATGAGCGTGTGTGTGTGTGAATACTTAGAGGGGGTTGCCCTTTCTCCGCACTAGAATAAATGTTTCGACACAAAGGCTCCATTCAGGAGACAGGAAAAAGTGTGTGTGCTTCCATGTATGTGTGCGTAAGTGGGACAGCACATGGAGCCGCCGTGGACAGAAGCTGGCGGGAGACCAAGTAAAAAGCACCGCGATTGCATGTGAGAGTGAGCACGAAGAGGCTGTGATTTCCAGAATGATGCAGGTCGGACTGTGACTAACAAATCGACTAACAAAAGGGTTTTTTTTTTGTAGGTAGAACATTATGCAAGAATTCAGGCCTGTTTGTGTAAAAGAACAAGAAATAACGTGTCTTCTTCTGCTTGGATCAGACGGGAATCGAGCCTCATCCATCACCTTTCCCAGCTCAGACATTTGCCCTTCGTAATCCTGAGTCAATATTTTCATTGGTCTCCTGAACATAAAGTTCCAGGAAGATTTGCATAACGAGCTACAAAATATCTGTATGTTGACGGCTGAACACCTCCCATGTCCAGTGATCGCGCAAAGATTAGCAACCCGGTTCAGCAGGTTTGTCAGGCTCCGCGGTAATGAAGGTGTCTTTTTACATCTTCTTTAAAAAATAAAAAAAATACTAGAGTGTTATGTGTGGCCAGGTAGAGGGGGTGTCAGAGAGGGGTTCAACGAGGAGGAGGGAGGCCGGCTCTCTCACTCTGGGGCAGCAGCAGCAGGGGAAAGTTTGCTTTTCTTTCTTTTGAGCTGAGCTAACCCTTCTTCTTTTTCACTCTGTCTGTGATGGCAGAGTTGCTTATTTTAGTTTGTTATTTTAGTTTGAGTTGGAGACCACCGGTAGTCCTGTTTGTCGTTTTGTGTTGGGTTAGGCCTGGGTTTTCCTAGTTAGTGGGGAAGTGCAGGGTGCGACGGCCCACTGCGTGGCTGGCCCTGTGTTTCCCCCTCTTTTGTTTCTTTTGGCCGGGGTCTCCATCTCTTTTTGGTTCATTACTTTGTGGGTTAAATTTTTTCCTTTTTCTTTTCTTCCCCAGAAGAAACTTATCAATAAGGAATCCTTTTTTGCAAACTTTGAAACTTTGGTGTGGCGTCCTTTATATGTTGTGGTCTCATTGAGCCAGCATTGAGTCAAGTATTAATTTAACTTTATGAGGCTGTAACAAAGAGAAATGGTGTTAAGAATGAATTTAAACTGTGTTTTTCTGCTCTACAAATCACCTGACGCGTTTGGGTCGGCCTTGGTTACTACCCTTTCGGACTCTCATCCTGAGCAGCACTCTGCATCAGTTTAACATTTCAACATACGAATATGAACAATATGAAACATTTTAAACTGTCTTGCTGGTATGCAACGAATGTTCAGCTAAGCAGCAACACAAAGTTAGGTCAGAACAGACCACATTCACACGGTGGCCATTTTTCTCTGCTCAGGGTGGGGAGCTTGAATGCTGGGGCAATGCTGGACTCCAGTGTTCCATCTTGCAAGTCATTTAAACATGGGGATCGTTTCACTGCTTCTTGATTGGTCAGCAACTTAAAAGATGATGGATGGTGAAAATCTGTTAGCATTTAGCCACTTTCTAGCTAACATTACCTTTTAAATATGAGTGCATTTCACGTCAAAGTTTCAATAAATGCGTCCAAGTTCTCCGTTAATATTTTAGAATTAATTTATTCCATTCTTATGTTGTGTAACACTATTAAGCTGTAATGTTAGCTAGGAAGTTGCTGAATGCAAATGTTAGCTAATTGGTTAACAAATGTTGTTTTACCCTGAAATATGGGCCAATGTCCCTCCAGATTTTCACCACCCATCGTCTTTTCAGTTGCTAATCAATCAGGAGGCAGTGAAATGATAACGGATTGGAACACAGCTGTACGACATCTGAGCTTCCCACCCTGAGCAACGTGTTAGAGGAAAATGGCTGCTGTGTGAATATAGAATTTGATTGTAGGCCTCCATTTCTGTTATACTGTATAAAAGGCTTAAAATATAGACCAATATTGACCAGCTGTAAACAAGAACAATGCAGTGTTTATATAATATATATAATTTTTTTATTATTTATATTTTTTTAAATGTATGACACCAATAAATGCATATTTAAGACCCTTGACAGAGATCTCATTTTAAAATGATATAGTTGTAATTGGTAACATTGAAAACTCGGCTGGAGACGGGAGTTTTCAACCTAATGAGCTAATGTTAGCTTGATTAGCAAGTTAGCTACAGCTGATAAAATCTGCTAGTTACAAAATCTGTTATGTGTGATGTGACTGTTTTAACCTAAATGGAAAGATGTAAATAAAAAAAGTCATATTGGTGGTCAGAGAAGGGGAACAGCGAGTGAAACTCGCCGAGCAAGGACAAAAAGAAACCACGAAAGACACACGTAGCGTTCCAAATCCCAGGTTTATTGGTCGTTGGATTTCAGGTGAACCAATGGCACGAGAGAGAGAGATTAATCCACAATATCAAAAAATTATACAAAATAAAAATACAAAAAGAAGTTCCAGTTATACAAAGCAAAGATGTGGACTTTCATTCTTCTTCTTTTTTTCTTTTTTTCATCTTTTATTTTCCTACTGCCCAAAAACTCAAGAGTAAGGCACAGTCATTACCACATGTTTACCCTTCCACATCCGTTTGTCTAAGCCTCGGGTCTTGGTTACCTCGGAGACGCTTGTTTCTCCGAGGATAACCACTCCTTTTATTCTCAACCCTTCACGCGAAAAACGGTCAAAACTTCAGAGAGAAAACTGGACAGTGTTGGTGAGGAGCTGGCTACAATCACCTATCATTTCATAGAAGTACAATGACTGAATGCTTGATGAGGACTACGATGACGGGTGGAGGAGCCCATTAATTCAGGGCCCTTTGCTTAATCATAGAAATTAGTAGACAGAAGCTGCTGCTGCTGAATGTGTCATGGAGAAGACAGGCTGCTGAAGGGTAGAGAATCAAAGAGGGCAGGACCTATGGGTGCAATGTGCTACATGACTGCATAACAGACATTTCCAGTTAAATAAAAAGACAAATTCAAAGTCTGCCTCCTTTCAATTCGTTTAACATAACTCTTCCCACCTTCACTGACGGGTCAGGAACAGAAAAATCCAACAAAAACAAACACAATTTGGTCATTTCTCATTGAAAAAGGGCTGTCACGATACTCCTCAAAGCTCAGACAGAAATTAAAAACCAAAGACGAAGCAGGTTTAGGTCATTAAGGGCACTCTTGCAGCTCATTCGGTTATATGGCAAGGCTCTCGAGGGCAGGGACGGAGACGCGGCAGGAGATCGCTCTCTGTTGGACCGGACGCTGTGCGAGATGCTCGACAGGACTGTAACATGAGTTAGTAGCACCAGGTTCCAGTTTTGGCCAGTTTGGTTGTGTGTGTGAGATGACAGGTTGTTTAATCCAGTATCAAAGGTTTGGTGTAGATAAAGGCTGAGGTCTAAGTTTGGTCGAGGGATTCAAAAAAGCAGCTTTCAAAAAAGGGTCTATAAACTTATCCACTACCTACTGAACGCCTACCCCATGATAATGTCTGTGCCTTGGACGTAGAAAAAGAAATCCAACTTTGTGTTAGCGTTAGTGTTTTTTTTTTCTTCCAGTAAGACAGGTGAGTGCAGTAAACGCGTGTCTCCGCACCGTTTTTTTAAATTTTATGTTCTTTACACTGTTCTCGGGACAATAGGTTTAGCTTGTGGAGGAGGACGAGTGGGGGGGGTAGAGGGGGTTTTAACTTCCTACATCCTGTTTGGTCCAGGAGAAACCCCCCCGCCAACCAATGAGAACACAGCTAGAAGGACAACACAGGAAACATTTGAATATTTTACACTTGAGATGAAGCGAGGAGGGGGCGGTTAAACCCGTCTGTTACATCATCTTCGATATCTTTATCATCATCATCAGATCCACTCCAGTTATATCACATAGTCATCACACAGAGGCGACAGGGCCTGCTCATGAAAACAAACATACTCGACCTGGTCTGACAGAGGCAGAAAATCGGACCCAAGCGCGCAAAAACAGACCCTCCCAGCCGACAGGAAGCGGCTGATGGCGGGTTTCATCCTCGCGGTGGGATCTGTTTTTGGAGATTAGATCAGGTAGGAACAGATCTCAGGCAGACCAGGTCAGATACCATAAATACTGCCACCATGTGCTGCTCACACAGACAATAGAGACAAGTAGAAAGACGAGGGGGTTAACTCAGAGAGGAGGGGGAGGAAGGGAGGAGGGAGGGAGGGAGGGAGGGAGAGGGGCTCTTTAAACGTGGCTCTGCTCTGCTCTGGGAGAAAGGGACGGCCCATTCGTAAGGCGAGGAGGGGAGTGAGTGACAGGTCGAGCAGCGAACCAGATCGGAGCAGAAAAAAAGTGCACAGCCCCACGGTAACTATGGCAACAGATAAAGGTCGGCGCTGCAGAGCAGAGCTGGGAAAGGAGGGAGGCAGGAGAGAAGGGGAGTGTCTCCTTCCTTCTTCTTCTGTCCTTCCTGTTCTCTCTGTGCAGTTCATCAACATATAAAGTCATAAGTACAGGATATAATATGAGGAGCGGGACGAGGTGGGGGGCGGGTGGGGGATAGGTAGATGTATGGACGGGGGTGGTGCTGCCGTGCTGCGTCGCCACACCTCATTCATTCATCGGCGTCGCAGCGGCGGGCGGGCGACCGCCTCAGTACTCCCAGAGCGTGGCGGTCTCCAGGTCGTCGGCGTTGGCCTTCAGCACGCCGGCGTGGTCGCCGCGGAGGTACTTGCTGTCGGCGGCGTGGCGGACGGCCAGCTTGTTGTAGTCGCAGAACTCGAAGAGGAAGTCGACGGGCGTGTCGCTGCTGCTCACCACCGACTGCTCGTTCCCCACCATCCAGTATTTACCCGTCGAGTCTGCGGGAGGAGAGGAGACGGATGAGTGGGGGGAAGGGTGTGAGAAAAAAATGGAGGAGGGAACAAAAGGTTTGGCTTAAAATGACTTTGTTCGAATTACGTAACGCGAAGGCTGGGAAATTATCCGAATCAAATCCCTCTTTTTGGCACAAACGCCTCATGAGTAAATCCATAATGAGAATCCGTTAAATGATTTAATCCCCCGTCTGCCTGCGGGAGGTCCCTCCGCACGCTGCGACATGCATTACCTCTCTGCCGGATGTGGAACGCTGCTGCACATGTGCGAGTCAGCCGGCGTGTCTGTCAGAAAGACCGCCTGTTCGATGTGAACTGACCTTGCAGGCTGTAGGCTCCGTCTCTGAACGCCAGAGTGAAGTAGTCGTAGGTGGAGCGGTTGGAGTCCAGCGTCCCCGTCACCTTTCTGCAGCCGATGAAGCCGTGCTCGCCGCGCAGCACGATGATCGGGCGGTTGATCAGCTTCATGATGAACTCCTCGGTCTCACCTGGAGACAAAGGGCGTTGCACGTTTAGTCGGAGTGTTAAAACTAATGTGAGGATATGACGACCTCGACAGATTCACTGTATTCTCAAATAATCAATTTCACTTGATTTTAGCACACAACACTTTGGTTCTAACGTCCAAAATGCCAAAAGCTGTCCTGTAAGAGCGACTTGCGTGTCATATAGCAGCTCACGCCTCGAGCTCAGAGTGCTGAGTTTACATACATAATATTAAAAATGTATGCAAAGCAACTCAGCTCTAATGTGCCCTAAAAAGAGCTCCGCGGTGGCCGACAGCCTCCTCGACAGATTCTGCAGCACAAAGTGAACGCTCCGTCTTTGATCCGCGCGCAGAAGCTGCTTTAATCGGAGAATCTTCTGATCCGCTTGCTGACATGATGCCCGCGTCTTTCAGCAATGAGAGAAGCCGTGTGCTATAATAATCTGGCTGAGCTGGTGGTATTGAAGGAAGAGTTTGACATTTTGTGGAGTACATTTGCTTTGTCGCAGGGACAATACTACTCTCATATCTGTCCATTCACTGTGAGGCAAGCCAGCAGCTTAGCTTAGCTTAGCTTAGCATAAAGTCTGGAAACAGGTAGAGAGAGCAATGTGTTCCACCTATCAGCAACATCTACAGCTGAATACTTAAAATGTTATGTCAATCTGTAGAACAATTTGACGTTTTACATGGGATTGTGTGCTGGCCTGGAGGAGCAACAACTCAAGTCTCCACCGGTTAAAACATTCAAAACTTCTGATAAACAAGTCTCGTCTTTGTTTTTTTCCTAGGAACTGTTTTTTGTGAGAAATCACGAGCCAAAAGGATTGAAAACCACTTTTTTATGCGTTTGTAAAGTAACTAGTAACTGCAGCTGTTAGATAAATGTAGCAGAGTAGAGGTTTAAATCACTATACACGAGAAATGCCCAAGAACAAGAACATAATGGTGCTGAAGCACAGTAACTTGAGTTAATGTTACTTTGGTGACACAGTGCAGACTGCTCAGTTTCCACATAGTGTTCTAATCAACATGATTCATTTAATATGAACATGGCAGGCGAACAAACAGAGAAGATTGCAACTGATCCGAATTTCCAAAAGAACAAACGGCGACGTTCGGCTGTTACGAAACAGAACCGCTCTGCCGAGAGAAGCGCTGAAGCCTTTGAAGCCAGAAACAACTGGAACATCCAGCCGTGATTTAATTACTGTACTTCTGCAGTGTTGACACCCCCCTGTCCCCCCACTGCCTCCCATCTCTGCTGAAAAAGTAAATCTGTTAGCGAAACGTGTCTTTGTCTGAACCATTCGGCTGAATCAACAAATCTCACCGACCGGCAGAGTCGATGGTGGCTGCGAGCTGGCCGTTTTTCTTGGCGGCGACGTATTTCCCATTAGCGGCCCGGAGAGTCAGCCTCTTCCCACGCCACTCAATGTCAAAGTAGCAATTAGTTGACCTGTGGAAAGAGAGAGAGAAGGAGAGAGAGAGAGAGAGTAAAGGCATGAGAGGTAAGAAGGATAATTCATTCTCCATGGCAGCTGGATATCCAGTAGCACTTGTGTGCGTGTCAAGTGTAAACACACGGCGACATTAAGCTCCCCTGTTGCTCAGAAAACTACACCCAGCCGCTTTATCCACAACTTAATTGTCGGGTAATTGGATAGGTAGGCTCAGGGTGGAGGGATCAGCTTCACTTGTAGTCTTTGGTTAAGTTGAATCAAGTAGCTCGTAAATCCTTTCACTTGGCCCGGAGGAGGGTGTCGCTTCCTCGCCACATTCTCGGGCCTTGCTAACTTTTTTTTGTAAGAGGCGCTCCGAAATGTTCCCCTACAAACCACAGGAGGACTTGGTGAGAGAAAACATTTTTTGCGGTTTAATCAGCGAAGAGTGAAGCAAGTCGAATCTCAAGAATGCGATGGAGGAATTCGGTGTACTTCCTGCAGAGAGCTCTGCAGCGTGTCTCTGCTCCGGCTTATCTTGAGAAATGGAGGCTTAACTCAGGACACTTCTCTGACCACTCTGGATCGGTTTTTGGTCGTCACTCCTGCACACATGCATATCTTCTTCATGACTGTACATCTGCAGCTTCTACTTTTGCACTACAAACACTAAGATTTTCAAAATGAAACGTCATTTTAAAGCAGCTACAAGGAACTTTCCTTTTGTGTTGATTCTGGCGGCCCCTGTGGACAAAAGCGGTATGGACGCCCCTGCCTCATGTCTAAAGATCTTGATCTAGCAAGCTTGTGCTTTTAAGTAAGTTCATCTAATACAGCAGGTTCTCTGGGTTCCCATTTTTTAATGGGTTTTTGGTTAAATGCCTGGAAAAAAGGTGTTTAACACAAGCTGAAGAGATTCTCCCTTTTTGTTCAACGGCATAAAAAAAAGCAACAGGAGCCAAAACCGAGTGTTTCAGACAGAGGGGACTGGACAGTAGAGAAAAACTGATGTGTTTTGTGCATTAGAGCATGTGAACCGGTTCTAGTAGTAACCCAAAATAAAGTAAGTAACCTGAAAATGGGCATAATGTGTCTCCTTTAAAAAAAACACTTGTAATACTTTACATTTAAACACGCAAGTACTCTACTTAGTACTCCAAGGAGTCTAAGCTTCTACTCCTGCATCTGTGCGGGGCCTCACAGTGAAATCATCCAGGAGTACAGGGTCAAAGGTCAAAGGTCAGGGGTCAACAGTGAGCACTCTGGCGGGACAGATCCCCTGCACATTAAAGAAAATCACTCTCTACAGGTTAGGGTCGCTCAAATGCACTATATCCCCGTCATCACGCCACAGCCATGACGTGAGGTCACTCACTCTTCACCTCCCTCCCACGCTCGTCATCCACCCCCCACCGCACACACACCCACACACACACACACACACCCACACACACACACCCCATCAAATACACACAAAACTGCTTAGTCAGCTCAAATTACCAGACAGGAGAACAGACTAGGAGCTGTGACACACCAGTATCAGGTTCTCACACACATTTACTGGCTCCTATTAGTGAGTGAGTGGACAGATTGGAGCAGGTGTGGCCGTGGTGGATTTTTAAGTTGAAGACGTGTGTTAGTATAGAAGGAGAGACAGTGGTGTGTGTGTGTGTGTGTGTGTGTGTGATGCTCACTTGGTGGAGGCTGTGCACTGCAGGCCGCCGTTGGCAGTCAGGGTCCAGTATTTCCCAGCGGCGGTCCTGAAAGCACACTTCCTGTTTTCGCGACAAATCTCCACCTGGAACACCTCCTGGTCGCCCTCCTCGTCCTGATTGGCTGACAGGTCCATACCTGGATGGGGTCAGATGAGGGGGAGGAGGGGTTAACTAAAATACAGGCCAGTGGGTCAGTCAAGAGTTCAATAGTGTGCGAGGGCTGCAAATAGCCACAGAAACATGGCCGTCATCAGCCAACGGTCCAGATGCACACACACACACACACACACACACACACATACCTAACCACACACATCCTCTGGTCGGGATCAGACGTACTAAATGAGCAACATCAGACGGTTTAGATTAGTAAAGGATTTCACACAGCTGCACACCCACACACACATCTGTCAAAGTCCAGACAGACCCCACTCGAGTTCAAAGGATTAGTCGTCATGGTGGACGGTCGCAAAGATCAGGAAAAAAAAAAAACCACAAGGTCACAAGAACGGTCATGGAGATCTACCATGGGCGCAGAGCTGAAACAGTTAATGGATGCATTGTTTAGTTTATTAAAATAACAAGACCGAGTCATTTTAGTCAAGCAAAAATCGTAACACACGAAAAATTATAGCAATTTGTTAGATTTTTTACTTTTATGGAACTTGGAACAAAGCAGAAGGACATTGGTTGCAGCTTTGGCAACAGATATTACATTTGTAGTCCAAACAGATAATGTGCATGTGAGTGTTTGCATGAGTGTGTGTGTGTGTGTGTGTGTCCATACGCCAGACTGTGCGTCCACAGAACACCAGACCTCATTAAAATCCCATCAACCCACTTATAAACTTCAGCACAACAAAGAGGTGAGCAAACACGAGGGAACTATAGGATGAAGACCTGCAACACTCGCACACAACCATTCACACGCACGCCGCGTGCAGCACAATGTGCGCCATTGTATACGATGAGGTCATGGCGTGGACGGCCCTATAGCTGGAGGGCAGATAGAGAGAGAGATGGACTGTCTGTTGGACCGCTGTGTAAATGTGTGCAGAGCGAGACGGGCAGAGAGAAAGAGGGATGTGTTCGAGAAAACAAACCAGTACACTCATGTGTTCCCCATCCGCCTCCCTCTTCATGCGTGACACCCTCCTCCCCCTCCTCCCCCCTCTGCATCTCATTTGTTCCATGTTTCTTTGCTCTCTTACAGCCTCACAACTGGCTGCAGTGGTCACATTGGATATATACATTTTTTTCTTTTTAAAAGGGAAAATCTGGCCTAAGATGCCGTTGATAATGAAGAATAATATGATCATGTGTGTCAAAATTGGAAGCATGTCTTGTGGTCATGATATTTTTAGCTGAGGCTGAGGGACTGTATGAACATTATCAGAGGGGAGGGTTATGCATTTTTCTTTCTTGGAGAGGGGTGCTTCATTTCTTATGTTCCCTCACACCACATTCATATTTTATTTTAACAGATTTATTATTTAAAAAAAAGGATTCAATATTTACAAATGAAGGCTTTAGCGATCAGTGTCATGAATGTATGACAGCAGCAGTATATTGTGACTCTTCTTCAGTGGTGCGAATTATTTATATCTTCATCAAACCATACGGCACACTGGGATGATGGCGCACATCGTTTCATCTCAGTGTCAAATTCTGTGAAACTGACAACAATGCAGTGAATAAATACATAATTCCTGCACTTTGGCTCTTGAGGGGTATTCGGTATTCTTCAGTTAGACAGACATTGTGATTCTTCAGTAGATGATTGTCATTCAGTGTCATGATTATTGTAGAATTGCAGCTTTGTAATGAGTATGATCGGTGGGTATTTAAAAGTGATTGTTCTGTTAAGATATCACAGTTAAAACTGAGTTAGAGTCTTATATTTTTAGCTTTACTTTGCCTCCTTTAGTTAAAAAAAACTACTCGGCCAATTTAGCATTGAGCTCCTGTAACGTTCCCAGGCTCTGATGGAGCAGTACCAAAAATTATGTCTTTTCTCTCAACACATTGCTCTTTTTGTCATATCCTGGCAGCTACATCACCCACAATTCAACTTGATTGCCAACAGTTTGGTCGTACACTCAGGTGTGTTGTGCTAACAGTGGCTAATGTAGCCTCGAGCCGAGATCAGGAGCGGCTACAGCGGTCTAGTTAGCTCACTTATTTTTTAACTGTACACCCCCAGATTTAATTTTCAGATTTGTAGTCTTCAGTCCCAACAGATGCAGATTCAAGCGACATAACTTGAGGCAATTGATCAGATATTGGGAAGTTGTAAATCTTTGTGTATTTTCCAAGGAAATTATTAATGACTCTGAGGGCCTTGCTTTTCTTAGCAAGTCAGCAAAATTCAGCCTTACTCCTCAGTCATATATTTCATGTTCACTCCCCAACAGTTTCACAACATCCTCAGTCAGTATTCTTTTGTCCTTTCACATAACACATGGCGTCTCAGTACAAGTTGTACAATGTTTCCCCTCCGACTGAAGCCAAAAATGTTCTCCAGAAGCAACCAAGAAAAGCATTATGTAAGGTGTCGGTCACACAAGAGTTACTGCTCACAATGTGTGTCTGAAAAACAGACGAAAAAAAAAAAGGAAAAACGCATATTGGTCCTCTCCTGTCGAGCGCTCGAAGTCAACTCGGGCACTCTGGCCTCTGAACAGATTGAGTTTCTGCAGAAATATGTGGGGACGCACACGTACCAACGCAGCACACACACGCTGATGATTGAGAGGGAAAATATAACTGACCATAATGGGAACCACATGGTGTGGAGAGAGAGAGAGGGGGGGCACAGAAGATGAAATGTAAGTTTAGCTGCAGCAGACAGGAGGGTTTGAAGGAACACATTAGAGGAGGAGAGCAGGAGGAGAAATGAGGAGAGAAGAGGGTCAGACTCTGCTCGCCCCCGGGACCATCAGTCACATTACTGCACTCTGCTCTAATCCTCGCCGCTTCCTGCTCGGCCAACGCCGACGCTCAGTACAGTAGCGCCGGAGAGCCCATTTGTTACTGTGGCAGGAGGGAGAGAGCGTAAAACATCTGCTGCTACCCACCAGGAAACTCACAGTGGGATTCCTGACTCACCTACGTCATGAAGTAGCTTATTCCACAGCGCTACCAAAGGTCTGAGGACAAATGATCTGTGCGAGCGCTTCTTTAAACGTTACCAGTTGATCGATCGAGGACTCTGGCTGATAAATTATGATAAACAGCACAAAGTTACAAAACCCTGAATTAAAAAAACTAACTTTTCTAAAGAATGCTATCAAGCTGATTTTTCCGTATGTAATTTCAGCCGCTGTGGGTCTCTCATGCAAAACAAAACACAGTTGCCTGGTGTCGTGTGGAGACAGCTGGCCGGTCGGGTGCAGAGCCAGACCTTCCAGAGGAATCAACATCTGGATTCTGCTCCGACCCGGACCAGTTTACTGAGGGGAGGAGAGCTCAGAGATGACTTTTTAACTTTCTGGGATCAAAATATCCTCACTCCTGTTTATCAGCCTGACTGCAGCTACGATCTGTGGAGACGACCTGCAGGTGTTTATATTCTGTAAGGTGGACTGCCGACTGGAGGTGAGGGACGAATATGCTTTATTTCATGTATGTAACCATACAGAGAAGAGAGGGGGAGAAAGGTCAGAACCGGAGTCTCTGGTGAGTGCTCAGTTCAGTGAGAGTTGACCTGAATTCAAACACAGAGAAAAGCTTAGCTTACAGCTAATGTACAGTAATCTTAAGCAACCGTTATTGCCGATGAAAATCCATCTGCTGTGACTCAGGCAGTGGTGTTCATATATGAAGTCATGTTTTCCCCATTATGTTTAGTCTCATTCACCAGCTTCCTTCCTCACTCTAACCCAGAAGTTACAGCGACAGACAAACAAATGATTCAATGTGGAGATCCATTTGTTTCATGAGGAGTTCAGCCTAAAAATAGCCAGAAAAGAGCAACGTTTACTTAAATAAATAAATTCAAAACATCAACAACAAACATCACATCTGTGGGTTGACCTTTTTCACCTCATGAATATAAATCAAAAATCCAAGTAAATGTATACATTTTTAAATAAAACTGAAAAGCTCCACACTAGTCCATTATGTTGGGACTGTTAGTTTCTATGGAAGAGACGAAGGGAAAAAGGCGAATTTCAATATATGAAAATAAAGCACTGACATCTACATTACACTGTTTATTCCACAACTGAGCTGCTTTGAATAGATTATCCCCCAAAACGTTTCACTCTCGTCAACATCATTTACAAACCTGGATGTTTCGAAGGAATGGGGCCGATATTTGACTAGCTGTCAGCTGAGAGGAGGAAGTGTCTGTCTCTTCAGTCAGAGGCTCAGTGTCTCATCTCCACCCACACACACACACACACTGGTCACAAGTTATCACATGGAAAGAAAAATACTGGTGGGTACACACACACACACACGAAAATACACGACTGACGGAGACAAAACACTCGCCCTGAGGCCTGCAGAGCCTCCGTGACCCAGAGAGAGGCCGGGGTTGCCTGTCAGGGTTCCTTCTTTGTGTGTGTGTTCCCAGATATGTCTACACTGATCACTCTGTAAAGCTCGCGGGGTCAGCGGAGGAGGAGTGACGAGGGTCCGCACTCAAACACACCAAACCACACCAAATGTCGTGACCACACATACAGAATCCACCCAAACCACACCAAACACACACACACACGCACACACACTTGAAAACAACCCCTCCATCTTCCTGTCCACCCCACCCACCGCATTCAGCCTGATGGCGGCAGGCACAGATTGTTGGCCCCGGTTGCTGTGAGCCAGCACCAGAGGCCTGCTGTGAACACACGCGATTGTATCAAGTGCAGTTGTGTGTGTTTGTGTGTGTCTGCTATTGTTCAGCGGGGCTGACCGAGGAGGCGACCAGCTGGGGCACAAACAGGGAGGCAGATCATCGGCCTTTGTTCTGATCCAAACACACACACACACACACACACACACACACACACACACACAATGAGCCAGCCGGCCTACACGCTGAATACTGTGCTGACTGTAACACCGCTGCTCGTACAGTACGGACACACCGATGCTCCCATTTCCTCGGACAAATGAAAACAAAAATTTAGGTCAGACGTGCGAGATTCAGTATTGCGCCCGGGGATGTCCCAAATCTTTCGGTGAATTGATTTTTAACCCAATTCTGTGACCAGTGTGTTGCAGAAATCGACTGAGGAGCAGTCGGACTGTGAGTTAGAGGGCATTAGTGAGGAGACACACCCAGAGAGCAGCTAAAGCCTAACCTATAATAAAGTAGAGGAGGAGAGGTTCCCTGGTGCTCCCTTGGCACGCTACCAACACACACAACCACACACACACAGTGACACACAAACATACTGAGGGTCTTTAAACACTACCAAGGATGCATAAATCGACTGCATCCTTCTTTTTTTCCCTCTATCTGATGAGTGTGTGTGTGTGTAGTTGATGTGTAATTCCTCACCCTTTACCCTGCAGGGAACAACACACACCAGCCAAGGTCGGAGTTGTGTGTCTCATGTCTCATTTCCTGCCAGCGATGGGGGGTTGAAGGATACAGAAAGGGTGTCAGGGCCTGAATCATGGCCAGACACAACATGGAGCCACAGTTTCTGTCTCCTTCTCCAACCACACGCCACTCAGTGCATGAATCAAAGTCGGATTATGACTGTGATTTAACGTGATGACTGCTTTTCAACGCTTTTGAGTCTCCAAACAGCGCAGACACACAGTCAAACCTCTTCTCAGACCAGTCTAAACTTTACATTTTACACACTTTTGTATGAAATTGGAATCTGAACGCAAACTTTGAGCTGTGAACTCTTAATGTTACTAATACATTGGTAATACATACTTTAAAATCTCTTACTTTGAAAATTATTATCATGTTTTGCAGGTATTATTAGATACTTATTAGATAGATATTAGATAATGCATATTTTTGGAATATATGGGTTAATATTTTACATTACAGTGAAAAATTCCAATAATCTGTATATTTGTCAATATATAGAGAATATATCATTTGGTATATTCAATAATACAGTACATTATCAAGTATATATTTCGATAGTGTCATTTCTATTGTCATTACAACGTTAAATTGACACAAAGAATGAGAAAAACCAGAAAGTGAATATGTGAGATGTGCATGGAAAATATTTCCGTTGCCTGGCATTTCACAACCTTGTCGTGTGGCTTTAGTCATGTTTTATAGGACTTGCAGGAACATTCATACCAAGTCTCTTGAAACCACTTTCCAGGTAATAGAAAGGAGGTTAGTCACAGGCTGCAGGCAGAAAATGTCCCAGGTACACCGACTTATTGCCCAATCATCATATTTGACAAAAAAACAAAAAGAAGTCCAGTCCCAACAGGGATCACTCTCCAGCTCACCTCATCCTTACGTCTCAGAGGCAGATAAGACCATCTGATACAAAGACCAGTCAGCACCCAGTGGTCACGCCAGTAGCCGGTGGGATATGATGGGCTTTCATCCTTTTAGCTGACGAACCAGGGCTCAGTCTTCCCTCACACTTGGCCACAGTTTAGGGGCAGAACAGGCCACTTAAAAGGCCATTGAGCTCGGGGCTAACTGACTGATAATTGCGTCTCGTACCATACGAGGGTCGTTAAACTGTCCCAGGGAATTTGCGACCATCTCTGTTACCAGGGATGACAAGAGTGGATGTTGAGGTCCGGAAGCAAGGGGTCAGATTAATGACAATTATGATCGGTCAGAACAAAAATTAGCACAACGGAAGCGAGAGGACCCGACATGACGAGACAGCAGACTGAATTTAATGGATTTGCTAAAGGGTTTTGGTAGAAATTCAATCCCACTTCCCACACAAGAGAAGCACTGTGAGCACGCCGGCCTAATTAAAAGCCTTCCCTCTGGTTATTATTGGATCAGAAAGTAAAGAAGCATTGATGACGGATGTGGTAATGTGGAAATAAATGACACTGGAGAGTTAAAAAGCTGCTGGTGATATCAGTTAATGTCAAAATAGTCATGATAAATGGCAGTGGCCTTAGAGTATGATATCATCTTTAACATTTAATCCAATTTAGACCAATCGGAATTAATTAATAATTCCAATTAGAGCAACCTGAAGAACATTTCTGCTCTTTTTGTGCAGCATGGGTCTCATCTTTGTAGTTTTGGCAGGCATTTCCACCTGTTAGGGTATTTTTGGTGGAAACTTTAAGGATGAGCTGTCTGTAAACACACTTTTACAACTGCAACCCCTCCGATGTACGATCACCAATCCTGAGTCTATCTACTGACAGGACGTCTAAACTGGGTTCGATCTCAACTTGAAAATTAAGTGCAAGTCACAAAATCCACAGTTACGATTGAGCAAAGCAGCTTTTCGACCGGCGCACTTGCATCAAAACCCTGAAGGAAGCCAGCAGACTTCAGCTGCCATCTTGGCTCTGGTCTGCCGGGCAAATAGCAGCTGTTGGTTTAAAAAAAACATGTGGAATCGGTTTAATTCCTCCCAGCATTTAATCCACATCACAGTGATCCAGTTGTTGGAGGGTTGAACGAGGTCTTCTACTAAAGACTCACACAATTTCTCAGACACAGACAGATTTGAGCCACAGAGACGACATGAGAGCGTCCAAGTGTTCTTCATATTAGTAACTGAACTCTGATTAAGGGTGCACCAATGCAACATGTATCACTTAAAACCCTGATATCTCAGGTCAAGGTATCCAACAGTAGTGAGTACTGATCTGACACCAGTGCTGTCCTTTTCCCAAACCTGTATAAGACACTGAGTGGGACTCAATGAAATCATCACTATTGAAGGTCTAATCAAAGAGTGACCGCTAAAAGCTAAGTCAGCGAGTCAAGTAAGAGCGTAAGAGCCTTTTTAAAAAGATGCCCCATGACTTTTTAGTTCCGCTTAATCGATTGATTAATTAATTAAAATAAGATCAATACTAAAACTGATCCTTAGTTGCAGGCCGACTGTGTTAACACGTGGGTCTGTGTTTTATTTGTATTGTGCACACAAGGACGAATGTGCACATTTCCACTGCCACCTTCACACTAATCCAGTGACTTTCCTTACAAATAGGACCTCTGAGCTTACATTGTGAAAGAAGCAAAACGGCAGATACAGTTTTTCAGTGTGACAACCTCCGCGACACTCCTCGTTTCACTATCAAATATTGAACCATTTGGTCCATTAAGTCTAGAAGAGCTGCACAATTACATCACTTTATCCACACCCAAGGTAGCTGGGTACTTTTTTGGCTTCATGCGCCACTGAGCAGCTTTCATAAGAATGAACGGAGCTCTGCCTCCGACACAATGTCCAGGTCGTATTATACCTGTAACGGAGTCTGTAAAGGTTCTTTCTCAGCAGGAGCCAAAGAAATAGCAGGTTTTCCTTGAACTGAAGGGGAACCGAAGTGGACGTGTCTATTCTACAGACTGTTGTGCAAAACGAAACGCCCTCCGTTGATGACACAACCTTGAGACAGTTCGACTCAACACCGGTGGAAACGCAGGCTATTTCACAAGATACCATCACGGTTCCGAGAATCTTTTAACATCTTCTTTAATGTGTGGATAGATCAGACCATGACTGATACCTGATCGGCTCCATAATGTCAGGAACATCTATTCTATCTATCTGGTGTACTGGAGGATTTCCACCCCTATGGAGGCAACGCTTCAGACAAGCATCACTCGAGTAACAAGAGCTGCATTTGATGACTTTTATTGTTGTGACTAATGGCCCTGAAAGTCGGCAGAGCTAAACTGATTCCAGCCACAATGTCTTGCTCAACTCTTCCCAGCTACAAAACCTCATGACATCAAATGAAAATGCAAAAAGGCTGTGAAAAGCAATTGAATGCCAATATCAAACCATAAATTACATGTCGGCTCCAGTGCAGCACGTTCCTGATTCAGGATCCTGAAACACATCCAGCTGGGCCTTTTTACGTTTGTATAAATCCCAAATAAATGTATTAAATGTGATCGTTTTAGTGATCCAGAGTGAGCCGGATGTTGGCTTGTCACTGAGCTGCACTATCCAGAATAAAAAAAACATGATCTGATTTAGCAAAATATCTCACAGACAGCAGCAACGTTTGGGTTTTTTTTTACCCGGGGATTATTAGACTGCAGTTCATCCTCGCATTACAGAGGACGTCATCATCTGATTCCAGCACATCAGTTTAGCACTCATGATGTCTCCATTTCGTGATCCCCTCTTTTATTCAACCTCCACCTTCAAAAACCGGCCTCCATTTTGTGTCCGAGACTGAGCGCCACTTGTGGAGAAAAGGGTGACGGAGAGCAAAAGTGGCTAAATATTTCCGTGAGGAGTAAACAAGGCAGGGGTGGAAAACAAACAGGAAAACAAAAGGATAGACAGATCGGACTTTCTCAAAAGGGGAAGAAAAGCCGCCGAACCGCACGGTGTTCTCCCTGGTGAGCTCCTCCGACCGCACGCTAAATATAGATTTAAAGAGCATCAATTACTATATTCCTATCATTCATTACAGCAGACAGACACTGCCACAGTGTCTCTGCTCTCTCGGGCGTCAGGCCTAAATCACACCGATGACTCTTTGTGCTGACTCAGCGCGATTCACACGCTCACTGGGACCTTAGAATTCAAGGCCTTTCGATTAACTCGAACGTGCTCGTTTTCCGCGTTGACACCCGTCAACCAGATGAGTGATGCCGCTGATAATGACCCGAGACGCACAGCAGCCAGGGCCTGGAGGACGGGAGGAGTGAGGGGGGGAGGGGGAGGGGTGGTGTGAGAGAGGAAGGCGTGATGGAGCAAAGGGGTGAAAGGAGGTGATGGAAGGAAGGAGGGAAGGAAGGAAGAAGGTGGAGGGACAAGTTTGTGTCCCGGCCCACTCTGACAGCTGAAAACCAGACACGCATGGGCAGAAGTTGCTCACACACACACACACACACACACACTCAAACAGTGATGTAATGTGAAAAAACCCATACGTAAGCCCCCCTGAGCGAGGTTACATGTGTACTTAATCAATACCGACACACAAAGCAGTACTTATAACTGAAGAACCATGAATCTGTCTGCAGCTGCTTTCAAATGATCCAACTTCAGCCTTTGTAGTCGGATTGAAGAAAACACACTGGAGAGGAGCTAAAATGCTGATGATGGAGTTCTGTTCGATGGCTCATTAAAGTTAACGGTGATGTGAAATGCTTCAACGTGGAGGAAAAGGATCATAAACCTCAACATGTGATGAATATTTCAGCCGCAGACTAGCAGCCGCTCTTACAAAACATCTGGACTAATTGTGCCATTTCTGAGACATCTCTCCTCTCCTCTCCCCTGAGCTGTTTTCCGCTTCGTGCCAGTTCAGCCTCTCGCCAGTTTAAGGCCGTTTTACATGTGAATGTTGGCACACGTGCGCACGGCGCCGCATGTGTGTCGAGCGGGCCGAGGGGCTCTGTGCCCCTTTGTTACACTCTTTTCATGCCAGTTGTCGGGGGGGAAATCCAGTGAAAACACTCCCAGCCGGCGTGGCCAACACTCGGGGTGCTTTCATCAGCTCTGATTCTCTAACCTGTTCAGATTAGTGTGGGCTTTGGGAGGAGGAGATATTAAATTTGATGGATTAAGCCTCAGTCGGTGATGGCGTGCATCACATCCTGCTGCCCTGCACTTTAATACATCACAGGCCTCTCGTGGTTTGGGGTCATTTCCATGCAAGAATCAGGACAAAGCAGTGTTTAGGCCATTTACATGTCCCACATCCTAGTGTGTGTGTGTGTGTGTGTGCGTGTGTGTGTGTGTGTGTGTGTGTGTGTGTGTGGGCTGCAGGGGGGATGCAGTCTGACATTCCATCACTTTAACCCTTCCTCTGCCAGAGGATGACACACCAACAGACTCTCTCTCTTTCACATACACACACACACACACACACCTGTCACCCACGGGTCACACACACTTTGCTGACCACCACCACCACCACACCCACCTTGCCGGGTGGAGACGTTCCTCTCGTTGGCGGCGGTGAGCACGACCTGCGGGTGGCTCTGCTCCAGCACGAACAGCTCGTCCTTGCCCACGCGCGCGCTCTTGCCCGACTTCATGGTGCCGGAGGGCCCGGAGGGCGCGAGGTACTTGCCGCTACAGTCCCTGAACGCCACCTTGCCGGAGCGGAACTCCAGCGTGTAGCCCGTGCTCTTGTCCGTGGTGGCGACCAGCGCGCCGTCGTTCCGCAGGAAGCGGTTGTCGGAGGTCTGCAGGTGGTAGCGCTGCTCGCGGAACACCAGCGTGATCATGGAGTCCACCCCCCACGGGACGTCCCGGTCGATGGCGATCTCGTCCACCTTGGAGCTCAGGTGCGCGAACCGCTTGCGCGTCGTGCTGAAGATGTTCACCTGCGGGTGCATGGCGATGTGCACGCTCCATTTCTCCGCCACAGAGGCGGTCTGGGCGAAGCAGATGATCCGGTCCTCGGTGCCGCCCAGGTAGCGGCCGTGCGCCTCGGACTGCAGGGACCAGCGGCCGTCATCATGGGCGGTGATGATGAACCGGCACTCCGGGCCCGGGCTCTCGCTGTCCCCGGTAACGTTCCCGTCCTTGTCGGCGGCGATGTACCGGCCCAGATGTGACTTGAGGGAGAACACGTTCCCGCTGGACTCGTCGCTCTGCTCCAGGGTCCAGATCTGCTTCTTCTTCATGCTCGTGGCGGAGGCGTTGATTTTGAAGCCGAAGGTCTCCGCCGTGAGGTATTTGTTCCCGCAGTTGATCAGACCGAACTGGATCTGCAGCATGTCGCTGGTTCCGTTGGACGCGCCGTTGGTTGTCATCGTCGGTTGTGTGCGTGCGCTCGAGCCTCGGACCGGACCGGTTCTGTGTGAGAGGGATGAGGGGGGGGCGGTTCTGCAAGTGAGCTCGCGGCTGAAAGGGTGGGATGCTGTGCTGCCTCGCGTGCTTCTCTTTGTTTGGGGAGTGTGTGTGTGTATGTGTGTGTGTAGCCGAGTGGGAGTCTGTGAGCGCGCGCCGCCGGTCCTCAGTGCTCTGCCTGTCTCAGCAGCGCGAGCCCGCCGCCACAGCTGCAGCCCTTATAACCATCAGTGACGTTGCACCACAGGCCACGCCCCTTTGGATGGAGACAAATCTGGGAGCTAAAGTTTTATTTCTCCGTTATTCGTCCTTTTAATTCCAATTCAGCTTCTTCTTCTTCTTCTTCTTCTTCGTTCTTCTTCTTCTTCTTCTTCTTCTTCTTCTGTTGAGTTCTGTTCTTCTTCTTCCTCTTATTCTCTTGTCTTCTCTCCTGTTCTCTTCTCTTTTCTTCTTCTCTTCTTCTCCTCCTCCTCCTCTTTTTCTTCTCTTGTTAGCCTATATCTTCATCTTCTTCTTATGCTCTTCATTTGCTTCTGTTCTGCTTCTTCTTTTCTTCTTCTTCCTCTTATGTTCTTCTTTTTCTTCTGTTGTCTTTTCTTCTTCTGTTGTCTTCTGTTCTTCTTCTGTTGTCTTCTTCTGTTGTCTTGTTGTCTCTCCTGTTCTCTTCTCTTGTCTTCTTCTCGTCCTCCTCCTCCTCTTTTTCTCTTGTTATACCTTCTTCTTCTTCTCTTCCTCCTTTTTCTTCTTCTTTTGTGTTATTATGTTCTTCTTCTTCTGTTGTCCTGTTGTCTTATCTTCTTCTTCCTCTTCTTCTGTTGTCGTCTACCTTTTCTTCTTCATATACTGACTTATCGTCTTCTTCTTCTTCTTCTGTTGTCTTCTTCTTCTTCTTCTTGTTCTTCTTCTCCTTGTTCTCCTCCCTTCTTCCTCTTGTTCTTCTCCTTGTTCTCCTCCCTCTTCTTGTTCTTCTTCTCCTTGTTCTCCTCCTTCTTCTTGTTCTTCTCCTTGTTCTCCTCCTTCTTCTCGTTCTTCTTCTCCTTTTTCTCCTTCTTCTTGTCCTCCTTCTTCTTCTCCTTGTTCTCCTCTCCTCTTGCTGCGTTCTTCTTCTCCTTTTGCTCCTTCTTCTCCTTCTTCTTCTCCTCCTCCCCTTGTATGAATACAAGTTGGCCAATTCTTACATGTTGCACCCTCAGCATCCAAAAATAAGCGTCCCCTTTACCCACATCCACGTATAGGAGCGCAGCATCATATCACACCCACTCATACACACTCGCTCTCTCTCACACACACCGATCAGATGGACTCAGCATTCAAATCATGAGGACGGGCTGTGTGTGTGTCCGCACACAAAGCTCCATTCATGGCTCGAGCACGCACATCAGAGGGCAGGAAAGGCCCGGTTCCATAAACAAAGAGGCCAAACAGATCACTCTGGCATCTTCTCAGCGTGTGTGTGCGCAAGACCGTGCACGCAAACACACACACACAAGTGTACAGAGCGTGGGGGTCATATCAGCAGCAGCTGCGCACTTTGAGCATCTCTTTATATCAAAACACACGCACACAAAGGTCAAAGCAGAAGTGGTCCGTACCTCATTTGTCTCCCGGTGAATGAGTGTTGATCCAACACGGATGATGCTCCGCTGTCTGTGTGTCTGCAGACAAAGTGAGGGATGAGAGTTGGAGTGATGGTTTAATCCTCCACCTCCATTACATCCCACACATTATTCATGTCTGCGTCACTGAAGGAAGTATCTAAGATATAGGATTAATTTGCGCTAACCAAATGTGAGCCACAGGACTCAAGTTCAGCTGATGGAGTCTCCTTGAGTTCAGTGTTTGAATTGTATTTTTTCATCTTTAGCAGAAGAAAACTAGAGCATGTTTCCTCTGCTCTATCTGGAGCTTGGCAGTTAAGCGTAAGATGAAAATAAAGCAGAAGTGATTAAAAAAAGACTCAAATAAATAAATAATATTCATAAATTGTCACAATCAGCATGCATCAGAAAATCCTCCGCCTGCGTGCATGCTGGTGGGTCTGCACAGGGAAAGTAATCTGAGCCTGACTTGTAATCTAATCATAGGTAATCTCTCCCCGTCTCTCCCTCTCTTTCTGTCCTGTAGTCTGATAAATCCAATCTCCAGTCCGAACATCTTCAAACAAATTCAATTTCAATGTAATTTCAGCTCCAGGATCACACAGTAATGAAATCACCAGACCTGTTCTGATACGGATTCGCTTCTCTGTGTTGTGAAATGTTTATTTTTGATAGTTACAAAACTGAATTGAACCCTCTCATACCACAAAAACAGCATTTGAGCCCGTGATTCTGCTTACTGAATTTTGCACTGCAGGCAGAATGCTGCCTTCAGGTCCAGTCAGAAATATCCAAACTTTGGTGTCATTTGAAGGATTAAATGTTGTGGGCTGATATCAGTGCTCTGTACACGTCTGCTGTGTATTTCTTCATGATTTAAAACATAGATTTTCTAAAGCTATAGATTAATGAAGAACATTTGAAGCTTTTAATTTGAAAAAGACAACTTGTGTGAAACAAGTTTATGTATTCATTTATTTTACCAATCCTGTTTGAGAAATGGCTTCACTAATATTCAACCACATATCAAGAAAAGAATAAAGCACAATATTGGGGATGTTAAAAAGATTAATTACAATTTCAAGAAAGAAACTGTGACAGAAAGTTGTGGTGTGTAACTCCTAAAACCACAATTTGGAGCTTCTACAAAGGATCAGACAAAAAATATGTAGCATTGGGACGAGCCCTGACTGTCTGTTTCTCACTGTTTCCTGTCTTAGTGCTTACTCATGCAAACCTCCAGCTTTATACTGAGCAGACAAATGTGTGAGTGATATCGATCGTCTCATAGGTCTGGACAAAAAAGCAAATAAGTGTGTTTCCTGTCTAAACCTTTACATTTAAAGGTGCAGTGTGTGAGAATTGGCCACCTGTTGAATTTCTGCTCCAAACAAATATGGGGCAGCATATCACCAGAGTGACTGCTTACTGCTGCTAACTGTGTTAAATACATCCATGACTGTCGTTAGCTTGTTAGCTCAGCTAGCCATGCAGCTAGTCGGACTACTGGAGGCGTCTTGGTGTTGACATTGTTAGTTCAGGAGCTTTAGACCACCAGGAAAAGGAGGTTTTCAGGCCCGAGGGCTAGCTGGTTAGCATGCTAACTTAATTAAATATCTCTGCAACACAGTTAATATATGATCTTAGTCATCCTTAAAGCAGAAATAGACAATTTTTCATCGTTCCCTCCTCCCAGTGTTTTCCTGTGGTATTGCTGTTGGCATAGCTGTCGCAAAGACGGCGTTAGCAACATGGCTACGGCTAGCAGCCTGGCTACTGTCCAGAGCAAAAACAACCATAAGAATGCCAATTTGACCTCCAGATAACAGAGTTAAATACCCGCTCGTATTAATAAGCAGGCCGGTTTGGTCACTTACCGATCCAGTAGAAAGGATGCCGGTTTTGAGCCGTCTCAAGTGAGGGCATCGCTTTGTGTCAAAATGTGGTGAGGACATAAGGGCTCAGATGAAAAAACATGGTCTTTAACGTATGCGATTCTAACAATGGTATGGGGGAGACCAGTAAGAGGACAGAGGAAATAATTACAATGGGAAAAATCTTGCATAACGGCACATCAACAGGGTGTAGTCTAGCAGTTGAATTAACGAATATACTCTGCATAAAATGCACAGCAATGTTGATCACACAACTAGCAGCCATGCTTCTGTAACATTAGACAAAGAGTTCATAAGAGCTCAGGTTCAACCAATCACGACTGATTCTGAGCGTAAGGACACAGGTTATTCAAAGAGATGGGGACAAAGTCAGCCATTTTAAAAGTGATGGTCCCCAGTGTAAATGGCACCTATGGTCTCAAGTCCGGCTGGGAAGGGGGAATACCTATCAGCGTGGGAATACACAACACAGGCACTCTCCATCTAATGAATGTTTTCTTTTGTCCTCTTGGCCTTCTTTGCCTCCTCCATCAGCACGGTTCCTTTTCTTTTGCAGAGTTGGGTTTCCATGCTTATTCCAGCTGTTACACCGTTGTCTGGGGATAGCGACCGGGGAGAACGCTCTCTCTTCCTGTTTTGGCTGTGCAATGGCAGACGCACCTCCTTTGTGAGGCAATGTGAGTGTCATTTTTGTGGGAAGAATTGATCCCGGTGGGAAGACCAAGTATTGTAGAGTGAAAGAGAGGTTTAGGGAAACGATCTACGTGTGGATACTGTCATTTTTCTACATCCATTACATTATGGAATCAGTATTTACTTCAGGGATGATAAGTATAAGCAAAAGAGTTGTCTGCTGCAGTTTAAAGAGAGTGATCAGGCCTCTGCAGCAGACCTATATACGCAGAATCACTGCATACTGGTCCTAAAATGGAAGGAGTCAACGATTTGGGATTGATTGACAGAGTCTGGCACAGCGGCGTCAATAAACTCTCTCCGCAAAGAGCAAATCCCTCACATCGTCCTGAGCCAACCGCAGCACAAATTAACTGAGAGGATCCAAATAAATAATTGATTCAGGTTTGTTGTTGGATTAACAGACCGTCAACACTCACAGATGGTCCTCTGTGAGGCTGCGTGCTGGTCAGGAGAGGACATCCTCATTACCAACCCCCCCAAAACACAGTGAACTGGAAGAGTTTGTTTCCAACTTGCTCACAGGGGGATTCCAACAGCTCTAAACTGACAGGTGTTCAGTCTGTGAGATTCAAACTGAAAGACAAGCTCAGCTTTGTTTGTTTTATATACTCATAAACTGGTCCAACAAGACCGATCAGAGACATGAAGAGCTGAGGGGGAGCTGAGTCAGAGGTCTCAGGTGAATACGAATGGATCCTTTGCACTCGACTTTCAGAGTGACCTCAGCTGGAAATTACGGATCACTTTGTCGATTTGAATCACGTCGTTCAGTTCAGCTGGAAGATTTGTAGTCATCAACTCTGCTCTCTTCACTTCATCCCCGTTCACCAGCACTTCAGTGAGTGATTCACTGTTCATACTACCGCCCCGTTAAGCTCTGAGACCTTTTGCTGGTTCCAAGCTGGGACGTGTCTCACAGCTGAGGTAACAGCAGCCTGATTCCCACACTCGAATCCAAGATTTCCTGATTTGGCTGCTTCCTAATAAAAGCTTTTAAATAACTGTGAGTTTGAGTTTTGAGGACTTTTTTTCATTTAAAGAAGGAAAAGGACAAAATAAGAAGTAAAATGCAAAACTTTTTAGGCCAAATAACTTCTTCTTTTTTGTATTCTTAGAAATTAAGTCAGAATAATTTGTCCTCCAGCATAAAGTAACATTCATTACTTTTTCATTTTTCCAATGTCTGGGCCCCTGAGTTTGTCAGCCTGTCGACAGGGATCGACGTACATGTGCCTTGGGATTAACAATCGATTTGGCAGATTTTACAGATTTTCTTTCAAACTTGACGTAAGAAATGTGAATTCTTTTCTCCAGGGCGTCTGAAATTTGCTCAAATATTCTTTATCCTCGCTCATTTCTCTGAGGAGGACGAGGCAACAGTACAGCAGACTAAACGACGTAGTCAGGAGAATTGTCACCCCCCCCGGGAGAGGGCAATGAAAACGGGAGTCTCCCTGGAAAACGGGCAGGGCTGGCAAATATCAGTCACCAGTGAGGCGATCCACCGTTAAAAGCTCCTGGTTTAGTCAGTGATCGTGTGAATCAGTATCACAGTTTACTTTGAAGACTCGCTGAAAAAGATTTGTTCATACATGTAGGGACACGTGCATTGAAAAGGCAATAGAACCACTACATGTGAACCGAGTACATGTTCGCTGACTGAAATAAGGTGATTTTTTTTATCTCTGCCTGTGAGCTGAGCAGACTGATCTACATACAGCTGTCATCGCAGACGAGCTGCAGCAACCACAAATAAATGACACTGTAGTATGTGTGTGTGTGTGTGTGTGTATGTGTGTGTGCATTCATCCTCATGCTTCCCTCCTCATGGGAGCCTCCATTGTTGCAACTTGAAATTCATTTATGGTTTAATGAAGATGCTCTGTCATGCACACACACACAGTAATCACTGATGCTGCATCTCTTAAAGAGATTTTGACCCTGACATAAAATGAGATGCTGTATGATGAAACCACACCATATCCAAACACACACACACACACACACACACACACACACACACACACATGCATTACAGCCTCTGGAGAGCCATCGCAACAGAAGTCGCACACTGCTGGTCCAAAGGGAGACGGAGGGAAGCTATCTTTGTTCACAAGCCCGGCTTCGAGGACGGTTGCCATGGAGACCAGCCTCAAATCTCTTGGTCTGCTGCAGCAAGCACACACACACACACACACACACACACACACACTGACACACTGACACACTTGCTGCGCTCACAACACCTGCAGACGGCGCAGCACTGCAGCACTGCGTCAGAAGACACACAGCCGACCAATCGGCATCCTTGCCTTACACACACCTCTGAGCCGGAGCCAATCAGAGCGTCTTTTTACCCAGCTGCGTTATAACACCCACCAATCAGAGAAACATATCTCCAGATGTGTCTGGAAAATATGAGCCAACCAGCAGCCAGATTGTGAGAAGTTTTTAATGAGATGGAAAGTCCAGGGATTTCTTTTTTTTTTTTTTTTTCCTGAGGAGGTCTGAGATTGATTAATTTAATAGCCAAATGTCCTCTTCTCTTTGTGCTTGGCTGCAGCTTTGGAGGGATTGTTGCAGCTTTCTTCATGACTCTGACACTTTATTGAAGAACAACAAAGATGCATTTGAAACGGAGAATGAAAATAAAGTGGAAACATCAGCTAAGGAAGAAGAGGACCGAATGAGAGAGGAAGAGTGAACGACGTGAACATTAGATGGAGAGAGGCGGGGAGTCGCCGCCTGTCTCTCCTCTGACCTATATTAATTCTGTCAGTCATTTCAACCATGAGCTAGAACTGTAGAGAATACCGTGTGATGAGTATGTGCTCCTTGTCAAAATGTCCATACGTTAGTCAACATACGTGGTCGACTGTATCAGATCTAAACCCACAGGAGATTTGGCTCACAGCAGAATCATGATGTGTATCACCTCTCCTGCATTAACCTACATTTTACTGTGACCATCGACCAACTAAATGGATGGTTCTGTGTGTGAGTGAAGCCATCGTGTCACAGTCACAGCCTGTCACAGTGTAGCGCTCCAATAGATCTGCCTCAGGTAGAGGACACAAATCTCAAATTGGTTCCACAAAAGCATGAAATTATTTCTCAGTGTCTGGTGACCACTCAGTCTCTAATGTGATTTATTCTGGTGAGCAGACGAGCTAACACTTATCCCTGATTACAGCTGGTCTTTTTATTGATTGTATTGATCATTTTCATGGTGGCACTCTCTGTCTCTTTCCATTACCTCTCTGCCTGGTTGATAGGATCACGTTATGTACTTATGTATTGCACCTTTAAGCCTCCAAGTTACCAAAAAGTATAGTAATTAAAAGTGTTGTAGGTTAAGTCTGTAAATTAAATGTCAAATGTCAAATATCTCATTATCATTTTAATGTCTCCCTCAGCTGTACCTAGCTTGCTAACACTCTAAACTAAGATGAGGAACATGGTAAACATTAGCTGTCATTGTAAGCGTGTTGCAATCGTTAGCATGTTGGTGTTAGCTTTACTCACAGCCTCCTAGAGATGCTAGCATGGCTGTGGTCTGAAGAATAGTGTAGGACACTTCAGTTAGCACTTAGCTTGTCTTTAATTTGAAACGATGCCATGTCTCTGTAACTTTAGCATTTCATGTTTTCATATATTAGCCTACTAAGGTTTCTTCGCAGCCTACCAATTTATTGTTTCTAGTTCTGTAATCTCTGGCTTTATTGTGAAGGAATTTGAGCAACATTCATTTATATTTAACGCTATATCTAAAGGCGCTCTGTGGAACTTCTATGTTGTGATGGAAGCCCGTCGTTCATTAATGTTAGCGGACATTATCCATCCATTTATGAACCAACGTTAGCTACTGTCGCCTATTTCAGGGAATGGGGAGAGGCACCAAGACAAGGAACTTGAGAATCTGCATAAAGTCACATCCTTTGGACAAACCTTCACAAACAAATCCACAGTCCAGCAGCATTAAAGGTGCGATATGTCAGAATTGGCCACCTGTTGAATTCATAGTAAAAACAAATGGGGGGGGGCAGCATATCACGAGAGTAGACAGTTACAGCTGCTAACTGTAGCTGCCATTAGCTAGTTAGCTCAGTTAGCTGTGGAGCTAGTGCTCTGGACTGGGAGCTCGGAGCACCGGGGAAGTGTTGATGTTTTCACCACTAGCACAGGAGCTTTGGACAGGCTGGGGCCCGCTGGTCAGCATACTAACTTCCATAGATATCTCTGTGACACAAGACAAAAATGTCATGAAATCAAACAGTTATTTCTTCACATTCTGTTGAAAATGTTATTTATTTATTTATTTTTTCAACTGAAATCTTACGTATTGCACATTCAAACAACTTAAACAAATTGTCCACAGGCTTGTAGGCAGCAGAGAGAGATGGGGAAGGTGGCATTTTTCTTACCAGTGCGCAGGTACCAGAACAACTTACATGGAAAAACTCAATATCTTTTTCAAACATGGTGTGAAACAATGTTGAAAGTGTGAAAAGGCTGTATGATCGAATGACTGAGCTGTGTGTGTGTGTGTGTAGTGTCTCTTGCAATCACTAAGGAATGTGTGTGTGTTTGCTTGTGAGTGTGTGTGTGCGCACAGCTGCAGCCCTACCAAGGGCCTCCTCTCCACCAACAAAGAGCTGGAAGCTGGAGCCACTGGGGAACACCGCGCACTCCCCTCCTCGCCCTCGCCTCCATTCTCAGCACAGCGGTCAGGTTAAAGGTCAACGTGTGTGTGTGTGTGTGTGTGTGTGCTTTGGGGGTGCCTCCAGCTCCTCCACCCTCTTATTGTCATGGCGACAGCGAGGCAGTCGAGCCAAGATCAGCAATCAGTGGAGCAACTTTGTGGCTCTGTTTAACACATTATGAAGTGTGTGTGATTCTGAGTGTGTAGCTGTGTGCGTGTGTGTGTGTGTGTGTGCGTGTGTGATGGGGGCACAATATGCCTGTAGCCGACAGAAAGATATAGGTCAGTCAAGAGAAACAGAGCAGTGAGGCATGACTGGGACACTGCAGGGTGTGTGTTTGCGTGTCAGCGTGTATCTGTGTGTGTTTGCATGCTGGTATCATGTATGTCTATATGTCTGTGTCTGTGTGTGTGTTTGTGTGCGTGTGTGATAGCATGACGGCCAGCTATGTGTGCAACTGTCACATCTCATTTTCAAGTCCCCCATCCCCCCACAGCAGGCGCACTGATTTGAGATGAAACGAGACGCTGATTTTCCTCTCAAGGTCATGCGAGTGTGCGCGTGTGCTTGCGCGAGCGTGCGCGCTCGGATTGATTGCGGTGCTTGATTGGCGCCCGCGGTTCCGACTACAGGGAAACTTGATCAGGATGCCACCAAAAATACCTCTTCCTGCCTCTCAGCGAGGGCCTGTGACATCACATCCTGTCCTCATGAATGAGCACTGTTGCTGTGGTCGGTTGGCTGAATGTCCCTCCTTCCTTCCCTCTTACCCTCTTTGTCTTAACACCCTGTGCAGCCACTTTGATCCCCGAGGCAGTAAACAGCTGCAGAGTGTTCAATCCATTTCTATCTTAAAAAATAAATTTGTCTGAAAATGTGTCCGTTTGCCTCTGTCATGCGAGATATTAAAGCTGCATTAGCTGATTTTTTAGCAGAAATAGCCATAAACACGACATTGTCAAATAATCTGGCACGAGTTAATATGGCTGCCATTTTTGCAAAAATGTGGCTTAACTACACTTCAAGCAGACACATAGCAACATTAGCATTAGCGCCATCTTTTAGCTCTGTTTTGGTCTCCACCTGCTCATGAGGGAAATATCTGGCTTTTTAGCAGCTAAATGCTAAACACTGTGTTCACCAGTAAGGCATTAGCTTTGTCTGTTGGGCTGTTTGGTGTTTGGTGATCCTGTAGTGTACAAAGAGTTTAATCAAGGTTTTTTTTTGTTTTTTGTTTTTTTGCTGAAATACAACAGTAGAGTGAACCAGAACGATAAAAACAAACACAATAGGCTGAAAGACGCTTCATTCAGGCAGTCCTTTAATCCATAGTTGATATAAGAATGTCGATCAGAGCAGCTTTAAATGTGATCATGTGCAGCAGCGATCTGTGCTAGAGGATTTTCTCAAAGTGTTTTTATGTTTGGTCTTTAAAAGTGTCTGGAACAATTCTGTTCAGTGTCTTTATAAACTCTGAATAAAATACAGAATAAAACAAGATTATGTATTACAGCGTATGGACAGCAGTACCTGTAGACATATCCAGTTTTTGGCTGCATAAATTCACCCAAAAATGAAAATTCAGTCATTATTTACTCGCCTCCATGCTGATGGAAAGTCAGGTGAAGTTTTGTAGTCAACCAAACATTTCTGGAGCCTCACAGCGAAACATCATTGCAGTGCTCTCCAAAACAACTGAAGTAGATGGAGACTTGTTTTAAAAAGTGAAACAAACAACTAAAAGGGAAAAGAAAATGGCTCCGTACAGCTCATCTGGTATAATTCCAGATGTCTCGAGCCCCTGAGATCCCAAAATGATTTAAGATGATGTCATTTGCAGCCATGCTCGTGCACCCACTTCTGACGGGTGCATGCTGACGCTTTCAGCTCACTAGCTACAGTAAAGGGGTACAAACGACATCTTCTGAGGTCCATTCAGGGCTTCTGAAGACTGAAGACAAGCTGTGTGGATCTATTTTATGTTCTCTATCTGTTGTTTTTTAAGTTGTAAAACAAGTCCCCATCGACTTCAGTTGTTTAGGAGAACGCTGCTCCTGAAAGGTGTTGTGGACTCCACCTGACTTTAAAGGTGCATTATGTAGTTTTGGGAATTACATTTTGATAAAAAGAGAAGGATCTTCATTTGACTGATTGTATTGTTTTGCATTGATTGATTGTTTATGTCTAAACAAACTCTCTAGGTTTTCTTGACTGAATGTACTGAATAAACAGTCTGACCTTGAAGGACAACACAGTTTCATACTGTTTTTATACTTATATTATACTTAGATATTTTATACTTATGCTATATTTGGCGGACCCTGCCACCTTTTGTAGCTTCAAACAGTGCTCTGGGGATGTTATTTTCCTCTGAGAACAGCTTGTTTATTCAGTTATAGAAAAAAAAATACATACTTCTGATTTTGTATTATTACCTCATTAATATTGTCAGTATTGAATTTCTTCTCCAAAACTAATGCCCCTTTAACGTTGCACACTGTAACAAAGACTTTACAAAAATACACCTGCACCTTGTCATCCATACATTAGTGAAATGATTAGAAACTATGGAGAAGCATAACTACTAGTCTACCTAACTTGCTTTATTATTTCTACAGTGAAACATATACTTCTATAATTCACTTTATAGTAATACTATACTCTATCTTTTACATTGTGTTACATGCTTTATCATGGTATTCACTTTCATTTCAATTATATATTTCGTAGCATTGTATTGTTATTTTTTGTATAAATCTAATATAGTACACATAAATAGTATGTGTTAATACTTACCTAAAGTACATGCCTGTATTTATATTCATTTATACAGTTGACACTTTATGGTTGCCAGTTCACTTGTCCTGGGTGTCTTAATACACATACTGTTCCTCTGTTTACTCACCAATAAAGTTTTATTTTATAGTGTCTGATATGGTATTGTGAACTGCTGTCAGCTCTGCCGCCTCTATGTCCACTCTGCTCTGTGTCATCACTGATGGAGTCTACAGGAGCTCTGTAGCTCCACCCACTGGCTGCAGCAGCAAACTACACCGCTCGGATCCTCCGCCTACTCCTGAATCAATTACCACTGTCACACACCCACACAGCCACACTGGGAGCAGCACATGTGTATCCACAATGGATCACACACACACACACATGCACACACGCAAACAAACACACACACACACACACACACACAGAGGGTACATTTAGTTTAAACTGGCAGGTGTTGCTGGTCACTGCCACCAATTTCCTGTTGTATCCCCTGGGTTCCCCTCTTCCTCTCCCTCCCTCTCTCGCCCCCTTTCTTCTTCTCTGTCCCTCGCTCGATCCCTTCCTCTCTCCTCAGCTTTTCATCTCTCGTTCGCTCTCTTCATGGGCAATAAGGAGTTTTAGATGCTAATGATATGGCCCCCCTGACAACAAAGGGTTGGAGGCCCCCTTACAGAGCCCCTTTGGACACAGACACACACACACACACACACACACACACACAGAAACACACAGAGACACACACACACACGTCCTCCAGCACAAACACCAGCTGTTCTCTGCTGGCCTCTTATTACACAGACCCTCTGAAAGATTTAGCTGCTCTGGTTCTTTTTCATTTTACACACACATACAGACACACACACACACACTGTTTGTATTAAAGATCATGGGCAGACACAGACTCAGAGTGTCCGGGTTTAATGAGTCCAAAATATGTTTGTAATGTTGAAGCTCTTATATCGTGAAATGTGAGTAGATTTGACTGATTTTACAGTAAATTAGTTTTTTTCTTGGTTGGTTTCAAACTCCTGCTGTGAATAATTGATGATCGAGAAATGATAATGGAAGACAGCATGTGTGTGACAGACACACACCATCTGCTGACACACACACACGCACACAAACGCATGTACGCACACACACACACACACACAGGGATCATTAACATCTGGCACAGATGGTCATTTTACACACATACACTGGCCCGTCACTGTTCTGGGCTCAAACCAGGGGGTACACTGGTCTGAGCCCGTTTTGCAGACAGATACAGTGGACCTGTATGATGCAACACATTCAGTTTACTGGATTTTTTAGTGAAGCTGAACCAAACTAGATTGAAAAGTTAATCTAAGTTTTCCACATTTGAAAGCAGACACGCTCTCAGTTCTGCCCCTGGAACTAACATCAGCTCTTGGAGTACCTGGAGTAAAAACCAGATTATCATATATTTTTCTCACTCAAGTGGGTGCCACTGTAAGAAAATGGAAAAAAAATGGCTTGAAAGATCCTTGACGTTCTCATCAGATATGTATAAAATATGAGGAAATGTTGGTATCTGGTAAAAATGCAGACACTGGACCGTCGAGGTAGTGCGGCGGCAAAGTGCCGAAACTAAAATCTCAGCGACTCCTTCCTGAGAAAATCTGAATCTAATTTTATTTCCTATCACATCATATTTGTAGTTTAGTGTTTAAAAAGCTGAAATAGATGAAATAGATAATAGCAATCCTCAAGTAATATTTTGTGAGGTTTAACCCATCAACACGGCCCGGTATATGTAGTGTTACTGCAAAATGTGTGTGAGCCCATGTTAAGAATGATATTCTCATGCGATATAATGCAGTCCCTGTGTTATTAGACAGCTGTCACGGACTGCAGTAACGGCCAAGGCCCAGTGCTGTAACTACCCTTACTGCAGTCTGCCTCGGGGTTTTGTTGGATTTTGTAGTTACTGCAGTTGTTCTACATTTGTCTTTTCTCTAACATAGATAAAGATCGAACGTCAGAGTTTTGTCACAAGATAAAACAGACATTCCGGTTTCAGTCACAGCTCAGTTTTGACCGATCTTGTCAACTACATTTTGAAAAGTGCTGTGATCTGTGATGACTTACGCACTCACATTAGGTTATGTATTCAGTAGGGATGCATAATATATATCAGGCTACATTAGTACTTGACAAGCGCAGCGCCTGAACACTCCATTATGGAGGACGGTATGTATCTTTACAGTTGCTTTGCGCTCCGCCTATTAACACAGAGAAGAAGAAGGAGGAGAAGAGACGCAATACATATTCTGCAAGGGTTCAGAGAGGGGGAAAAAAGTCTGGTGAAAAAGAGAGGAATAGAGATTCTTTTCTATTTTTTTATTTATTTTTTCAAAGATTTCTGTACATTAAAGCAACATTATGTAATCATTTACATTTCGTACGATTTGGTGCCCCCCACAGTCTCTGAGTGTAACTCCACTGTCATACACAAAAGGTCCAGCTCTGTAACAACTCGTCAGACTTAATGTAGGTGCTGACTACAGACAAAACTCATGACACCATAACAGTGTTGTGTGTTGAAAACTTGTATGTTGAAGAAAAGGTACGGAAAAGGTACGGAATGTTGTTTAAAGATAAAGAACATGTTAAAGAATGTTTTTCTCATCAGCTGTTGTCTTGCTGCAACAATCTCAGGTGAGCTCATGTTGTTGTCTCTCAGTGTGGGTGTAAGTGCACAGGCCTCTACTTGCCTGCTACTTTTCCTATTAAATCAAATATTTCAGAGTGCTGTGCAGCCTCTGTTGATGTACAGTGTGCGCTCGCTGTCGCCGCCGAGTGAAAATGAAAGAGGACTCATCAGGTTTCCCATCGGGGGGGGGTATAAAAAACTTTCCTCTGATTTATTAGTCATTAGATAAAGTGCAGTGCGGTTATGCGGTGCTTACGCCTGACACATCATCCGAATATGCTAAGCTGAACATAACATCTTGTTGTTTCACGGTAACAAAACATCACATTGAGGGTTTTTGTCCCTGTTTGTCGACGGTGGCTCGAAGTAAAAGACAAAAAGCCACAGTCAGAATGGAAATGAAGGGATAGTACGTCGTGTTTTTTCCCCTGTCAGAGTTTGACTTTTAATAATTAATGCAAGCAGCAACATCCCCCATTAAACTCCCCCCCTGTTTCACTTCCAAAACGATCCAGATGAGTTTACAGGATTCATCGCCGCATGACTGTGCAGGACATTTAGCCGTCCATAATGTATGAACAGGCGGCTCCCTGCTGCATATACCGTACGTATGGTGATATAATGTGAAACTGGGTCAGGCTAAGGAGCAGGAATTAAAGCCAGGACCCGCGCACACACACACACACACACACACAGACACGCACGCACATACACTCAACATGTTCCATTTCCTTTCAAATACAATGTGGTTTCTTCACACACACACACACACACACACTCACACACACGAGAACCAGAGATACAAGCAAATTCCTTTTACAGAGAGAAAAAAAAATGGCAGTGTGACTAACCCAGTTATAGTGCGTTACCCAAGAAACGGGGGGAAAACAAGGGAGTAATGGGACTGCTGCTCACTGTGTGTCTCTCACACACACACACACACACACACACACACTCGGGTTATCTCCCGTCTCTTATGTAACAGCTTGCCGGTGCGCTCCAGGTTATCAGTTTACAATCAGATGAGCCAAGAAAGGTGTAGCTCCCCGCTCTCTCAACCCCCATCATCCCCAGCCCCTTTTCTTCTTCTTCTACTTCTCCCTCTTCTCCTCCCCTCCACCTTTTCCCTCTTGTAATTGTCCTCGAGAGCGCATGGACATAAAACCACACAAGGAGAGATAGAATTAGAGTCTCCTTCAAAGGTAATCCAGTCCTGGCGATTACCTGCGGCCCTCGGCCAATGACAGCACAGCAAGTCATCTACCTGCAAAAGCCTAATCTCTCTCGACTACTACTACTACTACCACCACACACGCACACACTCATACACACACTGTACATTTTCATATCTATGCGCAAAGTGTGGCACTGGAGGGAATATCTGCAACGGACGCTTTCATAAAGAGCTTTCACGGTTGCTCGCGCTGGACGTGTTCCCTGCACATCGGGCCTCACGTTGTGTATCTTGGCTGTGCGGGAATGTAACTACACACTTATATTCTGCATATGTGTGTGTGTGTGTGCATGGTTACGCAACAGCGCAAGGAAAACGCGGGTGCCTCTTGACCTACATTTTGGGGTTTGGCTCGATCCAGCTGCTCAGGGAATCCCACATCATTAGCTGTAACACACTCAGTCACACGCAGGCCTGCACACGCAGACATCTTCTCATGCTTCGTCCTGCCTTTTTCTCTTCTGAGCTCCTCTCTCCTCCCGTGAAACCCGTTGTTTAAAACGAGCGTTTCCACGTTAAACTCCCGGACGGGAAGTGAAGTGGCGAGGAGGGGGAAAAAGGTCAGGCCGAGGCTTTGTGCAAATCTTCTGGTCGATGCAGGGGGAGAGGAGAAGGTGTGGAGAAAATGGAGGGGTGTTTTATCTGGACACACTGCCAAACAGGCTTGTTAACCTCCACACACACACACACACACACACACACAGGGATGGTGGAGTTAATTGCCATGCCAGAGAAACATACCAACGTCTAGGAGATGACAGGGTGGGAGCAGAGTGAGTGAATGGAGGCAGCGCGCCTGATAGAAAACGAGAGAAAAGAGGAGCAGCCCGTTCTCGAGGAGGACCGGTCGGCCATTACATCACCCCCTGTTTCCTCTGGGATGTGTGTGTCGGGCTGGCGCAGGCAGGACGGGAGAGGCCACGGGGAGTGACGGCTCTCGTTGGTAGGAGGAGTGGGAAAGAGTCAGCGAAGGATCATGAATGAATCGGGCTTATATCCCTGTCTGTAGCCTCCTAACTCTGCCAGGCTGCTCTCTTTCTCACCTCATTTCTTCTGCATTTATCCCCCACCCCATGCTCTCATCTCTCCTTCTTCATCACTGTCTCCTTTTCCCTTTTTTTTAAAAAGCCTGGGGGTGGAGGTGAGGTTGCGGGAATGGAAGGAGCCGGCGGAGGTCATGCACGCAGACGGGAATCTGCCGAGGGATGAAAGACGCTCAAATTAGAATCTGTTTATTAATTTCCTGGTTCGGAGCAGGACAGCACATTCCTCGGATGAGCAGGGGACAAAGTTCAGCAGAAGAAGAGTGCTTTCATTCAGAGTTTGTGTCTCACTTCTGAAATATCTCAACAACTATGTTTAGAGTTGCCATTAAATTATGTATCATGATCCCCAAAGAATGAATCCTAATGACTAATGACGTGATCCCCGGATGCTTCCTGTAACATCGCCAGGAAGTTGGAAGTTGTCATTTGGGTTTTTAGTGACATGTCCCAACAGTTAATCGAGGGACTGCCATGACATTTGTTTCACATATTCATGGTGCCAAGAGGATGAATCTTTATGATTTTTAATGATCTCCTGACCTCTCTTCTAGCACCACGGGCAGGTCACTAATCCACTGAAGTATCTCAACATCTAGTAGATGGATTGTTATTACATTCATGGCATCCATGGTCCCCAGAGGATGAATCATATGACTTTGGCGATCCCCTGACTCTTCCTGTAGCACCGCTAAGGAGCTGACATTTGGGTTTTTAGTGAAAAGTCTCAATAGTTACTGGAGGGGTTGCCATTTAAATTAGGTTCACATGTTCATGGTGCCAAGAGGATGAATCTTAAGCACCACCAGCTTGTCATCTATCCACTGTAATATCTTAACATCTACTGGATGGACTGGAACATTTGGGGGTAGCATTGGGTTTAGACATTCATGTTCCACTCGGGATGAATTATAATAACGTTTTCCTTAAAGCTGCTGTGTTACTCTTATTAAAATGAATGTTAAATAGCTTTGTATTCCAACAGTAGTCCCTATGTAGTCACATATATATGTCCTGGCTCATGTCTTTAAAGAGAAAAGAAATCTTCTGGTATCCTTGCCCACTATATCCTGTCATCAGGACAAAGAACTCGGATGCGGCCCTGTCTGCTCGTGAACACAGAATTCTCCTGTTTTCCGGCAAATTCTGAGAAATCCATAATTTTATTCACGGTAAGGGTGCGTTTAATCTGGTTTCATGTTGCTAGAAACTTCCACGGAAACATCAGATGAAACATTAGCGTGATGAAGGAAGTCCGCAAACACGACTTAACGTAGCGTGAATGAAACTTTAATACATTACCTCGCCTCTGAACATTTCTGCCCGAGTCACGTCGGACAGATTTTCATCAGCGCGGTGGTTGTTAAACAATGAAGACAACAACTCCCATGACCCCACACTTAATAATGACATTATCAAACTACAAAAATGACATACTGTGTGTTTGAGATGGTACACGTTATACCCTCCAAACATTAGCATGTTAGCGTTGTCATTTTTAGCATGTTAGCATGCTAATGTTTGCGTAACTGTGACTATGTGCAGCCTCTCTGAGTTACTCGCGGAGCTTCAGAGTCCCAAATCGAGCCTTAAAACCTTGAAATGCGTCATAACAATGTTATGTGTTGAAAGCTTGTCGAAGTAAACATGTGATCCTACCCTCTCGCTAAAGATACTGCAGAAACAAGTGGTAGGGGATTTTGAAGCTGTTACTTTAGGGAAAAAAGGTTACATAACGTTGCTTTAAATAGAGCCTACATCGACACGTTAGCTGTGAAGACGGGCTGCGACAACAACGTTTTGTTAGGAAGTTTATTTTTAAGTTTTCATGTCGGGGCAGAATCAGGCTCCTCTTGCTGTTTTTTTTTTTTTTTGCAACACTGATATGAAAATTCTCAACTCAGGAAAATTGAAATGAGTAAAACAGGAACTCTTATAGCTGTTGGCCCAGTTTGGAGAAAAACAGAAACTGGTGTGCTGATGACAGCTTAACAGCCTCACCAGCCCGAAGTTTCCTGTCCTCATGACTAACATGCACGCTGACAGTGCGGCAGATGAAGGGAGAGACGGTACAAACAGCCTCGGTTTGCCCACATACGGCCTCCCCCTGCTCCACGTCTATGCCACCGTCTGAGCTTGTGTAGTAATGTCTATACCTGGCAACTGTTAACCTTATATGGTGCCTTATAGTGAATAAAGAGGAAGTCCCTCTCCGTGTGTAGTGAAAAAAAAGTGACAGCGTTGTGGTTTTAGTCGATGGCTATAGGAGGCAGCAAAGAGCAGCATCAGCTGCAGCCCACACAGTGGCTTTTAGCTTTAGGAAGTGGTCTAAGTGCTGATTTTCATTTCAACATCTTCATTACACACACGCATGACACATACTCAAAAAGAGCATTGTTTTATGCCTAATTGTGCACAAAGCTCTTACATAGCAGAACAGGGAAGTGGGGACTTTTATTTTGGTGCTTGTAATAATGAAAGAACACGGCTATGCGTTGATCCTGGTTGACCTCACTCGCCTTTGTGCTTTGTAAAGGCCACACATTAAGTGTACAATCCACCATGTCACACACACACGGACACGCACACACACACACACACACACACACAGACACACTTGTTCGTCTTCTGTCCAAGAAGGAAATTAAACGTCCTCCTCTGCATTTTCCAGTTACTGAAACACATCTGAAAGAGAAGTGAAATCTCTCGAGCTGTGAATTCCCCTGTAATCACACACACACACACACACACACACACACAACACACACACACGTACAGAGTCATTGAAGGACACATGCACATTACAAAGACAGAGAGACGCACTGTTCATCGCTGCCACATTGATACATATATGGAAGTACTGTAGGTGCTCACAGATAGGAACACCCCCCCACACACACACACACACAGACACACACCTAATGAGACGAACACACACATCTACACACACAAGGACACACACTTAATTTCGCAGTCCTCAGGGGGTGAAGCTGATTTCCTTGAGACGGCATCCCATGTGACCGGTCTTGCATTCCTCAGATTGTTGTCATGTGACAAACTTAAAGATCTCCTTTTATGGACGTCAGCGTTAACAGGAGGGCGTGGCTTCACTAATACACTCCCAGGTCAACAAATACACACACATACACAAAGACACACACACACACACGAAGAATGCAATAGCTGTACACCATCACACCTCACACACTCTTGTCAGATCAAACTGAAATAAACACACAAAGGAAGACAAAAGGGTTGACAGAGTTTGAGATCACACTGTCCTCCTCCTCCTTGAGTCACAGGTACAGCCAGCCTGCTGCTGACTGGCAGTTTCTTGGATCGCAATACTGTATCTGCTACGACTGAAAACCAGTTTAACTTTTAGACTGACGTCAGTGTAACCATGGAAAGGAGTTAGAGGTGAAGGTACAGCCACTGCTGCTGAAGACAAAAACAACTATTGTAGTAATAAAGTTACTAACAATAAGACAGAAGTCATCAGGGCGGATTATTTCAAATTAATTTAATTAATTTAAATCAAAACTCAAAACCAACTGAGAGCATGAATATCATCAATGTTTTTGTCCTGTCATTGAAAATCTTGGACTATTTCTTTCTAGCATGACCGAGTGTTGACAGCTTCAGATCCGAGGCTGAGGCCCAGTTACATAATTACATTAATCAGATTTCACTGTGCTTTCCCTCTGTGAACATATCATAAAGCTATGTATTTGTTTGCTGGTTACAAGGCTGCAGTCACGATGTCAAAGAAATACGGAGGCCGGGAGCTCCACCTGAAAACATTTAGACAAGTTTGACCATTTTTTTGATGTACTCTCATCTATTCCGTTGAAGGAATGGTTTGACATTTTAGGAAATACACGTATTCTCGTTCTCGATGAGAGTCAGATGAGAAGATTGATATCACTCTCGCGTCTGCGCGTGATGCTATAGCCAGGCAGCTGGTTAGCTTAGCTTAGCATAAAGTGCAATGGTAACAAAATGTCGGCGTGTGTGAGCTGACCAATCAGAGCAGACTGGGTATTCGGGAGACAGGGCTGTAAAGAGACAGAGAGGTTAATACTCAGGCGGAGGAGGTGCAGGGTTGCTGCAGTGGACATTGAATTGATGGAACCATTCTTTTAACTGTTCTGTTATACTTTCTGTAAATGTATTCCCCTCCATGGAGGTCTAAATGCTGTTTCATAACTCTTTCCATCCTTGACTCATCCATCCATCTTCCACCACCTATTCTGGCCTTGCTTGCGGTGGCAGCTGACTAAGCGTGGCAGCTCCTTCTCCATAGCTATGGATCCCCAAGGCATTTCCAGGCCAGATGTTTCTCTCCAGTGTGTTCTAGGTTTTCTCCGTTGTCTCCTCGCGCCTGGACGCGCCTGGAACACCTTCAGGACACCTCCCCTGATCCCCCTCAGCTGACTCCTTTCAACACAAAGGAGCCCACCTCTCCGCCCTCTCCAGGCATAAAATGTGAAATATAATTAAGTAAGGTAATGGAATCTACTCATGAAAACGCCCAGCACGTGCATTTTTCTTTAATCATAAACCCAGCTCTCTCCCCCCATGTCACGCTTTGACACATTACATCATGCTGTACTCATATAACAATCTGCTGCACAACAGCAACATGTGCCGCTGCTGCACAGCTCCAAGTGGACTTTGACCGGCCCTCGGCTGTAAAGTGAGGCCAGTGTGCTGCACTAAGCTGAAAGATTGCTGCCAGGGGCGATTACGAGGCTTCCAGTCACACACTCAGTTCAGCAGGTAACAGACAGGAATGACTGGTTCGACACATGTTTTCGACGGTGCCTGCCAGGAATTGATGCCCGACGAGGAGGGGAGGAGAGGGCGAGAAAGGAGAGGACGATGAATGAGAAAGGAGAGGGGGAGAGGGGAGAATATGTCGGAAAAATGAAGAGATGACATGTTGTAAACCGAAAAAGAAAAGATTGAGAAAGAATCGAGGGGAAAGGTGTGGCAGTGTCTTATGAATCCTCCATAGGCTGCACATTCTCTGCTGCCGGTCTCCGAGAGCCGGCTCCCCACTTCCTCTTTACCACACTTCCTGCCTCTGCTGCTGGCCTATGCCCTTATATGGCAGCCGCCGACAGCCAATCGGCGCGGAGCAGGCAGCTCATTCAAACGGCGAGTGTGAGAGAGATGAGGAGGGTGGGAACTGCAAACAGACATGAACTGCATCGCACCATACAAAACAATATAGCCCACGAGCACACGCGCACACACACACACACACACACACACACACAAACATGCCTGCTGGCTTGAAACAAAAAAGAGGTGCTACAATACAACAAAGCAAAGCAACGCATGCAAACTTTACTCAGCATTTCAGGGGCACTGGGTGCATGCTGCAGCGCCGCATTGGAGTTGTTTTTCTCGGTGGCAAATAGAGAGGGGTGGGCTCTCGGTTTCTATGCAGGGGAGAGGAGAGGAGAGGAGAGGAGAGGAGAGGAGAGGAGAGGAGAGGAGAGGAGAGGAGGATGTAGACAGAGGTATGATTCGGCAAATGTCTGATGTTTGTCAGAATAAGAAGAAAACCAGTGACAGGAAGAGAATGATACAGAGATATGAGGAAAATTAGCAAATGATTGACGAAGCGGGGAGGCACGACGGGCTGTAATGTTATGTAAGCGACGTCCAAACGGAGCTGACTGCCAAGGACTGCAGAGCAAAGTGCATGGGCGTGTGTGTAGGTGGCTGACCTCTCTCAGCGCGCTCAGGGCTGCAGCTGAGGGGGCAGCGGTTGGAATAAGGAAGATCAGGAAGTAAAAGCAGGGCCGGGACCGGTCCGCAAGGCTCAAAATCCCCCCCAACGAGCCAATCGGGAGGCTGGCAGCTTGTGAAATGAACCAATCTGAGGGGAGAAGCCCTCCCACCAGACAGAGACAGATGGCAGAGGATAGATAAGCCTCCCTGGGTTCGACACCATGCAGGGGGTCAATAAGGAGTGTGTGTGCGTCAGTGGGAGAATTAGATAAAGAGATAGATAAGTCTCTCACTCTTCTGAGCTCGAAGATTTCTTTCATATGTCAGTCCCAGTTTGCACAAAGACACATGTGTACCGCAAAGTTTTTCTAATGCTGACCTTCTTTTTGACCTGAGAGTGTGTGATCGTGTATGCAATTCTATCTTTGCACACATCAGGATGTCCGATTGCGCTGCTTTCACCTCAGACGTTTCCCCATTCATGGTTAAGGCGACGAGGGCTGTCAAAGTCCCCCCGTGTGCACGACACCTGAATAAAACCTTAAAAGGCACCTCAGACGTTTCTCTGAGCCAATAAGAGGACAGATCGGCGGGAGGAAGTGAGGTGGGTGCACAGGAAGGGGAAGAGAAAACGAAGAGGAGGACAGAGGGCCTGGTGTGTGTTCACGAGACCAGAAAAAAAAACATCCAGCCTCAGGCGCTGCATGTGGTTATTACATCAGGCTGACCACAGAGAAGCTCCTTGTTTGACAATTAAGTCTGAAAACTGGGTTATACACTTCCAGCTCTTGATCAGATGATCAGATTTACCTTTATTGATCACACAAAGCGGCGAGAAGCAGCTTTAGACTTTGATCGATTGTTAGCAGAAGACGTTTGACATTTGTGTTGCAGCCAGCGCTAAACAAATCACATTTGTTTTCGGAGCTCCATGCCAGTGGCTGGAGTGAGCCCAGCATGAGCTGTGACACAGATTTTAAAAAAAAAGAAGTGCCAAGCCTGTAAGTAAACTAAAAAGTGTTTGCATCCTCGCAACAATATGTGCTCGGTTATCTGATGCTGACGCTGGACGAACTCGTCTGGGGACCAAAAAAAGAGGTGTGAATGATTTTGTTAAAATTGTGTGAAGTTTGATGAATTGCATGAGATACTGGTGAGGACTGGGTGTGGCCAGTTAACTATGTGTGTGCATGTGTGTGTGTGTCTAAGAAGTGGGGGTTGGAGTTAAGGATCCATTTGGGCCGTAAATGGGAAGCTAATCCAATCGGAGCACGAATAGGCCAGCTGGCAGGCACAACACACACACACACACAGCTGGGGACTGGCCCGTGCCTTGGAGTCAGACTGTCACCACGGCGACCCACGGATCAATGACGCTGCAGTCGACCAATCTATTGGCTTAGGGGAGTGCAGGGAGGAAGGAGGGGGTGAGGCAGGAAGGGGGTGAGGGGAGAACGGTGAATAGGGCTTCCCTCTCCGAAACTATGACCAGTCACAGATGGCAAACAATTGGTCGGCCAGTCACTTTTCAACAGGCTGCAAAGAGCAGAGAGAAAGAAAGAGAGGCAACATGTCATGAAAGAGGAGAGGATGGACATGCCTGCTTAGCAAGATTGGGGAATGGAAGAATGAGGAAAGAAGAGAGAAAGAGGCGGTGTCCCGCTGACAGACAAAGCTTATCCCTGCATCAGAAACTAAGCCTGCAAGTTTCACCACGTTGTGAAGTATGTTTATTTGCTCTCTGGTGCAACGTCAGATGAAAAGATTGACACCATTCTCATATTTGTCCATGAAATATGTATATAGCTAGAGCCAAAAGTTTAGCTTAGCTTAGCACAAAGACTAAAAACTGGGGGAAACAGCTAGCTTGTCTCTGTTGAGCGATAACAAAATCTTACATCATTTCTATCCCCATTTGCATTGTAACACTGGCAATGATCGAAAAGTTCGACTGTTTTCCTTTTAGACATGTTTGTTAAACATAATGCTACAGACCACAGCAAGTTAGCTTAGCTTAGCAAACACCTCGCCTGGCTCTGTACAAATGTAACAAAATCTTAAATAATTTATATCCCCATTTGCACTGTGACGCTGGCAATTTTCTTAAAGTTACACTGTTTTCTCTTTAACTTTTAGATGTGTTTGTAAAATATTAATACGTTTTTCAAGGATTATGTGCTGGGCTATTTCTTATTGCGGAGACTGTGGGGAAGGCACTGGCCAGGGAATATTCACCCCAAAAAGATGCTCCCAAAAAAATGTTATTGTTATTTTTTACGCTTTTTCACAGATTAAACTACAACAACATATAACATATTATTTAGTGGGCTTTAGTGGTGCTAGTGGGTGGATTATTTACCTTTCCCTCAGACCCAACCTGGCTGTTGTTGACGATCTTTGTGCTAAACTACACTAATCAGCTGCTAGCTTTAATTCTAATAGACGTACATGAAAGTAGTTGCAATCTTCTCAAGAAACACTCAGGATAAGGTCAATAAGGATACTTTACAAAAAGTTTGAGTACTCCTTCAAACTTCCTAGCTGTAAGTTACGCTTTTATGCAGACATACAAAGAATCAAGTGAAGCAAGAGTGAAACTTGTGGGTGACACAAGAGATGCATTTCCAGTATGACATAACATATTTCCCATCATCTTCCTCTTCTCTCTCTGACTGCGTCTTCAATCCACTCAGATGCCATTTGAGGGTTTTATCTATTGCTCTGATCTCACCCTCATTGTTTTCTGCTCCTCTCTTGATGTCCACATTTCCAGGCCTTAGCTTTCAGCCTCACTCAAGGCTAATTGCGACTAATGTTTTTTGTATTGAGCTGCAGCCTTGCAGTCTAGTTGCAGTTAGACTCGAGGCAGCAGATGTTTAACTCTGTCTGTGTGTGTGTGTTTGTGAGGATAATAGATATAGTATTCATGTCCACCCCCTATGGCCAGCTTTACCCATTAGCAAAAGGCCTTTCATGGTTGCTCTCCCCTCCCCCGCAAACACACACCCACATACACACCAGAATGCCCTTGTTTATGGCCTCAGCTAGCCGGTGCCATGAGCACGAAATACCAAATTCTCCATATTAAAGAGCAACAGAAGAGGAAGACGAGAAGACACCATAGATGTAGGTACAGAGGAGAGAAGGGGAGGTGTCAGGGGTGAATTCGTCAATGATGGCCTTCTTAGGTCGAGAGTAGAGAGAAACTTGCGGCATCTCAACTCATTAGAGGAACAGGAAGTGATGGTGGGATGGGTTTAGCAACGCAGGGAGTGGCAACGCAGCAGAACAGACTGTTTGTTCTGTAGTGCTACTGGCTGGATGGCTGGTTACCTTATTTGAAGAAAAAAACCTGAGCTAATGACGTCACAGGCGGGTGTCACAACAGCTTTAATTCACTGGTAAACAGAGAGTCCACACAGGCACACATGGAGACACTTTAAAAGGTTGTGTGTGCATGTTGATGTCACTAAACTATAAATCTCATTCGTGTAGTTGAGGGGTGAGAAGTCACCAGAGTCAGGACTGTTGTTTGACCATGGGACACACAAATATGATATATGATAGTGATATATGATCACTCTGATCATATATCCATATAAAGCTTATCACTGAGCTGTAGATTACTCATATACATACTTGCACTGTCATCAAAGATAGCATTTGGTTATGATTAGATGTTGTCATTTTAGTTCTGTGACCTTTGAGTCTGACACATAAACACATGTGCTGCAGTGGTCAGTGGGTTACTGATTGACTTATCACATGGCAATATTGATGTTTGACTTCAGAGGGAAAAAAGCAATAAGTCAAAGTGCCCATAATGGCTTAATAAAGGATAGTTGCAATGTACTTCAGCTGGACAGATGACTTCCCAACTAGACTTTCCTTTATTGAAATAGTTCAGCGTTTTGGGACATTTCATTCTTGCTGAGAGTTAGATGAGAAGTTTGATACCACTCTGACGTGCCTACGGTGAATATGAGGCTAAAGCCGGCAGCAGGTTAACTTAGCTTGGCATACAGACTGAAACGGGGGGAAACAGCTAGCTTGGCTCCGTCTCATTGTAATAAAATCTGCCTCATAAAGTCAGCACCGCTGAGGTCCACTACTGAACCTGTGTGTCTCTGTTGATTGCCAGGCAGTTTCCAAGAAATAGTTCAGCACATAGCTTTCTATAAAAAATAAACAAGTTAAGTCATATTATATTAGTTTGTGGCTATAAGACCTGTTGACCTGCTCATTTTGTTACCTTTGGATGTGGCTAGGCTAGCTGTTTCCACCTGTTTACAGTCTTTGTGCTTTGATAAGCTAAGCTAACGACATTATTTCTACAGACTAGTCTGGGTATCAGTCTTATTTCAGTCATTGTCAGCCCAGGGTAAACCTACGCCCAGGGCTACATGATTCACACTACACTTTTACTAGCCTTGGGTTAAATGGCCGTTAACAATCTGTGATGTGATCTGACTACTCTGTTTACTCTAGCCCCGTTTCACACTGGCACCTCTCAGCCCTGTGTATAGTTGATTTTCTAGGGGTAGCCCCAAAACTCAGAGGTAACCCTGCTGTGGAGCTGGGCCAGCAAGCCCAAGACTGAATTAGGGGCTAGCCCACTTTGGAATGGGCCAGGATTGTGCCAGTTTTCTTAGCCTGGGGCTAACCGTTCCATTAGCTTCGGAGTAGAAGGTTCTAAGCCCTGGGCTGAGTGCAGTGTAAAAAAGCCCTTTTGAAATGTGCCAGGATCGTGCCAGTGTAGGGCTTTTCACACTGCACTTAGCCCAGGGCTATAAGCTTTCCCAGAACCTATTAGCCCCAGGATAAAGAAGCTGAAAACTCCTGGCTAAGAACGCTTGCACAATCCTGGCACATTTCAACTTGGCATTCTTGGGGAAATAAAACCAAGATGAACAATTTAAATAAGTTAATGAACTATAACAAAGTGGTCCACAAACAGAAGCTTCATCAAAAAAAGTTGCTGTGCAGCATGGCCTTCAAGTGCCAGGGTCGCTATAGGTGAGTCACACCGTCAGATCACCATGGATTTCAACTGCATTCGGTCCATGTCAGTTCCAACCACTGACATGTGTGGGTGATGATATTCCAGGTTGAGCCCTCGGCCTCTTGTATACCACACAGAGAAAAGGTGAGTGGTAACAACACGCACTGAAAGGCAGCTGAACAATTCACCTGGCTGAAAACCTTTGTAACAACTGACTCTGGCCCCACGTTGGCTTCCACCAGTGGCCGCTTGGTCAAGCCGCTGAACACCTTTTATGTAGGAAAATACGATATATATATATTTAATACATATATAAATGTACACAGTCTGTATATATGCAGTAACAGTGTTTTTACCAGAGACCCATAACTCTAAATGACCGGTTTAAGCCCAGAGCTTCCACTTGTTGCTCTCTTTAAAGTGTCACTTAGTTTGACAAGTGGTCTATTTAGATAACCACGACTCATAGTGATAGTCATTATACACAACACCTCAAGTGCCTGTGTATAAACTGTTGTCTGGATGAAAAACCCTCCGAAATATTCATTAGGTGGCTCTATTGCACTAGGCAACTTGGCAGCGAGGTCCAAGTTCAGAGAGACTGCATTTCACTGGCACCCGGGCTGTAAACACAGACACACACACACACTGTTATGACACATGAGAAGAGACTTCCTGGGACACTATTCCAAGCACTTGGATAGTAGAAATTCCCAGTGAGGAGTGCTGACAACACGCCACTTAACCAGAGACCTCTCACTTACCACCAGTGGTCCATAAGTGAATGCATGTCCAAAGTCCTGCTTACCTAAACTGACTGACACTTGAACTCTAGTGTCACTCTCTATCCAGGGTTTAATAAGAACTGTACGTCATGCTATCAAATGTTTTTCACCTGAATCACGGCAGGCTGGGCCGGAGCAATGAGTCACCCTTGTAAAGTATGTGCAAACGTATACCTATAACACACACTGTGATCTTGAGGGGCACTCCCTTTAGGCCAGATTAAACATTTCTCAGCCAAACCCTGTTTACACCTTCACAGCGTCAACATGCAGTCCACTTCAGCTGGACGCACCTTTTTTTAACATTCCCTCGTCACAGAAACGCAACTTTATGACAAGAATAAATGAACGGATCGGTCAGACAGAGACGAAAGAAATATTTCTGAGATTGTATCATTGCCTCGCTATTATTGTGAGTTTGAATCTCCTCTCCAAAAACGCCATAATGCCCGCTGAATAATGAGGTTTGAGGCCTGTAAATCAATAAGTGGGCTCAGTAGACCTTTGATCACCTTGAACGCTCTTTCTTCCATCTGTAAAACCCTTCGGCAGCGTCTATATGAGACTGCTCGGATAGTAAACTGACAGCTCTTGCTCTGATTGTTCACTTTTATCACATAGTTATTTAAGTCTATGAACAGGGCTAGATGGAAACCTTGTGAAATGAAATGTTCTGATTAACCCCTTCAGAATCTGCAGGCCAAGCCAACACAATCTCCCTGCATATCTGAAGACTGCTGTTTCGTGCTGTTCACGCACTCAACTGTAGCTAATTTAAAGGAGTCATATGAACCATGTGAGGACGACAATGATCTCGATTTAAAGTCATGCTAACAACAGGAATTAAGGCAAGGAGGAGAAGAGAGGGGAGAAAGATACATAGGAGTTGATGCAACTGAGAGAGGAAGAGGAAGTGGTGAAAGAGGAAGAGAAGAAGTTGTCTCGGTGGCCACAGTTAGAGCTTTAAATGGCACTAAGGACGCTCAATCATTCCTCTAGCGAGTACACTCACAGTTGAGGAGCACAAAATGAATAAAAGTGCGAGCCAGATTTCTTTAAATGAAGGACAAGATTAAGAAGGTGAAGATGGAGGAAAGAGGAGAGTGAGGAGGAGAAGTGCACACAAGCGGGGCGGCATAATTACTGAGCATGGTTTGAATGTGTATAGAGCTTTAATATGGCTGTGAATCAGGGAAGGAAATTTTATCAGCCTGGAGGCCCATGGCTAGCCTCAAATCTTATGTCTGAGATAGTGTCACGTGGGCTTCATTAGTCAGGATGTGAATAAGGCAGAGGGTGAAAGCCCCTGAAATTTCCACTCTTATGGTAATGCAGTGGATCAGGAAGTGGAACACGGAGCGGTGTGGGTCTGGCCTTTAATTAATAAAGGTGAATATGAGAAGATGGTGTGTCTGATACAGGGACGAGTCTTGCCACTTCCTCCTGCATGGGTGCAAAAGACACACAATAGCCAAGGTGTTTTTCTACATGATTGAAGGGCAGCTGAAACAGCAACTGAAAACCCCTACGGTACTTTCACTATTTTAGTGATTTCTATGTAATTTACACATTTTGTGCACCGCAAGCAGAATGCAAACAAATCCCATTCTGTCTGTAGACGACACACCTTTGTCAAACCATTGTACTACAGGCAGAGAAAGAGAGAGCAGGCAGCCGGTGACAGGATATTCAGGAGGAGCCCAAGACCATGTAGCCACAGAGCATGAATACTTGATCAAAATGAACATTATCAGCAAGCAGTATGGGGAAGGGGTGGCCTACATAAGTGGTCATTCCCCGGCCTGTGGCAGGGCAGCTCCAGCACGCTGTGTGTGTGTTATGTATGTCATGTGTTTGACCTGGTGATGCAGCGGCTGCGAGCCCCACTGAGCTCACAGCCCAGGGCTTTCAGTGACAGTGGACAGCGACATCGGCATCGCCGCCGCCGTCCTCTGTAATGTCTGAAATTTCAAGCAGCGTCAGGTTTATCTTAAGAGAAGAGCTGTGAGCCAGGACAGCCTTCGGATAACATGTCCTGGGCCTGTGCAGCCTTCGAAGGGAGGAGTCCTCCGTGCAAAGCTCTGTCTATTATCATATTAGTTTGTGATCAACTGCTCAGGGCAGGTGTAGAGGAGATATTTTCACACATGTGAAAGTTTAGACATCATTAAAGCGGTATATAAAGCAGTACATGAGGAGATTAAGCTTACTAGGCCTCACAACATCAATCCCTTCCCTTTTATTTTCTCCAATCCTTTGCTATTATCGCCTCCCTCTCTCTCTCTCTCCCTCAAATCGCGAGCGCCCAGTGCACCACAGTGTGCACGCGACGTGCCCCAGTGAATGACGCTGGACCAATCAGAGGGCGCCATTCCGAAAGTTTACCTTTTATGGCTAGAGCCGGGCATCTGACGGGGTATTTAAGACATGCGCCCACAGCTAGCAGATTCACTCTGAGCGCCGTCACACGCAGCTTGTGCGGGATATCATTTGCCTGAAACCGGTTCCCTTAAAGCGAAAAGCCCCCCACCCAAAGGTAAGAAGACAGAAACTATTTGCATATTTCCAATTGTTGGGTAATATTTTGCACGTAAACAATGAGTTGATTTGTATTTTGATGCTGCTGTCTGAAATGTGTAATTTTTGGAATGGAAATATGGCAGAGACCACGAGGTTCTTTGTCCTGCCAGACACCACTTAACTGCTAAATTAACTTATTGATTTTGAAAAAAGGTAATGACGATAGTGAAGTTTGCCTGTTTCAAATGTATGCATTAATAACGATCGGCGACCATTACTTTGCGACAGGTGCCTTTGGATGTTGCCGGCTTATGTTAATGATACTTAATAAGTTGACAGTCTCTGTAAAACTGGGTTTGCCACCGTGTAGTTGTGCAACATTTGTTGCCTTCGATGTTGGCTCATATATCTTGCCCAGCAGGTTAGATTGAAAGAGGCGTTTGAGTTAAGGTCGTCTGGATCCCGGCTGCTCCCTTTGTGCGCCCGATGCGGCGGGGTGTGACCTACTTTAGCACATTAGCCTAGCCACGCCATGCTAACACCGCCCTTCAGACTTGCGTCAGTTTTAATCAAGATTTTTATTTTTTTTTCCACGGACACTTGTGCACATTTCTTGTGTAACACAGGCGTGTTAAATTTCGCCTTTTCATCGAAATAATTTACATTTATGAGACTTCCTCTAATCGGGGAAACGGCAAAGAAAACGAGGCCCTGCAAAAATGATTAAATAGTTAATAGTAAAGTTCTGCCTTGCTGTGAGTAATGTCTTAAACTCGCACACAAGGAAAAGGAGGAAACTGCGGATGACAGATGATCCAGTCTAAGTAAAGGCGTGGCTTTCAGGAAATGGAGCATCAGTCAAGGACTTGTGGCCCATTGAGTCAATGTATGACTTCATTATGCAACTTTATTTCTTTTAAAGCCAGTGTCCAGTATTTAAAAAATTTTAGGGGGGCTGAGGTTTTTGAAAATAGTTGAATAGTGAGAAATGGAAGTAGTCGTGTGTCAGAGGGCCGGTAGGTAACGTTAATGAATGAAGCGGTTGAGGGTGATGACGCAGTGATATTGAAGCCTTTCGTTCGGCATTAAAAACCAGTGCGAGTGAGCAACAATGGGAGGTGGCGACGGAAGGAGTCGCAGTGTGGCGAGGTGGAGGGAGTGGTCGCGGGTCTGACGGTGTCGAATGTTCCTTTTTCTTCATGTGCTGTACCGTTATCTGGCCGCGCGCCATGGCGCCGGTAGCCGCAAAGCTGCTCAAAACCGAACCATGTCCTTATATGGTAATAACAGAATGCAGCGCCACTTCCTTTTGTCTGGCTTTGGTCGGAATGTGGGGCACGAGCTCCACCCAGCGGCCAGCCTCGTGAACTGCGGCTGAGTTAACAGGAAGTGAGAGCTCAGAGTGTGCAGCGGGCGGAGGTGGGGAGGGAGGTGGATGTGAGACTCGAGTGTTTAACGGTTCCTTTCTCCCTCTTAACAGTTCAGCCATGGAAGATGAAATCGCCGCACTGGTTGTTGACAACGGATCCGGTATGTGCAAAGCCGGTTTCGCCGGAGACGACGCCCCTCGTGCTGTCTTCCCCTCCATCGTCGGTCGCCCCAGGCATCAGGTGAGATAGTCAAAGTCGTGACTTAAATAAATATTTGCTAATTTTAATTTAATAAATACTTAATGCTCTAATATAATCAATTGTGATCTTTAGTGCCAGTTGAAAATGGCTTTTTTTTTTTTTTAAATGATCTAAACATAAACTAGACATTATGAAATTTTAAGTTGTCTCCCTCATTATATTGCCTGTATCTAGATTTGGCTCCATGTTTACTAAACAATCTTTCTCATGTCTTGTTCAGGGTGTGATGGTGGGTATGGGCCAGAAGGACAGCTACGTTGGTGATGAGGCCCAGAGCAAGAGAGGTATCCTGACCCTGAAGTACCCCATCGAGCACGGTATTGTGACCAACTGGGATGACATGGAGAAGATCTGGCATCACACCTTCTACAACGAGCTGAGAGTTGCCCCTGAGGAGCACCCTGTCCTGCTCACAGAGGCCCCCCTGAACCCCAAAGCCAACAGGGAGAAGATGACCCAGGTACACACCCCCCTCATACACATGCAGCGTTTGTAGCATATCCAGTTTATCCAGACAGCATAGTGAAGTATTGTCAGTTCTAGTTGCCTCATTTCCTCATTCCTAAGTCTCCTTCTCCATTCCATTCTCACTTGCTCATTCCTCCCTTTCCTCCAGGGCTTCTCTCCTTTAAGGTGACCTATCATCAACAGGTCTCTTGACTGTGTGCCTTTTATCTGCACTTGTGTCTTAGCTGAGTCAGTAGATCAGCACTTATTACAACATCTGACATGCACAAGTGTGAAGGGATGTTGACTTTCTGCACCTGTGTTCTACTAACTTAAATTTCAGTCTCACTCTAATGCATGTAGCGAGTGCAGTGGCCACAAAAGTTAAAGAGTCACGCTACAACTGAAAACTAAAATGTTGTCTCTTCTTCTTGCAGATCATGTTCGAGACCTTCAACACCCCCGCCATGTACGTTGCCATCCAGGCTGTGCTGTCCCTGTATGCCTCTGGTCGTACCACTGGTATCGTCATGGACTCCGGTGATGGTGTGACCCACACAGTGCCCATCTATGAGGGCTATGCCCTGCCCCACGCCATCCTGCGTCTGGACTTGGCCGGCCGCGACCTCACAGACTACCTCATGAAGATCCTGACAGAGCGTGGCTACTCTTTCACCACCACAGCTGAGAGGGAAATCGTGCGTGACATCAAGGAGAAGCTGTGCTACGTCGCCCTGGACTTCGAGCAGGAGATGGGCACTGCTGCCTCCTCCTCCTCCCTGGAGAAGAGCTATGAGCTGCCTGACGGACAGGTCATCACCATCGGCAATGAGAGGTTCCGTTGCCCAGAGGCCCTCTTCCAGCCATCCTTCCTCGGTAGGTTCCTTACTTGAGATAAATGTGCAATACCCACTAAACATACTAAACTCTTGTGGTTGCATCACTTCACAATTCCTAACGTGACTTTCACCTTTGCTCTCAGGTATGGAGTCCTGCGGAATCCACGAGACCACCTACAACAGCATCATGAAGTGCGACGTCGACATCCGTAAGGACCTGTATGCCAACACTGTGCTGTCTGGAGGTACCACCATGTACCCCGGCATCGCCGACAGGATGCAGAAGGAGATCACAGCCCTGGCCCCATCCACCATGAAGATTAAGGTGAGCTGACATGCTACGGAGCCAGCAGAGTGGCATTTAGTCTGACTGGTTGAAGGTGTATTTGAACAAAATGCTTCGGTATCTAATGTGTTTTGTCTCCTGCAGATCATTGCCCCACCTGAGCGTAAATACTCTGTCTGGATCGGAGGCTCCATCCTGGCCTCCCTGTCCACCTTCCAGCAGATGTGGATCAGCAAGCAGGAGTACGATGAGTCCGGCCCCTCCATCGTCCACCGCAAATGCTTCTAAACAGACTGTTCCTCCTCCCCCTCCCCAACCAAACGCCCAACAACTTCAGCTCTGTGCAAAACAACCACACACCACACATTTCTCATACACACTCAGGCGCAGAGCCTAGATGACCAACTCATTGGCATGGCTTCAGTTATTTTTGGCGCTTGACTCAGGATTTTAAAAAAACTGGAACGATGACGGATACAGTAATGTTTTTGGCTAGGTTTAAAAAAGCACCCCAGGGTTCTGCAGTTGCATCTGGGGACTTAAAAAAAATGTACATTTTGTTTTTCTTTGAGTCATTCCAAATGTTTGTTAACTGCATTGTTCAGATACATGATTCCAAATGTTAACTGCATTGTTCAGACACGTATTCGCCTCTGTGAAGGCTGCCCAGTGGTTGGCGCATACTTAAACATGGTTGTAGTATCGCTTGTATGTAAATTATGTCTGGGTTTTTTGTACTTTCAGCCTTAAAAATATCTTGGTCCTGTTAATTTTTTTGTTTTTGTTATGCAAAACCCAGTCGTGACCTCTTCTTCCCCCTGTTGGAGGTTTCATCCCCGGGGTGGTGGGGCAAGGGGTCTCGAAGTGATGGGGTTACATGGGGTGCCAGACCGGTGGGGCCAACCTGTACACTGACTGAAACAATCCCAATAAAGTGCACATGTGTTCCGACATGATGTCTGACTCTTGTCCTGATTTATCTAAAATGGTTCATTTGTCATTGAATGTGACTTTAACTTAAACTTGCTAAAACACTGCTTAGACTAATGAAATTACATGTTAATGTTTGAAAATGTGCTCTGACTGCATATTTTAAGTGAACTGAACTTGTAGTACAGCATTTAAAAGATCCAGCTGCTTCTGGATTGAGCTGCAAATTACAAAAGATTGGAATTACATTTGACATGTCATTTACACACCAGACTTTACTATTACATCACATGAAACAGGTTGCATTTTAAGCCTAATATAAAAGCTTAAGTAATACGAAATTACATTAGTAAAGGGATTTGTATTATAAAGAGCTCAGATTTTGTGCCTTTGGATCTAAACTCATGGCTCTGAGCTCAACAGGCCAGTATTGCTTTAACAGAAACTACCATTTTAAAAACCTAAATTTCACAGTTGTTGGTGGATGCAGAGGGCTTTTTCATTATTGTTCATAAGTGTGTATGCTAAGAAATTTGACATGATAGGACCATAGAGTAGTTTCTAATCCTGTAGACATAAATGAAGACACCATTCCAGGCAGAAGGGAATGTGGGTTGACTTCAGTGACATGAAGTTAACCCCGTTTACACCTGCAGCGCAACAATCTCACCTGTTCAGGGCATCTCAGTCCAATAATTGAAGGAATGCTTCCTCCTGCCAGAAACATGATGACATAACTTAAGCAGTTTTTATCTGTCGGAATGTTTTCCTTTGGGTGCTCAGTTTTAAAGGACAAGTCATTACATGAAAGTGTGCTCGTAAACCTGAGACGAGCCCAAACCTGCAGAAAATTTCAGCATCAATTCACCTGTCTGTGTGTTACAGAGCATTCTGATGAATAGAAGCTGTATAAATCCTGTGTCACGGGACAGAAATGACTTACTACATACTTCAAACATGTATTGTGTTTGAATCGGGACTGAAACACGGAGTATTTCACAATGGCGTATCGTTACACATGGTTTGTGGTGTGGCCTTTGAAAGCGCCTGAACCAATCCTGTTAGAACAGACTTGTCATCTACACAAAGTCTCCTCATCTGTCAGTAGTGCTGCAGAGACTGATAAGGCTTTTATCTCATTTTTTTAGAATAAAAATAATGACATGTTATATTTTATGACAATCATATATGGTCATTTTATTAAATTGAATTGGTATACTTTCATACCGTGTCAGGAACTCATACATTTCCAACACAGGCAGCAGAAATCCTGCTAAAGATTTCTTCTATAGGCAGAACATTCACATTCGCTGTGTTCATCTGCTTCAGGGTTTATGCTGACCTTATTTGCTGCAGTGTTACCTGTCTCAGCTGACCGGATGTAACATTGTGACATCAGAGGTCAGGGCTCGCTCAGAGGCCCGACCCCAATGAGCTCAGTGAATCAGTCACACTGATGAGTGATGAGTAAAGAGCTCAGGTCAGTCATTTATCATCGCATGAAAAGTCTTTTTTTTTTCTACCCTTGGGGAGACTGGTCCGTGACGTCATTTGCAATCGCGCTCTCCTCGCGGGATCATGAGATCACAGATGATATGACTGTTATCAGCTAGAAATGCCTTAATGATGAGGATGCTGATGAATGGTGAAACACGAGGGAAATATATTTCTGTTATCGAAATTACGGAATGTGTTTGCTCGCTCAAACGCAATGGATCTCCACTTTTCCATTATTCCCCCCCAAAAGACAAAACACAACCACATTAGAGGACACGAACACAATGCAATCTTCAGCTTGGTTCTGACCTGTAGCCACATCTCCACTGAGACACTGCCGTCAGAGCCTGACTGCGGATTTGCGGCAGTTGCGCTGTTTGGACAGCAGGTGGCAGTGAAGGTCCGTTTATCCTGATGTCCAACAGTGAGGCGTGTCTGTGCGGCGTGCTCCTCGTGCCATCATTTTCTCTGCACTCTCACCTCATATTCAGGCTTAAAGCAAAGAGCCGAGTCTGAGCACGTCTGATGTGTGTGCATCTCAGTTACATTTGGTTTTATTTTGATTTGATGGACATGAAAGTAGCGGTGTGTCTCAGCAGTAAAAAAAAAAGACTGCGGAGCAAAGATGGAGCCATTAAAAAGTAACCGAGCTGGTGGATGTTTTTACAATCGGCTCTCCTGTAATGTCATTGAAAAGATCCTCTGCTGATCCGTGCACATTTCCTGCCCACATCTGCATATCGCACAGATGGAGGAGGATAAAGATGGATGGTGCGCGGACGGTGCCGCTGCCCCACCCTCATCCTCCATGCATGCTATCCTGTTTCTGGTGTGTGTCGCCACCTTCAGATTTCAGAACCAGCCCCAAAGTCATGCCCGGCCCATTAGTCAGGCTGTCCCAGTTTCGCGCAGTGTTCCGGAGGCAGCTGGTGATGTATGGCGAGGCTGGAGGCCTGTGGCACGCGCCTGTGGAAGTTTGCGTTGATATGAATTCATATATGCGTGCATTAAGTCAGGCTGCCTGCTGCCTGCACATACACGCTGAAGATCAAGTGTGTTTGGTATTGGAAATTTATTCCATCTCGCTGCAGCCCCCCCGCCTGTGATTCTGCTGAGACTGCTGCTCTCTGATATCCTTTTATTGCCACGCCAGCAAAACACTCACTGGCGAGGAAGCAGCGCTTGGCATCATGCGTGTGTATGTGTGTGTGTGTGTGTGTGTGTGTGTGTGTGGCTGGCTGGGTGGGTGGGTGTGTGCGCAGCCATTTTTCCTGTGCTTGACGGGGTTGTCGCGCGCGCACGCACGCACGCGAGAGCGCGCCGCCTCGCGCAGGTGCGAGCGCTGCAGGTGTTTGAGAATGAGGCGCTCCGGAGACGACGCAGAGGGGGAGCAATTTGTCAGAAAATGAGGCTCCCTGCGTTCCTCCATTCACCACAGCTGTGCAGATTTACTGCGGCTCCATTGGCCGGGTCACTCTCATCCACCCCCGCGCGCAGTTCCCCCCTCTCGCCGACAGATGGGGTCGCGGCGCCGCGCGGATGCGTGGATGCGATCCGGCCCGCGCGGTGGGTGAAAGGCGAGCAGAGGGGCCACCACCGCTGACAGAAGGAGGCCAGCAGAGAATAATTGATCGCGTTCACACACGGAGAAGCTCCTCTCGTTGTGTTAACGCCTCAGAGAGAGATCTGCATCCCGCCGACGGTGATGCGTTCACTGACAGGCGACGCTCTCTCATTCGCAGAGCTATCCCAGTGAATCTTATTTTGTTTTATCGACTGACACTGGCACATTTAAAGTGTTGTTTCTGACCGTGAGGCTATAAAGCCTCAGTCTCTCATCCCTCAGTCACATCAGATATATTCTACACCCAAATATGTAAATTGTCCCTCCTTCTACAATCCTCAATGGGAGTAAAGGATTGTTTTATGGTCTGCAGCATCGCATGTGACAGCAGATACTCAACGAAGGAAGAAAAAAACATCCAGAGAGAGAGAGAAAGGCGCTGTCTGGGGTGTAAGGAGGCGTGCAGGCCCCTGCAGGCATTTTCTTGAGGTTTCAGTGACTCTGACACATCACCGTCGCACGTTTACTCAGCAGGAGATGCGTCTGTTGCATCAATGTTTCCTTACGTTTGTGGAGAGGCCCCCACACACACTCACGCACTTTCTCAGCTTCTCTAACCACACCACTCAGGCACAGGAACCGGCACCCAAAATACACACATCCTGTGCATTGCATTCTTGCTCAAGCACACCTGCATGCACAGTTGACAACCCAAACCCCCTCCAACCCCCTCCCATCTTGATTCTAAGCAGTGGCAGATGGGAATCACTTTGCTTTGGCTTCCCTGCATGCCCTTGTCTCGGAGCAGTTTTTCCAGAAATAAACATGTTTATTTCGATTGCCTTTTGGCTGTGTTTTAATGATTTGTTTGAGACGGACAACTCACATCAATTTACATGAGGGTTGGATGCTGTGAATCCTAACTACAGGTCTTGCATGTGATTAGATGGGGATGAAATGTGGGTCAGCTTATGTATTTTATGTTTTCTAGCTGCTCACGCTGAAAAAACCACAAATTCTTGCCGGGAATATTTGTCCTATTTTAGGTCAAAACATCTCATCACACTTAAAGGGGCACTGCGTAGTTTTGGAGAAGACATTCAAACTCAGGATTATATATTAGAGATAATGTGGAAAATATATATTCTTCCCATAACTGAATAAACAAGCTGTTCTTAGAGGAAAATAAGGTCGCCAGAACACTGTTTGAAGCTGGAAAGGTGGCAGGGTCCGCCACAAAAATACAAAGTGAAAAAGTATGAAGTTGTGTTGTTCTTTATAGTCAGCTTGTTTATTCATTCATGAAAACAAATAGAGTTTAATTTAGTTTGTTCAGGCATAAAAAAAAATCTTTCTCTTCTGATTAAAAACTATCCCCAAAACTACATAGTGCACCTTTAATATAAGACACAGTGACCTATTGTAGCGTTTCAATTAGATAAATACCTTTTAGAGTATTTTCACTTGCTCTATCGGCAGATTTTATTCATTTAGAAACACCTCTTTGTTTTTCATATATTTTTAAGTGGCATTTTCTCCAACGCAGTTCTGCTAAATGAATAAACTGCAAAATGTGTAATGTATGGGAAGTACAAACAAGACTATATATGTGCATGAGCGTCTCTATCCATCATCTAAATACAGCAATTTTTTTATAGGAAAAAACAAAACAAAATGAACACCATCATCTGATTATAAAATCCTGAAAACTGTGAATATTTGTGGTATGTGAGCCAACAGACGATGTCTGGATCTTTCATTGTACGTTTCCGAGCACTACTATTGACTACATTCAGGCTGGTGCGCATGTGGCCGCCTGTTTGTCCTCCAGCAGAAAGCTCCTCGCCCTCCTCCTCCTCCCCCCACCCTCTAGTGGTCCACCATAAAACCCTGCAAGGCACTGTCTGATGATTGGCAGGTACCCCATGAGAGCTGCATGTGCATGTGTGAGTGTGTGTGCGCTTCAAGTGGGGGGTTGGTGGTGTGTGTGGTGATGTCAGTCAACCCAGACCCGGTGGTGTGTTTATTGCACATGTTGTGTGTGTGTGTTTGTCTCTGTATGCATGTTTGTTTCATTCCAGCAGGAAACACGACACCGCCATTAGCCTTCTTCACAACCATGTTGTGGATTTGTCTTGCTGCAGTGCAGCAGCAGTAATAACAATACAGTAGTTGTGAGCACATGAGACAAGGTATGATGAATGATTTAGGCCCGAGGGCATGCAGGCACTCTGTGTGAGTGTGTGAGAGCAGATTGGGAATGGGAGGGGTTGCATAAAAAGAGATGGAGTTATATATTCCTGCTTGCTGTGTTGAATACTGTAGAAAATATGTTTCATTGCGAACCTGGTCATACATGCAGGCTTTGTGAGCAACCCCCAAGCCCCAAGTCGATGTTTCAACTGGAGTGTTGCTGTCAAAGGGTGGGTGCTTATGCAGGACATCTTTCTGTATTTATTTATTTATGTATTTCTTTTCCAGAGAAGAGTGAACCCCCAGCTGAATTAATCAATGCTGTCTTCCGAGCTCTGTCCCCTTGGGTTAATGCAGCCACACGCCTGGGGGGGGGAAATCAGATAGTCTGGCTGCCAAATCAAATCATTACCTGATCCTTCAACTGATAGGACAGAATTATCCCAAATCCCAACAATGATATTTGGACAGCCAAGCGGCTCGAGGTTGATGTGAGATATGGTGTTCAGGCAAAAGATAAGAGGCAAACAACAAGGGGAAAGAAAGAAAAACACAACCAGCCTAAAACAAGAGTCTGGGATAACAGATGTTCTCATCCTGTAATCTTTGGTCCGCAGAATAAAAACAATGTTAGCGGAATGAAAAATTGGCTGTGGTGTTGTATTGACTCAGCAGTGCTCTGGGCTATAAATCACAGTTTTCAGTACTTTTCCACTCCAGCCCCACATAGAGGACAAGCTTGGAGCTTTATATTGGAGCAGCCTCAAAGATCCCAGTTGGTGTATAGGCTATAAAAAAACATAATCTACCAAATGGTCCCATCTGCTCCTGGGATAAGCCTAACCTAGAAATAAACAGATATGTCTATGTTGTTGCCATCAAATGAAGGTTGAGAGTGCGCACATGAAGCGCGCGCACGCACGCACACACACAGTCACACACGTATGAGCTGGTTGCTGTTCTGTAGGTGGGGAGGTCAATAAAGAATGTTTGAATTAGTCTTTATTGGGTTATTTTGGCGGAACAACTCAAAGCGCTGGTGAATTAATTTCATCACCATATCAAACTATAATGATCCATAAATTAGGCTACTGTAGTCCTTTAAATTAAATGTAGGCTACAGTCAGATGCTGTTGATTTGGAATTCTTTGTGGAATAGAAACATATAGTGCGTTTTATTGTCTGGATGAGTCATGAGTAAGCCGTTTCATAAAATTACATGAATACCACCACGACTCGTCTCAACCCACACGGCAGCTGAACTGAACCCACCTCAAAGTGCAGATAACCCCCCTCGAAAGCCGCCGCATTTGACAAGAAAAACAACAAGGAGAAGATGAAACCTGCCTCCTCCCGCTCAGGGGGGTGAAAAGACGGCAACAATGGGGCCCTAATGTAAAGGCATTGTCTGAATTCCCAGTCGGAGCGATTTGGAGAACAAAGGCCGGCTTGGTCCCCTCGGACGGCCCCGGACGGGACATCACTCTAGTCTCCGCCTGGTAATTCCCTCCCCGGGTCCCGTCAGGGGCGACAGGCGCTGCGAGCAGACGGGTCAGCGGGGCGAGAGCCGTCGCTGGGCGGCCTCTTCTTTTAGCTCAGCTCGGTTGTCGTCCGTATGGGCGAATACCCACCGAGGTGTGACCACCAAGCGTACCGCGAACCCACCGGCTCGCCTGACCACCTCACAGCGGGGCCATTTCTCCGCTGCCGGTGTTAGCATGAGTGCGTCGCCGCCGCTCGCACGGACCCCGGCCGTCCTCTCTCCCCTCGCTCCGCGGTTTGCTCTCTGTTGCGGAGCTTTTTACTTTTCCCTGCCAGCGGGGGCGCCTTGAAACAGACGCGCCGTGAGCAGGAGGGGTGGAGGAGTGCAGAAGGTTGACATGGGCAGCTTGAAACCGCCTCAGACTTTTTTAATCAACATTTTTTGCAAAGATGTAACGCGGAGCGGTCCACCACAGAGGAAACGTACGGAGTAAAATCCCGCGAGAGTTAGACACGTCTGTGCGCGAGGTTGTGTGAGAGGGTTTGTAGAGCCCTGGTTCACGCCAAAGGTCGCACCCCCCCTTTTTTCTGAAATTTAGCATAAATGAGCACGCCACTTTTTCCCCTCTTCTAATGCAAATGTGTGCGTCCCCTCTCAATCCCGACTGAGATTATTCGACATCCAGCGTTGCTTCACCTATACAGCCTGTTCTGTGCATTTGCATACCGAAAGCAGGGCATTATTATTCCTGGTGAGAGATGGTGTGGGAATAAAAACTGTAGAAAACAATGATGAGTCTCAGTGCTTTCCTGGCTGATAGGATAAAAGCCCAGGATGCCTTTGACCAGTGAAATCTGCCTGCATGTGTACTGAGTGAATGTCCGTTTAACAACAAACTACATAAAATTGTATTTGATCCAATAAATCTGCCTCATTAAGTTTGTGTTTGTTAATTTGTTTAATGAAGCTGCATATTAAAGGACCACTATGTAGTACTGAGAGAGAAATTTAAATCAGAAGAGAAATATCTTCATTGATTGAATTTGTATGCCTAAACAAACTGAATTAAAAGAACCTTTTTGTTTTCATGACTTAAAAAACAAAGTAAACAAAGTGACCTTAAAAGACAACAGGTTTCATCTGAGAAAAGCTTGTTTATTCAGATAAGGAAAAAATAAATATTTCTGAGTTTGTATTTTAACTTCATTAACATTGTAAATATTATAAATTCTTAGTTTGAATTTCTTCTTTAAATCTAAACAGTGCCCCTTTAAGCCTTTGGCTCCTTTCCCCACTCCCATTCTTCCTCTAACCATAAATAAACCCCTGAGAATTGGCCTGACTTGTTTGTCAATGGGGGGAGGGACATCCACATTATGGATGCCCCAAAATAAATAGAATTATTCAATTAGAATTAAGTGGGAGATTGCTATCTTAAGTTCTGATTTTCATGTTGCTGTTTGGAAGAGATCCTGGACTGTAATGGAAAAAAATACTTACTGGAAAAGGTAATTATCTGCTGTTTCCCTGGAAGGAAAAGTAAACTTAAGTCCACACTTCATTGGAAGCGAGTGCAATATATTTAAGGGTTACGACGCCCCCTTACTTTCTGCTTCCCAGTCTTTGAGCGCCCATTACTGGCATGGAAATGGGTGGAGTGGGGGGTGGGAGGTCGCCTTGAAACTGGCCCCCTCCACCACCACCGCCACCACCAGCAGCACCAACCCTACTAAAAACAGAAACCCACCGCTTGTTTTGATCACTCAGTCTTGAAGGGAGAGGGGACCTTGAAACGGCTCAACCTCCTTGCTCCATAATTGGTTTTATAGTGCTGGCGAGCGGCCAGGGTGGGTTTTTTTTGTGATTACACTGGGGATTTTGATCGACACTACGTGCAGCCAATAAGACAGCAGCTGTGAGAAACGTAAAGGGCGGGGCTAGGGTTGGGTGGTAGCGAGGGAGATGGGCGGGGCTTGCAAAACAATGCTGTGTTTCATTGCTGAGGAGCTTACGGACGCGTCAGGGGCTGTCTCCCCCCTCGGCTGATCCCCCAGTTTACCTTCGGACGAGCCTGTAATGGACTACTCTAGTTCTCCCAGCAACCTGGACGGATTTTGAGAAACGTTTGCATTTTTAGCTCCTTCCCCCAGACTTTCCACATTCAAGTAAGCGGTGGGCATGTTGTTGTTTTTTTTTCTTCTTGTTTTAGTTTCTTCTTCCAGCCGAAGTGTCAGACTTCACGGTGTTTTAAAACATATTTTGGCTTGTAAATGCGAGTGAAAAGGGCGCGGAGGTTATTGCGTGCGACATTTTGGATTTTTTTCGGGGCTACCGTCGGTGTGAGAGGGCCGACTTTCGGAGACGTTTCCGCCGAGAAAGTTTTGTGTGTGTCGTTGGTGGAACCGTGAAAAGTTTGAAACGTGGCTGAAACGCCGTGCTGCTCCGCTGCCGAGCCGCATGGATCACAACGGAAAAGCACACAGTCTCCCCCACCTTCCCAGTTTGTTTCAGAGGGCTCGGAGGCTACATTTGTGTCTGCTGGATTTTTCTTAAGTTAAAAAAAAAAGAGGGTTTATTGTGATTTGTGAACGAGCCATTCTTCAAATCCCGCCCGCCTGGATATCACGAGTCATTGCTGTAATGTGTTCGCTTGCAGCCTTTGAAGGTTAACTCGACTTTCGGCTTGTTTTAACTTAAAATCATCAATTTAGTGTTCAACTGTTGTTAATTATCGGGCAAAAGGTAAAAAAATTAATAAAAATATTTTCTTTCCATAAGACACCAATATATTATCTCCTTGTTTTGCTGAAGTCGCGATCGCTTGTTGTTCTCCTTAAAGTAACTTTTATTCTATTTATCTGTTTTTTAACATCACACATACACCCATCTATGAAGGTTGTCTTTAATCATCTGTTTTTCCAAAAATGATTAAAATCGACCTTTTTTTAAAAAAACGGATTCAAGGCGCTGTGCTCGGATCGTTACCGATATAAACTGAATATCCGTCGATTTATGATGTAAAACACAGTAATATATATTTAATACTAGTTCAAACTTGGGTCCAGGTGGTAAACCGTCGATAAGCTGGACATCTACAGAGGTTTTTAGTTTCTAAACAGCGGACTGAAGTGTTTACGGGCTGGGTTTTGATTTCTTTCCGTGGGCAGCACCCATGTCCCTGAAGTAGCCCGGGACTAAATTCGCATCTGAGGGCAACAAAACACCGCTAACCCCGCTGATTAATGATGCAGGCTTTTGCAGCCTTATTTATTTTTAACCCGTTTGAAATTTATATTTGATGCGCCTCCAGTATTTATGGTGTATTGGTTTACAGGGCGACTCGGCCCATAGCCTACATTGCTGGTTTACGGTTTAGGAGAACAGCTGTGTAATCGGAAAAAGGTGGAATGGGTGTTTAAAATTTGACGGTATGTGTTTCCATCGCGCGATCGCGGGTTGTTTTCACGGCCGGGGCAGAGCAGCTGGCCGCCCCTCTCCTGGTTGTGTTTCCCTGGGAAGCGGAGCCCCGGAGCGGCTGCCTGCTCGCTGTGCAGTGGGGGTGGAGTACTGCTGGTCGCAAAAACATTACAGCCTAATATTGTAGATATAAGTTAAAGCTGCCGTGAGAGCTGCTGTTAGGATACACCAGGAGCAACTCATATGATCTCCACGTCGACCAGCTAATATTCACCGTTTAGTTTTGAAGTGGTTTTGCAAACTGCGTCATTGCACGTATGGACCGCCTGGTCGCTGGAAATAGGAGAAATCCGAAAACTACCACTTCCAAACACTTTGCTCAGTCTGCCCGTAGATTGTATATCAAGCGATTTGTTTCTTGTTGTATTTTATAGGTCAGCAGGATGGCTGAAAAGGAGCCCGAATCGCCTGGAAAACTAAAGACATTATTATAGCCAGAACTGGCTTTTTCGGAATAGGGGGCCTATCCGAACGGACTATTTCTTTTCACAACTTTCCCTTCTGTGGATAATGGATGGCAGAGATTTTGGACCTCCCCGATCCGTCCACGTACCACCTCCGTTGTTGGCGGGGCTCGCAATGGAGTCTCACCGGCTCGGAGCAGCAGCAGCAGCCGGGAGGATCCCTCCCTCGCCCGGTCACTTGGGCTCGAGTCATCCGCCGCCTCTCCACTCCGGAAAATTCTTGCCATCGGCCATTAACCTACATCCACACCACAGTAAGTACATGATGTCAGACTGTGGAAACGCTGTAACATGTCTGCCTCAAAGGCACAACCCCTGAAACGATATAATATTAACTTGAAATAACGCTGCGCAAAAATGCGCACAGTTTGTGGCTCCCCGTGGCAGCATGTGCGGTCATCGCTGGGATGTCGCTACGGTGTTCTCCGAGAAATGAACCCAGATGTAGATTTCATAAGGAGGAGTGGCTGCTTTAAAGCTGTGACAAGTTTCAGATGTTAAAGTACGGGATCGGGTTAAGGATCCCCAGCTTTTGGCGGCGGACAACAACGCATTAGCGGAAAATTACTTGGCAGTTTGCAACACACACAGCAGCGGGTGTTGTTGCAGCAGTGTGCAGGTCAGGGTGCAATGGACTTGGATTGCATGTGGACCATTACACCGTCATTCCGCTGAGAACAGATGCAGTGTGTGAGTGTCCGTGTTTGGGCAAGTGGGGGTGGTGAAGTTGTGACCTAAGAGGGGCGACAGACCACTTTTTTGGGGGGGGAATTTGCTGGAGTGATGAATGGCCGTGGTTCAGTCCGCAGCACTTGGAGTAAAAGCCACTCTCCTGGAACATTCGGCAAATGGCTGATGCTGCTCTTTTTCCTGCATTTGTACCGATTCTGTTGGACATCCCCGCTGCTGCTTCAAGCACATCGGGGAGTGTGTGTGTGAGGGAGAGAGAGAAATCGTGTGTGTGCGCTTAAATAAGCACACGATGGGTGGAAACTGCATGTTGTGATGCCATTCAAAAGAAGATGAACCAGGCAGTGGCTCCTTCAAGCGAGCCTCCATGTGTTTGTTTACATTATGTAGGTGTGTGTGTGTGTTTCAGTCTCACCCAACCGAAACCAGTAGATCATTTCTAGTATATGTTATTCCCCGCTGAGCTGGTGATTTTCCCTTTTCATTTTTACTGCCTGCACAGTGATATCTGCTCCTGCTATTAGTAACGGGAGCCTTGAAATAATATTTTGCATGAGAGAAAACATGGCATGTTTGCATACAGTTTTCTGGTCAGTCAAAGGGGGAAGTCAGAGCACTGTCATCTAGGTTCAAAACCCTGTGTTGCGTGTAGAGGAAATATGGGTCTGCTGTGTCTTTTGGAAAATGGAAAGTCTGACAAACGCTCTCATCGAGTTACTTACATCCCCCTGAAGTCATGAAGCTGCAGACAGAGATACAATTACAGTTCCTCTGGTTTCTCTTCAGAGGTAAACCCCGGAGATAATAATACTCCAGTTAAGCTGCGTGCGCTTTCCCCTCTCGTCCCACTTCATCGGCGAGCGTGGGTTCAATGCAGCACTTGCCGTTTGCAGCGCTCGGCACTAGAGGTCTAGTAAAAGGCAGGGCAGGGCTCTGATGAAGCGCTAATTTGACACACACCGGCAGAGCCCACACACTCTGCTCACACACGCGCACGAAGAGCTGTCAGAGATGAAATCAACTCACAGCGGGTAGTGTGAGGATGATTGATGGGTGTATGGCTGCAAAGAGATGTGCCAGGGCGCAGTTTATTGCAGCGAGCTGCGCTGATTTTGTGGCTCGGGGATAACAGGGGAATGTTTTCAGGTGAGGTGATCACATGTGTGGATTTACTGTAGTGTGCAAATATTATTTCTGTTGAAGGAGTGTGTCTTCTGCAGCGGCAGCAGCATCAGTGTATGTATTCCAGTTGGGATGATGTCTCCTCCTGTGGTTCTGCAAACGAGCTAAAAATGAGTGTGGTGTGTGTGTGTGTGTGCGCAGACTTGACTGTGTGGAACAACTTGATGTGTAGCCAGAGGGGGGGTTTCAGAAGTGGAATTGACCCAACCACTGTTCCAGCCCCAGATTGGCTGTTTAAACACTCCTTTAAAAACGGGATACATTTTATTCTGCCCACACACTGACCTTCTCCATGCCTGACTATCATCTCCCCTACACAAACACACACACTCACTCGCTCGCTCACTCACTCTCTGCAGCCTCCACCCACTAAAAACACACCACTGTACGATGCAGGTCATTTAGCTTTTACGGCACTCCTCCACATCAAATCCCCACGCATCACTTTAACCAAACCCAACTGAGATCTCAGTCCCGTGCTCGTAATAACACCACACAGCCCCTGTTGCACGATAATTACCTGCTAATTGCAAATGTGCACATTGTTCCCGTTTAATTGCAATAAACAGCATGAACCCAGAGCTCAAGGAGTGCGCAATCAGAGGAGCCAAGGTCGACCCGCCACTGTTTTTTGTTTACACGTGTTTCGCGGAATTGGAGATTTGTTGTTTTTGGCTGACCTCGTGGCTGTTTATAGCTGCCAAGCACACACTTATTTCCCATGAAACTCCTTTATTTTAGATCCGTTTTAATGGCATTTCCACCTGACTTAATGGAGCAGAGTGTATGTTCACAACTAAAGGTTGGCAGATGTGTGTGTGTGTGCTCAACATTTGTTTTCGCCGCACTGTGAAGCTGCAAATTGTTTGTTGATATTTGCGCCCCTGCAAAAAAGGGAGTCTCTGTAAAGAAATCCAGCCGTACCTGCCCCTCTTCATCCACACAGGTTACATCTAAACAGGATGAGGTCTTATAGTTATGGCCGTTTATAGATGTAAAATGGCTGTAAATGGTCCTCTGTCTACTGGAGGTCTGCCGGATCCTCCACCACCAGATTGAGGCCATCTGTCCTCTTCCCTCCCTCCCTCGCATCGGAGAGCAGCAGAGGTAGGACCTGCTGGAGTGTGACTGCACAGAGGGGACGAGGCCGGTGGAGCTGCAACGATTGGTCGTTCCAAAGATTAACTGTCACTGTTTGTTATTAACTATTTTGATGACAATCAATTATTGCTTGTCCCGTTTTCAAGCAAAAATGTCAAACATTTGCTGGTTTCAGCTCCTTAAAGCAAGGATTCGCGGCTTCGTGTTTGGGATTTGGGCTGTTGGTTGGACAAAAGAAGCGTTTTGAAGCCGCCGCTTTGGGTTCTGGAGAATTGTGGGGGAGCATGATATTTATTGGATCGATTCATTATTGGTGTGATATTGGAAGTGCTTATCCACATCACTGAAATTCTAGCTGATAAATGCCCCCAATAATATCAAGCCAAATTGCTTTTATTGACTAAACAAGCGCAGCGTTTACCCGCTCCGATACCGTAGCTGGCTGTTGGTTGTTGATACACCAAAACTGCAGGTTCGTAACACAAAAATGTCAAATGATCTGTTATCTTATCGGTATCAGCCGCGGGAATGATTGATATCACTGACCAAAAATACCTATCATGCATTCCTATTTATTTGCTTCATCTCATTTTTTTTTGACATAAAACATACACTAAAATATTGATCAATTATTCCTGAAAATGTTTGTCAGATAAATCAATAATGAAAGCCCCAGATGGCTGGTATTGTTATGGTTGACGTGGCTGGAGATGATTTTATTGTGAGGGGCGTGTATCAAGAATCAAATTATGCACACGGTTGTGCAGGAAAAGATTATTTTCCATTTGAGCAACATGTTTAATGCCAACTGCTCTTTTGCACCCCATTCCTCGGAGATCATGTGACGATCAGACAGCGTGACAAATATGTCTTTGGATTTTAACCAGTCGATTATTGTATTCTTCTTCCAAACAAACTGAGCATGTCGCTGCAGCTGTGGCAACGTAAATCCCGTCACCTCCTGAGCATCAGCGGGCGTTGAGAGCGGTAGAAATTGCAGATGCACGCATGAGCTGGGTGTAGGTTGAATCTCTGTTGTGTTATATCAAGTGGCCATTGTTGTAAGATGATTGCTTTAGCCGTATGGAATGACCTTACAGGAGTACAGTACAATCCAGTTCGGAGCAAATGCTTGTTTAATGAGGCAAAAATGTCGTTCAGGGCGGCGTCCCTCATCTGTTCAACTAAAGGGATAACACGTCTGAACCAGCAACTTTTCTGCTCTTTTGTCCCTCTCGCTCTCTCACACACGCACTTTCATACACTTCTCGGCGCTCGCTGGGGAGTAGCAGCCGATAGGAGTGAGACGCGGAGGCAAATGTAGGTGTTGTCGCGCACGCAGAGAAGGGAAATCAATAGATGGAGATGGAAACGGCTTAAGACAAATGGAAACGGCAAACTGAATGTGCGCAATCCCTAAGGTGGAAGGCGATGTTTTGTTTTCAGGGGATAAGAGCCGAGGCTGGTGTTTGTGTGTGACCGAGAGGCACGGTGTAGATGAGAGGATTGAGGTCTTGTGTATGGGAATGGGAGCATGTGATTGTGCTTAGTGCAGTTAGAGCCGGGGTTTCCCCCCCGGGACTCTCTGCAGAGAGAAGGGAAGAGATTTATCCTGACCACAACACATTCAAGCGCGCTTAGATAAATGTGGTAGCCCTTCATATGTTCTCTTTTTCCGTCTCGCTCTCGCACACACACACCCAAACGCACACATAAAAGGCTGTAAGTGTAAATCAAGCAGCATGCTATTCAGGTCAGAGTCGTGTCAGCTGATACCAATTTGTCTTCCACTCCACTTGCCTAGTGTGTCTCTGTATGTTAAAATTAATGTGGTGAGTGTGTGTTTATATGTATTCAAGACACAGACCCCTACATCTATGTGTGTGTGTGGGTGTAAGAAGATGTGCCTCGGCTCGGACACATCCCCTCTCAGATTAATTGAATCCTTCAGGAGGGAAAACAGGCTCCTTAAGAGAAAGCACAAGGCACCGCTGCCCTGCTACAATAAACCTGTCAGAGGCAGACAAACTGCACCGACACACGCACACAAATATATATAACGCACACACACAGCTGTCAAACGCAAGAGTGATAGGCTGGTGTGTGTGTGTGAGAAAACGAGCGTGCCGTGGCATGTCGAAATACCCGAAGCATTAGCTAAGTGGCTCTCTCTGCCAGAACCCTCCCTTAAACTCAAACAACACACAAAGGTCACACACTGCGTTCTGTCTGTCTGTGTGTTCGGCGGCGTGTTGAGTCTCTACGTGTCCCATTAAATAAGGTTCATCATACTCCTCCAGGCACACTTACAACTCCGAATATGTAGTGACATGATGTGAGAAGTCAGGTTTGACTGCGTTACACCTGGAATGAATTTTTAAAGCATTCTAAGATTTGATTCTTTTGCATCTAAAACTGAGTGAGTAGCAGACTCACGGTGTCCTTTCTGTGGTTTTTAATCTACACCAGCATCATCGGGAACAGTCTCGATCAGTCTGTTACTGAGAAGCGTCCTGATAACATTCATCACACAAGATCGGACTGTTTCCTGTCAGTCGGCACCTCAGGAGGCTGATGTTCAAGCCACTTATTAGTTTAAGATACACGTTCCACCAAAAGTCAGACCCACCCTGTGCTGCAGGCGTAGATGTAGTTATCACTTGTTGTTGAATGTATGTGTGTGTGTGCGTGTCGCTCTATCTGTGTTACCATGCAACTGTGCATTCCATTCGGGCCGTGTGTGACACGTCTGTTGCAAACACATTTCCATTTGCTGGTATGGAGGAGTGTATCAAAATAACACCTGCCGTCCTCACAGGAGCGCACCAGCATGGTGCAGCGAGGTTCAAGCACACGCGAAGCGAGTTTAGCAGGTTTCTGAGAGCCGCAAGAAAAAAACTTTGTAGTTTGTCGGGCATTGTGTGGCGGACTGCTCTTTTATTTACCTTGTTTATGTTAAGATGGCTGAATTCAATCGAGCTGCTTTGGTTTCAGGGTCCTGGTGTCATGTATGAAGGCCACCTGATGATGAGTAAATGGCCATTTAGCCTCTTAGGCCACAGATATACTTGCTTTTTAACCATGTGTTCGTGTAGACAGTGTGCATATTGCAACGTGCAGATGCATAGTATTAATATTCGAGGATGTGCACATCTGTCGTCAACGTATGTGAAGTCTGTTTAATAAAGAAACAAATCCAAGGCCGGTTTATATTTATTGTATGTTATATATTACTTATGCTGCTTATATTTTATTATTTATGTTGCTTATGCTTATAAATGCTTATTGGTGTTTGTGGTGTTGGTGTAGCAGTGCTGTGTGTGACATGGAGCTTCAGTTTTCCCCGAGGGAACCTCCCAAAAGGATTAATAAAGTCGTCTAAGTCCAAACGAGTAAAGTGGAGACACATCAGATTTATCACATCCTACCATGGTTTGCAGCGTTGCGACGTGAACTTGTCAAAGAGACATTTTTAAGTGACGTTGAGAAACAGTGTGTGCTCGGCTGGAGGCACGTAAACAAAACTGTTTCCGCTCAGCACTCCAGAACACGGGACGAACCAGACGTGCACATTTTGAAATCATTAACTGACACACACACGTTTAACCACATGCTCTCAGCCTGAACCAACGCTCTCACACACACAGACAGATATGTGTATCCAGACGTGCATGCGAATCCTGCGCATCCCTCACCCTGCGTGTGTGTGTGTGCGCGCGCATTGTTTCTGCTTACCCGTCAGGATTAATGGTTAGCGGTGTCAGTGTGCTGGTTTGCTGTGGCAGAGACAGACAGCGCAGCAGAGTTTTACTGTGTGAATGTTTTTTCTTTTTTTTCTTTTCTTGCAGGGAATAAAAACCAGAGATCAATAGAGATTTCTCCCCCTAAGCAACTCTGCTCTGAGTACCACTGATGGATAACAGATGGGCTCTGTGTGTGTGTGTGTGTGTGTGTGTGTGTGTGTGTGTGTGTGTGTGTGTGTGTGTGTCTGTGTGTGTCATTTAAACTAGAGATTTTTTTCTCTTGTTTTTCGTGCTATTGTTGTACGTGTTCCAGTATTGTTGCTTTTGGATTCTCTTCCCTCTCGGTCCATCTTAGATCGATTTGCGATATCAAGACTCTTGTTCTTGAGTTTGATTTTACAGATTTTCTGTGTGTGTGTTTGTGTGTGCACGTGCGCGTGTGAGATTTGCAGTGCCGACTCTATCAGAATTGATCTCCAGCGGGCCTTTTCCTCTCTGATATGGAGATACACTTCTTATGAGGATCTGAAAATGGAGGCTTAGAACGTGTTGGGGAGTCAGAGAGCGTGTTTCTTGGCAACTTGCTTATCCCAATATGGCAAACTAACTGTCTTGTGAAGTGGGAGCCAAAGTGTTTGTGTGTGTGTGTGTGTGTGTGTGTGTGTGTGTGTGTGTTTGGGGGAGGTGGGAAAGCGGGAAGGCGTTGTGGAGGAGAGGGAGGGAGGAAGGAAGGAAAGGGCTGAGAGAAAGGGAGAGTGAGGTAATGAAAGAGTAATTCCAAAACATTTAAAGAAACATTTCCCTCTCAGCTACCATTTGGATGTTGTTTCTGGAACGAGGAGCGCAAATGTTTTCCCTCGCTCCAGCCCTCCCTCTTCTTCCTCCCTCGGACTGTTCAGGAAGGGGAAAAGGGAATTGGGGATTGTATTTTTTTTTTCCTGATCACTGGCATGAAGCGTAACTGCAGACTGCATGTAGCTGTGTGTGTGTGTGTGTGCAGGCGTGTGTGGGTAAAGGGCCTGTAGGCGGCTGTGATGCTGAGATTGATCCATACTCTATCGGGGCATCTGTGCCGCTTGACATGTGTGTGGTTGAGTGTGTGTGTATGTGTGTGTTAGTTAGAAAGACCCTGGTGTTTGGCCTGAAGGAATGGAAACTGCTGACATCCTACCAGGACCTCAACATCCTTGACAGGTGGTGGTAGTGAATGTGTGTGTGGGGTGTGGGTGTGTGTGTGTGTTCATTCGTCAAGGGGGTATGTCTAGGTTTTTTGTTCCACACACACACACCAGGTAACAATTAGAAAGTGGATTTTAGGTGAGGATAATTTGTTAGAACAACAGTGTTGGCACGTATCCCGACACACACCAGAGTGAATGCTGGAAATGGGTTTCTTAACCGTTTTCATCGTTGCTTAGGTTGTTGCTCACATGATCAAATTACATGAAAAAAGTCACAGGTTGCTTGGCGTTAAACAGGCTTTATCTCGCATGTCATTCTAGTAACAAGAAACAAATCAGTTTTACAGTCACTAAAAATCAGTGTCCAAAAATATGAGTATACTTAAAAAAACAGGAAACACAAAGGGAATTTACCAGTCAGCAAATGTCATGAGAGATTTAGTTGTATTGTTTTGTTTGTTAAGATGCATAGACGGCTCTAGGATCCCAAATCACCTCCTGTGCAGTGTCACTCTGCTCGTCGAGATCAGTCTATGAAAAAAATATAATAAGGGATCCTACACATTTAGGATCATTTCTACCTCACAAAAAATAAAACTGCATAAACATTAGTGTAATATTTTACAAACATCTGGAGAGCCAGATTGCACCAGATGTTCCCTATGGGCCCCACTTTGGGCACCCCTGCATTCATGGAAGGTGTGTGCTTAACACACAGCACATAGTTTGATGATGTGAACATGTTTTTTGTTTTAAAGGTGTTATTAAGATTTCAGTGGAGTTCAAGCCAGTTTTCTTCTACTATTTATGGTGGCACTTTTCAGCGATAGCATTTCAATATATTAACATTCAGTAATTACCTCTCTTTATAGTAGATTCTCTTGTTACTCCAGCACTAGATTAAATTGCCGTCACATGCAAGTGATGAAGCGTGTAATCCAGCATTATTGTGTGTAGCTCTCTCGGACAGACATCACCGTCAGTCCTACAGCCACGGCAGAGTTGTAGGAAGTTGTTGCTCATGCAAACCCAACATCTCCTGCTGCTGATGAGATGAGATAAAATAGAACTTTTATAAATACAGAAACACATTCTTGTGTCAGAGATTGCTCCAAAAACAATTTCAGTACAGCCAGTAACAACCAGCGGGTTCCCAGGGTCAGAGTCACACATGTGGCCGAGTCTTTATGAGAATGCAAAGTATAAATTGTTTAAGGAGTAAATGAAAAAGAAACAGTGCTTGAAAGAATAACAATAGAAGTAAAAAATGAAGTGCAAGAGGAAATTAAAAATGAACTAAAATAGAAAAGGGTAGTATTGGCAGTGATATTGAAAGGTAGTTTAAAAAAGAGTAATATTGCACCTGATGATTCAGTGTAATAGTGCTCATGATATAAAACGTTATTGTATATGACAATATTGAAAGTAGTATTGCACATGTTAGTACACATAATATTGGTATTATTTTCATCAGTGCTAGTTCACATTAACCAGCAGGAACTGAGTAACCTTTTAATGTAAAGTAGTCACAGGCAGCTGACAAGACAATGGTCACTTTTGGTATTTTCCGCAGTCAGTGTGAGTCAGTTTAATTATTTCCCAGTAATACGGAACAAGAAAAGTTGCTGCATTGAGCAGTTGGATGGAAAACAACTTGCACTGTGTGCTGCGTGACTTTGTGGCCCTCGTGACATGATAAAAAAAAAGACAAATTATTGGCAATTTATTACTCAAACAGCATGAGTGTGTTTGGCTGCACTGTAAAAAGATACACCAGTCACTCTGCTGTTGTAATTCTGACCAAAGTAGCTGCTCAACACGTGTTTGCTGTACTGTTAAAGCACACTTGATTTTATCAGCATTGTCAAAAAATCAGCAAAGACTGAAATGGTAAGGGTTGAAACTTTAAAATGTAAAAGAATATTCTCAATGCGCAAAGCAGACTCTGAAATCTTCTGAAATATTCCATCCCACCAAATTTGGCAGTACATGATCTTCTTTGAGCAACAATGTGAAGTATGCAGATGAAGAACAGGATAGTAGAGAGCAGTGAGGCTGGGGGCTAAGTGTGTGTGTGTGTGTGTGTGTGTGTTTGTGTGTGTGTGTGATCATGAATTATAAATGGGACTATAAGTTGTCTCTTTTTGGAACCCTGCACTGTGCGTCTCCTCAGCGCTCCACGCAGGACGGGATGCGTGTGTGTGTGTTTCCAGCAGAGTTAATGTACTGCGACTAACTGAAGGTTAATCACAGGCTGTGTGTGTGTACATGTGGTTAGTTGTTCGTGTTGCACGTCTGTATGTTCCCAGCAGTCGGTGTGACGGTCTGGATTCATACGTGCGCGTTCGCGTGTGTTTTGCACACATGTGTATCTTTGACGTGTGTTTGTTCGCGCGCGTTCGAAGCTCCTCCAGTGTCTCTGACTCAAAGGCCATTCACTGCAAACCCACACACAACTGTTTGCACATGTCAGTGGTCATACAGTGGTGCAGTGCAGCCACTTCAGCTGTACACACACACACACATGCAGTACACACAAACATGGAGAGACTTGAAGAGATCTGTGTGATCAGGCTGGGTGTGGAAGCATCCACCTACACACTATTTTTTAGAGCAGAAAAAAAAGGCACACCACTGCATCTCCTTGCGTGTGTGTGTGTACGGTTTGTGATTAATTGGAAAGCTGCATTTGCTATTGATTTAAAATGCGCTCTGTGTGTGTGTGTGTGTGTGTGTGTGTGTGTGTGTGTGTGTGTGTGTGTGTGTGTGTGTGTGTGTGTGTGTGTGTGTGTGTGTGTGTGCGCGGTGCAGGCGCTGACGGACTGCGGTTTTAATGTACTGATTTAGATGCAGGGGGAAACTCAGCGAGCACAGCATGTCTCAGAGATTCCCACAGGACTAATACAGAAACACACACACACACACACACTCAGTCCCTTCCCCCTCGCCCGTATACAGAGAGCACCCTTTCCCCTACACACATGGTTAGTTTTATCAGGGTAATGGCTGTGCGGTGCGTTCAGTAATGGGCTGGGTGGGGGCAAACCTCAGCTAAACATCAAACCTCTCCCAGCTCTGACGGAGGTTGTGATTGGAAGAGGCAGTGATGGTTCAAAGGTTCAAAGTTTACTAATGGTTAGATAGCACACACGCGGGGAGTGGAGTCTAATAAAAACAATCGATAGCGGCATCATGTGGAGATATGAAATGTTTTAAGAGGGATTACTCAGTCCATGTTTCCGCGAAGGAGCTGGTTTTAATGGTGATGTCAACATGCTTTGAGCAGAGTGTACACAGCTCACTGTCTGCACACTGGATTGTTGGTTCAAATGTGTTAAAAGGAAGTGGTGGTGCTCAGTTTTCATTTGTTGAAGCAAACATTATTAGGTTCGGTGGGATTCTTTGGGTCAGCAATGTGATTGATTATGATTTTATCATAATGAAAAACGTTAGCGTGAACCAACCATAATGAATGTGTCTCGGTGAGTTTTCTGCCCTTCAAGGATAGATGGTATGTAAAACAGTTCTGTGACAGAACATTAAGCAATGTACAAACTAGAGCCGAAATGATGCAACAGTCATATGACAGGAAAGTTATTCAGTAACAGTTTCAATCATTTTTCAAGCAGAAATGGTAAAAATTCACACACATTTTCGGTGTCGTTGAAATTATAATCGATAAATAGAGCCGATAATAGCAAGCCAATATGAAGTCATTTTATTCATGACAGCTTTTAAAAAGTGCAAAACATGAGATATACGTCCACTGAATAAAGACTCGGTACGCTTTAATGGATATTAAACCAACCTACTGTTTAAACTGGCAATGAAATACAGAAAATATCAAATCTATATCAAGAGACTAAATCGTAGATCAAATCTAATAGATTTGTTTTATTGTAGGAAGATTAATTGATTAGTCCTTTAGTCTAAAAAATGTGGATAATTGTGAGAAAAAAAAGTCATCAGGTTCCCAGAGGCCCTAAGTGATGTCTTCAAGTTGTGTTGTCCAAAACCCAAAGAAAAAAGAAAAGCAGCAAATCCTCACATTTAAGACGCTGGAACCATAAAATGTTTGACATTTTTACTTGGAAAATGACTGAAATAATTTTCTCTCAGTCGTCTAATTGATGAATTAATTGTTGCAGCTCTAGATCAACAGATAAACAAACGAAATCCCTGAACAGCGAAGGATCTGATTATCTGTATCTATCAAGAGAGTGTACGTGCTGATCTGATCCAACTGTGCACAAGTCCCTGAATGCTCCGTCCAATCACTGCCTCCCAGAAGAGCGAGTACTCTCGTGACTGCCCCTCTCGGTTCCCTCCTGCTGTGACAACTGTGGTTTTTAGCTGGTGGTTACATTAACTGTCCTTTTCTTCTGTGTACAGTCTGTCTGTGGTCTGTCTTGTGGAAACAGAGTGCACGGTGGCTCAGTAATAATGTGATTACAACAGACTGCTTCAGCGTAGAACCATCAGCATGTATCGATTGTGCACACACACACACACACACACACAGAGGAAAGTGACAGCATGTACAGTTTAAATCAATAGTGTTTGTCGAGTTTGGTTCTCGTGGGTATGAGGGTGACTGACGGCCATCGTTCTTCTTCTTCCCAGGCGATGCCTTCCCGGCAGGCTCCAGTCCCTTCCTATCAGGTTATCCCGGCCCCTCCCCCCTGACCTCTGACCCGGCGTACAGATCGGCCAATCCCAGCGGTCTGCAGATGGCTCAGCTGTGGGCATCACACGCTCATGAAGGTAAATCACCATTTTCCTCGACAAACACTTGCGCTTCCGTCGCTTTCTCTTCCTGTTTCTGTCTCGGTGCATAATTCAGATGCTTGAAGACACAGGCGACATCATATTCTCATGACATTTGTCACAGTGAGCTCCTGTCCAAAGCCCAGGAGGCTCGTTCCTCTCTGTTTCATTGCTTACACCAGTGGGATCCTGTTCCATTTCTGTCTCTCTGCTGGTAGCTGTGCTCCTGGCTCTGTCCTATATGCGTCTCGTTTCCTCCGTCCTCCACCTGTCTCTTACTTTCGCCTGTCATGCGTTACTGTAATCTATCTTCCTCCCTCTTGTTCTTTTTTTGAGCTTCCTGTCCAGCATGCACTTTGTCTCTGTCTGTGTCTCTCTCCTGCCCTACTTTTCCACAACATCTCTCTCCTGACCTATCTTATGAACACAGTTTTAGACACACACAGGTGTGTGTGTGTGTGTGTATATATATCTATATGAGTGTGTTTTTGTCCTTTCCTTGGACCTCTCTGTCCTCTCTGTACTCTTCTTAAGGTCTGTTCAGTAAGTGATTGAATCTCTGTTCCCTCTTCATTCCCTCCCGTCCTTTTGTGTCCCGTTATCAAATCTCGCTGGAGTAGAAGGTCAGATGGGAGGAAATGTATCCCGCAGTGCATTTTGTCAAGGTAAAGGGAGAAGGACGAACAGATTCTATTTAGGATTCATTTAAAAGCTGATCGCATCGCCTGTGTGACACAGATCTTGTTCAGTGCTTTTCCAAACGCGACAAATCAGATTGTGTGCGATTAGTTTTTTTTTTTAAGATTTAGTCTCGATCTTACTCTCTCCAGGGACACTTCCAGCACGTGATTTCACCTATGATTATCTGCAATAATCTGAGCGGTAACTTCTGATAGTTCCCTGAGAACCACTCAGAGCCATAAAACTATAAAACGGATTAAACAAACATGATATAATGTGTGAAGAGGTGACCTTTTAGAAGTGCTGGTATGTGCACTTTACTTTCAGATCCAGGCTAGCCTGTTTCTACAGATGCTCTGATCGCAGCCTTCAATATATTTGTATATAGGTACTCCTTAAACCCTAAATTATATGCGTGCCCTGTTCCTGTGAACCCCCTGTGTGTGTGACAGCAAACCAAATCCTACACAGGACAATCACAGCTGTTAAATTGAGAGCTAATTACAGACTGTAAAAACATTCAATGTCTATTGTAGAAAAATGCTAAACATGAATGGTATCAAAAATGGGGCTTTTGCAAATCTGAAGGGTTACACCTTTTAAATTGTACATTTAAATACACAAGTTGGTGTCTGGCCCCACCAGCTCTGAGCGACAGCCCAGCCAACACACATCCTGTTTGACTTTAAATTCAGCCGAAAGCAGGAAGGATAAAGGATGGATGGACTTTGGACGCTTGACTTACAGTTTAGCCTGAATTGAGGCTGCAGTATCTGAAGCTAAAGGAGCTCAAACTTCCTGCCGGCTGAAGGAGCAACAGAATCCACTTTCACTGATATGAATAGAAATCTTCACAGCCTAAAAACGGTCCTTAATACCTGGTGGCTGGCTGTAATAGCAGCTAAAGTTACTAAAGCTGGAGACGTTTCTGGGCGGCAGACTTTGGATATGCCTGGGATGCACCATGGCTGCACAGGAACCCTGAATCAAAGCTGTGGTAGATCAAGGTTAGCTGTTAGCCGTGGTTAGAGGACGCTTTGCGAGAAACCTATCCCGCATGCCTTTACACCCGTCACATCGTTCCTCTTATATTTCTGTCTCCTTGCGCCTTCCTCTAACCGCTGACACCCCCACCACCCGCCTCCTCTGGCTTCTCCATTTCTGCCTCTCAAAAAACAGAGACGGAGACAGATTTATACTTGGGCTCTGCTCCCCGGCACTCCGCGCTGGAATGGGCGCGGCGTCTTTGATTTTCCTTGGAATGGCCAGAGTGTGTGGGAACAGGGAATGTCTCACCCTCTCTCTGGGTGGGCACAGGTCTTTCTTTTATTACATGTGGCTTGACGCAGCGACACCAGCCAGCATCGGGGTTGCACCCGGCGCAGGCCTGACACAGAAATCCAGAGCATTAAACCAGGCGTAAGGCTTTGTCTATATTAAGATCTGGTCTCTGAGAGCAGCAGCTGGCTGTCGGGCAGACTCTCGGCCAACATCAACCTCAAGCTGACCTCGTGGACAAAACTAATTGTTGCAGGTGACGCGGGGTCGACTGTTACCGCCAGTGTGCAAAGTTTAGTGTGGTTTCAAAGTGGTCCAATCTGGTTTACATGTGATATGATATGATAATAAATCCCTCAATATAATGCAGTACACACATACAATTCAGTCAACACATCTCTAAAAAATAACATTATATCCTTCAGTTAGATATGCTCTATTGCAGGGCTGAATTAGTTTTAACAAACTCTACAACTGAGTGGATATGAAGGCACCAATTTCCTACCAGTAACCCAGGATGACATGCATTTATTTAATAGGTAGGTTTACTCAGAATGATGCAACAATCGGCAATCCAACCTCATCCTCTGTTTATGGCTCTGTTCAAATGACTCAGTAACTTCAGGAGGATGTAAGTAGGGCTTCAATGAGAGATTTTTTTCATTATTGATTGCTCTGTCCGCACTTGTCTCCATGAACAATTTGGTCTATCAATCAAATGTTGGAAAAAAGTGACAGAAAAAATCCAAATTGACATCTTCAGATGTGTTTTTTGTCAGCCCAAAAGTCTAACACCCAAAGACATTTAGATATTATGAATAAAAACTGGACAAAAGAAGCAAATCCTCACATTTGAGAAGCTGAATCTTTCAAAGTAACCTTTCAGAGTAATTTTCTGCAAGTCGCCTCCTTCCTGCTGTAGATGTAAGTGCTAATATTCTGTTTGTAGCTTGACTACAGGAGCTGCTTTATCAAAACCCAGGAGTTGTTCAGTAGCTTTAAAAAGAAGCCATAGTATTTGGAGGACGAGAAATTGCAGAGTTAAATTTTTGTGTAAACATGTTCTGCGTTTGTGTGTCTTCAGGCTACCCTCCTCTGCCGAGCAGCCTGTACTCGAGCCCCTACCTGTCTCTGGGGCACCTGGACCCTCCCTCGCTCTCCCAGCACCCTCTCTACGACTCACATAAAGGTCAGTCGCCGTCACCATCCACAGTCACGGAGACAAGTGGCTGAATTAAGTGTCCGCACACACTCCCACATGAGTTGATGTAGGGTTTGTTTTCATTGGGCGAGAAGTATGTTGTGGAACTGGGCCAGAAATGGGCAACATTCAGCTGACAGGAGGACCAGTTTCAGTGTAATGTATCGTGCTGTTTGCTCCTCCTGGATGTGACTGTTGCAGATCTATTGTCAGTTTGTGTAACGGTTACATTTTCCTGGCAAGTCGACATTTAAATATTTATTATGCTCACCTCTGCAGTGCTTTGAATCTTCATCTGTTTGTGTTATGTAATGTGTGTGTGTGTGTGTTTTGGGTTTTTTTTGTTTGTTTTTAGACTCACATGTCATGTATTTTGTGTATTTTTAGATGGATTTTACCTGCCAGCCTCCTTGAGCCAGTTACCCCTCCACCCCCCATCTGCACCGCCAACCGCCCCGTCCAGCTCCACACCCCCTCAGAGGACGTCCCGAGACGGGGGTAGGGACCGGCATTACCGGGGGGAGAGGGAGCGAGAGAGGGACAGAGAGCGAGAGAGGTCGAGAGAGGAGCAGAGGCCGCACAGCGTGGTGGACCTGACGCAGGATGGGAGGAGCGAGGAGGACCGCAGGGCGAGGAGCGGCGACCGAGAGCGAGAGAGAGAGAGGGACAGGGACACCGAGAGGGACATCTGGTCCATCCATCCTCACCACCACCAGCAAAAGCCACACTCCCAACCTTCGGCAGAGCCCAGGCCCAGGCCGTCGCCTCCACAGCCGTCCTTCCCTTCGGGTGGCGGTGGGAGCAGGTTTCACGGAGCAGAAATGGACAGAGGGGTTCGGGATGAGGAGGGGGCCTCCCGACACCACCACAACCATAACTCTAACGCGAACTCGAATAACTCTCACTCAGAAAGACACAGGAGGAGCGACGCTGCGGCCATGTCGACCGGAGGCCTCCACATCTCCTACGCCCACCCTCCCACGCTTCAGCCCTCTGCCGTTGGCCCGCCCCACCCCTCCACGCCCAGAGAGCCGAGCAGAGAGCAGCGAGTCAGCGCGCCGACATATGTGCCTTCTGTGGAGGTTTACGACGAGCGGGCCGGGCCCATCCAGATCGCCTCGCAGGCCCGTGACAAACACGGTGACAAACACAGAGAAAGAGACAGAGACAGGGATAGGGATAGAGACAAGGACAGAGACAGAGAGCGGGACAGAAACAGGGAGAGGGAGAGCTACAGGTTTCCTGAAAGGAGCCTTGAGCACCCTCGACTCTCCCAGTCTGGCGAATCAGGCAATCAAAGAGAGGAAGGCTCTGTCATTTGTTCCAATGGTTCCATTGGTAAACGAGGACAGGATGCGTCTTACTCCTCCAGTCAATCAAGGTTCAGCCCGGAAACCAGGGACATCCCTAAACACTCGCTCCGATTGGGCATAGAGCGAGGCGGGGCGGAGCCTAAGTGGAATACCATCAGCCCGTTAGCCAACTATGCCACGAGTCACATGGCTGCCCTGGCGGCCCAACACGGACACACACTCTCCTCCCCCCACAGCCAGCAGACGCACACACAGATGTCCCATTCGCCCCACACGAGCCACCGGCCCAGCAACAACACACACTCCACCCACAGCCATTCCCCACAAACACACCCCTCCCAACACGGACACGGGCATGTAGGCGAGGAGGGGAGTCAGAGACGCTACCTGGACCCGTCGACGCTCTACCGACCTGGAGGGTCAGGTGGCGGAGAGCGAGGCGGGGCCGCAGGTTCAGAGCCCACAGAGGTTTCAGCCATGCAGAGTCTGATTAAATACAGTGGAAACTTTGCTGCCGAGGGTCCCGGGTCCACACGGCACGCTGCGGACGGCCGAGGGCCCTTTGGGGGTCTCGGCAGCATCGTGACGGAAGCGGAAAGAGAGAGGGAGAGGGAAAAAGAGCGAGAGCGGGAACGAGAGAGGGAAAAAGAGAGAGAGCAGGGAGAGAGACAGGGAAAGGGTCTTAGTTGGATCAGGTGCTTCAGGGGCGTTGAGGGTGCCTCCCCAGCTGAAGAGGGAGCAGGAGCGGCCGGACAGCGCCCGCTCCTTTGGCCGAGAGGGGGAGGGAGAGGTGCGCCACCCTCCGGTTGGTATCGCTGTGGCTGTGGCCCGGCAGAGAGACAGTGTGAGCACCAGCAAACAGACCAGTGGACCTTCAGACTCCCAGAGAACCCTGCTGCAATCAGCTATCAAAGGTAACAATCTCTTTGTGACAATGTGAGAAAGTGCCAGAAAAGTCACTGAAACACAGTTATTAATGCTATATTCATGTGTTGTTTCCTCCTAACCCTCTTTTTAAGTCTGTTTTCCTTCATGTGAATCATTTCCATTGTGTGTCATGTATGAATAGAGCAGTTTTATAGGTGCATTTTGATTGGATATAGGTTGGAAAGACTTGCCCGGATGCATGTGGTGACATTCACATCAAAGAAGTCATTTTATATTTTTTATAGTTTCTGGCAAGTTAAATCAAGTGCACTTCCCTTATTGGAAACATTTTTCTAATGTATTTTTGCTTTCCACTCTCTCTGCCGTGGCTTCGCTCAGAATCACACTGCGGGGAACGTAGATCCCCTTAGTTAAATGAACCGAGAGCAAATGATTCCTCATTTCGGTTCCCATGAATAATGGAGGATTCATTTTCTTTCGGATCACAGTCATGTTTCCTCAGTCCTGTTTGACTTTGAGGTGTTCATGCATGTAACGTGATTGGAATAGTAAAAACAGCCCCTCCCACCCGCCCCTTCTCCCCAAATTACTAATTATGTCATGGGTTGTATTTTGTTGAAAGGCTCCTTTTTTGGCGAGCGCGTTGGCTCTCCGCGCTGCATAGCAATTCCTGCCATACAGCGCTCTATTCTCGTACGTCAAGGTCATTCAGCTACTGTGCTCCCTCTCCATCGCTCTGTCTCTCTCCTTGTTTCTGTTTCTCTTCTCTTCTCTCTCCTTCCGTCCTCCCACAGTTCACCTCTCTCTCTCTCTCCTGCTCTTTTCATTCGGCTGAATGTCTCTCACCCTTCCTTCTCCTCTGAGAAGGTCCCTTTTGTGGCGACACTCCCTCCTTGTCCCACCTCAGGCCCCCCGCTCTTTCTCCACTCTTTTCTTCAGCTCCACCTCCCCACCCCACCTCCACCCTCTCTGCATTAAACATGTCATTACAGAGTGCAGCTAAAAGCTACAAACAAGCCTTGAATTACAATAAGACCATGGGTGCGTTGCTAAGCAATGGATCAGTCTTGAGAGTGACGGACTGTGTGTGTGTGAGCGCGCGCGTGTGTGCGAGTGTATATGAGGAATTGTGTGTATCAGTAAAATACTGAGTGTGTGTGTGTGTGCGCATCCCTGTTGGGGGCGTTTATCCATTTCCGTGCTGGAGCAGAGTGATTGGTCTAATAGCATCAGCCCCTCGCGCTAAGAAGAGCTCTAAATAAACAGCAGAGGATTTACGCAGAGAGCACGAGGAGATGGATGAATGGATGAGTAGATGGAGGGAAGCAGGAAGGAGGAGAAGCAGAGGGATAGGTTAATGATAAGGGACGGACGTGGATCGATAGGTTGATAGACGGGAAGAGAGAGGTATGTCGGGAAGTAAAGAAGTGAAAAGAGTGCGAGGTGGAGGGAGGAGCGGGCGGAGAGAGAGGGGGCGTGCAGCGCTAATCGCTGGCTTTCTGATGCAGAGAGGATAGCATGTGGGACAGACTCCCCGTAACCTTGGTAACAGTCTTGAAACCTTTCCTGCGGAGCATGTCAGGGTTTGTTAAAGTCTCTTGTCCCTTTACGGGCTGCGCACACACACACACACACACACACACACACGAGAGCACAACTGAAGGGTTCAGCACACTTGTATAAAACCTCTCTGCAGCTCTGGGACCTTCAGTCAGCGTGGATGGGATGGAAGAGGGTTAACGGGGGAAGAGTGCAAGGAGGAGATCCTCATGTTTATTCTGGATTGCTCGGCTGAGTGCTGCTGCTTCCCTTCTTTTTTCGCTCTGCTCTCCATCTCTTGTCTTTTGCCGTCGGCCCTCATAGTAAGCAGGATGGGTGTAGGGCTCTGTGTGTGTGTGTGTGTGTGTGTGTGGTAAGGCAGTAGTGGTATGTTCACACATCTCCTGTGGCACTAGACTAATAACTGATAAGAGCTGACACTCAGAGTGAGAGCTGTCACTCCGTGTGTGTGTGCGCTTGTACAGTATGTGCACACACTCTTTCTGCTCAGGCTGCGGCCCAACATTGTATTTTTAGCTTCTCCTCTCGTTTTGACATGCCGTGTCATGTCACCATTACATAGCCAGTGCCACCTCGTCCTCCCCCCACCTCCTCCCCTCCGCTGTCACCCACTTCGTCTCGTCTCACCACATATCTTTCCAGCGTTGCTCTCAACCGTCCAGCGTATCATCTTTCACAGCTTGTATCCTTTTCTTTAATGTATATTTCATGTGGGATCAGGGTTTAAACACTCGAGCCGGCGATGCAGCGACTGAACATCTTTATCTAATCTCTTTCTCCCCCCTCTGTGCCTGAACCCGTCACAGATGAGGAGCGAGGGGAGGAGCGCGCTCGTCACCATGATGACAGACTGTTGGCCGGCCGACTGGAGCGCGAGCAGGAGAAAGTGCTCAGGTAAGGGGGTGTGGCTAATCGTTTATCCACATTGACCCAAACCTGAATGGTGTCGTGGCAAGAATAGAAATATGCTTTCAACTTTCCATTTTCGTTTAAAAAAGTGTATTTCTTTTCCTTCCAGAGAGTCCAAGGAGCTGGCAGAGTTCACTCAGATGCACCCGGCCCCGCTGTCTAGCGGCCTGACGCCCAGTATGATGACTCCCAGCCTCATGACCCCCAACCTTATGGTGACAGGCGGGGCTGCGCTGGCAGGGGCGGGGCGATGGCCGCCTGACCATTCAACTCTGACCTCTCACCCCTGGATGCCCCGGCCCGGAGCCCCCCCAGTCTGGCTCTCCAGCTCACCATACGGTGCGTTGATGACGACACTTGTTAACTGCTACAAGCACATGTTTAGATGTTCTCCAAATTCTTAACATTCCTGGTGACACACATTTCAGATAATGGCTATGTTTTATAGCTTGTATCAGGAGAAAAGTTTTAAGATTATGAGATTGCTGATTTTCATTCTTTGTATGCAATAGTTATTTGAATAGCTAACGGGTTTTGGACAAAAGACAAAACAAAAAATCTGAATGTGTCACCATAAACTTAAATTTTTGTAATGAACAATTAATCAAGAAACGAATTGGCAGATAAACCGCTTTTGAAAAAAAAGTGTTTAATGCTTGTCGTATGGCAACACACCTTTAAATTAGGTTAAGATTATATTTTTTATCATAAACTCTAGTTTTCAACATGCGTGAAAAGGTACATCAGCATGCCACACAACGCATTAGTATTACATGGAACAGCAGCTCCTGCCCTTTTATCTAATGTGGTGCTGTGGACTTGAGAGTCTAAATCAGTTCAACACCAGCACGTGGCATGCTTGCAAAATTCGACATGTGCCTGTGTAGCCTGTTCTCATCGGCGGAACAGAAAAGGAGGCGTTGTCTAACTGTCGAGTGGCTCGTCCAGCAGCAGCCTCCAGGAGTTCAGTTCCTCAGACATTCCTGATCTTTGCAGGACATTCCTGCTCCTCCAACTGCATCAAGACTCGCATACTTATGTGAGCGTACACGTAACTGTGCACACATCAGAAAATATGGAAACCACACACGTGTACGCAGATTTCCCCAAGGGCCAGCTCTGTCTAGACACACAGGGCAAAAAAGGCTCTCAAAAACAGCTAAATTTAAGTGTGTTCTCACTGGTATAACCCCACTATAGCTACAATCTGGGTATAAATATTGGGTGAAGAATGTCGCTGAGTAAATGTTAGTTTTAACTTGGCTGAGATTTTTTTTTTCTCTCGTCTAACTTTCTCAGCCTCTGAAATTTTTCACACTTTTTCTTTCCACTTTCACCCATTTGTCCCCCTCCTCTCCCACCCAGGCCTGGGTCCTTCCTCACTTCACCAGACCCTCCCACCAGGCTACCCACCCTCTCTGCCAGGCTCCATGCCCCCTCCGTACCAGTTTGCCAGGGACCCACAGTCTGGACAGCTAATAGTCATTCCCACTGAACACCTGCCACACTACGGTATGAAAGCCGCTCTCTCTGTGTGCTTGTGTTCTAAAGTATGGGTGCATGATGTTAGTTCGCCTATTCTTTTATTTTTTTGGCAAAAACAAATAAAGTATTACCACATTCAGTTTGAAACAGATGTTGGGATTGTAATTACTGTAAACAAATAAAACCATATCCAATGGTATCGACATATGTTCCATATGTTATTGTAGACGGTTTGCCAGTAGTTTGTTGCTTTCAGCAGCTTTACAGCACAAACAAGAGGCCACTGCAATGCATGATTACCCTCTATGAATAAAGCATTAAAATTGTTAGCTAAATTATGGGTCAAAACTTGAAATAGTTTGCCAAAACTAATGGGTAATAAGTTTACCGACTCTGATAGCAAACAAATGCTGTATAAACACGACATGTTTGAATCTTTTGTTCTTTGTTCCCTGTGCCCTTGTCCGTGGCTCTGCAGGAGGTGATGTGCTGGAGCGTGGAGGCCCGGTGTGGTCCGGGGTATACGGTACGGGCAGCTCGCTGCAGCACGCGGCCCAGCTCCAGCTCCTCTCCCAGCAGCAGATGCTCCGGCAGCAGGAGCTGCTCATGATCCAGCAGCACACGGCGCAGGTCTTGGAGCTGCAGAGGAACGCACAGCTCGTCGTAAGTGGACTTCCCGTAGCTACACATAGAATAAAACAAAGCAGTCCCGCAGCTGGACGAGATATTTGTGTGCATATTACAACCGTCTTTACAAACACGTATGACATCGGGCAAGTAGAACTGGCACCCAGTGCAACAGTGTGGCACCTGTATGTGAAATGTGTGACAGCAGCAGAGCTCTGTGGAACAGAGGAATAAGCTACATGTACATTAGACTTCAGATACACACAGTACTTGTTAGTAGGATCCATTCATTGTTGTTGATGGGATTTGTTAATAATAATAGAAAATATAGAATATTACCTGACCTGAACATGACAGTCTATACAACCAGGAGACACATTTTTATGACAAAATAACCTGTGTAACATATTCACAGCACATCCTGCAGCTGCACAACAAGAAATTGAAGGAAGTCTAAACAATCAACCACACAGTGATATTTATACCTTGAAGCAAAGCATGTCACATGACACACACAGCACACAAAGCCGTCTGCTCTGCTGTGTTTCAGGAGCGTTTAAAGGCCAGCGAGCACCGGCCGGAGATGGAAGACAAAGCAGACAAGCGGAACGCCGACCCCAAGCCCTGCCCCTCCTCCATATCCTCCCCGTCTCCCTCACCTGTCCTGCACCCGCGCAAACCTCCCCCTCCCTCTCGCTCGCCGACCCCGTCCGCCTCCTCCCTCACCCCGCTGCCTCCGCTGCCCTCGCCTGTGACCACCCTCAAGTCAGAGGATGGCGGGCAGAGAGTGTTGTCCCACCCGCCGACGCCCCTGCCCCACCCGCCTTCCCCCCACTCGGCGTCTCCGCCCCTGTCCTCGCCGCGGCGGCCTAAACAGGAGGCGGCTGAGGAGGGGGAGGTGGGGCGGAGGGAGCAGAGGGGGGGACAGAAGACGTCCTCGGCACCCTTTCAAGGCATCTACTCAGGTGAGGAATCTTAACCAGAGCTGCTCGGTCTCATGTTAACTAAGTCTTCTTTACATTCCTGACTTTAATTTCTGTATTTTCTGCTTCCTTTTAACGCCAGATCTCCCTCCAGGTTACCCTTACCAGTCCATCACTGCCCCATTTGGCTCACCTTTCCCCCCTATCACATCCCAGCACCCACAGCGGCCAACACAGAAGTCGTCCCACCCCACCGCTCCCGCTCTCCTGCCCCTGCTGCCTCTTTGCCCTCAGCCCACCTGCATGCACGGCTGCAGGAGGCGGACGTCAAACCGCAGAAACTAGAGCAGTCAAAGAACGGGTCTTTTCTCAAGCAGGAACCCGGTCTGGAGCCGCCTCAGCTCGACATGACACCAGAGCCTCTGGGTCCTCTTCGCCGGAGCTGCAGCCCCGCGCTACCCAGCCAGGACAGAGATAGAGACCGGGAAGCCCCTAAGCCCGTGCCTCAACCGCTACCTCTGCACGTCCCCAGCCCTCCGACGCAACAAGATGACAGACATGAAAAGGTCAGGGAGCAGGAGCAGGAAGGAGGGCAAATCAAAGTGGAGGTGTCGTCTTACTCCTGTCAGGCAGCGTACCCGCTGCCTCCTCCGCTCCTCGAGGCCGAGCCTAAACCAGAGATCATCAAGGATCCAGAACGATATCCGGCGTGCATCACTGCAGATTCAGACGGCCAGGAATTGTCTCAAGTGTGCGCGTCACGGGAGCAAACAGCCAGCGCTGTGTGTGAACAAGAACGGCCCGATATTCCAATCAGCCTGCTCGCTCCCGGTCAGAAAGAAAGTGTCACGGAAACTCCAGTTTGTCCTCCTCCCGCCTCCGTCTCGCCACTCCCGCTGGTCATCGGTCCCGAGGATCCCATGGCAGGGATGCTGGCTCTGCTGGCAGCCAGTGAGATGGCCCAGGCCCGGCCCAGCACGCCACCTGCCCCGACACTCTTACCACAGATAGAAAACCCTCCAATGGGTGCAGGTGCTCTGGAGATGGTGGCGCTGGAGGGGATGGCCCTGCTCAGCCAGATGGCCCAGCAGGAGATGGAGCACATGAGCCTGGAGCAAGGTGAGTAGACATGAGGGGCTGAGGAGAGAGAGGACGGGAATGAAGACTAATGCTCCTCTAATGTTTTAATATCCTCTGCTTCACATCCAGATCTGACGTTAGAGGGTCTGGACTGTCTTCTTGAAGCGAGCAGACAGATTTTGTTGGAGGCCATCGAGAAGCAGTCGCACATCGATCTGCCCAGAACACTGGACCCAGACAAGAAGTACAGCTGGAGGCAGAGGAAGGAGGAGCCGGTAAGACGAGGACAAATGTGACGGCGGCGAAAATGTGTCCATTTGCGAAGCGTTTTGACACTTTTCCCCTTTTCTCCACAGCTCTACAGTAAACTGTCCGTGGACGTGTTGGACGCAGTGGAAGTGGAATACCGCGTTCGCCTGGCCGAGCTGCAGAAGACGTACAAGGAGAAACAGAGAGATCTGAGCAAGCTGCAGCGACGGCGAGACAAGCGGTGAGTGTAACCTCACACAGCTGTAAGAACCACATTCAGGATTAATTAATCACACCGCCGCTATTAATACACACTGAAACACACCTGCATTGTAATGTTCCCACATCTCCACCCCAGACGAGCACACACCTTTAACTCTTTTATGCATGTGTTAGTGAGCGGCAGCAGCAGGAGGATGAGAGGCGGAGTCTCACCAGACGGGGCAGAGGGCGACCCAGGAAGAGGAAGCACCTGACCACACCTCCCAAACTGGACAGCAGGCCTGGAAAGTGAGTGAAATCTTACCAGTTTTTTTAGTTTTTCTGCGTGGTTGCTGGTTTTATGTGCTTTACATGAAGTGCAAATATTCCGATGTCTCAGGGTTGGCAGGTCGGTGCAGTACTCTGAGGACTCCGAGGCTGGGGACGGACAGAGGAAGAGGTTCCGACTGTCCAGAGAAGAAGAGGAGACGGAGGCTGGCAGTGGGGGAGTGAAGGTGAAGAAGAAGAAAAAGAAGAAGAGCTGGAACGACCAGGAGCCGTCCACCAGTCACGCTCTGGAGGTAAGCCACCTGGACGGCCATGTCTTTAATTTTGCTGTGGTATTGTACCATTGCTGTCATGGACTCATAAGGTGTTTTTGTGTGTTGTCAGGTGTTGAAGGCAAAGCGCGGCCAGGTGTGTGAGCAGGAGCAGCTGGCGTCAGACCTCGACAGAGCCCTGTCGCTCTCGCAGCTCAGCTCGCTCGGCGCATCGCGCAAACTTTCCTCCAACTCCAAATCAGACAAGTCCAAGGGCAAGTCCGCCGACAGCAGGACGAAGGAGCGCAGCATCCACTCGTCCGTCAAAGGCGGGAAGCACAAGGTGGCAGCCAAGGCTTCTGTTTCGGAGGCCGTCCGGAAGGTGAAAGGTCAGAAGAAGACTGCTTTGTTCTCTCCCATGAGATCGGAGCTCAGCAGCTGCTCCAACAGTGAGTACATAACAGCTTCATGTGGCTGATGTCGTCAGATGAGAACTGATAGAATCCAAGTAGCTGAGCTGCAGGTGACGCACGTTCAAAGTGACAAGACTGGCAGTGGACTGACATTTCTCTACAGTGGGAAAGTCTGTCAGATGTTGGTAATTGTAGTTTAACAAAATAATCTTAATTTAAAGTCCACTCCCTAGTTTTCCAGAAAAAAGAGACTAAGTGAAATGTATTATGTGGATTATTTTGTCAAACTACACTTCTTATTGTCAACAAATCCCATGAAAAGATAGAAACCAAAAAATAACTGATCTTTCTGACAGCTATGTGTTTGTGTGTGTCCAAAGCCTGTTTCACTACCCAGTAGAATGAAAAATATATGTAGTTTCTTCTGACTCAGTCTCACTTTCACAGTCTTAATGCCATAATTACTCACCAGAACACCAAATGTGTATTCATCTGCTGAAAATAGTCCCAAACAACTGCATAGTTTCCTACCATCGTAGCTCCATTTTCTAAAAACTGCAGTTCCCTGCTGTTCAAGGAAATGATTGAACCTTTTTAAAAATAAAACTAATGGTCACAGAGCAGGAAGGGAAGTGGGAAAATATTGAGCAATGGACTAGAAAATTGTTGGTTTTGTTTTTTTTTTCATTTGATTTGTTGACATTAAGAAAAATATAGACAACAGCAGACTCAACCTTTAAAAACATAATTGTAGGTTAGTCCAGTGATAAAAGTATTCTACCTCGCACTCGAGACTTTATCTGGTTTATGGAGAATATTTCCTCATCTGACCTGACAATGAGTGGTAAACCAAGACCAGCATGCAGCACATACTTGGCGATCACACACAGCTGCTTCTCGAGCGGTTGTGGTGCTCAGTTGTTGAACAGGGTCAAACCCATCAGGTTATTAACTGTACTTTCTCTGCACCAGACTCAGATTCAGAGGAACACAATTCTGCTCGGGGGGGCTGGCCCCCTCTCTCAGGGACGCGTTCCCACGTCAACCTGACCAGGAAGAGGCGGTCCGCCTCGTCGCCGACATCCCTGCTGTCCAGCCAGAAGTCTCAGAAGAAGAAACACAAGCACTTATCCCTGCTGCTGGAGGAAGCGGGCCTCAGCTCCTCTGACGACTCCTTCGACCAAGGTTACTGACCAAATCTTACAGCTCCTCGCCCCTCGCTGTTGAGTCAGACAAAAAAAAATGTGTCACAATTTGAGCCTCGTCACAGCTTGTGTCTTTGTTTGCGCTCCGCTGCGGCAGCTGTTTTCAGACTGTGCTTGAGCGCGACCACCTCTACCTCTCTCGCTGCTGGCTTCTCTGCAAAGTTGCCTTTGTTTTTTAAGAAGAGTTTATACTGATTTCTATGGTGTTTTTTTTATTGCCTGGATTGCAAACCGTTGTTTTTGTAGCATTTGTACATTGAAAAATTGTGTGAATTGTGAGATTTTTTTCATAAAGTTGTATTGCAGTTTGGTATCTATAAGCTTTATTAAAGGTGTTGATTTGATTGGCACAGAAAGCGAAGCGCTGTGGTCCTTGTGTCTGCTTCATCTGTCTGTCCGTCTCTGTCAGTCTGTCCAGCTGCCACTGCACCTCACACATCCTTTAGACTGCTCTGTTCGTCAAATATCCCTTCAGTTGTCCTGCGAAAAAAAACTTTTACATTTGGGAAACTGAATCATTAATCCAGAGCACACAAAGCTGAATCTGATATCGTTTACTTCCTGGTCATAAAAAGACAAAAGTATTAAAGGTTGGCTCTTTTTTTTTAGAATTATTAGTTAAACTGACATCAGGCTAAATGTTCATTGGTGATGTGGTCTATTGTTTTGCTGATGTGGGGGAAATAAATGCAACACTTCTCATTCTAAACGTCCTCACGGCACCAATCCTCTTAGACGTCGGGGATATTTGGACAATAGAGCTCCTCCTGTGTCTACTAAACCTTCAAATAACCCTTTTCCCTTTTACGTTGCTCTCTCGGACACCTTGCTCTGTCTTCTCACCTTCCCCCCTATCCCCCCCCCCTGCCCTACCCATGATGCTTTGAGTGTCTCTCAGCCTGTTCCATGTGCTTGTGCTACTGCTGCTGCCGCTGCGACATTACAGAAGCTTGGCGAGGATTAGCGCAGCCTTGAGCCCGCGCGGCCTCGCTACGGCTAAGTCTACGCTGCGGCTAGGGCTTTGCTAGAGCTTGACTGTGCTATGGCTAGGCTGCGCTCACGCCGCCGCTCTGCCCCGCCCTGCCTGAGGCCACACCCCCTGTCACCTGCTCTGTAAGTAGGAAGTGCCCCTCCCTCTATTCTTTATTGATCGCTAACACGGGCTATGCTACGATTGACCTACACACGCAGAACATTAACTTTTACCGTTTTTTATTTTTTATTGTTTTTTTGTATTTTTATCCTTCTCACAAATTAAAGCTCATTAATGATCGCCGTGGTTACTCCCGCTCGCCCAGCCTCACCTCTCCCGACGGCTTGCGAAAGTTCGGAGGAAGACTTGATGCTGGGACAGAGGATGTAATCGCGTTCGCTCAAACCTCGTGCCAACATTCGGGGCCTCACAGGGCTGTCCTCTCGGCGCCTGCCTGTTGTAATGTCTGCCTGCTACAGTTAACACACCGTGGATCCACAGTACAACGCAAGCAACCCGGTTTGGCTCCTAAAACAACTTGAAATTTAAGTTTTTAATTAGTTTATTTTGCTCTTGTCTGGAGCCAAAACAAACGTCAACACTGGTTTGATTTTAAATGAACCTCATAAATCGATTCGAGTAGAATTATTTTTGCTTAAAGAGCAACTCAACACCCCTCAAGAATCTTGTTTTTGACGCCCTCCGTTGGTTTGACTTCTGAACGCGCTGCGGTGACGCATCATGACATCACTGTGAGTCGTTACAGCTGTGAAACTATCAACCAGAGAGGGCGGCAAAACGCTTCTTTTCACCCCGGTGTTGAGTTGCTTTTTAAGAAAAGAAAGAAAAAGCTTTGCAGACACATTATAGCTCATTTTCTGACTGACGTTTGACTCTTTAATGTCAGTAAGACTAAAAAAAATGTTGTACTGTGCATCCACCCTCACTGTTAACACTCTAACTCCTGCTCATCTGCTGCCATGGATCTAACTGCTTACTACCAGCAATACACAGCTAACCTGCAGTTTGCTATGGTGTGTGTGTGCGCGTGTGTGAGTGTGTGTGTGTGTGTGTGTGTGCGCCTCAGACGGTCAGACCTGGAGGAAGAAGTGCAGTTTTTCACTTTTCTCTCTGTTACTGTCGTCTCTAAAGGTTTTTTTTTTTTAAATAATGAATGAAAGCTGAGTCAGAGTTTCAGCTCACATGGTGTGTGTGTGTGTGTGTGTGTGTGTGTGTGTGTGTGTCACATGCATGTATGTGGTAAATCCCAGTTTTTCCTTTCTATATCTTGCTTACACAGCATTGCTGTGTGGACATGGGCTGCAGTGGTTTGGACAGTCTGTCTCCTCTCTGGCCACTGTTGTCTCTGATCAGGCTACATGTGAAGGAGTGGGATTGAGTGTGTGTGTGTGTGTGTAGACAGTCTATTAGATATAAGTTCCAGGCTGCTGTATCCTTTCACACAGGGCTTAATTCAGCTTTGCATTTAGTTTCTTGTCTTCAGAAAGTCCCACCTAGATTGTTTCTCTTCAGTTGAGACGTTGTCTCTGTGATGCAGCGTTTGTGTCCACGACCAGTACAAACAGTAGGGAGTAGTCTGACCTTTGGCCCAGACCCGCCCCGCTGCCACAGTCCTCTCTGACCTGATAATCATGTCTCTGACACAGAAACCTCCGAGGACGAGGACGAGTCCGACTCGGACGACGACGGCGGCTGCGAGGAGAGCGGGCTGGGTCTGCTGGCCCGGTTTGCGGCGAGCGCGCTCCCGGTCAGCTCCACGCCGCTGAGCCTCCTCCACGACGGCAAACACCACCGCAGCAGGCAAAGCACCCTGGGTAAGACGAGAGCTACTAATGAGTTGTGTGTGACTGAGAGAAGGAATGTGGATTTTGTTGAAAGTGGAGAAAAGGACAGTGGTCAAGCGTTCATTATTGTATTTGAAGGGAAATGTCGACAATGCACAAACTCTCCTGCTTTCACTGATGTCACAGGTTCCTCTGACGGCTCCTCAGTGTAATTGTAATTTTTGTGGTTGACCAGGTTCTCCGCCTGAGTGTTTCTCCAGGACTGTGCTATTGATTCATAGTTAAATATCCATTCATTTCTAATTGTCACATCAGGCTGCATTTAATGATTCAGTCCTGAATTATTTATTACTTTGAAATTGATCAGTGGTCCTGTTCATGAGGTTATTGATTGCAGAGAATCTAACACCTGAGTTTATTACCTGCTGCATGTTTATAGGAGGAGTTTTCCTTTTCTGTAAAGTGTTTCTACGTCATGTGACCCCTCCCCTCCCCTCTCCTCTCCTCCGTCAGGGTCGTCGGAGTGCGAGTGGTCCGACTCTGGCTCGGACTTGCGGCTGAGGAAGTTCCCTTCACTGCTGCACGGAAAACGCTCCGCCCCCGAGCTCCCCCTGCTGCCCCCGGCGACCCGCCGCATCGACCAGACCAGCCCCACCAAGCGGGACGACGCGCTGCCGATCAAGCGCAAGCCCCTGCCCAAGCCGCGCCCCCTGCCCCGGTCGCCTCGCCGATTCAGCTTCGACCTCCCCTCCAGCTCCGGGGTCGGGGGCTTCAGCGAGGACGAGGGCTGGACCCGGCGACGCAGCGAGAGGATTTTCCTCCACGACGCCACCGCCACCACCACCACCACGTCCAGTCAGACGCCTGCGCCCGCCTCCGCCTCCTCTAATCAGAGCTCCTCCTCCTCCTCCTCGTCCTCCTCCTCCTCCGGCTCAGCCCCACCTCTCACGCCGAAGCCGGCCTCCAGACCCAAACCCGCTCCGCCCAGCAGAGAGGGGAAAGATGTGGTGAAAGTACGTCAATAATTCATCAGCTTGTTCTGCACCAACTGACACGAGGCTGCAAAACAAAAGACGCCGTTTTATCTCCTCCTCCTTTCTCTGCTCATCTCCCTTTTCTGTTTCGCTCGTCTCCTCCTGCCTAAAACTCTGGTTCCTTTACATCCCCTTTTTTTATCTCTCTTGACACCTCGGTGTGCGAGAGTGTATGTTTAAGTGTGTGTGTGTGTGTGTGTGTGTGTCAGAGTGCCAGCAGGGTTTCCCAGTACTTCAGTCACTGCAGCACTCCCCTGCTGTCTTTGTCGTGTTGCTGACAAGAAAGGACAACTGCAGGAAGCCTGGCAGCATCCCACCCTCAGAGTGTGTGTGTGTGCTTGTGTGTGTGTGTGTGTGTGAATCTGTCCAGTAGTGAGGGCATTAACTCTGTGTGTTTTGACTTTTGAAAAACCAGAAAAAGAAGCTGAAGGACTCTCCTCTGCCCGTGAGCCCGTCCACCCTTTGCGGCCCGGTCCCTGACGGCCCGGCGCCGCTGAGCCTCAGCCCGTCACGCAAGAGCCAACCAAAAGCCAAGACCAAGGCCAGAGAGGTCAGTGGGATGATGGATCAGCTGCAAAGCCATTATGGATGTGAACTTAATTATCTTGGCAAGGACAAAACCAGAACCTATTAGTCGTTAAATGTGCACACACACACACACACAGTCGACGCTGCTGCGTGACACAAACACACGAATACGTCGCAAGGAATTAAACTGATAGCTTCTGTCGCAGCTAACACTGTTTTGTTCTGTCAACGAGAGAAAAAGTAAACCTCTCGTATCGCGCTATTTTCTGCCAAAGTGTTGCATTGCTCTCCATCTGCCACCAGCTCCAAACTCCGGTTTGTTTTGGAAACAAGGAAGGCGGCTAAAGTGTGTGTGTGTGTGTGTGTGTGTGTGTGTGTGTGTGTGTGCGGAGCTCATTGTGGCGGCGGAAACAGCAAGAGGAGATTGTGTATTCAACAGCATAAGCGTTGTAATATGTTGCTGGAAAGTTAATTTGCGGTGCGTCAGCCCGGTCGTTTAGTGGGCGGCCTCGAATTAACCTTAAGGAGCGGGATCATTTCATCATCATCATCTGGGTTTTTGGAGTTTAAACTAATAGATTTCAGGCAGTTTTTTCCACTTAAACGGATAATTAGCGCTCTGAAATCAAAGCCCTTATGTGAGTGTGTGTGTGTTTTGTGTGTTCGCAGCCTTCCAGGGGAGCGGTGAGCCGGCTGATGGAGAGCATGGCGGCCGACGAAGACTTCGAGCCCAACCAGGACAGCAGCTTCAGCGAAGACGAGCTCCTCCCGCCGCGCAGCAACAGCGTGTCAGAGAGGTCAAACACACCTGGTCAGTATACAGACGCCGTCTGCCGCCGCCTCCAACACTGTTAACACAACGACACGCTCACTTATCTCACGTGTTGTTGTGCTCAGCTCCGGTGCAGTGCGTGCTGGACAAAGACTCTCTGGTGGACGGACTCAGAGTCCTGATCCCGATGGACGACCAGCTACTGTACGCAGGACACGTGAACACCGTCCACTCCCCGGACATGTGAGTACACGCCAACACGGCTTCACGCTGATTGATTTGCAGGTGTTAATTGTGGAAAACAGACACATCTGTCTGCACCGGTGAAAAGCTGCGAATCAAGCCGCACGCTCCAGTTTCCTTCCCCTCTGAAGTTAGTTGTCCTTGAGTTTGAGAAACACCTGATTCAGCTGCACACGGCTGAAAGGTGCACAGGGAAGCCCCAGAGATTTGTACTGTCGGGTAGGAGCCACAGTGACCTGTTTCAGAGCTGGGTTTATTTTTCATCTGCACAGCACAGGACGAGGACTGATCACTCTGTCTAAAGCCCTGCTTGAGTCAAAGTAAAGAGATCGTCTCAAGATATTACTCTGGTAGAAGTGACAGACAATTAGAAGTTGAGTAAAACTCTGAAAGTTTCTTATATTAAATGTACTTCATTATCAAACGTCCAAGAAAAGGTCATTGATATGTACAGTATTTATAGACTGCATCCCATTGGTCAGCTGATGATCAGCCTGGCAGATCATTGGATCAAATATTCAGCAGGGACGCAAACATTTCAAAAATAACTAAAATTATCAGCACAATTCCCATGTGAAGAAATAACAGTTTCGATGTCATGATGTCTGTGGTTTTACAGAGATATCTACTGATGTTAGCATGCTAACCAGCTAGCCCCAGCCCATCCCAGTCCAAAGCTCCTGTGCTAGCGGTGTAAACAGCAACACTTCCGCGGTCCCACAGCTCCCAGTCCATGCCGCTAGCTGCACGGCTAACAGAGCTAACTAGCTAACAGCAGCTACAGTTAGCAGCAGTTATATGCTCCCCACATTTGTATTGATTATGACTTCGGCAGGTGGTCAATTCTTAATTATTGCATCTTTTAAAGGAATAGTCTGTCCATTTTTGGAAATCAGCTTATTTGCTTTCTTGCTGAGAGTTAAATGAGGAGATTGATATTACCTTTACATCCGTACGTTAAATTGGCTGATTAGCTTAGCTTAGCTCAGCATAAAGACTGGATGCAGAGCCTAACTCAACTGTTGATGTCGTGCTAATGAAGGAGATCTAAAATGTTAATTGGTGATCTTTAGAGGAGCTGGGAGGCAGTAAGCATTGTGCAGAGCCAGGCTAGCTTTGTCACCTCTGTTTCCAGTCTTTATGCCAAGCCAGCGACATTACAGTGGTGTTTATCTCATCTAACTCTTGGCACAAAAGGAAATAATCACATTTCCCCAAACTATACCTGCAAAAGTACACAAACAGGAAAACATAAGGCGCTACATTTCTATCCCTTTTTTTGGTCATTTAGCCGAGGCTCAAATCCTCAGTGGTTCAATTAAAGGAAAACAAACAGAGTAAAGCCGCGTTCAGACGGGATTAATATTCCGGGGGGGATTGTCCGTCCACGCTCTGGACAACATTTTAGCCTGAGCCAAAGTACTGTAATGGTAGTTAGTGAAAGGCAACACGTTCCCCGGCTTGTCACACATCAGAGCAGTCGGAATCAAGATAAAGACCGAGACAAATTTCCTCCCCGCAGATACAGCGTGGTGGTGGAGGGCGAGAGAGGGAACCGGCCACACATCTACTGCTTGGAGCAACTGCTGCAGGAGGCTGTGAGTAAACTGGATCCGCATATAGATCCTCCACGTTAATGCTCCGCTCCTCTCTATTTCTGGAGACACGTGAGATATGAGACTCTCTGAAGTGTTAGAGACGAGAGAGTGCAAAGTCTGGCCTGTGAAATAATGCATGTGTGTGTGTGTGTGTCTACGAGGGTGGCAGCGTCTGCTGTGTTATGTTGACGTATTAAAAAGTTGTTCGCTCTCTCTGTGCAGATCATCGACGTGAAGCCTCCCTCGGTGCGCTACCTCCCAGAGGGCACCCGCATCGCTGCCTACTGGAGCCAGCAGTACCGCTGCCTTTACCCCGGCACTGTTGTCAATGGTACACACACACACACACACACACACACACACACACACCACTTACATGATTTGATTCATAATCCACTTACATGGACAATTTAATTGTAGCTGGCAGCACAAACAAACGTAAAAGATCTTAACAGAGCCTTCAGTGTGCGACGCAGCAGAGTTTATTAGTTTGAAGAGCTGATGCTAATGGGAACATAACTGGTCTGGGTTCAATTCAATTCAGCGAGCTTTACTGCGCTGAACAATAAGAAACTATATTGCTTTAGTGTTCTGACACAGTTAAACAAATCTGTGAAGTGTCAAAATCAAATGTGCTCCGTTTACCTGTGACTGTTTTATTTTTGTTTTTTTCCAAACAGGAAGTTCAGACATCGACGAGAACGATGATCTCATCACGGTGGAGTTTGACGACGGCGACACAGGTCGCATCCCCCTCTCACACATCAGACTGCTGCCGCCGGACTACAAGATCCACTGTGAGCGCGCGCACACACACACACACAGATTTGGTAGACAGTTCTCCAACAGCAACATCTCCGTCATCTGATTTTTTCCAAAGGTGGCAAAAGTGCACACATTCTTTGCTCAAGAAGAAGTACAGATCAGTGTACAGTGTAAGTAAAAAAAAAAAATAAAAGTCAAGAAGTAGAAGTAATGATTCAACTTCTTTACTCAATTAAAAGTAATAAAGTACAGGCTCTGAAAAGTATCCCTCTGAGGACATTTCTACTGCCCATTTCTGTGCGAAGCTAACTGAAGCTCACATCATATTAATATAATTCAAAGACTATTACACTTAGAGGTTGAACAGTAAGGTTTGTCCGAGCTGCTCGTGAACGCACCACGAAGACATTTGATTGTTGAGAACATATGAAATATCCAGGCAGAGGGCTGCAGGGTGTCTGCAGGTACAAGACACTAACAAGCCTTTTCTCCACACTTTGTACATCTTTTACATGGTTTCGTCTCGCTGTGTCCGTCATGCGTGATGTGCTCTGATGGACTGAAATCAGTCTTGTGATGTCTTGTTATCTGACGCCAAATAAAGATAATTGGTAATTCCGCTCAAATCCCACTGCAGGATATTTTTCTTGTTAACACGTTTAGATCTCTGTTGAGACAGCACCTTCACCCTCACTGCTTGGTCTGAACCTTGATATACATGCCGTGTGTGTGTGTGTGTGTGTGTGTGTGTGTGTGTGTGTGTGTGTGTGTGTGTGTGTGTGTGTGTGTGTGTGTGTGTGTGTGTGTGTGTGTGTGTGTGTGTGTGTGTGTGTGTGTGTGTGTGCAGGCTCGTCTGCCTGAGTTTGCATGAATGCTCTTTGTGTGTGTATGTTGATGGTTTTAGCGTTAGTGTTCCCGGTAGAGTGCTGCTAACGTAAAGCTGTTCCGGTACGTGGCTACTCTTTAAGTTGGTGTGTGTGTGTGTGTATGCTGTATGTATGTATGTATAGTTGTTCCTAAGTGGACATGTTATCCAACACTAAAGCCTCATTCCGGCTTCATGAGTGTCCACATCAAACGCCACGTACAAGGAAAGAAACAACATGAAGCCCTCTCCTGACAAAACTGAAAACATTTATTGAGCACAGAGCTGAAAATATCTTGTTGCAAGATGGTCTTCTCTCTGTGGGCGCTTTTGTTGCTTTCTGCACATCAGAAGCTGGTATCAATATTTATCTTTTTTGCAAGCAAGGTGCTTCCACACTCAAAAACACATCATGGTGAAAAAGCCGATCGTCTTGGCTCAGTTCAGAGGTTCAAACATCGCAGGTAACCAGACAACAGTCGCGATGAAAGCGAGAGAAGCACAAAGGTTAAAATCCGCAGAAAGAAAACGCTAAAGCCTGCCGGCTCTTTGCTTTTGTCCAGGCGCCGAGCCGTCCCCTGCCCTCCTCGTGGCCAGCTGCTCCAGGAGGCGAGTCCGGAAATGCAGCAAGGAGGGCAAAGAGGCTGGAGCAAAGCCCGAGGAGACCACGCCTAAGATTAAAGGAAAGCCTGGTCGCAAACCCAAACCCAAACCAGGTGAGCCAATCACACTGCTTCATCAGGTATAATGAGTCTTAGAAGTCTTTTGTAGATTCATTGGGGCTTGAATCTTGAGTTGAGCATCATCATCATAATCATTATCTTATCAATAGTTAACATCTCTGAGTTTAATTCTACTGAAAGTGTTTATCATGGAAGAGAAACATGTTTCTGTACAGTTTCCTGCTGTCCTTATTTTAACATATTTATCATTGAGACCATTAAAGGGCCAAAACCAAAAATGCTTTAGTCACATTCCTCTTCTGATGAGTCTTTTTAAAACAACAGAACCAACAAAAATAGCTCAAAGCTCAGGCAGATCTTTCATCAAACATCCCATTTTTGACCACGGCTGTCATCTCTCACGTCACTTTAATGAATTTCCTCAAACGGCCTCGTTGTTGTTCTGCTACTCGTGCCGTATTATACGGCATGTTGCTTGTCTGATTTGCTGACGCTGGCCTTGTTTCTCCTGGGTAAGCAGTTCTTTAAAGGCAGTGTTTTCATTTCAGAATCATTTTCTTTGCTGATTCGTCTGTCCCTGACCACAGAAATCATGAAGCCGCACAATGAAAACGTCAGCATGTCCTGTGTAAATACATGTATGGTGTAGTGCAAGTTTATTTTTTAAATGTTTTTCTTCTTCTTCTTTTCCTTTTCAGAGACCTCCATGAACCCAGATGGCCGGGAGAAAGCTGATCCTCCATCCTCCTCCACCCAGCCCTCAGAGAGACCCCAGGCTCCGGCCAAGCCTCCCCAGGACCGGACCTCGTCTGTCCAGAAGGCGGCTCAGGATAAGCCCCAGCCTGCGTCCCGGCCCACGATGGGAACCCAGCCGAAACCGGCCCGCAAGAGCTCCACCACGTCGCCTGCGAGCAGCCCTACCCTTCCCAGCCCAGTGCCCAGGAAGTCCAGCTCAGCCCAGCCTGCTCCCTCTAAACCCAGCCGCCCTCTTCCTCCCTCCCTCTACCCCTCCACTTACGGGAAGGTGCTGACTGTGGATCTGTACAGCGAGCCCAACCTCAGCTCCTACAACAGCCAGCGCCGAGAAAGAGAAAGGGACAGCGCCAGCAGCGTCAGCCCCACCGCCAACAGGCCGATGTCCCGGACGAGCATGTCCTCCGCTGCGCCCAAGCCAAGTGCTTCGTCCACACCCAGGCCCGCGTCTGCTTCCGCACCCAAAACCAAATCCTCCTCAGACCATCACAGCAGCTCCAGACCCAGTCTCAGCTCTGGACTCCTCCCCAGCCCCATCTCCGAGGCTTTCGGCGGGCAAACCCAGCTCTTCACTCACTCCCAGACCTTCATCATCGTCTTCGCTGTCCTCCTCATCCGCCCCCAGACCCAAACTGAAGATGCCGTCCGACCAGCTGTCCTCCAGCTCCAGACCCAGCACCATCTCCCGACCCAAGCCCAGCCAGGGGCAGAGCGACGCCAGCTCGGCGGTGAGGCGCAAGCCCCCGCCCGCCGAGCCCCTCGTGAAGCTCGACCACGAGGGCGTCACCTCCCCCAAGACCAAGAAGACCAAGGCTCTGATGTTGCTGGAGGGTCGGGGCGTCAGACGAGATCACACCCCCATCACTACAGCGGCAGCCAGTCCGAAGCCGCTTAAAGCTAAACCGAGAGCTCCGAGCAGAGAGACCGTCCCGCCAGAGAAAGACTACAAGGCACCTGTGGTGGCGAAGGAGAAGGCAGAGAGTCGTGGGAGCACCGGTAGAGGACAAGAGGTGGATACGAGAGAGGAGAAGGGTAAAAAGGAGGAGAGGAGGGAGGTGGAGAAAAGAGAGGAGCGCAAGATGAAAGAGGAGTCTCAGAGCAGCAGCAGCTCAGAGTCCGAGGAGGAAGGACAGAAAGGGAAGATGAAGAAGAAGAAGAAATGCACCTCAAGTTGCTCGTCCTCCTCTTCATCCTGCTCTGGTTCCTCCTCATCGTCTTCGTCCTCCTCCTCTTCGTCGTCCTCTTCGTCCACTGATGACTCCTCCTGCAGCTCGGACGAAGAGAGGACCCCTACGCCTCCACCAGGCCCCGTCTCCCCGCCTCCAGCGCCGGACAAACTGAAAGAAGAAACAAAGCAGGAAGAGGAAGAAGAAGAGGAGGAGGAGGAGGAAGAGGAGGAGGAGGAGGTGAAGATAGAGACGGAGGTAAAAGTGGAGGAGGAAGAAGAGCTGTCTCCACCCTCGGAGTCTCCCTCTCCTCCAGCCTCTCCGACTCCTGCTCCCACTAAACCTGCTAAACCAGCCACCGGGAAGGGCTCCGGGCAAAGGGGTCGTCCCCGAAGCCGAAGCCCAGCGGAGGAGAGGGGAAGGTGGGGAGGCCGAAGCGGAGAGAGGGGGTCCATCTCCCCACGACCAAGGAGCTGGCTAAACGGCAGAGGCTTCCCAGCGTGGAGAACAGGCCCAAGATCTCTGCTTTCCTCCCGGCCAGGCAGCTCTGGAAGTGGTTTGGGAAACCTACTCAGGTGAGGAGGAGGAAGTAGAACGAACGATGGTCGGAGTTTGTCACACAGCCGCTGTATTCGTCCACATGTCCCTCATTTCCTCCCCCCCATGACCAGTCTGTCCTCTTCTGACCTCCCCAGAGACGCGGCATGAAGGGCAAAGCCAAGAAGCTCTTCTACAAGGCCATCGTGCGAGGACGAGAGATGATCCGCATCGGCGACTGCGCCGTGTTCCTGTCCGCCGGCCGGCCCAACCTGCCCTTCATCGGCCGCATCCAGAGCATGTGGGAGTCGTGGGGCAGCAACATGGTGGTCAGGGTCAACTGGTTCTATCATCCCGAGGAGACGAACCCCGGCAAGAAACTCACCGACAAGAAGGTAGGTGTTTGTTGTTAATGTTAAATCACAAGACTTTGCATCCTGATGAACTGCTGTCTGAGAATTTAGATTTTTCATTCAGCTAAAGATAATTTTGTTTCTTGAATTATTTTGCCTGAATAACAAATGGTCTCATTCTCATTCAAGTGTTATGACACATATTTAATGTCAGGAAAAGTAATTCACGGAAAGAATATGATTTAGTCCAGTCTCAGAACTAATAAAACCTTCTGTGAATCATTTTTCTCTCGTCTCTCCTCGTTAGAACGTACAGTATGAGGCCGGAGTGTCATTAAAAAACTGTCATGAGCTGATAATGACTTTTTTAGTTTGTATCCATGATTAATTCATAGCCATTAAAGAAACGTGTCGGACTGAATACATTGTTGTGTGTGATAAGTCTGAAGCCTTTTTACTTGATTCCTCTCCAGAACTGGGATCAGATGTGTGGTCAGTCTTTACCAGCAGCTCTGCACTCGTCTATCCAGAGGAAAGACTTCATGGAGGTGAGAAAATAAAGAGAGAATAAATGTTCCTTTTTACCTGTGTATTTCAGCTCTGCAGAGGTGGCGAAAAGTACACACATTCTTTACTCAAGTAGAAACACAGATGCTTCTGTGAAACAAAATAAAACACTGTCATTCCCAGGACATCAGATACCTACGTTTTGGGTCGCTAAAGCGTCGTAAAATATTAATAATTTTTAAAAACAAGCATCAACTTGTAAAATTTGATTAAATAAAGACTTTTCAGTGCATCAGTTTATTTTTAAACAACGTGTGGCATCATTTTTCATTTCCCAGCACGTTTGACGCAAACTAGCGTAACTAAAATCAGCGGAAGCTAACCACACTGAGCACCAGCCCTTTTCAGCTAGCTGCCCAGCTAGCTTGGAGCTAACTTTCTTCATAAAACATTTTCCGTTCATATACTGTACTGCTGACTGCTGTAGCATCATTGTGTATATGTAACTAGAAAGCTTATGATAGCAAAGTAAGCTAGTTAGGCTACTAGAAGTTGTTTGTTTGACATTATGAGAAAAGATGCTAACTTCTAAATGGAGTTACCTCGCTAACTTGGCTACTGTTAGCTTTACAGCTTTATACGCTGATGCAACAGCAGCATGCAGTATAATGTATGGATGATAGGATCAGGTAAACTGGCTGGTCTAGTTCTTGGGAGAGACACTGATTTCCAAACAGCTCCAGATGGTCAGAGCAGCACCCTGCGTGGTGGCTCACCACCAGCAGCGAGTGTGTGTGTGTGTGAGTGTGTGTGTGGGGCACGGCTCGATGAGCAGCAACAACCTTGTAGAGCACTTTGGATAGAGGTGCTGTGTAAATGTAGCGAGGCTATTGAGCATTTTGAGGTACTCTGTTATATTTTTGACTTGGCTGATAAAGTTTTGCCACATTTAGTCATTTTTGGGGCTGTGAGATAGAAAAGCAGGTGTTTCATTCACAATCGACAGAGTACAGTCGATGAAAAATAATAAAACCCTGTGTCTCTGCCACAGCGCGCCCTGTACCAGTCGTCCCACAGCGACGAGAACGACGTGCAGACGGTCAGCCACAAGTGCCTGGTGGTGAGCGTGGAGGAGTACGAGCAGATGACCCACACGCGCCGCTACGCCGACAGCGAGGACCTCTACTACCTGGCCGGCACCTACGAACCCACCACCGGCATGATCTTCAACACCGACGGAGTCCCAGTCATCTGCTGAACGAACACAGAAACTCGCCGCAAAGTTGCTGAAACCAAATCACGACCCCGACTTCGGACGCAAACCCCGAGGTCTTTCCAAGTCTAATCACTGATCTTCACTCGCGACGGATCTTTGGCAGCCGCGACTCGACGCCGCTCCGACACCACGATACACTTCAACCAGACTGTCACGAACAGCTACTACTACAGAGCCTGGAGACACTATAGACAGTATTAGAAAGGAACGAGTCTCTTGAAAACTTTTGCACACACAGACTCCATCGACACACACACACGAACCCGCTGCTCGGCGTGTTCGCGGGGAAAGCATCAGAACACGCGCGAGCACTTCAGCCTCCTTTTACATGTAAATACGCCCTCCGTGCACACATACTTACACATGCACAGACACGTGTAAATACTCACCTCCATGTAACACACACACACACACACACACAGTTATATAGAGGAAAATATGAGTGTTTTATTTTCATGTAATAGATTTATGTCAGAGTACTTTTTTCTAAAGAGGTAAACAGTCGAGAAGCTTTAATGAACTGTGAACGGTGATACAGGAGAGAGGCCTGACAGACACACGCCGGTGATGTGACGTTGTGATTATGATGTTGCCGTGGTGATGTTACAGTCATGTTACAGTCATATATAAATGTATCTACAGAACAGCAGGAGCGACGGACAGTCGTAGAAGAGAGACAGAGATGCACAGAAAGAGAGAGGTAGAGACTCCTTCCAACAGAAAGCACTTAACGAAAAAAAACGAAACACTTAAAGTCTACCCTCCTTTAATTTAACCCTTTCGAATCCCCTTGACAATCCTAACTCGGACAGGCGAGCTGTCCGACTAAAACTTCTGACTCCCTCGGAGACTCAGGCTTGAAGAGAGAGGAAGGAAATCTTGTACTATTAAAAGCACTTGCCATTTTCATCCTTGAGTTCCTTTCACTTAAAGGAAAAATCCACCCCGAAAACACTATGAAACAAAACAACAGCTGCTCCAGTCGACACGTATCTTGTTTTTTTTGTTCTTCGGCCGTTTTGCCCCTGAGGTCTAACAACAACACGAGGGAAAACCAGATCCGGAAACCTCACCCGCCACAAGATTCAGGTGTCTGGGGTGATGTCGAAAAAGGCATTCTGGGAAACGTTAAGACCAATCAAACTACAACACTTGATCGCAGTGACTCCAGGAATGCACTGAACTAGCAAAACCAATGTATCAGCAGTGTAGGAGTCCCACAGGGTGGATTTTTCCTTCTTCTTTTTTTTTTTTTTTTAGGTGTTTTCAGGGTTGTAAACATTGCAGTCAGTCCAAGATGCATCAAGGTCGCGGCACTGACAGTCGGTATGCAGCTGCCAGCGCTGATTAGATCATGAACGTAATTCAATTTCGACAGTCATCCTCCACAGTTTGGCTATTTATTTTGGCTGCAGCGTTTCCAACCTCCAAACGTCCTCTGTGAGATGTGTTTTAGTTTTTCTTTTGCTTCTGCTGTTTCGTGGACGTCTATCTCCGCCGCTACTACTTTGAACAACACACTTCGCCCCTCCAGCAATCGTCTTTGACACGAGTGCACTTTGAAAGAGCCCCGCCGCAGAGGAGACTCTGCGACTGGGAGTCTTGTACGTCTTCCTAGAGTATATACAAACCCCCCCCCCCCCTCGCCGCCTCTCATCCGCACGATGGCCCCCTTAAGACGAACAGACGCGCGCCGCCACGTCCTTTTTTTTTGCTCGTTCTTCTTTTCCGTAGCTGCTTTATGAAATTTTTTTTCTACGTGCCTAGTTTGAACTGTTTTTTTTTTTTAGGGTGAGACTGTTGAATGTCATGCTCAGGGTTGTGAGCGTTTGGGCGGCCTTACTCTCCCAGGCCTTATGATGATGATGATGATGATGATGATGATGATGCGCCAAAATCTCATTTAGGAGTAATCGGATTCCCCCAGTCTGTTGACGTTGAATTTTTTGTGATTTTACATTTGAAACAACCCTCCGTTCCTGAGCTCTTAACTCACTTAGCTACACTATTGTGTATAGAGTTTGTATCAGTATCTGTATACAGTATATGGTGTACTGTATATATAGTATGTATCTGTGATTATCATGTTGATTTTCTTGTACGGTTCTTACCACGTTGCCCTCTCTCTGCTTCGCTGCAGAGACTGAAGATTGTCTTGTTGATATTCAATAGGTTTAATATTTTCTACTCTTTTGAGATCTGTTGGTTATGTCCGGATTTGTCCGACTTTTGTTATTTTTACTCACTCTGCGACGGCTGCAGGACGTCCCGAGATGTCAACGTCGTCAACGTAACCCTCTCCCGATGTCGCGACAAAAGATGTCTGCCTGTAAAGTAACTGTTCAGTACACGTGGGGTCCGGACCCGGTAAAGGACAACGGTTGAAAATGTGCTGCTAGTCTATTAGTGTTGAAACCAGGTACAGATTGACGACACGTGCTGTTTTTCTGAGATTATTTGAATCGATCGACGGCAGAAAAATTCTTATCTGCTCAAACGCCCGCTCGTCAAGCCGCCGCTCGAAGATCTACCCGCCTGACAAAAAAAAGTTTTGAGCGACAGTCGGCCAGAATGGATCTCGGGCCGTGGGAGTGTAGTGGGTACACAGGTCGCCCCGGTGTTTGCAGAGTGAACAAGTTAAAGTGCCCGTTATGAATGTTTGTTTACCCCTGGAGCTGCTCAAGCACTTTTTTTCAGTGTGTGTGTGTGTGTGTGTGAGAGGGTGGGAGACTGATAAGACATCACACTCTTATCCCCTGGTATTACACACACATGCGCACACTCACACACCTTTGTAACCCTTTAAGGTGTGTGTTATTGCCTTCCAATCTCTGTTTGCCCCCCCCCATCTCCATCCAAAGCCCAGCCTTAGGCCTTCAAACAGGGTCCAAAACACACACACGCACACACACACACACACACTTTTTGCCCACTTCGCCTTCATTTTCATTTGGTGTCTTATATTTTAAGAGCCTGACTTTGTATTTGTTCTTTTTATCACCGTTTTTTTTTGTTGTTGTTGTACATTGGCTTGACGTTTAAAATTCTGTTTTTTTGCTGTGATTTGTTTTGTTTTTTTTTCTTTGCATGTTTTCCGTCATTTTTTTTTTTCTTCCCTTGCTTCCCCTCTCTGAACAATCGTCCACGCCTCTCAAGCAATACTGCTGACAGGCACTGGGAGCTAGCTGCTAGAGAGAGAGAGAGAGAGAGAGAGAGGAATGGGAGAGAGAGTAAAAGAGAGAATGGGAGAGAGAGAGAGAGAGAGAGAGGTGGACTGGAGGCTGGTTCTTCGTCTGCTGTTCCTTCAGTATCGTTATCGTCCTGTTACAGAAAAAAAAAAGATTATTTTGAAAATAAATAGAAAAATCATCTAAGTTTTGTAAATGATCCTTCACTGTCGAGGGGAGAAAAGCTATCAGAATATACTTTGTACACATGTCTAATCTTGTAAAAATGCAAAAAAAAAGAATACATTTTAGAGATAAATCTGAAACCAGATATATTCTGTCACCCTATACTGTATGTGTAAGGAAATGTTTTTTTTTTCTTTTTTTTTTTACAGACAGCAACCACGTTTATCAGTGTTTCTTTTAAATTGTTTTAGTAACTCAGTATTTTATAGTTAATCAATAAACAGATGGAACTGTACCTGTGGTGTCCTGTGAGTCTCTGGCATGAAAATCAAGCTCTTTCATCTCTTTTATCTTTCTCTGATATCTGCGGATGACATTTGTTTTCCCTTTAAACTGCTAAAATGCCTCACGATTCCCTTTCATCCTTTCCTTTGGTTTCTGTCAGTCGTGGAGGGAAAAAGCAGGAACACAGTGCTTTCATTCATTTCGAGTTTGAGTTAATCTGACGTTTCATCTTCACAAAGCAAACTGAAAGGTATTTTAAAAGGGAAGTTTGACTTTTGGGGGAAATAGCTTGTTTGCTTTCTTGTTAAGAGTCAGATGAGAGGATGGATGTGACTCTCATATCTCCTCATTATCTCTGAGGCTTCAGCCGGCAGCTGGTTAGCTCGGCTTAGCATGAAGACTGCAAACACGTGAAATTGCCTGCCCAAAGCCAACAAAATCCACCTACCGGCTACTAATTAACACGTTTTTTTTTATTTTGATAAAAGATGAAGTGTGTTGGATTATGTACAGGACATAGCCTCGACAGTAAATAGTGTTTAAAAAACCCACAACCTCCAGACCAGCTCATCAGATACCTGAGTGTCCTGCCTTCACCGAAAAGAAAACCCTTAGACTATTAGATCTTTGATGATGCTCACCTGTTTCTAAAAAGTGGACACCAACACCTGGTTCTCGTCTGTCACCAGGTGCTGCTCATGAGGGGAATGTTGGTCTCTGCAGATGAAGCAATCAATGAGTTTGAGCAGGTCTAAACCGACCTGGAATTATGAAATTACCAAATAAAGATTGAGTTGATGCTGATTGATCTTCATGGAACCTGCTCATCACATCATCTTTCAATTAATCAAAGACTTTATCCTGGTGTGGCTATGATGACATCTGACAACATCTTTAAAACTTTGATCACATCCTCACACTTCAATAAAAGTTTAGTTGCTGATGGTTCATTGTCCCATAACCCCCTGCTTCCATTTCTGAGAAACCTCGGGAGGGGACACGGCCCCCTCCCTCTCCCGCAACCGCGGGAGTGAGGCTCCAGGTACTGGCGGCCAGCAGGATTCGACCCGGTGCAAGCAACCTCTGGTTACTGCCAGCCAGGAACAAACCCACTGCACCACCAAGTCCCCTTTGCTCTGGGTTCTCTTCTCTGGGCGCTTTTCAGTCCATACTTCAAACTTCACTCAGTTTTATAAGAATCAAACCCAAACAAGACTCGAACCCACAACCTCAGAACTGCTGACCCTGGTGTCAACCTGCTGAGCTAACAGGATGACATCACAAAGAGCCTCTCAGAGGTTTTCACTTGTTCTTCTGAGCAGCAGCTTTATAAAGAGTCAGGATTCAAACCCACAACCTCCAGACCAGCTCATCAGATACCTGAGTGTCCTGCCTTTGAGCCTTTGAGCCCCATCACTGTTTCACCGAAAAGCAAACCCTTAGACTATTAGATCTTTGATGATGCTCACCTGTTTCTAAAAAGTGGACACCAACACCAGGTGTCCACTTTTTAGAAACAGGTGAGCATCATCAAAGACCCTAACCCTAACCCTAGAGCTGGAGGCTCTTCTCTGGGCACTGTTCAGTCCATACTTCAGACTTCACTCAGTTTTATAAGAATCAAACCCAAACAAGACTCAAACCCACAACCTCAGAACTGCTGACCCTGGTGTCAACCTGCTGAGCTAACAGGATGACATCACAAAGAGTCTCTCAGAGGATTTCACTTGTTCTTCTGAGCAGCAACTTTATAAAGAGTCAGGATTCAAACCCACAACCTCCAGACCAGCTCATCAGATACCTGAGTGTCCTGCCTTTGACTCTTTTAAGAGCTGTTTTCAAAACTCAGACTGCCTCAAGGATCGAACTCACGACCTCAGACCTTCAGGACAGTCCTCCGACACACTGCACTACCTGGACATCAGGTGTGTGAACCTGAACTTTAGTTTGTGTCCAGGCTGTCTCAGTTTGTCCGTCTGTGTCTCCATCAGGTTGTTGCCCAGCCCAAACATCGGTTCAACAGCAGCTCGTTGTATCAGGACGTCACCCTGCTGCTCCGTACTCCTCCAACCTCAGCGAGGTCTGAACCAAACCACAAGACTTTACTGTTTCACTGTCGTGTGCTAACATGTGCTAACATTACATAAGAAGCCGGAAACAGTGAACTGCTCCTGATGGAGCAGAACATGTTGGTCAGACGCAGCATTTAACTTGTGATGGAGTGAGAAAACACTTACTAGCATCAATAATCGGGACTTGAACTCGCACACTAAAGTCTTGGCCTCCTAAGTTCAGACCGCTACACTAACATGTGAGCACACTTCACTGACCACGACTGAGACTAGACATCAGCTAAATCCCAGCTGGTCTTCCACCCACAGTCATGAGGTTCTCAGTCAGTGATCAGACCACCGGACCGATGTGACGATACACACAGTTGTGTCGTCACGTTGAGACAAACAGACTCCATGTTTCTACTCAAAGACAGAAAGAAGTTCATGTAGAACTTCTGCTGAATTCACAAGAAGGAACAAACGATGAAGAGTTAGTCAGAGACAGAGTTTATAAAGTGTCTCCTGACTGAGACACTGTGTCCCACGTCTGATTTCACCATCAGGTTATCAGGTGTTCACATTTAGAACCCTCATGTAGGTTTCTGAACTCAGGTTGAACAACATGTTTGGAAAAGGTCACGAAGGTCAGGATAACAGAAGTAGATGTCCATAAACCCCTCTGTAATTATTTTCCCATCTAATATGACAACAAAATGAAAAAAATATTTTGATCCTGGCTTTATCACACGATCTGATTTAGTTTTTTAAAATGTATGCAAATTAGCGCATTTTTAATGAGATAAGGCCTAATTTGCATATCTAAACATTAAAATACAAAAAACTTGCAATACATTTTTTTCTTAGCTTAACATGAGTAATCAGCTGAGAAAGTTTCATGGTGATATCTATTTATTTTTTTTTTACCCTATTCACCTACAGTGTCTCGCCTTAAGCCACTCACATTCCTAGTAACCTTCACTGCACTTAATGATGTTGACCTCTTAGAGTGCTATCAATGAGTTCCTCATGCCCAGATACATGGAAATACATCTTTAGTTTACATTTCTATCACATTTAGATCCTAAGATACACACATTTACAATTTTGTGCATGAAAATGACATATCACAGAGAGGTCAATGACCTCTAGCTGACCTCAGGGGTCAAACTGAGAATGCCTCCACATCTTAAATTAAAGCTTATGTCCTGAAGAACAAACCCTGAAAGTTTCATGCTTCTGTCACAAAAAGCAAGATTATTGAGCTTAACAGCTCCACTTATTAGATATTTTACAAAACGAGCACCATGCTGCATCGACTTGAAACAAGCGATTGTGACCATAAGCTAAGGTTTTAAATCAGGTTTGGTCATTTTGTCATAAGCTTACATACAATCGGAATTCTTTTGGAACCAGTGGACTCGCCTCTCAGAAAGAAAACACTGGCTTCACTTCTCATACTGTCTGTGGTACATGACTCTTTGACTGGTGCTGTTGCCAGGCAACCAGCACAGACTCCAGGAAGTTTCTGCTCCCGGCATTCAAACTGCAAATTTGACAGCCCTGCCAGATGTTTCTCCCTGTTTCGAGTATTTGTGCTAAGCTAAGCTACTAGGCCACTAGCTCTGGCTTCATATTTAATGTTGCGATGTGGGGGACATGGCCAGAACTTTAGTTCAAAAACATTTAACAAACGAACTGACAATATCAACAGAATTTAAAGACATATCAGATGTGACTTTGTGTCAAAGATGTTCTGCCTTCTGAAGTTAGCATGCTAAGCAGCTAGGCAGATTCCAGCCAGCTAATAAGACCACTAGCTGCAGGGCTAACTCAGCTAACTAGTTAATGGCAGGTGGTGGCTACGGCAAAGAGTATAGTGAGCAGCAGTTCGTATTTACTGATTTGCTGCCTCGGTTTTGTTTGGAGTGACCTATGACAAGCAGCCGTATAAGCGCTGCACCCTTCCGCGCAGACATTGGAGTGGCGTCGATTCTCCCATCCACTGACCGCACGTCCTAAAATCTCGCTGCAGTTTTCACTTTCCACTAGAAGAAGCAGCTCACTCGCCTAAATTAGAACGCCCGTCTGTTTTTTTTTTCCTCTGCTCGTGTGCCTGGGTTCTGTTTGTGTGGACTGCCCCTTTAATCAACAGTGGACTCCATCAGGCCTCCATTTTGGCAGCCAAGTAATGAAGCTGCTGCTGCTGGTTGTGATAAAATGGAGGAAAGTTCAGCTTCCTCTGCTGAGCTGGAGAGCTGACCACAGGAGACACATTTTCCGCCGCTGACCATTCATGACTCTGCCCTCAAAGAGCTGGAAAAGGTGTGTGTGTGTGTCTGTGTGTGTGTGTGTGTGTGTGTGGCTTTTGAATTCCTGTGTGTCCACGTGTAATTAAATCTTTGCTGACATGAACTGAGTCTGTGTTCCTGTTTCACGGTGAGAGCAGCAGTCAGGGGTTCGGCCGCCTCTCTGTTTCCCCCAAAGGACCAACATCAGCATAACATCAGAACCTGCTGGGAGCTTCCTCTTACACACACACACACACACACACACACACACACACACACACGCGCATGGATACAGTACACCAGCACAGAAAGGTGTCCACACATCCCTAACACTGGCGCACACACACGCTCTCTCCATCCTACCTCAGCAGCGCCCTACACACCCTCATGTGGGAGTGACAGCATGGAGGGTCCTGATTGGCCGGCATCACGTGAACAGAGGCGTTCTATTGGCTGAGGCTTCATTGCAGCTTTCACAGAGGGAGCAGGGGGAGCTGAGATGCGTGTGTGTGTGTGTGTGCACGCACACGCACCTGTGTGTATGTGAATGTGTTTGAACTCATTACTGTTGAATCCCTCCGACTCTCTTTCTTTCATTACTCCTCAGCTCTTCCAAGCAGCCGTGTGTGTGTGTGTGTGTGTGTGTGTGTGTGTGTGTGGGTCGCACACACCGGTTTCCCAGGAGACAGGTATCTAAGTGAGGGGGCGTTCAAACGCACACTGAGCACAAACAGTTTGAAAGGGTTGTTATTCATACTGGAGTCTGCTCTCAGACTTTCAGAACACTGTGTTTGTCCTTCAACTCTGTTTTGTCAAAAAGAAAAAAAGAAAAAAGAGTTTTCTGTGTTCATTTCTGTCCTGACTCCACCTCGTCCTCCTTCACTCTTCTCTGTGTGCCTCTCATTCTTTCATTCACACGTCCGTCCCTCTCAGATTACTTTAATTAAGGACAAACTAGATGTCACTTACAGCTCGCTGACCTGGAGACACCAGAAACCTTAAATCTTCATGTCATTGTCCCTCTGCTTCATGGCAACAAACACATCAAGCCTGAAAGGTTCGTTCGCTTCGGTGTGGAGAATTATCTGATAACATCGACACCGCTCCCACCTGTGTGTGCAAGCGTCCCCGTAAGCAATATGTTTTAATAACAGTGGATCGAATGACTACATCTGTCAGGGGCCGCTCCCTCTGCAGCGTCCCTCCGCTCTAATAAGCTTTCTGACATTAATTCCTTGTTTGGTTTTTCCAGCCTGCGATTTAAACATTTGGTTCACTCTCACCGCTCTCACAGAGTTGTTTTTGAACGCAGCGAGCAGCTGTTTTCAGTCACTGTACACTACCTGTTCAGTGCTTAAAGACAGACAGACGAGGAAACCAACGAGCTGCTGAAGATAGTGAAGCATTCAAATCCAGATATTTCCTTCTGGAATGGGTGGAGACCAAAAACAGAGCTAAAAGCAGAATGTAGATGTGACTAAGGTTAATCAGGTGGATGAATCGAAATGAATGTTTAAAGAGTGATAACATGTCAGCGTCGCCCCACGGCAACCAAAAAAAAAGAAAAAAGTTAAAGGTGGTTAGCTAAGCTTAGCATTAAAGGAGCAATATGTAAGAGCTGGCCACCTGTTGAATTCAAACTCAAGACAAGCAACATATCAACAGAGTAACACTAACTGTAGCTGCCATTAGCTAATTAGCTCGATTAGCTGTGCATCTAGTGGTCCAGACTGTGCGAGATCTGTGAGGGGGTGTTGGTGCTTACACCACAAGCATAGCACAGGGTGAGCTGGTCAGCATGCTGAGTTACGTAGATATAACACAATACACAGATGTCATAACATCCAAACTGTTATTTCTTAATATTCCCTCTGTTGATAATCTAAATTGTTGATCGGCGTTATCAACTGAAATGTTTACATATTGCTCTGTTCAGTCACCACCAGCGCCTGGAAGAGCTCACTGTTTAATATGCCGCACCACATTTGTTTATTCAAACGGAAACATCAGAAAAGGTGGATGTTTCAGGAGGAGTTCTGTGCTTTTACTGTTTCATCAGTGAACAGCGAACGAGCTTCCTTCCTTCAATATGAAATGCAATCTAAAACCAAACCAAACACAACTTTTACCAACATTTCTGCTCCGCGAGCTCTTAAAACGTCTTCCTGCTTCTCCTCGTCACAGTCACATATTGTGTACTTTAAGCAACAAGTCAATTTTGGTTCATTGTCATTCAGTGGAATGTACTGAGTCATTTCTTGAGGCCCGCAGAGGCATAAAGGGATGTTAAAATTAGAGGAGAGTTACCCATTTCCTGTTGTGAAATTATGACACAACACATTTGCTTCTTTATTGTCATCCTGTTGATCACCTTATGACCCCTCGAATCTATCCGCGGAGCCCTTGGTTAGGACCCACTGAGGTAACATATCCTCCCACATTAGGCCTTTCAGAGTTTGTCTAGTTACTCTGTGATTCAACACTTGTACAGGGATCTTATAAAAGGTTCTGATACAATAAGAACACAGCCGCTCAGTCACAGAGACAGGAGTAGTTAGTCATTATTTTCACTCTTTGCATGTTTATGTGATATATATGTACCGTGTGTGTGTGTGTGTGTGTGTGTGCGTTCCTTGTTTTCTCTGGCTTTTGATCTCACTTTCTCTGTCGCGCCCCTCGCTGAGTCTCTTGTTCTTTTGCCTCTTGTGATAAATTTGAATGCGAAATGACAACTGAGCCTTACAAATATTAGTTCAGAGTGTGATCCCACATGGAAGTGCGCGTGTGTGTGTGTGCGTGCGCGCGCTCGTGTGTATTAGTGAGTGATGTACTGCATATCAATTAGCTATCTATTATTCATGCTGACAACATAATGAATGAAACATCACAGTCTTTGAATTTCAGGCATGTTTACTCCTTTCCCTGTCTCTCTTTCCCTGTCAGACACACACACACACACACACACACACATGCACACGCGCACACACAGCTGCCGTTGTGGGTATTTAGACAGAAGTGACAGTGTGAATGAAATCCCACTGTAGCTGTGAAGACGAGGTGATGCCCACTGAATACCTGACAGCTGAATGCAGCTCCTCTTCATTTACACTGAGGATGAGGATGGACATGATGATGGAGTGTCTCTTCACAGTGTCCTCGACTGTCCAGCTGCCAAAATCCAGTTAAGAGTTGCAAATAATTGTGATAGCCTCACCTGACTGTAACAGGCTTTTGAGGCAGAGGATCTCAGGCTACAAACCCTACAGGCTTTTGTCAGGACCATGGGCAGCCTGAGGGGAAGTTCTACAGACACTATTCAGGTATAGGTTTTCCAGATAAAGCAGCCAGTGAAATAGCCTAAAGATAAAAATACACTTCTATGTACTACTAATGCATTAAATCTACATAGAATTTCAATTGATTGCTTTTTATACCGTTATTAACAGAAGCACAATACCCAATTTTACCACAATTAGTAGTGGTCACCCTGTTTGTTCTCAACGAAAGGACGAGGGTTCATATACAAGAATAAGCACATTTATAATAAAGATTTAGCCGAAAACACCCCCAGAAAGTAATACAACATACAGGCTATACAGCCTATAAATCTTTTATGCCATAGGAATGCATAATTTAAAAGAAAGTTTAGAAAAGAGAAACAAACTAACTAGCTACACAGCTAACACAAGAGTGCAAAATCCAGTGACAGCCTTAGCTATACAGGTGAAGACACGTACTTTTAGCTGTTTCCTGTAATTGAAATGTGACAATTTTGATGAACCAACATGTCAGTGATTTAGCTCAGGTATCTCACATGAATGATGTAGTAGCTAAACCCAGTCATGGAGGATAAAAACAGCTAAATTAGTCCTGCTAAAAACTAGCCTAGCTCAGCAGAGCTACTTAGCAGTAGCTTTTGACTGTAGCGTGGTTTAAATCACATATTCAAACACATTTCATTGTATATTCATTGATTACCTTCATTTGAAGGTCATTACACTTGATGAGTAAAAGCTGAGAAACAATTTTTGTATAGCCTATTGACAGTGTGCTTTCTGCTTATATTATCTGAAGTCTTTGCAAAAGTCAATTTAGTTTTTGCTGTAAAATATCTCTAAAATCACATTTTAAAAAATGTGTCTTAACATCCTCCTTTTATTACAGTTGACTGAGACTGAAATTTGAAAGCATTTCTCTCAGCTTCAGCTTTTACTGTTTCCCTGTAACTGTGTTGTAATGCACAGTTTGTTATTTTCCTTTTGTCACATTGTAAGTAGCTCAGTACACTGTCAGCCTTGACCAGCCTGCTTTGGCCACTGCTTGAACAGAAAATAAAAACAGACTGAAGCCATCTCCAGCTCAAGTCCGCCACCTGTAGGAGAGGCGTCGACACCCGGCGCCCAGGAAGTTTGCTGTCATAATTCATTTTTATGTCTTGTTATACAGGGACAGTTTTTATCATCCTCTATCCATCCTACTTATGACACGTACCTGCGCATTGTGTCACTTATCGGGACGCCTGCGTCTGTACCTCTGGCCAATCCCTTCTCCTCCGGTTATCTCTCCTTTCTCCCGGCTCATCCATCACCTCTTCCCTCCTCTCCCGTGTCATCGCTCCACACCTTCTCTCTCTCAGTGGCTTGTTCCACCTCTCTCGCTGTGGTTCTTCCACTCTCCCTGCTCCCCTCTCTCTGGCACTTATTTCTGACCGGAAAAATCAAAAAGTGATGCCCTGATTAGAACGTTCATAAATGCACCGTCTTGAACTGTAACTCCCTGCATGTCCACCTGTCCTGCAGGGCTTTCTCTGTCACTCTTTGTCCCTCGTGTCTCTCCTTCTGCTTCTCTGTCAAATCCGTTTGTTGTAGAATTTTTCTTAAGCTGAATCAAGTGTGTAAAGGCAAGTTTATCTGTATATCACAATTCAGACACAAGGCAACTCAAAGTGCTTTACAGGGGCATACAAATCACATTAGAAGAAATTAAAAATTGCATTTAAATAAACATTAAATACAAGTAGGAAGACACCAAGAAACAAAACATTAAAACAAGTTGAGAAAAAGGAAAGTAGGCTAAAACAGAAATAGGTTTAAAAGAGACAAGACTAGAAAATAAAAGTCACCGTGCAGTTCAAAGTCTTGAAATTGCTTCTGTGAAAAGCAAAGTGGCAAACAGAGAGGTCCTCAGTCTTGATTTAAAGGAGGTCAGAGTTGGAGCAGACCTGCAGTTTTCTGGGAGTTTGTTCCAGATATGTGGCGCATAATAACCGAACGCTGCTTCTCCATGTTTAGTTCTGACTCTAGGGACTGACAGCAGACCTGTAACTGACAACCTCAGAGGTCTGGACCGTTCATAACGCAGCAGCAGATCAGAGATGTATTTTGGCCCGAAACCATTCAGTGCTTCATAAACCAGCAGCAGGATTTTGACATCTATTCTTTGACAGACAGGAAGCCAGTGTACAGATCTGAGAACTGAAGTGATGTCATCTACTTTTCTGGTTCTCGTCAAGGGAGGCTGTCATGTGTTGTGTAGCATGTGAAGCCCTCTGAGACAATCCTTATAGGCTACATATTTAAAACTGACTTGACTTTAGAGAAGAGCAAAGGCGAATAAATAAAGTGATGAAGAGAAAGAGAAAAAACAAATACAGGTTACATGTAGAGATACAGACATCAGTTAATATCTTCTGATAGAATGAGAACAGTTTTGTTTCAGTTGCAGCTACACAGATTTTTTAGGGGACAGATGTAACTTATACACAAAGTGTACAAAGTACTCTGAGTTTTCTAGATGTGTATTCCCGTCGCCTTTCGATCTCTTTGCCTCAGCATTGCCTTATATAATTTTATTGTGTTATCATTCATTAAGGTGGATCCTTGTTTCCTTTGCTTCTGTTACCATTACAGGTTAGATTAATATTCCCCAGAGTGCACAAAAACAACGACAACAGAGATATACAATTCTGCAGATGAACCCTTCACTTCAAGGGCGTAAGTTTGGTCTCAGCTTTGGTAGGGACACTGCCCAGCAGCCTATCCCTCCCGCCTAGTGTCTCATCACAGAAACATTTAAGACCTCACCTGAAGCCCAGACGGTCCAGCTGTTGCTTCCTTAACCTGCACTACATCTGTACTGGATCTCTGAGTTTCCTGAATGTATTTCAAAATAATGCATCAATGAATAAAATGTCCTCTTTATATCCATTACACATATCAAACTTATAAGAAAGAACATTTGGGTAACATCTGAAGAATAACATCTTGACACCTTTAATTATGCAAATCCAAAATTTATTTTCAAAATAACCAACATGATGATGAGATTCATAGGTTACAACTACAAGGCATCCTAAAACAAAGAACTGCAATGCTCATGCCAGCTTTATTCCAACAAAATTGCTTATTGACATTGTCAACACCTCAGCTGAAACTCTGTTCCTGATTCATCACCAGCCTGCTCTACATTTTTAGCATCATGCTGCTGTTTTTTCTGTGTTCTCCTTGTAATTGCTAACATTGGTTGAATGACTAGAGGGTGATATACTTAACACCAGTTATGTTTTACACAGTAGAAGACTGGTGATATTACGCTAGGCTAGCATGTTTGCATTTGTGTGGGACCGCATCCACTTGTCCTGAAATCGACCGACAAACATTACAGAACCCACAGTCAGTTAGCTTTAATGCTAGCCTACGTTCACTACACTAACACCTTAATGACACTTTTCCATAGTAGAATGAGTGTTAATGTTAGGCTAGGAGGCTTGCATTGTGTGGGTAGTTAACTAACAACAGCCTAGCAGCTAGGCTACTTACTCACTCTCTGGGTGATGAAATAGCTTCGGATGCCTTGTAGCACATGAATCTTGGACAACTTATGGAAAATAAGTTTTTTATTCAACCTCAAAGTTGGCCGAAATATCCTTATTCTTGTGATCTGGTCAGGATTTTGACCCAGGATTACTCGAAAAGTACATAGTAAGAGTACTTCATATTATACATGCAAGTAGTCTATGAAGTACTTAGTTCAGTAGTACACGAATCTTGGACTACTTATGGAAAATATTTATTTTATTCCACATCAAAGTTCGTCGAAATATCCTTATTCTTTGTTAAGGATTTTGACCCAGGATTACTCTAAAGGTACACAGTAAAAGTGCTTCATATTATGCATGCAAGTAGTCTAGGAAGTACTTAGTTCAGCAGTGTATGAATCCAAAACTACTTATGGGAAAAAAAATTATTTAAAAAATCTCACGTCGTCCTTTACTTTGAAATCCGGAAGGATACCATCGTGATACCTTCAGCTCACTACCGGGAATAATTACTGTAAAAGTATCGTATGTTTCATGGGTCTGACTGAGAGACTGCAGTCTGCCCCACAGTCACTACCAGCAGCTCTTCAGAGCGGTTTCATCACGAATACCGTAAATGTTAGAAGATTTGCGCACTAGAACAGAATGTGCGGCTGGTTTGACCAAGCAAACGCGAACCACGGCTGGCTCGACCGCAGTGCCGTCCTCGCGCTTCCACCACACCGAACAGAGCAGCTCCCGAACTCGTCCGACTCTCTCCAAACGCTTCAGACGTCCGACGTTTTAGCCAGTGTGTGCCGGCTTTTACCGTCAGTCCAGCTATCTTGCAGCAACTCTGCCACACAGCGCGTCTTCTTCACGAGAGGTGACGAGAGGGGCTCTGATACCTTCATGTGTCGAGAACGTGATAACCCTTCAGCCAATCAAATGGCAGCATATCTAAACGTGTTGCCTTGCAGGTTACACTGACTGAAGATTGCGATGAGAGGGAACGTCGGACAAATAGTTCTATACATATGCTTAATACTACGAATAAGTTTGCAAAGAACATTATATTCAATGCAGTATGTAAAACTTTTTTTTTTTTTTTTATTTTTAAATAGTTATATTAAAATGTATCAAAATATTGGTAGCGACAACTCCCTCCCTCCCAAACTTTGGTTGTGACTTGTCCCATCATCCCTATGCAAACTTCACGCCCATGCTTCACTTGCTCTTCGTTTGTTGTCTTGTGAGCAGGACTACACAAACACTACAAAATGGATTTCCCCAAAAACTTACATGGAGGATGGTTGTTGACCCAGAGTCATCCCCTGTTGACTTTTGATGCAGATTTCACATCTTGGTTAAATTCTCACGGTATAATGCATGGCTCCTGATGACAAAAGTCTATCTTATTTAGGTGGCTGGTATCGGAATAAGTAGAACAGGGGGACTATTTGGCCTGGGCGGAGGTATGCGCTCTACTGAGTGCCATCCTAGTTGATGAAGTTTCTCAGCTCAGTCACCAGAATATAATGTCAGCAGTCAACCATTCTGCACACCACAGATACGTCCAGGGTCGACATTTGTAACAAACTAGACATATCACGTCCACATTACATGCTTATCACCCGCCTTTCACATCAGGGGACGTTCAGGGGACACCTGGGGACATCTCCAGCTGTTTATGTGGCGACCAAAACTACTGCTTTTTTTCACCAGATGTCGAACCGTCTCCATCCATGATGGTGGCGGCCACTGGGGCCTCTCATCTCTCATCACCTCATCACCAATATAAAGGCCAAGTATGATAAATATGCACAGAAAAGAGAATGACTACCTCTTCCAGCTGTCTCATAGGCCATTTTTGAAAATGCATCATCCCTGTATTTGCAAATAAGTCTTCCGGCTGTTCTCTCACTTCCTTCCTCCTTTAAAGAATTTGGTCCACGCCACAGAGACAGTAAAGGAGAAGAGGAACATCATTTAACGATGTGAAAATGCCACATGCAGCGCTTTCACATCACTCGCCGTCCTTTATTTAAGCAGACAAGCAAGTTGATAACAGAGGTTATGGTTTATGGCACAGAGCTACGCTTATGTATGGCGAAAAAAAACCACACATTTCTTCCTCACAGATGGTTCTGCGAGTGAGATATATTGAATATCTAAAGTGCCACGGCATTACAATCCATTTGAAAAGCATATGGTAACCTTCGAAACCCCATTAAAACTAAGAAACAGTGTAAAGCAGACTACCCTTCCTCTCCCTTTCCACCTTCCTCCTCCTCCTCCTCCTCCCCCTCCTCCTCCTCTCTACAGTATGTGGAGCAGAATGACTAATGATCAGTTGCTCAGTCACACACCAGAGACTTTCTCTCCCTGCAGCCATATCCAAAATTAGCGCACGCACACACACACACACACACATGAATACACACAGGCACAAATGCACACAGACAAACAGCCAGATATTCATTGGTAGATTCCATGCGCACACACACACACACACACACACACAGACAAGAGAAGCAGCTCCACCAGAACACTTTGACCTGTTTAACACTGAACAAGACAGAATATGTTATTGTTGTCCGGCCTTGTGTGGCTGCGTCCTGCATAGAGATGCTGTGCCGTAACAGAAAAGGTCAGAATAGGAGAATTTCACTTTATTCAAGGCTCTTTCTTTCGCTCTCTGGAGGCTGAGAAAAAGACACAACCTCTGATCGCCGATACAGATGCTGCACAGCAGGAGTATCCATTTGGACCTGAAGTCCTCCTTCTGCTCGGTCCTTGACGCTTGTTCTCTGAGCTGCAGCTCTCTCTGCTGGATAGACGCAGTCAATACAGATTTCATTTTAACTGGATGCCCTGCAGGGATAAAAAAACAGCCGGACTCTTGCTCAAGGACACTTCAGCAGGATGAGAAACAGGACGCATTTCTTCTCGGCCGGCGCAACCTGCTCACTAACTCGGAAAAAAAAAACCTCAGAGATCAAACACTTTCATGTTTCACACAGACAGATAACTCTCAGTAATACGATGATCAAACATTTATAACGGGGGCTGCGTTTGTAAAAAAAAAAAAAAAAAGCTCGGAGGAAAAAAGATTCTGTGAGATGTGAGGTTTTGCGGTGCAGATCTGCTCCGCTCACAGCCGTTTCAACAGGATAAAAACTGACTGACTACACACGGTTGCTTCCTGTTTTGACAGACACAGATGAGCTCTGATCTAAATCGTGAGATGTGGGAAGATAAGGCCTCTTCTCCTTCCATGTAAATACACGTCACTGCAGAAACGGCAACCACATGTTGAAAAAGAGGCAAAAGAGAGAGCTGTAAACAACTGTTTTATTAAGCTCTGATGATGGGACAATGCTGATTTAACATATTTACATTAAAACAATTCAGTTCACATCATTGGTGAGTTTTGGACTTGTTGCATTAAAGGTGCAATATGTAAGAATTTAAGTTTAAGAATTAACTAAATGCCTATAATGCCTATTTGACATAATTTCAGTTACATTGATGTATTGTGTTGCAGAGATATTTACTGAAGTTAGCATGCTACCCCGCTGCCCCAGCCCGTGCTTTTTCTTAATACCACTCCCAGCTCCCAGTACGGACCACTAGCTGCACGGCTAACTGAGCTAAATAGCTAACAGGAGCTACAGTTAGCAGCAGATAGCGCTTGCTCTGGTGCACCGAGGCTGCCCCTATTAGTTTGCCGTTCTAGAGGTGGCCAATTCTTACATTTTGCACCTTTAAGCGAAGAAAATAATTTATAGGGAGTGTTGAATTAGCTAAAGATAATTGTCCTTCCACTCCTGAGACAGGCAGGTCTGTTTGGTCGCTGAATCCTTTTAATATATGCACATATTTTGCATTTAAATCTGATCAGACTCCCATAAAAAGGGCCCAATTTAGCTGCTAATTCTTAGTTTAGACTTTTGAGAAGCTCACCAAGACTCGAAAACTTCTCGTTTCCTCAAACATCAACACCAAAATATCTTGTTACAGTAGATATATACAATTAAACAGAGGAGTGTCCGTATGCTAGCTTTCACACCATCCTGATATTTCACAGTGTGCAGTCACATGAGTGTCGAGTCTAAAATTACCAACATGAGATGGTTTCCGACAAAATTCTGATGAAGTCTGTGGCCGATTCAAAAAGTAGAAACAGGAAGTCACACGGCAGACTGACACATATCTGACCGTGATGGTGAGATAAAATGTAGAGAAAAGATTTTTTTTTTAAAAAAAACAAACAAAAAACAGATCAGTGAGTTCACATGCAGCTGCACGCTCAACTCAGAATGGAGAATAAACTTCGTGCCGCAGCGGTGGAATAACCTTCAAACTCCGTAGTCGCTTTCCAACTCCCATCAGAGGTGAAAACCTCGCCTCATTAGTGTCTTTCCTCTCTGCTCTAGTTCACTCTAATTGCTATCCAAACATTCCCTCTGCCGCTCGTTCCGTGTGTTTCGTGACACCTCTCTTGCGTGGGGATTTTGTTGGAGCGCCTTGGCTCTGCCCTTTGGTTGGATGTTTTTTGGTGATCTCATTTTGAGGACGCTTAGGCTGTTAAACTCATCATAAGTGAGTGTCAGCTAATGCCAGAAATATGCTCTCAAATGATAAATGATTCACCAGCGGTGGAAAAAAATACGGAGCGTGCAGTAGGTCAAGATTCTAAAATGTCAGTTTTAAACAGATCAAAGTGTCATTAAGGTCAAATTCTGCATGAATCGTTCTCTACAGTGCAGCTTTAACTATTTATTGCACTGGCAGACAAATGTGCTGGTTCAAAAAAATAACACCTGTGTCACGAAAGGACAGCCTGCTTAGGATACCTCATTGTTTTATACATAAACTATCACCGCAGTGAACTAATAGTGTTTTTAGGCAATATGTTTGGTCACATCATGCTGAGAGTCAGGTGAGAAGATTGATACCACTCTTGTCACAATAAGTACAAAGCTAGAGCAGCAGTCGGTTAGGTTAGCTTAGCTTAGCATAAAGAATGAAAAAGGGGGGAAACAGCTAGCCTAACTCCGTCCGACTGTATCAAAATCCAGCTATCAGCACTTCTAAAGCTCACAAATAACTAAAGTGGGAGATATACTATGTGAATTCATGAACTTTTAAGGTGCTGGTGGATTTGGACTGAGCTAGGTTAGCATTCTTTAAGCTAAGCCACAACAACCACCTGATACCTGTAGCTTCAAACCGTACAAACATGAGAGTTATCTCGATCTTCTCATCAAACTCTCCCAGTTCACCTAGTAATTTACACCTGTTTTAAAGCCTAATTTCACTGTAGCTGCTAAGCTATAAGTGTTAGCACATACCCCCTCCGAAGTAGGTGGGTATCATCCAGTTCAAATCAATTTGGGATCTCAGGACTTCCGGAGACTTGCATTGCACCGGTCGAACTGTATGGAGCCACTTTATGTTTTTTGGGTTGTTTTTAATCATTTTAAAACAAGTCCCCATCTACTTCAGTTGTTTAGGAGAATGCTGCAACGCTCTTTTGCTGTGAAGCTTCAAAAATGTTCTGTGGAGTACTAAACTTTACTTGCCTTTTCCAACGACAAGAGGTTGATTGATAATGACTGAATTTTCACGTGTGGGTGCATTGATCCTTTAAACTATCGTTAAGGGTTGGATTCAACACAAAGATGCAATTTTGTGGAAACTGGGCTGTCCCTTCACTGAAGAGCGAGAGATGGAAAGCGACTTTCCATGTCCTTTATAACGCATCTGACCAAAAATAACTGAAAACACCTTCAAATCCAGCAGCTCACTGAGAGGACACAGGCCTCAGGCAATATGGCACCGTCAGCACAGCGGGACATACATACAGTAATGAGGTCAGCTCCCAAAAGGCACCCAACCATTCTTCAAACAGCGCCGCATTAGGCTCCATTTGAGCCGTCACCTACATAATGTAGTGCACTTCGTGGCGTTTTCTACACCGAGGCCGGGCTTTCTTCATAATGTATCAACCCTGACCTCTGATGTAGCAGGAGATCCTCTTTATCGCTGAAAATTTAATCAAATCCAACGGGGAATGTGGAGGAACTAAGAGGCTGCTGAAGCTGCTCAGTGCTGTGTTGACAGAATAAAGGAAATAGTTGCTCTCCGGATCGCCTCTACTAGCTACAAAAAATATGAGTCTGATATATTTCAGAGGCTTCCGCATGAATAAAATAAGAGCTCTTCACCGCCTTGAGTGGATTTCATTCTGTATATTTACAATTTTCATCCTGTTAAACTTGTTTATTACATTCACTGTTTTCTCAGCTACTAACACTGGTCAGACTTTTTGGCACTATTTTTGTTTCCCCATAATATCCCACATCATTACATGTTACACACAGACACCGTTCAGAGGGACCCAGAGGGAACACAAACCATTAAAAAACAACTTGCAACACACAGCCAACCAACGCTTTGTTCTCTTTACAGTCATCAGAGGGAGCAGGAAGTGATGTGAAGGCAGAATTCTTATTACTCCCAACTTCTTTTAGCATTACTGGAAATAAAAACAACAGGGGGAAGCAGCTGCTATTGCAGAGAATCATAATAACTCCAAAGAGGTTTAACATTATAAGGCTCATGATGCTTTTCATAATTCAAAGTAAGTATGTATATAAGACTGGAGCTTTGCCAATTCACATTAGCTGAAGATGGACTGGAAAGAGTTCACTCAGTGGCTAAGTTGCACGGTGGGTAATGTAGGCTACAGGTTTTGAAAAGCAAGAAAAATGTATCAAATAAAAAATGTGATATCTCTGAAGCTGCTGTGTAGATTGACCATCTGTTTTGAAACTGTTTATGATGAGTCCAACAGATTTTCAGTCTACACTACCCACAATGCAACTTTGCCACTGAGTGACATCACTGGAGGCAATTAACAGACTACATTCAGCTTCCTCTGGAGCCACAAAAGGCTTTATACTACTTTGCTCACTTCTGATATGTTAAATAATAAATACAAATATTGTTTTCAGTGTTTTTATATCAATTTCCCTCTCTTTTCTCATCCTATAAAACATTTAAAGCCATATACATGAATGTATCCAATCAAATCTTATTTTGGGTGACTAGCTAACGTTGGCTTGTGGGTCATAGCAGCTAGCGTGGTAATGTTATGGGTCAGAGGTGTTTGAGGCTGAATTCAACGATTTAAATCCCTTTCATAATTATGCCAAGTCCACATATTCCATTATACCCTATAAATATGTCACATTACAGGAGCTAAACGTGTGCTAACTTCTGTTCCACTGTAAATTAATTGGGGTTCCCTTTAAGTTGCTTTTGGTGCAGATTTCAATAACATTGCATGAATCCAATCACCATGGCTGTAACTCACTGTCCTGATAATATTTCCATCGGAGGCAATGATAATGAGGGAACATCTGATCTAGAAAACTCCACACTGATCTACTCACATCGCTTTTCTGAGTAACAACAGTTCTGACAAATCCTGAACTGCAACATACTGTGTGTGACCTGTGACACAAGGTCCCCTTTCGTCCCCTGCAGCAAAACATCACTTGACTTTACACTGTACAAATGTCAGCCCATCTGTTCGCACACGCATGCAGACGATAATTTCACTGTGAGACACCCAAAGGGCTTCTTGTTGGCCCGCTGAGCTTCCGTTCTTCTGCTCCGGGGAAAAGTTCATCACATCAGAGCCGAGACATTTGAAGGTCACTGGACCGCCTGGCTGGAGAGTGAGAGAGCCGAGAAGTCTGCTACTTGTTTTTTTTTTTACTGTCTAACATCGTTTTCTCCACTACTAAGTCCAATTTCTTTCACTTCTTTATCCAATGTGCCAAATAAGAGCATGAATCAGTCTCTCCGCGTATAAACATGAACCTTCTAACACTTTTTACAGATGTCGTCTTGTCCTCTGCAGCTGGACTGGAGTCCATCAGTCTGCGCTGCCCCTCCTGACCAGGCTCTCATGTGTGAAAATGGCTGCAGGTGTGTTTGTGTGTGTGTGTGTGTGTGTGTGTTTACATCTATGTGTGTGTTTTATTGTATGTGGACACTCAATACCCAGTACCGTTTGCGTGTGTGTGCATGTTGAGCGTGGAGAAGCGCGTTCCTGATCCCGGAGCGGTGAAGCTGTAAGCTGCGTACGCCACCGCCGAGCCCACCATCAAGCCTGTCATATAGGAGACTGTCATGGTGTTCCCTGGAGAGAGACACGGGGAGCAGACAGTGACTGTGAGGCTGATACAGACAGAGAATAAAGAACTAGCTTACTCGAGGTGAATGGTGTTAAACAAAAGACACCCCTGGGACAGAAAGCGTGAGACAGTAACAAGACGAAGCAGCCACGTTAGCAGCTCTGTCGGGCTGTAATTAGCTGCAGCAGGGCTTTTAAGCTAAATGCTAACGTCAGCATTCTAACATGCTCAGAATGACAACGCTCACATGTTGTACCTGACTGAAGTTATACTGTTTACCATGTTCACTATTTAAGTTAAGCGTGTTAGCATGCTAACATTTGCTAATTAGCAGTAAACACAAACTACAAGTCACAGTTACAGTTTGTTTTTAGACTCTGATTTTTAAGTTCTTGTTGAGAGTTCGATGATAAGAGTGATATCACTCTCATGTTTGCACAGTAATCCTGAAGCTACTGCCAGCAGCCAGTTCGATTACTTTTGCTAGCTTAAAGGGTAACTCCACCAATTACACAGATTAAAGTGTGTTTACAGGTCTTGAGGAGTGCTTCTGCATTGTGAAAAAGGTAGCATAAAGTCTCTTGCCTCCAGTGTTGTCACTGAGTGGCTAAGTTGCATTGTGGGTAATGTAGGCACCAGATTTGAATAAGGAAGGCATGAAATAAACAAGGAGCATCTGTATTGATTTTGATCATGTGTTTTTAAACTGTTTTTATTGAGTTAAAAGGAGTGCTAGACCAGTTTATTGCTTCCCAAAACCTGGCGCCTACATTACCCACAACGCAATTTTGCCACTGAGCAATTTATCAGATTACATACAGCTGCGTCTGGAGCCATTTTATGTTACTTTTTTTGTACATATGCTATAGTATTCCCTAAGAACCGTAGAGTTGGTGGAGTTGCCCTTTAACTTAACATAAAGATCAGAAACAGGGGTAAACCAGCCCAGTCACCAGAATTGGCATTTTATATTTCTGCAAACCACCTATACGTTCAATTTTCTACCTGTCAAACGTATCAAATTATCATTTCTACGATCTGTGTCACATCATATTCACATTATATCTAACCTGTATGAGCCAAGCCAGACAACACTGTTTGATATAGTGTTTCAACATTTGCGTATTTTGGGATATTTAGATATTTTTAAGGAGAAATCCAGCCAATTTCCAGCCATGTTTGCGGGGACAGAACCATGTAAGCCAAAACATTAGTTTTTATTCAAGTGTTTTTATGTTCTAACCAGACCATAAACGCAACGTTGTTGCAACATAAACTCGAAAACCTAAAGAAAGTTGCGACATAAAGAATTGAAAAGAAAACACAATTAAATGTTTGTTGTAGTCACCCAAAACGACGTCTTTAGGCTGCTTCATTTGACAAACCAAGAGTGCTACACATCCTCCAATTTGTGAAGGTGGAAGCAGTGAAAGTTTTCAGTTGTTGCCCGCTAAATGACTAGAAAGATTACTTTAATCATTTTCCGTCAATCAGCTAATCCACTTATAGTTTGATGTGTCATTTCCTGACTTGTTTCATTCTGAACGTAAACTAAAAGATGACTAAGAAATCAAAATCCTTTCAGTGTTTCCTTAAGCTACAATTCTTTTTCCCTCAAGGGGAACAGGTCTCACCTGCCAGCTCCCTCTGCTCAGGCGGCACTTTGCCAGCAGCTTGGATCATCGGCACCGACCCAAAGTAGCCGTTGGTGACTCCCATGAGGAGGGAGAAGAGACAGGGCCAGGCGGGGTGTGACAGGGTTGGAGCGCTGGCCGGGTACACACACATGACGAACAGAGGGATGAAGACCACCCTCAGGCAGGAGAAGAAGAGCAGGCGGCCTCCAGACCAGTCGTACGGCAGAGCTGCCAGGATCTGAGGAAAGAGCAGGGGGGTGCTTTAGTGATGCTGGGGGTTAAATCATCTTCTGCTAGTGTCATGAATGCGTAAGGTTTTAGTTGAATAGTTGAAATAAAATGTAAACTTGCACTTTTCTTAACGTTAGACGCGTTCTGCAGTCATTCTCCTTATATCTACTACTTGCTGATGGCACTTGTCAGAGAGCAACAATAAGTTAAAATGCCAACGAAACAAAAAAACTTCCGAGTCTATTCATTGTTCTTTGTTGTTTTTCAACCTCTAAGCTACCTTAATTCTTCTTTCCTATTTTCTATCTAATCCTCTTCTTATCTTTTTCCCCCTCGTCTCAACAAAATGCTAAATCTGCCGTGAGGACAAAAATTCAAAGAATAAAATCAGAATAACTTTCATTCAGCCAACTTTTTTCCCTTCAAAGTCAAAATAATGACTTCAGGACACCAGATAAGGGTTTCATTTCTGAATATTCAGATAAAGCCTTTGAGCTAAGTGCAATTATCCAAAAATAAACCAGGCTTTTTTTCCCCCATCCTGCGCTCAGGTTTAATAAATGGAGCGACTCCTTTAGCAATCTCACAAGGTCAGCTGCTGTGGTAAAGCGTGACTTTGTCACTTTTCAGCTTCTTAAGTGCTGACAAGCCTGACGTACAATAAAATCCCAGGATCTCAGTAAGTGTGAAATGAAATGGGATCATTACCATATTTTCTGGGATTGCCAAGAACTACTTGAATTTTGACAGAACATAAAAGATGAGGTAGCAGCAGCAAAATGATGGATGTTGACATCCCATTACTACTAAGTGTATTTCATACTTGAACGCAACAGCATGATTTCCACGGGGGGTTGGGGTTGGGTGCATGTCCTCCTCACTGTTCATAATCCTATATATGTCTGCCTCACTTTTACAATTTCAATTTGATTCATTCACTAGAAAGACTCTCTAGACCCTGTCCTCTTACTGTCAGACCTCCGAAATCCAGTTAATCCAATCAGAAGGTTAAAATGTTCATCTGAGTCGCCTTCAGTAATTACAACGCGCTCACAGAGTTTAAAGGCAGCGTATGATATTCACTTAAAGGTTATACTCTGATTTTAGGTGTCTCTTTGAAAATGTTTACATGTTTTAATTTTTGGAAAACACATTTTTTCTCATGCTGTCCACTGCTGCAGCACCTCTATTCACCCTCTGACTGAACGCTCAGTTTTAGTCCCTGTGTCTTCAAGGCTACCCTCCCAAAAAGCCCAGTCTGCTCTGATTGGTCAGCTCCCACAGGCTTGAGCAGGGGGCCTGCCCATCATGTTTACACATCCGCTCTGCTTGCACCATGTTAGTGGCATGACTGAGGGCGTTGGCCATCTAGTTGTGACATCACAACCTTACAGAAGTCCTGATGGCTTGTTTGAAGGCACAGTTTCTGAGTTTCAAGGTTGTGTGCATTTTTCCGTGAACTGATTGTTTTGATACTTTCCCTTATGCAACTTGAGAGGAAGAAATGAAAAAAACTACCCAAACTGCTCTGAATTTTTAGGCAAAAAAATAATCAATTAGCTGTATTTAATTACAGATAACTCGCAGTAAAATCACAGTACAACTGATTATCAATGAAAGACAAAGACAATGCTCTCTGTAGTGAAGATAGATAATAAAACATTAGGGTTAAAATTACATTTGAAGGTTCATTGTTAATATTTCAAATGGAAGTCTGATATATTAACAATATTTATGAACAAGAGTAAGGTCTCTATCAGGGAAATTATAAGTTATTGGGTTAGTGCACCATATGAAATCTATTCTGTACGTTTATGGCTATTTTTGGTACACCAACATTTTTATTGAACCAGGATGACAAATGTAACCATTATCTATTATTTGGTAGAAGATATACATTTATATAAATGAAAAAATAACATTTATTTTATTGTAAAACCTTTGTTTTTGTTATTGAGGAATCTCCGTCTTCATTGTGCAATTCTCAGATCTGTTTTTCTTTTGCCACTTGGGGGCAGCAGAAGCAAGCTGTGAACACAACACTGACATTTTATAACCCTGTTAATGGATGTGGTGACTCTGTTTGCAAAGAGGCGCCTTTTTACACATCCAGCAGTCCTGTTGTCTGGGTACCCGATCAATGAAAGTCCAATATTCACCCTCTTTTGAGTCTGTTTTTGGTCTGTAACTCAACAACATCATTGTAGATGAGGGCTTCGACTTTAAATAAAGGTTTGAGTGAATGAAAGAGCGAATGTGTTTGGTCTCTAGCGACTCCTGAGGGAAATATTTGCCAAGTAGCTGCTAAATGCTTCGCTATGTTCAGCACCTTGTCACTGACTGTGTCTCTCTGCCGTTTGATGCTGAGCAGGTAGTGTGAGAGAGGCTTTTTAGAGCTTTCACACAAATAAACTGTCTGCTGAAGCCAAGGACACAGATACTATTAGAGCCATGGGGATGAATCAAAACTGTAAAAACTGTGGTTAAAACAATGAGCTACAACTCACTAGAAAGCCGAGGAGAGCTGACACATTTCTTATACGAGCGGTCTTGTGATCCGCTGTTGAAATGGAAATATTGATTATATCTGCTTTAACTTTTCCTTTGAAAACCCAGCACAGAGATTTTCTATATCAATTCTGTTTCATTCTATTCTTAGAATGAAAAGGAATTTATCCAAAGCTATACAATCTTTGTTATAAAACGTAAGACCTACCGACTGAGGCCATGTTTTATAACATTTACAGAACACCTGAAGGTCAAAAAGGTTTCTACAAGTGTAGTTTTGTAAATGCTACATAATACTGAAAGAAACCTGCATCTTGTGCTCATCTGTAGATTTGGCACTTCCATTTTTTATGGCTGATTAAATGAAATCAGGTTGAGGTTGGGTGGAGGAGCGCCGGGAATTACATGAAGTCACGGGACTCGGCGTGTTAACGGGAATGAGACAGGTGCAACAAAGGCAGTCAAGGACATGTCAATCAAACGCAGTCTGAACACGCCCACACAGATCTGTGTGTTCGCCACGGGTGTGCAGGGACTTTAGAGCTGCCGTCGTTAGTTAACATAACGATAACATCTGTCTAAAAAATTGCATGCTTTTAGTTTTGAAAGCACCTGAATTTCTGTAATCCAGCCGAGATTGCATTAAAAGGTACAATTTGTAGAAAATAGCCAGAATTCAAAGGTTGCTCCAAAAATCTAAGAGGCAGCATATCACCAGAGTAACTGATTACTGCTGCTCTCTGCTAGTTCTACCAGGCTGTCGCTAGATACCGTTAGCTAACTGTGGTGTACGGCTGGAATATTTTCACATTTTACTCGTTAAATTGAGCATTTATTCGACCAAACCAGAGTTGGTGATTGTGGAAAGACAAACCAAGACTGTGCTGGTGACTAGAGTATGTCGAGTTTGAAAGAAGTGTGTTCTGACGATAAGTTAATGAGATTAGTCTAAAGAGAGAATCTTGAATTCAGAAGGTGTACAGTTGTATTTTTCTGTTTATAAAGAAACTTAGGTAAAAGAGTATTTAATTTCTTGATATTTTCTGTGTTTATTTTGTTCATTTATCGCACTAAAAGTGAAGCTAAGCTAAGCTACGCTTGTGAAACGTAAGGACTGTGACTCGCGTGTATCTCCCGAGCTGAAACTGGCCTCTTGAGGTACAAAGAAGGTACTATGAGACAGGATGACAGGGGCTAGCTGGTTAGCATGTTAACTTCAGTACACATCCCCACAACACAATACATAAATGTTTTCAACATAACTTTGGCACTTTCCATTCAAAAAGGCCGCTCATCTCACCTTGCCAACAAAGTCCGACATGTTGAATGTGGCCATGATGAGGATGGGGAGCCATTCCCCTAAGGTGGGGTTTTTAATCTCTGACTCCAGGCCGGGGAACAGACACAGAGTGATGCTGTAGGTCACCGCTATAGACAGCATGTAGGCCCAGATCACGCGGGACACCACGTAACGATGCAGGATCATGTCTGGTTAGAGGAGACACAGGTTGATGTTTCAAAAAACCTAACACTCCCTCTTGAGCAGGTTAATTCACTAAGAACTCCCCCCTCCTCCTCCCTATAATCACCAGGGGATGCATTTAAATTTCAAATCCATCTGTGAGAGTCAGAGGGGTAATTGAGCAGTGAGTACACGGGATTAAAACAGAGAGTACCGCGGACGCCGGGCCAGCTTTTCCTTATCTTGGCTTTCGGGGCGTCGAATCGCACGTACGTCCCACCCGCAATGTCCTCGACGCTTTCCTCCGCGGAGGGTGGTCCTGTCCCGCCATTTCCCTGCGGAAGACACAGAGATATTCAATTTTTGGAAAACAATTTCAAGGCTTTTTGAAGGACACCAACAGTTCATTAAGAAAACACTAGAGGTAGCCATCACGCAAGTAATTAACCATATTCTCTGGCACTGGGTTTGTACTTTTTAAGCTTGTTCTCCGCTCATAATGGCTTCCTGGCCGCATGACATCAGCTTTTTATGAGGATGGCTGCAGGTTGACGTAATGATGAGACTGCAGATCGGACTGCAAATAAACCCACACACACACACACACACACACACACACGCACACACACACGGCTACAAACATTTTGTCTTTATCCAAACATAAAGACACAGCCTTCTCCATATGTCTCTGTCCAAACACACACTTTTAATATGCACAACACACAGGCACAAGCACACACACACACACACACACACACACACACACACTCCAATCCATTAGTTGATTAGAGGGACTCGCGGGCCAGAAGGCACTACTCCTCTTGATTATCTCATAATATAGAGTGCTGCCTCGGTTTCCCCCGGCAACCAGAACAAAGAGCTGCCTGAATCAGCCCCCAGACTCAGATCCACAAACACACCAACACACCAACACACACACACGCGCGCACACGCCACTGTAAAAAACCAGGGGGGGCGACTTCCCTCGCACGCTTGTCTTTTGCGTAACGGCGCTCAAACACAAACGCGCACTCATGAAAAGATGAGAGCCCGAGGTGATGTGTCGTCCTTTGATGGCTCTGAACACACACACACACACACACACACACACACACACACGCACACACACACACAGTCTGATGATCTGCTCCATGTCTTCAGGCTACAAAGTGCTGCTTCACCTTCTCTTCTTCTGTCATCCCGTTCTCTCTTCGCCATGACTGATCTGCTCTCTGCCTTCTCTCCTTCCCCTTCTTGCTCTCCTTCTGTTTTAGCTGTAATTTTTGTGATGATCCCTCACTCTTCCTCCCCCCTGGCTGCCTCTGTCTCACCCCCCGCTCTGTTCCACCTCTTTTGCCTCAACAGTTTTCTCCCAACCGTTTTCTCCTCTCAGTGTCGTGACTCTCATTTTCTCTCCGTTCGCTGGAGGCCTCAACCTCTCCCTTCCTCTCTGAAACTCCATCTGTCTTCATTTTTTCTCCCTGCATAACAACTCTCTACCTCTACTACGTACTTCAACCCTACTAACCCCTCCCAAAACTCTCTTTCTCTTCCTCCATCAATATTTCTCTTTCTGAGTGGTATCCAAAAAGGCAGCGCGCATCTTAAATAAATGATTCTGCATTTTTAAAAACGCACACAGCACTCAATCTCTGAAACAGGCGAGCGGCACACACCGCTCACAGAAACCAACAAGGAAATGGAGTTGCATGACACCACGGTTTGGAGGACTGACGTTTCCTCCCTGTCTTGGTTCAGGAGCAGTTTGTTGGTGCAACATTTATAAAGGGTTTAATGAATGAAACATGTAACAGAGCCTGTAATGACAGAATCTGCTCCTCCACGCGTAACAAACTATACACAGTAAGCTGAAGCTAGATGGATACTTATGGGTGGACGGATAATGGATTTTCAGAGGGTGACCGCTAAAATAAAATGGTGCAGGTGAAATATAGTGCACTGTAACGTAAATAGAGAGTTTTCGGACATGGACGATGAGTCATGCAAGCAGCTCTTACACACAGAAGTGCTTAATAACCAACATCAACATTAGTTTAGCAAGCTAGCATGCTAAAATTAAGTTAATAAACGCTAAACACAAACATTTTTATGGGTCCAAAATGATTGTTTTGTTTATCTCTGTGTGAGAATACTGACTGTTGGTTCCATCCTCTAACAAGGTTTGTCAGCCAATAGCATAACTGCATTGGTATCACATGGTATTTGTGTTTATACGGTGATCAAGAGTCTTGGTAGTTGCCAGTTTGTGAAAAAAAAATAAGGAATGGCTGTGTTGCTATACTGTAACATTACTGCGCTAATGTTAGCTAGTAGCTAGCCTTAGCAACGTTAAAGTTGGATTGCTATAGCAACAAGAGCAACGTTCATGTTGGCTAGCCAGCGGTAACGGCGTTGGCTAGTGCACAACCTGGCAACCACTTAAAGGGGGAAGATGAAATGTGACATGTAGTGGCTGAATGTTTTCAGTAACACCTTTAAATTTTGACCTGATGACGAAAGTTGATGATCCCTTCCACACATGTATTGAGGCATACTTAAAAATGTGTCCAACTCGGTTTTTGCGACATTAAAATCCTTAAAATGACACCCTCTCCTCCCTCATTAAACATTCCAGAATACATGAATATAAAAATATGCCTAATTTCAAAAGTTTGACTGCTAGACACAAGATGTCTCCTACATCACTGTTGATGTAACAAATCATGCTTGTGGGCCCGACTCTTAAAATCTGATTTCCAATGAGCACAGAGAAACTGTACACTAAGCAATGAATGTGAAAACAGCCCTCTAGTGTCAAACTCTGCACAGACATCATTTACACAGTGATGCTCAAATATTCAACTGTAGGAATAAGAAGAAAAACACATCTTGGACTCGAGGTGGACTTTAAAATAATTACATTTCATCCGTAGGGAGACATGAATGTATATATTAATGTGAAGACATTAGACCAAAAACCATTAATGTGAACCTCTTGGCGGTGCTAGAGGAAAAGTGAAGGGATTACTAAAGTCAGCTGGATTCATCCTCCGAGGATCGTAAATGTCTCTACAAAATTTCAGAGCAGTCCATATTAAATATATCTGTCTGGACCACAGGAGAGGAAGAACCCACCAACTGCCAAACCAGTATATAGAGCCAGACGAGTGACATGACTATAAATGAATATTCAGTAAACTGACTGTAGCCAAGAACCTGTCCACAAACTTACAAATCTTACTTCCTCTGCGGTGACATCGTGGTGAACGCGGTATCCGGCCCCGTTGTCGCGCGGGTCGTGACACTTGCCCGGACCTTTGCCCGGGGTGTGGCTGGTGTAGTAGCGGACGAAGCGGGAGCGGCGCACCAGCAGGTGAAGCAGGAAGCAGAGCATCTCCATGCTGATGGAGACGAGGAAGAAGATGAGCGTGTTCCTCCTCTCGTCGTTGATCAGCAGCTTGGTGAAGATGCGAGACAGGGAGATGATCACCCCCGCTGTGCCTGGGTGGGAATAAGAGAGGAGATTAAGACAGAGTGAAGTGAGGAGAAAAGGTAAAAGTGAGAAATACAAGGAGAAGAGAACGAAAGCAGGGACGTGTGTGTGCGCGCGCGTACTTACTCTCTCCAGTCATCACCCCCTGTGTGTACCTCTTGGGCAGCATCCCCATGTAACCATAGAAACTGGACTGCTGCACTGGGGAGGGAAGAGGAAGCGGTTATCAGTGCCCAACGGTCAACATTGTAACAACACCATTTATTTAGAAGCACAGCTTCCTGAACCTCCACACGCCGCTCAAGCAAAGCTGACTGACCTCCGGACCTGAGCTAATTAAAGTGCTCCGCTGCTGCTGGCTGACAGGCTCTGTGTTCACACTCGCAGTAACAACACGGAGACCGGCTCAGTGTATGCGAGACATTAGCAGCAGCTGAGGGCTGAAGCCTCGACTGTGTTCGTCCTGTCACTGTTGCTTGTTCATTTGACAGCTATGATTGATATTCCACTGGAACAACAAAAGCAATTTTATATCACACTCCAGATGTGTTTATACAAGAGGTGTCAAAAACTGCATTGTAGCGCAATAAAGTCTGAGCCAAACAAAACGCTCTGAAAGCCTGTGGTTGTTGTTGTGACAGAGAGGTTTGACTTCAACTGTATGGTCATTTCTAAGTCTGTATATGTCTTTATAATCTATAGCTATATCTATGGTACAGGACAAATATCCAGATTCACTGAGGGAATCTCTCCAAAAGTCCTGGATATGAATGTGCAGCATTCACAGCCCCTTTTAGCTCCGGTTATGGTCTCCACCAACTCCTGAGTAACCGATCTCTGATTGTCAGGGCGGATGCTGATACCGATATTCTGGAAGAAAACATTCCGATATCGATAAATCGGCCGATAAACCCTTAAATGGAGGCGAGATATTGTACAGTTTCATGATAAACTTCACTGTCCCAAATGACATAAGCACACTAAAACAATTAACGTTACTTTAAATGTAATATTCATACATCACCCCAAGCATCTTTTTCTGCATCATAATCTCCAGATATTGTTCATATCAGATCAACATCTACGCCAATACTGATTCATCTGTGATTGGCCAATACCAGCTGATAATACCCGTCGGGCTCTACTCCTGAGGGAAGTATCCGACTCTTTTATCATCATGTTCACCAGCTAGACACCAACTTCGTCTGTCAGCTGTCTGGTGCCGGGCGGGTGGCACTGTTATTAGTAGTACCTGTACATCCGAAGGCCACCACTCCCACGGACACAAGGTTAATGATGTATGCCTGCCTGGTGGTGAACTTGGCCAGCCACACATCAAACACACTGACAAAGACCAGCGGCCCGAGAGCCAAGATGTAACCTGCAGAGAAAGAAAGAGACAGACAGACAGACAGACAGACAGTGAGGACAATCCACTAAACCAGGTCACGTTCTGACTGCATGACTGACCATATTTCTGACAGGCCAGACGGGCGGAAAGTATGGCTTTCATCTGGAGTCCGATGGCGGGTTTATTAGCTCCAGAGACAAGCTCTCGAGCAGACAACACACTTCAAAAGACGTTTCCTCAAGGATTCAAGAGGAGCTATTTTAAGCTGCAGAGGGTACGCGAGTGGAACCTTGCTCTTACGCGCCGTATATGTGTAGAGATATCAAACATTTTCCTCGGGGAACATACATTTTTTAAGAGGATTTTTCTTAACTTTTGCTCAAAAATATTTTTCACGCTGGGCAGGAAGAGCAACTTGAACGTTTTCATGTTACTCTCTGATACCACAGTGTCTTACTGAGAATGATTTACACTGCGGAGATGAGCAGCAGCTTAAATAAACAGCTAGTTAATGAATCATTTCTGGGCCATATTCTGATTTCTCCAGTGTCAGGCTTATTCTTTCACAAACCCGATGTAAACTCTGGCTGAATGTGTATCTTAAATAGCGTAGTGAGTTCCCTTTCAACATCAACTCATAAAAAAAAAGTTAAAAGAAAAAAAAGGGAAGGAAAGAAAAGTACCCACACTCTGGAAAGACGGCCTCTCGTGAATTCGCAGTCTCCGGCAAAGTTTGCTTGAAACATTTTACGCGTGAAAACCACAGGAGAGTTATGGCGGAGTGTGTTTTTCTCTTCCTCTTCACACTGTCTTTTCAGCCTCGAGGTTCCCAGAGGGCCATTAATAAATGAGCAACAGCACAAGTTGCCTTGATGAGAAATTTTTCACAATTAGAGCTCCGTCTGTGAGCGGCTTCTCCCGCCCGACTTACCCACGGTGATTCTGGTGTGCATGCTCAGCCTCTCCACCAGCACGTTGTTGAGGATGACGGCCAGCAGAGCCACCAGGATGTACGTCAGACTCATGTCGAACACGATGGACGTCCCTGAAACACACACAAACGAGAGCGATGATTCCTGGGAGCTGGGTGTGGATGTGAAATGAATGTCCTCTCTCTGCGCACATCTACTCATCCATATTCATACCTTTAAACTTGTGGTGCAGGTAGTCCACATCAGTGATGAAACTGTTGTAGGGAAGCAGGAAGCCCACTCCAGCCAACAGCATGGCAAAGTAGATGCCATGGTAACGGTCGTCAGGGATCGGCTCCTCAAAGTCTGAGCGGGAAGAGAGGGAGAGAAGGGTTAGAGAATTTTAAACAACAGCGGGGATGGAAAAAAAAAATGGACTTCAAAACATCTGAATTAGGTCTGAAGCAGACTCATTCGATCTTCATTAAGGCTAATCAGGATGAATGGAGCCGTGGCGGCAGCAGCGACGCCTCGGCTCCGCTGATGGGGCAGCTAATGCAGCGCAGGACCTCGTTCCTGTTGTGTTGGTGGTTAAATTGATCAGAGGAAAGTGCTGATGGTGGACTAGCTGCCCGAGTGGTTTCAGCTGAAAGCCGGACTTTTGTGTTCTGCAGCTGATTCAGTTTCATGGTTAAAGGGTGATGTGCAGCTTCTTTATATAACTGCTCATAATCCTTTTCTAATCCTGTGAGCCGACTATTAACGGCTCCAAACCATTTCTGAGCATTTATATTTTACTGACGACGAACATGAATCTGTGACTGTTTATTTCATTTCTTGATGTTTTATGTAATTTATTATTATGGTAACCGGAGCCGATAAATTATTTTCCTATCTGTCTGCCGAGGGAGTTATAACCTGCACTTAGCTCTTCGGCAATTTCACATCATTTTCTTATAAATAAAAGCTGATTTTTATAACCATGTATGCAGCGGCAATGCATACACAACACAGCTCCTGGAAGCTTTCCCTTTTCTGCTGTTCTGGTGGCTTTGTTTGTTTTTTCCGGGGGTAAGTAAAGGAAGTGAAGCAGTTCAGGCTTTCAGCAGCAGGACTGCTCAGAATAAAGCAAACTGTGGCGTTAGCATGAGCGGCGAGCATCGCCGAGGCTGCAAAGCCGGAAGGAAAGATCACCGCCTGCAGAAGCTCAAACCTCATTAACTGAAAATCCAATGAAGGCGCAGCACCGCCCACAATGTGTGACAGACATTTCAGAGCAGAGGCTGCACGAAAACCGACAGCACGGAGGCGTTTTGTGATTGATTTTTACCTTTCTGACGTTCACGTTGAAGGATTGTAAAAAAATGATTGGGATGTGTGAGGAGCGAGGAAAGCGAGATCCTCCACGGGTTTATTCACGTTTTGTTTAGAACCCTTCCCTTAAACATACAGTCTGTCATTTCTGCCTTTAGGAGTCTCTCAATCAAAACGAAAAGACGTAGTTTGATGAAGCAGTGTAGGATCATGGGAGTCGTTGTCTCAAACAATCCACCATCGTGGATGAAAATCTATCTGACGTGACTCAGGCAGTTATCAAAGGTAATGTATTAAAATGATATTCCCATTATGTCAAGATGTGTTGGCGGACTTCCTTCCTCGCCCTCTGATGTTGCAGCTGGCGTTTACACACCGACAGGCGACAAAATGTAACGCACAGCTACCGCGAACATTGTCGCAAACATTTGAAATAATGTAAATGCCCGAACTCAACTACTCAACTTACACATTTTGTCTTTAAAGGTCATATCGATAATATTTTAGGTGGACAAATCCTTTTTTTAAAATACAGAGCTTGGAGAGGATGGTAGGATGAGCAAATTCTTCATGTCACTCTCTGATATCACAGTGTCTCACTGAGAATGATTTTCCCTGCAAAGATGAGTAACAGCTTTTAAAAAAAAAACAGCTAGTTAGTGAGTCATTTTTGGCCATATTTCGATTTCTCCGGTGTCGGGCTTATTCTTCCACAAACCTGATGCAAAATCTGACTGAATGTGTATCTCTGATAGCATAGTGAGTTCCCTTCCAACATGTTTTGAAGGCTGAATGCTGGTGATGTTTGTGTAACTATAAAGCAGGGGCACGCTGAAATCAAATATCCTACTCTCCCCAAAAAAATCAGACTACTCATCCTTCAGTAAAAAGAAATATGACGCCACCTTCTCTCACCCACTCATGCTGTCCCTTAGTTTAGCCACAGTTTGTTGTGTGTACATGCAGGACTATAAAGATAGTCTAGGATTAATTCAGTCTCTGCCTCCTCACTTCCGTTCAGACTCTGTAGAGAACGCTATATTGTTGTCTGCACACTGAGATATGAAGACTGGCGGTGTACAGGGGAAAGAGAGACAGAGCCAAAGGATGGAGAGGCGGAGAGGAGAGAGAGGACCCTCGCTGTGCATCCTTGGTCACTTGTGATCTGATTAACATGCCCTTTGTGCAACCTGAGTATCCTGGCAACGCAGCAATTTGCTGTTAACAAGGCCTCCATCCTGTTTTTACATACACTTCCCTCATTCTGTCTGTGTTTTGATCTCTCAGCCCCCAACACTGTCTACAAAGACGCTGGAAACACGTCTTTAATACAATCCAGCCTGACTTATGTTTCTTATGAAAATGTAAAAATATGCCAGCGTGCGACTTGTCCTCTGATGGTTTTTCCTGGGATGTTTTGAAAGTAGAACTGAAATGTGAATTGTCCCCACTTCACAGTGAGAACACATCAACATTAACGCTACCGCGGCTATTGTCTGTAATTTTCCGCATTTTCGACAGAAGATAAAACCATTGATGGACGCAATTATGGAAATAATGGCTTCAAACCTCCGGGTGGGTGTTTCCCATGGTGGCTGCTGACTGACATTTAAGCACGGGTGTTGCTAGGAGAGCACTGTGTACTACTACTTTTTCAACAAAAGCACCCACGGCTTTGTTTTTGTTTCACGTCGTGTGTTCATCAGTTGTCTGTCCCTTTACAGCACTCACGCTCACAAAAAGGAAGAGCTAGCAAACTCGGCTAACTAACTTCCACCTGACAAATTAAGCTGGTTTCTTTTAGCATGCTAATGTTAGTGCTGGTTGCAGCCCAGGGAAACCAAAACAATGAGCTGAAAGTGGCTAAAATCCGCCTTGGAGCTGTGAGAAACTGCAGAGGCAGGTGCTAGTTATCTTAGCGTGCTAATGTTAGCACTGGTTCTCACGAGTTTAGACAGGACTTTTCGTTCAAATAATTTCAACACCTGCTGAGTCATCAGCCCAAAGACTGCAAAATGTAGCCTGAAGGAGGGGGGCTAGCTAGCATTAGCTGTTTCTTTGTCATGGGTTCCGTTGTTGTTGCGGCTAAATCTCACATGCGCCTATAAGCAACAGCTAACAACCTCAACCTCAGCCTCAACACCTGGAGAACAACCTGAAGTGATATTAGGAACTATTTTTGTGCCATCTATCTATCTATCTATCTATCTATCTATCTATCTATCTATCTATCTATCTATCTTTGTGGGATTTGTTTTTCACCTTGGTAAATTGTTGTTGTTGATACCTCTACCTCTTTCCTTCCTTCTGTCCTTGTGTGCATCTGTCTATTTATAAAACCAGCACACACACACACACACACACACACACACACACACACACACACACACACACACACAGTGTGGATAGATATAGTCAGAATAGAAACTCCCTCACCAGGCTCGGACAGAGCCAGCACTCCTCGCTCCGGGGCATCTTTACTGATCTCCTCCTCCTCCAGCTGGTACGAGTCGAAGCTGTAGCTCTGCACCACGCCGCTCTCTCTTCCCTCTCTCCAGCCCTCCCTCCCTCCATCCCTCCATCCAGCTCTTCCTCCTCCATCCCTCCACACATCCCTCTCCTCGGGCGTCTGGACCGGCGTGGGCCTGCGGCGCTCCGCTCCCACTGAGCCCATCTTTTGCGACTGAAGTATGCGCACAGATACACACACACACACACAAACAAGCTACACACTTCACTAGACACCGCAAGCTACACAATGTTGTGAGCGTGCATTTTTAAAAACAATCGCGGTGACACACAGTGGGAGAGAGGCAGGAGACCTTCAGATGATGGAGGATCTGCGGGGGAAACAGAGAGAGAATCAAAATGTAAAAGACGGAGGGAGGATAAAAAAAGAAACAATCTGTCAGAGTCTCGGCAAAAGTGACTCGAGTCGAGGTTAGACACCCCAAAGAAATGTAGCTGGCTGTGCGAGTGTTTGTGCATGTGTGTGTGAGAGGCATATTAAATGAGAGGAACAGAGTGACAAAGGATGCATGACTGGGTGACAGACAAGGTGAGCGAGAATGCAGCTCTGCATTCAATAAACAGGCGCTGCATTATACAACATATATCACTGAGCAGTGTAGACGAGAGGAGGAAATCTGTTAGTCAGCTGATACAGTATTATTCAGCCGTACTGCTGGTGATGAAATAACCAAAACATTTACTGGCTGGAGCTTCTCCTATGTGAGAATGTTCTGTTATATTTAATAACTTTGCATATTGAATATTTTGAACTGTCTTTATTTTGGGCTTTGGGAAATTGTGATGGGTATTTTACACTATTTCCTAGAATAAAAAAACAAACAATCGCCATATTCATTGATAATGACAGTAACTGTCATTTGCAGCCATACGGCATACATAACAGTCTGGAGATAAGTCATCTGTTTGAGTAAGACTTGTAGTATAAAGGTTAATGAGCCGGAACACTGAACAATAAAGTCTTTTTAAATAAATCAGCTGACATAAAGCCATTTCATTCTGGGTAATTCAAAGTGAAAGTAACCAATAAAAACCAACAGCCTGTAATAATGATTACATTTATCATTACCTATTGATGCATGCAGCTAAAATTAAAGAGCCAGCGTTTACGATTTAGTGGCATCGTCTCGCCCTCCCCTTCAGAGGATGTAGAAGAATACAGCAGCCACTAAAAACACCAAAAATGTGCAAGGCCTTCTCTAGAGCTAGTACTTGGTTTGACCGTTCTGGGCTACTATAGAAACATGGCAGATTCAGGACCTGCTACCTCTGTAGATAGAAAAAGCTCATTCTAAGATTAAAAAAACAACAAAACAACGGGGCAGCTGTAGCTCAGGAGGTGGAGCGGGTCGTCTAGTAATCGGAAGGTCTTTGGTTTGAATCCCAGCTCTCCGTAGCTCCATGTCGGAGTGCCTTTGAGCAAGATACTGAACCCCCAAATTGCGCCTGATGAGCAGTTGACTGCGGTCGGTTGGTTTGTGAGCAGGATTACACAAGAACTGCTGAACAGTTTTCCACGAAACTTGGACGCAGGATGTGTCTCGGCCCAGAATAGACCCCATTAACATTTGGGGCGGATCCGGATAAAGGGATAGAACGTGTAGTTTTCTGTCACTTCCTTTAACATTGCGACATTTTTAGACATTTTAAGAGATTTTCTTTAATCTCTCAGGGAATATTGCATGGTTCTTGATGAAAAAAAATCAGTTCTGTTATGCTGGCTGGTATCTAAAGCTACTGTATGTTTACTATAACCATATTTTGTCATTCCCATTGAAATCACTCTGATTGAAGGTTGCAGGTCAATTGTCTACATGGGATGGGATCAGTAGGGTCGGGTGTTACATGCAACAACAAATGACTGATGTTACGTCATGCTTTCCTCTTCCTTGTTGGATATATTGTTTGATCTGCTCCCTGTCCTGAAGATGCATATCTATAGTTTTTTAAAATTTAGTTTTCAACCAATTGTGCTCAGAATCTAAGCCTAATGAGTGACAACAAAAGGGGACCGTTGGGCCTCGGCGGAGGTATGCCATTCTAGTCGCTTGTTTCGTGCAAGAAACAGTCCAAAACACAAAAATATTCTATCTCCATTAACACAAATGAAAATATTTGAATCGATTACCAAATTAATTGATCATTTCTCTGTGGATCAACCGTCGACTAAACATTCAGCTCTGTCATGCACCATCTTCACCTGCCACCAAACATGGCTGACGGTGTATTCTCCCTTCTGTCATTACAGCAGCTGACACACGGCTCAATAGCCTGCTTTCATTAACTGCAGCCAACAGGGAACAACTGTTGAGTAAAATGTTATTATTGCAAGCTCGATCAATAGGAATGGGTATTGACACTGCTCCATATGCAAACACAGACGGAGAGCTCCTCTATTGTGTGAGCCGCCACACAGTCCAGCTCAGCCACCGTGTGGCCCCTGATGACCCGAGAGCCACATTTCAGCGACTCAGAGAGGAACTGCTGTGTTTTCTTAGAGCCGAGGGCTGAGATCCTATTTTAAACCCGCAGCTGTGTGGAAAGTGGCAGGATGAGATGATGTAAGAAGGTTATCATCGCTGTAATTTGCGCTCATCCTGACGCTGATGCAGAGGAGCAGGTGATTAAAAACACAGCCTTCCCTTCTCCCGGAGACGAAACAGTGGAGGAGCTGCTTATTGAATTGCGTGCTAGTTTGAAAAATCAAATCATGAAGCCGAATCCACCGTGGTGGCCTCCGCAGAGGTTCCGCGTCCGGACTCGAGGAGGCGCTCTCGGGCCTCCCTCGGTTAAATTAAAAGGCTCCAGCCACAGAGCCATAATTGAATTGCGGTCTAATTTCACCATGCAGTTTCTAAAGCTCACTGACGGAATAAGAAATAAAGAAAAAATGAACACAGGGAGTGAGAAAAGGCACTTTCGCACCTTTATTTGCCAACATCTGGGTCAAAACCAGATGCTCGGGGTTTTAAAACGCGCTAATTCCAAATCAATTAAGCTCACGTGTTAGCACACAGGCGCGCGTGACAATTATCATAAATGGTGTTTAATTAGAGGCGAGAACACACGACGGGTGAGCTGTGAGGACGCGCACAGCTGCTCTCTCAGTTGTTCTTCTCCAAAAAAAACATCATTAAAAACGACCTCCAATCAAGTCCAACAAGCTTCGAAATGTCGCTTTTAAAAAAAAAAAAAAAAAAAAAAAAATCCGTCCTCGTGTTTTTGTCTGCAACGCCCGCGACCACCGCGCGTCCTCCCCTCAGACGAACAACAGAAACACACAAACAACAGGTTACCTCCGGTGTCTCCCCTCTCGCTCCCCTGTGTCGCGTCCGCTCCTCCGGCTCTCGCAGCAGCAGCAGCGGGGGGGAGCGGGGTGTCCTTCCTTTCCTCGCAGGGTCCTCGAGAGGTGGGCTCTGCCGACCGGACCTGATGGTCTCTCCTCCTCCTCCTCCTCCTCCTCCTCCTTCTCCTCAGCCCGTCTCCATCAGACGGAAAGGGAAGCCCCCGGTGCCGTCCTGCGTGCGCTCCCGTAACGCACCATCCAGCAGCAGAGCAGAGGAGAGGAGAGGAGAGGAGAGGAGAGGGAGCGTGGATGGATGGATGGGGAGAGCGAGGACAGGGGGGGTGAGGGAGAGAGGAGGAGGAGGAGGGGGTGAGGTGGAGGAGGGGATGGGGTGCTCGTCTTTTCCAATCAGTCGTTTTTTTCAAAGGCAGCGTGAGAGTTGGAGGAGGATGGTGCCGTTGAATTGATTGTGAAGCAACTTTTTTGTTTTTCCTTTAACGCAGAACACACTTTTTAAATTATGAGGAGTATTTCACGCTGTAAGGAGCGGATGTGATCACACTGGGATTTAAACAAGTTGTAGGAAGGAAACGTACCAAATCCGTGACAGTTTTAAAAATAAAAACTTGTGATCAGCAGAGTTTAATTCACCCACACAGACAGAGAGAGATAAATCAAATATGAATGTTACAGTGGTGACAGAAGTTCTGCACATAAATCCCAGGAGCTCCTGCCAGAACATCATGGAGTGTTTTTTTTTTTCTTTTGAGATTCTCACGCCCTTTTTTTCCCCATTATTTTCCCATTCTGTCGGCTTTATTGGAATAAATGTGAAGTCGTGTGCTGCCAGAGCTTATAGATAAGGAAAACAGTGGGAAGAAGCAGAAGAAGAAAAAATAATAATAAATGGGAGAATAATCTGTGATTGACACTTTTATCAGTTCAATATGCTAATGCCTTATTATTGGCAGGAGCTCTGTCATATTGCACACCCCCACTGTTTCCATAGAGGAGCGGAGCCAGATGGGAATGAGCTAAATGGTGGAGCTGGATTTTCGAGGTGTGCTGTCAGTGCAGCACAACAGGCCCACGGTCTGCTGCTGCATTACAGGCTGCGAGTGTGTGAATTTGAATCTCACTCCCGTAACCGTAGTCTCTTTGCATACTGCCTGATAAAAAAAAAGGGGGGGGGGAGAAAAAAAGGCTTGATGTGTTGACTCCACTGATGCAAAATTTAGTAACTTTTGGCTCAGCATCACAGAACGCATCAAAGATCAACCGCGTCAAGTGATGTAGTGCATCAGGCAAAAGGTTTGTCTCATCAGAATACTGAAGCCGCCCTTCAGGGAGTTTTAGTTTTTACAAATAACGTCATGCTGATGTTTTGTCAAGAGGATGTACAGCGAGCGTTCCCTCCGACAGGCTGGATTTCTAACGTCCTGCATACTTGCAACTGCACAGATACATGTAGGATTTATTAAAATGTGCAAAAAAAATGTGATGATACTCACTGTATGAATGTACAAGCTGTAGGTATCAATATACTGCACGTGCTTAAAGGATAAGTTCAAATACAAATGAAAATTCAGTCATAATCTACTCGCCTCAGCGTCGATGGAAAGTCAGGTTGGGTAGTCAACAGAAACATTTCTGGAGCTTCACTGCAAAACAGCGTCGCAGCATTCTCCTAAACATCTGAAGCAGATGTGGACATGTTTTAAAATTTTAAAAAACTACTGAAGAAGAAAACATGAAATGGCTCCATACAGCTTGTCTTGTGGCTTCGAGGTCTCCGGAAGCCTCAAGATCCAAAAATTGATTTGAAATGTCATTATTTACACCCTCGACACTCAGCTTGTGCACCCACTTCAGATGCTTTTGGCTGAGCAGAAACAGTGAAGATTTGTCTTTAAAACATCTCTTTATTTGTTATGTTTTACAGTTTTACACATAGTTATGTTTTAACAGCGATGCATACAACTCAAATCACGTGACAACTAAAACACCAATAACAGAGCAGAGATGGGTTCATGTCAGATAAAGACGACCGGCATGTCTTTATTATACAGAACGTACTTTACTGCTGCACGTATACAAAAGACAGAATCAAAGACAATAGCAGAGCAGGAGACAAAGCTGTGTTCCGGTACTGTCATCATCTCCAAAGCCGTCACAGCTTTGGACAGACAGCAGACACTATGGTACTGAGTGTGCTGTTGTCACTGTTCCTCAGTGTGCAGCAGCTTCATCCTGACTGTGTGCTTCATCGTTGCTTCTTTCACACTCTGAACACAGATCTGCCTGTGGGTTCGACGTTCTCTCAGTTTGACAGCAGATTTAGAAAGAAAAAGAGTTTCACCTCAGCAGTAGTTTGGTAGTTTTACATTATTGACTTGAAGCCTGAAGCTTCACCCGCTGTGGCCTAACAAACAGCTGTCCTCCTGTTTGTAGCTGACTCCAGATATGGCAGTGCTGGTCGGTCCGGACGGGTTACTAGACAACTGGATCAATTCAGGCCATCCTCAGAATGTATTGTAGTAACTCTGAATACTTTATATCTGGTGCCATCGTCGGGTAAAACTTTTAAAAATACTGTGTATTGACCAAACACCTGGTTTAACACGTCAACACTTCTCGTCAGCCTCAACTGATGTTTGTTTTTGGTGCTGATTAGCTAATGTTAGCATGCTAATAGTTGTATTCAGCTCAAAGCACCCCTGTGTAAGCACGGCAGCAGACTTTAAGGCTTGTTCAGGTTTAAAACTTGAACTAGTAAAAGTATCTATCTTCTTCTTCTTCCCCACCTTTGTTGGTGTATTGTAGCATATCCTGGTGTGCGACCACCACCGCCACCTGTTGGTCAGCTGAACAGTGACAAACCACTGGCTGGACTGTGAACTACGTCACCCGTGTGCGCGTGCAAAAGATAAACACTCCGCAGCGCTACTAGAGGTCTGAAGCTCCACGGGGAACCTTTAACTGGAGTTCTTGTGTGCTTACTATGTGAAGAATTTACAAAAACTGAACTTGCAACTGAAATACTAATATTTCTCAAGTCACCATTGGTAATCATCTGGTCTAAATTCAAATGATTTCCAGACACTTTTCTTTTCCTCATGTCTACTCAATCAAATAAAGCGCAATTGAAGGTGACAGTGACGAAAAACGTACAAAATTGCAGCAGTGACAGACAAACAGATCCTTTGAAACGGCAGCCGTTATTGAGACAGTGCTGTCCGGACAATGAAGCAACACTAATCTGTGATTTATCGACTGAGCTATTCTTTATGAGACACACAAACGCATCCAGTGACACAGCAGGCGTCTTGACGCTGGACCAGAAACACGCTCTCGAGATGAATTTAATCTGCGTGAAATCCTCTGGATCAGGGGGTGCGATGTTTCTGGTGGCCTGCCTGCTTACCTCTTTAGCTGGCTGTTTTTTTTTCTTCTTCTTCTTCTTCTTCTTCTTCTACCTGTCTGCCTCTCACTCTACCTGTCTGTGTGGGTTACAACTGAGCTGCCAAATTTCCATCCTTTCGGCTGCTTGCCTTCCCTTTCTGTCTCTCTCTCTGTTCTTATCTCTTCCTTCTTCTCTGCTCGGCTTGTGGGGGGGCTCGCGGCTCTGGATTTATGCCGCGTGTTGAATAGTAATAGTTTGTCATCTTGTTTAAGCCCACAGCAATCTGTCCAGAAAAGAACGAGATACTGTTGATTTCTTGGTGTGTGTGTGTGTGTGTGTGTGTGTGTGTGTGTGTGTGTGTGTGCGCGTCCCATAAATGTGTTCCCCGGCAGCTCTCTGTTATGAATGTGTAAAAAGGTCAGACCATGTTACGCCTCCTTCACTCAAATAGAATTATATTTTTCTGTACAACCAACACCCTGCGGGACTGTACTGACAGAAGTGTCTGTAAGTCTGGGCGAGTGTGTGTGTGTGTGTGAAAGTGTTGCCTTTTTCGACCATTTTATGCGTGTGCTACTAGATTAATTGTAAAATGATTTATTATTTGTGTATCTTCTACGTAGTGTCTGGCGTTGCTAACAGTCGTGCGTGTTTGTGTTTGTGTGTCTATCCCTCCATCCGCTCATCCATCCCTCCTTGCAGCCTGGTAAAGATGCTGAGCCTCAACAGTGTCTATATTTAGCTGCCGGTTCAATCAATGACGGCAGAGCCACAGCACCATGACTCTGCATACTGATAGTACCACCGCCCATCGCCACCTCTGCTCACCTCTGGAGAGAGAGAGAGAGACAGAGATTGAAGCGAGACGGAGTGAGAAATGAAGGGAGAGAGGCAGGGAAATGGGCAAATTAGAGAAGTGACGACGAGAAAATGAGAGCAAAGCCACCGAAAACGAGCCCAAAAAAAAAAGAATAATTCAAAGACGAGCGAGAGAGAGAGAGACAGATGGGCCCTTAATCCTATCACACGGTTAGAGGAAGGCAGGAAAGAGCGAGAGAAGTAGGCAGGGAGGGAGGGAGGAGAGGAGGAGGAGGATGTGATGATGTGCGAGGCAGGCAGGTGAAGAAGAAGAAGAAGAAGAAGAGAGAAGAGGAGGAGGGATGAAAGGAGAGAGACAGGTGTAAATGCAGAGGCAGAGGTATCGAGGGATGGAGACAGATGGAAAGGGGTGCGAGGCAGAAAGAGGAGGTTCACACGGGCAGAGATGAAGATGTGCGGACCGAAGGGTGGATGAAGACACAGACAGAGAGAGAGAGGGAGAGAGAGAGAGGAGAATAGCTGCAGTGTCTGAGAAACGAGAAGCAGACAGAAACGAGTTCCTTACAGACGGAGAGACCGAGGGAGGAGAGAGGGAGAAAGAGTTTCCAGGGCAGGGGAGAGAAGTTCACACGAGAGCGAGTAGAGAAAGATGTAACAGACTGCAGTGTTTTTCTACAGCGAGAGAGCAGAGTGTGCTGCGAGTGGATGGAGGGGAATGAGAGTAAAGAGGCGTGCAGAGGAGGAGGGAACAGGTACGCCGAGGGAGAAAGCATCAGGGAGGAAGAGACAGTCTATTGACACTACTGAGATGTGACAAAGAGACGCAGAAGATGAGGAAAAGGGACGAGCAGTGAAGCACCGTGGACCGGAGAGAGAGGACAGGACTGAGCCACTACTCGCCGGTGTTACACCAAATTCTGTCCTCCATCAGAATATGTGGCCTTTTTTGAAAATGATTACTTTATCACATCTTTTATTTTGATAGCTGTCACCAAACATGGTTTCCTCCGTAACATTTATGAAATAGTTGAAAATTTCCGGACACATTTGCGTATTCGCTCCCCTGCTGAGGGCGGGATGAAACGATCAGTACCGCTGTCGTGTGTGCTTAGCATATGGACCGGAAAGATCTAAATTCATGTGCCAGCAAGTCAGAAGCTCACTAATGAACTGCTTACAGATATTGTTTGTTTACAAATGAAAGAGATGAAATGTGAACAAATTGTTAATTAGTGAGCTTTGAAGATGTGTTAGGATGGAAAATGATGCAAATTGTATATAACAGAGGCATCCGCACGAGTTGAAAGTGCTCAATCGCAGGGCTTCATGAATCTGCATCATTGACGTTAAGAAACTAATGAAAAAAAAGATACAGAAAGAACTGGAGATCGGAAGGTCGCCGGTTCGATTCCCCTGGTCTGCATGTCGAAGTGTTCTTGGGCGAGATACTGAACCCCAAAGCTGCTCCTGATGTGCTGGTCGGCACCTTGCATGGCAGCCACCGCCATCAGTGTATGAATGCATGTATCACTGTGAGTCGCTTTGGACAAAAAATCTAGATAATTGGCCCAGGGCTTTATGAAACTGCTTCAGAAACCTTAAGAGATGGCAGACTGGAGGGAAACAGCAGAAATAACTGCAGATCCAGGTGAGCTCAAGTTAGAGGATGATCTTAACGAAAGCATGACAGGTACACTCACATATATGATCCGTATCTACGTTACCAGCTAGCTTCCGTTGGTACAGTGGCTTCTACAAAAATACAATATGTGTAAAAATATTTGCAGCGGTAATACAGTTTAAAATCCTAACTGCGTCACAGAATCTGATGGGTCACGCAGAATTAGTTTCAGGACCAGCTTTTATCCCCATCATTGACTGTGGGTGCAAATCTCTCAAAATACGCGTAATGTAAGTGTGCACACACGCACACACACATACTATTTCTGTACACAGAAAGCTGCACAGACACACACTCGCACAAGGCACATAATCTCTCACATGCACAAATAATCTCTGTATCTTTTTCTCTCCCAGGACTGTGCGCACAAAAACGCAAACACACTCGAACAGAAGACAGGCACAGACTCCCGTGCGCACACACACACACACACAGACACACTTTAAGTAGCTGTGAGAAACTAGAAAGCGCCTTAAGCACTTGGAAAGCGCTCACTGTAAATCCACACCATTGTTGTGTTTGGCTGTGATCTGTTCTGGGCTGCAATTACATGACAACACAGGCGTAGCCCAGCATCTCCCTCTGACACACAAACACACATACGTATATACGTACATCTAAATACAATCAGGTGCTTTCAACAACACATATAGGTCATGTCCTCCTATAGGATAAAGTATTGACTACGTTCTTCCTCAGCACGTCAACACTCGCCATATTTCTTCCCATTAAAATTACATTGATTCAGGCTGTGAGGCTCCTGAGCTCCTCCTCAACTTTCCACCATTAAAAAAATATTTGTTTGTTTTTCTACTGTAGCATAATGACTTGTTCAAAGATAGATAGATAGATAGATAGATAGATAGATAGATAGATAGATAGATAGATAGATAGATAGATAGATAGATAGAAGGCTGAGGAGAGAAATCTACTTCTGTGGCTGAGATAATTGTATTCATAGCTCTGCTGCTCTGGTTTGCTATTTCCTTTTTTCAAATCTCATCCATGCTCTCTGGAGCGGTTTGTTGCTGTGTGTGCTTGTGCTTTCATTTTTTTGTGTGTGCATGTGTGTGCTTTCTCTCTTACTCGGTTCAAGCTTTTAGTGCTTTGTTAAACACGCATGTACACTCTCTCTCTCTCTCTCTCTCTCACACACACACACACACTCATGCAAACACACATCCATAACAAATCCCTGCTCTGAAACTCAACACTATGTCACCAAAGCGTAGTGGACTCAGAGCTCAATTACTCGCTCTGTGTCTCTCATTATCCTTGTCTCCATCTTACAGCCGTTGTTTATCGGAGGTTGCTATGTAACCACCAGCCGCTTTACCATTTCAATTACACAGCTCTGTTTGTGCCTGCACAAATTTAGTGTGTGTTTTAGTGTGTATTATAGTGTGTGTGTGTGTGTGTGTGTGTGTGTGTGTGCACTGTAATTTCATTTCTCTCCGTCCTCAGCTGCAGTATTTCACAGTAAAGCAATAGCACCAATCTGTGTCTAATCTGCTGCAGAGGCTCGAGGCCAGGTCAGCTTCACCTTCCCCTGCCACACAGACAACACTCTCCCAGTCCAGTGTGTCCTGCAGTGTTCAGTTAGGAAACAAGACACTGCTTCAGAATTTAATGGGAATTAGTAAAATTAAACAAGAAGAGTCTCCAGCCGTGCTAGCAGCTCTGCGAGGCTGTATACACAGCACTGCAGTGCTTTGAGCTAAATGCTAATTTAAACAAGCTAACATGCTTCACGATGGCATTGCTAATATGCTGATGATTAGCAATTCCCCTACCATTTTCAACATTTAATTAGTAATTAAATGCTAGCATGCTAACAATTGCTAATTCGCACTAAACACAAAGTACAGCTGAGGCTGGTGGGAATATCATTAGTTTTGCCAGTATTTGGTCATGAAACTATTGGTTGGATTGAAATTTTGATCTGATGATGGCGCTAGAGGAGATTTTACAGTTAACAAAGAAAGTGCAATTGATCCTGAGGGGCATATGAATGTCTGAACCAAGTGTCAAGGTCATCCATTCATTAGTTGTTGAGATATTTTTTTTGCAAAACCACAAATGTGAATGGGAGGAGAAGTCAGGGGACCACTGAAGTCATTTGGAATAATCCTCTGGGTACAATGAGTCCATTCAGCAGTTGTTAATATATTGTAGTCTAGACCAAAGTGGTGGACCCACTCATAAACACTGCCATCCCTGAAGCATCGACACTACTGTGGATTTTTTCAAAAAAGCACTGTTTCAAAAGAGAGGGTTGAAATGGGTTCCATTTTTTCTTCTAGGCAGCCACACCTGTCTCTATGAATGCCTGGCATAAACATAACACATAATATTAAGGGATATATTGTGTGAACCATTAAAAAAATCAGTGATAGTTTATCCAGCTTTTTATCTAATGGACTGTGAAGTTATGTTTTATAGAGCTGTATAACTGCATCATTGCAGTATCAATGAAAATGTATGTTAGGTTTAGGAAATAACAGGTCAAGGGCATTAAAGGGCCAAAGATATCACGGACAGTTTTTGCTCAGGATTTGAGTCAGATCAGTTGAAACTTAACTCTGAGGAAGAAAGTAGGAAGCATAATCCCAGTGTTGATGCTCGCACTGGGATATAATATGATTAAAGCAGTTTATTCTTTCACATTTAAACAAAAAAGGTCATTGATCACTTTGAAAAGAAAAGGATGTCTACTTGGAAAGGGCCAGCGGTGACAGGATCTCGATGCGTGTATGAATGTTTAAAACTAGAAGGAAATGTGGCTACAGAATAATTGATAAGTATTAAAGTGACTCTGCTATTACCCACTTTGGGGCGTTGGTTAAATCATGACTCTTGATATATTCTCTGTTGAACAGTTAATGCAAAATGCAAATGCAGTCTGCAGTGATGGAAGCATCAGCTCCACTGAGATGCCCTTGAGCAAGGCAGGGTAAGTATACAGTAGCTGTACGACTGTGAAGAAGAAATAATCGCATTATACTGTACACATTCCTTCATCATTCAGTCAAGTGTACGTGATTGAGTCTGTGCCCATGAAAACCATCCTTGGATAAACCCTGTCATTAATCAATTTGTAAATTACAGCAGCAACGATCGATATATGTGACAGGGACAGTGTATCATATAATGTGTAATGTCAAAGTGGTCGCTCATCATGATGAACTCACAAAAAGTTACCAGACTGACTCTGAAGCTCACGTCAATGTGGACGCCTCTGGTTTTCTTGCAAGACCCATCCTTCTCCATCTCTGATTAGCTTGATCGATTGCTTTTCGTATGACAAAAGCATTAACAGCTTTGTGGTCCCTGGAAAGCGGCAGAGTGGACTGTGAGATGTAGTTGTCCCTGGTAAACACACCGCCTCATCTCCTCAGCTGTTACAGCTGCACTGTCTCTAGGCTAGTTAGCGGGCCAGCAGCAGGGCCCGGCACAGAGACACTCTGGCAGCAAAGGGCAGCTCCGGAGGATGGGGGGTGGCAGAACACCAGGAAGGATGCTGAAGAATTTGGTGTGTTTACCAGGGACACTACACCTCGTAAATCAGCCGGACCTGTAGAAATGCTGGTGTTCCCCTCAGCTCTTTATAGTATCTTTCAGCACACTGTTTTGTTCTTTTAAGCTCACAACTATAAGGTATTGGCACTTCCAGCATAATTTTTGCCAGCTGTTTCCCCCTGCTTCTAGTATTTATGCTAAACTTAGCATACCCCCTACTGGCTTGAGCTCCTAATTAGAGATTTATATCAATATAAAACTGTACATAGAATAAGGAGGCTTTGTGCATTCAAACAATGTACACTTTTTCAAGGTTAAATGAGAATTCAACCAGGTGTCATTTCAATTGAAGCAAAGTTTGAGTTGTGCGGTCAGGTTTGCTTTTCATTGGGCTGTTTCATATTCTGCAGAAGTGTAGCCTCGATTAGTCAGCGTGCCATTAGCGCCCATTACATTTAAGTGTGTGAGTGAAAGTGAATGGGAAAGTTTGATTTAGTGGCTAAAGCTATTATCGTTGAGGAATGAAACTGTCCCCGTGGAGTATTTCCACACATGTAGTATCTTCTTTCTCTCTCTCTTTAAACCTCTGTGTCTATCTTACGCACACACACAGACCCATGTCTCCTCTGGGACCCTCATCAGGCCAGCGAGCTCCTTTTAGCGGCTCCCCTGGTGATCTCCATATCTCTAATGAGATTATTGTAGTAATAGGAGAGTTGATAAACCCATTACCCACGACCCATCCCTCCTGCCTGCCTGCCTGCCTGTCTTTCTGTTTGTCTGATTCTTGCCCGTCTGTCCTCCTGCGAGCTCTCGACCAGGACAGAGAAGAAGAAAAAGAAACATTCAGGTCACTGAGAGGAGAAGGAGGAGGAGGAGGACGAGGGGGAGGAGATGACATTCATGACAAGGAGGTAGTTGGAAAAAAAAAGAGGAGAGGGCAAAAGAGCAGGAATGGAGAGGAGGAGAGAAATCAATGTGGGAGAGGGGAAAGGGAGGAAACAGGAAGTGTGAGACAGTTACAGATGGGGTCGAAGAGAAATCGCTGACAAGAGTAGAGAAAAAGTGCGATTATAAAAGAAAACACAGGGGGGAAGGAAGTCTGGGTAAATGACATGAAAGAAGATGTGGCGCATGAGGGATGGATGAACGGGGAGCGACTGTGGAGAGTGGCTGTTTAAAGGTCATGTGTATTAGAGAACTGTGTGCAGAGACATGGGCTCAGTCCCCTCCTCTTTTCTCTCCTCTATCCTTCATCTCCCTCCATCATTCTCTTTCCACTGCCAGTTTCCCCTTTTGTACTTACAGTCTCATCCTCTTTCATCCCTGTCTCCTCTCCCTGTCTGTCTGTCTGTCTGTCCTCCCCCCTTGCACAAACCAAATCCCTCCCTCCCCCCACCACCTCTCCTTCTTTCTCCCTCTATCTCCCTCCATCAGCTTCAAAGAGCTGTCTCTGTGGTAGACCTCGAGGGCACGTGTCTCTTGAGGTGGAATAAAATCATCCGTCCCCTATTGCCTTTGTCTGTGTGCGTGTGTGTGTGTGTGTGTTTGTGTGTGTAGCTGGTACAGACTCTGAAGAGCAGCGAGGCCCTAGGCAACTCCATAACAAACAAACACAAACACTGAACAAGCAGGTGAACCTGGACCAAAGGGTCGTTTCTGCCTATGGGTCTACTCCCTAAATGAGGTTATGTTACAGTGTAGTTTCTAACCTTCACAGCCTGAATTAAGTCTGCGTCCGTGTACGTCTGTTTATGTTTGTTTGCCTGTCTTTCTCTGCACGGCGGCTGAGCGTGTCAGTCTGTCACCGTGCGCGTGCTCGCCTCTCTGTATGTGTGGATCTGTTCGCGTGTAGGTGTTTGATGAGTGCACCTGGGAATCTGCCACATCTGTGGGTGTGTGCTGGCTGCGCAACGGCACCTAGTGAGATTGGATTAGAGCTTCTGGCCCACGTCGTGTGTAAATCAGACAGGCGCAAGATGCTGGTTCGACCAAGTGTGTGACTGAGTGCGACCTTCGGGAGGAGACGAGACGGGGGGAGCGGTGTTGCCAGACTGGTCTGTTTTCTGTCCAACTGGGTGGCTTTTTGTCCAATTTTGAACTACTACAGGCAGCGATGTCTCTATGATCCTCTCGGTTTTCTACGGACTTCAGAGGGACTACACTAACATAATCAACTAAACAACCGCTCTGTCTATTCCTGGGGGATGGAGAGGGTTGATGGCAGGCTAACAATAGGGATGAATTTTGGTCATTTTTCGAACAAAGGGGGTGGCATTCTCGCCCATCCCCTCGCAAATCGCCCACACTACTAATGGGTCAAATAACTATTTTGCTGGTTTCTACCCATTGGCACTGGGTAAAATCACCCCAATACTATTGGCCCCTCAGTGGGTCAATTTAAACCTAGCATTTTCAGGGTGTTGAAAGTTCAAGCTCATTGTTCAGCTGTGTGGTTCGTAACTTAAATCAGGAAGCTGATTTCAGCAAAAAAACAGGTAAAAAAAAAAAACACTGTACACTAACTGCTCAACTTCATACGTCTGGCAGGCAAACTTAGCAAGTAGCTACAGAAACATAGTGGAGCATTTAGATGCTAAAGAGACATATGTTTCCCTTGTTGTGGAGGATGTATCTGTTGCGGCCAGGGTTCAAAGAAGAATCGACGCAGAGACGGGGTTGCAAAAAGTGGGAATCCGTTTATTCTTGGGCTGACAAGTACTTATGTAGCTCAGGATCTGTTCATTGCTTACGTTGTTGTGTGGTGATGATCTGGACTGTTATCAAAATGTTCCTGGTGTCCTTGTCCTTGTTCTTCTCAGTGTTCTGTGTTTCTCAGTAAGTTTGTGTGCGTATGTGCATGTTTTTGCTCGTGCATGTGTGTGTGTGTGTTTGTCTTGTGTTTCATATCTTGGAAGGTCCTGGCGCCTCTTGCTCATGCCTATGTGTGTGTGTTTATCTTGTTGTTGAAGACTCCTGGTGCCTCTATGCTACTGTGTGTGTGATTGGTATTTCAAGGTATCAGGATTTGTCTATATAATCCCCCCTCTGTGGGTTTACAAATCCCACACAAAAGTTTAACAACGTGCGTGAGGGCGAAAAAACCCTTAACATTTATAAGGACTAAAAAATTCCCTCACGGCCCCCAGATCTGTTTTTTACTTTTAAATGATCTGGACGACCACCTATTGATTGATGGATTGAGCAAAAACAGCGCTTAAAGGTGCATTTTGTAAAAGGTTTAAGATGAAAAATAAAATAAAAATAAAAATGAAATGATCAGCCACAATATGAAGGTAAAAGGTTATGCTGTTTAGGATGTCTGTGCATTGTGTTGTAGAAATATCTAAAGAGATATCTGAAGTAAGCATGCTAGCCGGCTAGCCCCGGCTGTCCTGGTCCAAAGCTCCCGTGCTAGTGATATAAACACCACACTTCCTGTGTGCCCAGTCCAGAATGCTAGCTGCACAGCTAACTGAGGTAACTAGCTAATGGAAGCTAAAGTAAGCAACAGTTAGTTGTACTATTTGTTTAGAGTATGAATTCAACAGGTAGCAACCTACAGTATAATCTGTATTATAGTACAATTAATCACAGGTCACATTATATTACATGCATATTCCTATTATGTTTGTTACTGATTCAATGCACACATACATATTGTATTTCATCCAAGCACACTGTTTCATGTCTCCACTTGTAGTTAAACAAGTCATTGGACTCCTAAAGTGAGGAGAAAATGCCTTGTTTATGCCAAGTAAGGATGAGTCAGAAGCAAAAATCTTATATTAGGGAGTTAGTTAAAGGTGAAGGTCCCCCTTGCTTGTTCTAGACCTACGTCCAAGATAGGGAAACTCATGTTCTTGGTCGGCTGTGAGATTGTGGTGCTCATTCTTTGTTAAATAAAGAATTGAGGACAAGAAGACTTCTCTCTGTATTCTTATTCTATCATTCGAAAAGTCTTTCCATAACAAATTCTCACAAATTGCACCTTTAAAGACTGTGAAAATTGGACTTACAGTAGTCAGAGGAAGAATAAGAAGAAGAAGAAGAAGAAGAGAAAGAAGGAAGAAGAGGAAGAGGAGGAGAGTTGGATGCGCTCAACATGCAAAACTAAATGTAATTTCAATTCATTAGCTCTAGGCCTTTAATTATACTCCCGAGTCGTAGCTCTCTAATAATACATTTTTAATCAAAGCTTTCATCTGTTTAAACAAGTAAAGAATGTTTCTGTTCAATGTCAAATTATCCAACAGATTTCCTGGTGATCCTTTTTCAATAAAGTCGCTGTAATGTCAGGTTCACCTAAGTGTGAGCCTGAAACCTGGCACATACAGAAAAAAAGCCATCTGCAATAGAAACCAAAAAACTGGGGCCACTTTTAATGACAATTGGGCCGGATGAGGGCTCTGATTGGGCCGTTTTGTGTCAGTCAAAACTGGCAACACTGGAGAGAAGAGGAGAAACATTTGGGTCAAAGCAAAATGCTGGAAAGAGAGCTGAATCATCGACATCAGAGACTGAACCTGGTAAAGATTCATCCATGTTCAACACACGCGGTGCACTCATGTATCCACCTACGTAACCCTCCCCTCAACACACACACACACACCGCAGAGACACTGCCTGTCTTTGCCATGCAAAATAAACTGCATGTACTCTACCGTGACTATAAAAAATCATCAAATTAGAGTGATGTTGAATAATAATCAAATCTATGTGTGTGTGTGTGTGTGTGTGGTGAGGGAGGAAAAGAAAACAGATGGGTGGGTGTTGGACATCTATATGAGACCTCCATCTAATGAAAGTCATTAGAGTGAAGCAGGAAAATCAGTCTAATAAAGAAAAGAGGTTGCTGCTCAGTCTTGGATGAAGGCCAAAACCATCACTACACACAGTAATTCACTCAGTGTTGTGTGTGTGCGTGTGTGTGTGAGAGAGAGAGGGAGAGAGAGATGAGATGAGATAGAGAGGGGTGTATTGATCGGTGGGCGTGTAGCGAAGGGACCTGAACTACCACAGCACCGCCTCCACCACTCGCACGCAAACACAAACAGCAGCATGCATGAGCTCTTGACTACATCTTCGGGTATATTATGTACAGCAGCGCTACCGGCTGCTGTGCTGTGTGCATTGATCGGCTGCTCTGTCTTGAAAAAAATATTCCTCTGATAAGAGTGCCAGGAGACGAGAGTGTAGTAAACCCTTCAGGTCATGCTGTTAAAGGAGAGAGAGGTTGAACATGGGGTTGCACAAAGAAACTGAGGAATCAGAACATGTTTATTCAGATACCTATGCCTGTGTGGATTCCTTGGTTAAAGTCTTTTCAATTCACATTATATTATTATATTTAATATTAAGGCATAAATGCAAAACTTACTCTCATACGGTGGAAATTGAGTGTTAAAACTGTGTCTTTTATATATATATTTATATGTTTTATGTATTGATATCTGAACATGCATGCATTGAGACAGTGGTTCACAACCCCACAATACAGAGAAATGTCATTTCAGTCTCGTTTTTTAGTTGATAAAATGGTGAACGTGCTGATTAAAGGTGTTTCTGTTGTATTTCCCAACCCATGTATATAAATAAAGGTAGGCTAAATAGGCTAACAGAAACACCTCTCCGTATACTGCAATATAATTCAACAAGAAAACAAACTACGCCCTCCATGAAGCAACACCGCTCTAACAAAGTTTCAACAAAAACTGAACATTATATCCATAAATGGAGGGTTTATTGCGGGGCTGTTTTAAGCTAGTTTTAGCTAGATGTAGCTTATAAACTTACCACTCTTAACACGTGACTGGAGGGGTTCTTTCAACTCCTTGTTCGTTGTCGCTCCAGGTTGTTGTGTATGTTGTGTTGTGATTGTGAAGCCATTGGGTCCAGTCCTAAAACGTGTGGTTTCATTTCCTCTGCTGCCCTCTAGCGGATAGATGGACAAACTACACATTCTCCCATAATGCACTTCGGCCGTTTTTATTCCCATCATTCCCTGCTTCGAGCTCTCTGCACCAGTCAAGATGGCGGACAGACCAGGTAAAACATCGTGTCCTCTGCTTTAAAAATCACAATTAGTCTCTGTTATGTGTGTTGTTGTCGGTATATTTTCACATATTGACAAACGTTGTGTGTTTTTCTAACTGACAATGAGTTCATGACTCATTTTAAGCTCTTCGTCTGACCGAAGGCCGCACTCAATCCTTTGAGTCACGTCAAGGACTTTGCGTGTCATTGCCAGTGTTTAAGTTAACATTAATCTGCGTGCCGCTCTTGGACATTTAGCCAACATGTCATGTTCACTCATTAGAAACTGTAGATTTTACCCCCAGCTTAGACGAAGTTATTACACATAAACTGTCTTTGCATAAGTCATGTAACGGTTTCTTTTGGCTAGCTTGCACGGTAGCCTGCAAACACGGTGTCCACCGTCACAGCAAACTCTGATATTGTCTGGTTGATTTAATCTTAAAACCAATTAACTGTTACAAAAAATAATCTGGAAAGGCCGTGCTTTGATTTACAGTAGGTTTTAAACGGTGGTCTAGGGAAATTTCATTCATAATTGTCGTGTTGTAGCTACACACCTGCTAAATGTCAAAAGTGCCACACGCAGTGTAAAGTTGGCTCCAGAGGTGGAGGGTAACATGCAGGTCAGCTGGTGCTTTTATTAAAATGATTTTGTTTTAAAACTATGTAGAGAATGAAGTTGTTGACTACTTTGCTGTGTTTAGGGTTTCAACTGATAATCTTTTCAGTACCTAGAAGTCTGCAAATAGTTGTTTTTTTTATATGGAAGAATGGCAGGTTTGTCTATGAAATGTCATTAAATAGTTATAAAATGCCACCACAACTCTTTAGGGTCCAAGGTGACTTTCACATTCCCTGTTTAAAGACAAACCTCTTCAGGAGTCACAAGCAAGACAAACACATGCTACAAATGTTTAAATTTGACAAGTTGGAGCCAGGAATTGTTAATATTTTTACTTTTTAATTGATCATTTAAACTTTTGAGATTCATTTTATGTCAACAGACTAGTGAATGAAGTGACCAATCACTTCAGCTTTGGCCCATTTACTAGCTGCAGATATTGTTTTCTTACTTATGGATGATTTAAGTGTTAAATGACCCCCTCCCTAACCAGAACACACACTACCAGAGCTACAGCTGGTTTTGCTCATAGTGGATGACGTGTGATCAAACTGTCGTTGCTGTCTCCACCAGTTCCCATTGTTGAGAAGCGTCTGATGGACGTGAAACTGGGTGAGCTTGGAACCTGGCTCGGAGGCCGAGACTTCACTCCCAATGGCCTCATCGCATCCGTCCGCAGAGGTGAGGAAACCTGTTCCTGACTGAAAATGTTGTTGTGGATCTGAGAAAACGTAACCCAGCAAGAAAGTCCCTGGTTGTGATTTTTTTTCTTTGGTTCCTGTTGCTTTAAGCTCACTAACAATTTAGTATAGTTTAAGATAAAGGTGATTTGTGTAACAGACAAAGCATTTGAACTCCAAAACTAGCTTGTAATGTTAGAAGTTGAGGGACTTCCAGAGAACTCTTAAGTAACCAACACCTTCTGCTCGACAAATTATTATTTAACCCAATTTGTTTGGCAGGTCATTAAGTGTGCATTTAAATAATCACAGCTACAGTAAATAAGTAAAGCTGATTTCATGACCATCACTGGATTGTCCAGTGCTTTATGTAGAAATACCTCATCAAAGAATAAACATTTCTAAATAGTTTAAACTAGAAAACACTTAGTTTGGAGCATTAAACTGAAGTTTTAATGACATTGAGGGTATTGACTTTCCCCTTTCACCGTGTTCATTCACATGTAAAAATCAGTGCATGTAGCTTCTGTATTCAGGCCATGAGGAAGAGCTGTGGTTAGTGCTTTGTTTTGTCTTCCAGGCCATGACAGATACTACAACAAGTACATTAACGTGAGGAAGGGAGGCATCGGTGGTGTAGCTATGCTGCTGGCTGGCTACGTGGCACTCAGCTACATGTGGGAATACGACCACCTCAGTAAGAAATGCAAACACTCCTTCACTTCTTGTTTAGAATGTTCTACATTATATAAAAGTTCTACAAGATAATGTGAACTAGACGTTTACGTCAAAACATTTTCTCCATCTTTTTTCCAGAACACGATCGCTGGAGGAAGTACCACTAAGGCCCTTCAGCAGCCATCAGACCATCAGGGGTTGAACTTGAATCTCTTTGTTCCTCCTGCTCTTTCTACTCTCAGCTCTCTGTGTTGAATCTGTGACTGTTGTGACCAATAAACAATAAGATTTAATTCTGGGTATTGTGTACGAGTGTAAGATTCACCTTTCAGGAGTGTAGCTTCCCCACCACTTTATAAACTGATGCTACCACGCTGTTGTAGTGACATGGAAGTATAACAGGCAACTCTGTAACAAGAACATTTATTTGTAGAGACTGTACAGGCTGTATCCACACAGCAATGAAGTTAAGTACTTTTTTTTTTTTTATCTGAGACAAACTGCAGTACCAGTTCACATCCTTTTTTGATTTGGATCTCTGTGTTCAGATCTTACACAGGCCCTCTACACACAGCTGGAAAATAATGAACGATTCCAGGATTGAAAATACAAATGTGTAGGTACGAGTCTAAAATGTGTCTAGTGTGACACTGGCAAACCAGAAGACTCTAGTTGATGTATTGAGAACATGCAAAGGATGGAACTGGGATCTGATTCATTACAGTAGTTTGAGTACGAACAGTAATTTACATTCCTACTACCACTTTTTTTAAATTTATTTACCATGTACACAGTCAGATTTTCTACATTTAGCAGGATAGAAGAGGTCTGGTGTCACTGATACAGTTACATGACCGGAGGAAATGTGAATATCCTGTAAGAAGCGGCAAAACACGTCACAGCACTGCACCCCTGTTGGACCCTGGGTGTGATGTGTATTTAAATATTCGGTGTGCTATACAGTACAAACATCGTAGAAAACTGTCGACTAACCTGCACGTCATTGTCATGTATCCATAATGGCAAAAATAGAAATAGTAGCTTTGTTTTTTTTTTCCTACTGCCTGTGTCTGTAGTCAACACACACACCACAGTGGCAGTTAAAGTCTTTAAGTTCAACTTCAGCCTGTGGAGCAAACAGGCTTCCTCTCCTTTGCTGCTCCTCCTCAGCTCACTCGAGGAGGGAAGGGGCTCAGCTACAGCACTGCGGTGACCTCGAGGCTGGAGGTTACTGTCCACTCAGGAAGGCGAGGTGGCCTTTAGTGCATTTGTTGGCATAGTGGCCCTTCTCGCCACACTACAGACACAGGGAAGAAAGAAGAGCGAGGATGTTAGACAACGTTTCAGCTTAAATCCACATGACGAGGACATCTGAGCGGGTTCCTTTTGAGTAACACAATACACACATTTTACACTAAACTGATGGAAAATGCTCATAATGTGTGATGCATCATAAAACTGTCCCCAACAACTGATGTCGATTACCAGAAAGTGTTGAAGAAAAATCCAGATTTGCTTTCATCCCCACTAATATACTGCTGCTGCTTTCTGGCCCAAAGTTAGACAAGAAGATCAACGTCACCCTTATGTCTGAGCCATTTAGCTTAGTTGCTCTGTCCACAGACAACAAAATAAACTCGCTGATTAAAAAAAGTGATAATTTACAGTTTATGCACAGTATACTAGTAACGGAACAATATAAACGCGTGTGGTTTCATGATGGTAAGGATTATTTTTATAGGTATTTAAACGTATTAAATGCACAGTATGTCATTTCTGCCACTAGGGGTCTCTCAATGAAAACAATACAAAGACACAACATAGTTGGATGACATTGTGAAGTAGCGTGGGATCATGAGAGATGTTGTCTTCGCTGTTAAACAACCACCACTGACGTTGGAAATCTATCTGACGTGCCTCAGACGGAAATGTACACAGTTTTATTCAAGTTACATTCAGTCACATTCACCAGCTTCCTTTTTGTTTTGTGTGGAATTTAACTTTGGTGGTAGCTTCATATCTCCTTCACAAATATAAATGGTATTGATCTTGTCATCCAACTCTCAGCAAGAAAGCAGGTGTCGTGCCAAAAAGTGATCGTCTGCCAGAATCTGATTACAGGCCGCGGGAGCGCGCACAGCAGCCCGTTGAGCGGTAGCGCAAAAACGTCTGCTTTTCTCTAGATTAACCGGTCATAATATGCTGATACACACAACTGCATTACAATGTAATCATAGCAAAGGCATGTGTCTTCGAAAGTTTAACGTTTGTTGTTACGTAGGCTAATTATTACAACTGTGACCAAAAGAAGTGTAGTTTGTAGCGAAATCAGACATGGCAATTACGTGATATACGTGTCTGTGCTTGGTATGTCTGATGACTTTGTTTAGCCCTGTCTTCGGAAATTAGACTATAATGAATATGATTTATTGGTGGGTTTTCAATAAAGATATGATAACTTTTGCAATGATCCTCGTGACTCTGCATTGTTTTTATCTGATCTGGGCACTATACATAGCATTTGCTTCCCATGTTTGGATGTGTTTTGCAGTTTTCAATCAGTTTTCACCTGTAAAAAATTGATTGAAGGCCAAATACAGTTAATGAAAGGTTATTTCTGCCTAAATATGACTTGATCTCATTCATGAGCTTCATAATATAAACACTAGAGCTCACATGACAGCTTTGAATCCTTTTAAAGGACCATTACAACACAAAATGGGTCTTTTCACCTGCCAAAAATTGATTGAAGACCAAATACAGTTAATGAAAGGTGATTTCTGCCTAAATATGACTTGATCTCATTCATAAGCTTCATAATGTAAAGATCTGAGCTCACAGGACAGCTTTGAATCCTTTTAAAGGACCATTACAACACAAAATGGGCATTTTCACCTGCCAAAAATTGATTGATCATATCACGTAATTGCCATGTCTGATTTCGCTACAAACTACACTTCTTTTGGTCACAGTTGTAATAATTAGCCTACGTAACAACAAACGTTAAACTTTCGAAGACACATGCCTTTGCTATGATTACATTGTAATGCAGTTGTGTGTATCAGCATATTATGACCGGTTAATCTAGAGAAAAGCAGACGTTTTTGCGCTACCGCTCAACGGGCTGCTGTGCGCGCTCCCGCGGCCTGTAATCAGATTCTGGCAGACGATCACTTTTTGGCACGACACCGGCACAGACTACGGCGAGAGAGACCGAGTGTCTCGAACAGATTTTGAAGACACGCTGGCACGTTAGCACGCTAATGTTCGGGCGACTCACCTTGTAGCAGGTGACCTGGTCCAGTGGCCGAGGCCCTCTGTTGCCAGTCATGTTGTTTTGCTGATTCATCCCCATCGGTGTGTGGTTCATCGGTCGCTGGCCCGGACTGGAGCTGGTCAGCTGGATGAGAGAGAGCGACGAGCGGCCGATGGTGGGCACAGGCTGCGGAGGGAAACACACACAGAGGAATCGCTTTTAGTTTTGAGCGGACACGGCACTCTCCGAATGAACGGGACGTGCAGATGTGCGGGTGCTCGTGCGTGTATCCTCTTACCTTCGTCTGGTTCTGGGTTTGCTGCGGTAGAGGAGGCTGTTCAGAAGCTCCCATGGGCAACTCAAAACGAGGGCTGTAGGAGAACATCTCAGCGTTAAATCTCCATAACGTTAAGGTGAAGTCTGCAATTGTTTGTATTTTACTGCTGTAATCTTTCAGCCAAGAACATTTCACTGGATAACATTAACTATCCCAGCTAATGCTAAAGTAATATTACACACCAAAATGTTTCTATCATGTAAGAATCGAATGAAAAGGAATACATACTGCATAAATTTACAGGATTTTCCTTCCGGACAGAAGCCCACCAGGTAGTTCACACAGATCACCCTTCTTGTGTGTCTGTGTCTGCAGTCAGGACCTGAGACAGGATGGAACAAGATCAACAACAGAAAGGAAAAGGTATGTCTAGGTGTTAATATCCCCACTGGATCGTCCCTACAGGAAGGTTCAGGCCCACCACAGAGCAGGACGTACCGTGTTTGCAGAAGCCTCGGTCGTACCAGGGACAGTCTTTAATCTTGGACTCCGGATCGATGTGCAGGAACGGACATTCCTTGTTGCTACACTCACCTGCGAGGGGTCAACGCAGGCACATTAACAGAATACACTCTGGACGGATACAGCCACTGAGCTCATCCGTGCGATTGTGTGAAACATCGAGTCTACGAACCGAACTTGGAGTAGAAGTAGCACTCAGGCATTTTGGTCATGTCGTATTCGTGGAGAAACTCGCACTGGTCTCCCTTCTTACACAGCCCTCTGAGCCAGTGCTTACACACCACCGTCTTCTCTCCGCTGATGTGACGGAACGGACACATCCCACCTGGGAGTGGAAACAAAAAAAGTCACGGCACGGCAGACGGCACAACTCTCCTGATGACAGCGTGTCAGTCAAAACAACTGACACTTTTATATACTTTCACTACAAATTTTACTGGAAAGAAAATGTAAGATATTGCTTTTATTTCTGGGTAATCCAATCTGGTCAGATCTTACATTTTTATTGGTCATGTTTTAAATATTGAATGTGCTTTGCAAGATACTATTATTACTATTTTCAGATCTAACATCCCTCCTACACATCAAGATTAAAAACACCTCTTATTTTGCACATCCTGCTGGGAGGAAAACCACTCATGCAATGTGCAAAATCACAATAACACATTGTCGTTAACATTGAGACAGTGCGAGCCTTCAAAACTCGTGAACAATTACTATAATTGACCTGTTTTCTTGAGATCCACTCCTTAAGACTTGAAGTTTTTTCCCCCCATCACCCAGCCCTACTGCAGGCTTTTATTTATTGTGTTTGAACATAGGAAGTTATCTAAGCTTGGGACAGGTTGGTGACCGCTGACACGTGTGTTCAAAGGTTAGTTTTGTAGTTTTTTGTAGTTTTGAAGAAGAAATTCAAACTCAAAATGTTTTAATATTTACAGTATTAATGAGGTAATGATACAAACTCATACTCTGACACATATTCTTTCATAACTGAATAGACGAGCTGTTCTCAGAGGAAAATAAGGTCCCCAGAACACTGTTTGAAGCTAGAAAGGTGGCAGGGTCCGCCACCCATAAACAAAGTAGGATCCAGTGTTCTTGGAGCTTGACCCAAAGTAGAGATTCACAGATAATTCTACCTCTGTTGCTTCAGATTTTACTTTTTTTTTTAATCTCTGTTTTTGGTGTCCTCAACCTCTATGGAAGTGAAGTCCTAAAATGATGGATTATCCCTTTATCCCTGCTGGATTTTCCTCTTATTTATCCCTGTTATATCAGTCGACTTTATTTAGTCATATTACTATCATTATAAGTGACACTACTGCTACTGCCTGAAACGTGCAGCACACCTGTACGAAGAGATTTCACTGATGCCGTTATGTTGTGTTTTTACCTTTCACACAAGCCGCTCTCATGAAGAACTCACACACAGCAGATCCGGATTCTGCAGAGACACATTAGCACAACTTTAATAAAGAAATTAGATCATGGCTACACAAAGCTAACATGAATAATCTCCATCGTTCAGGTGTCGTTTCCAAACGGCCGTTAGTTACAATCAGTTTTACCGTTAAGTCTGGTTATAGTTCACCTACAGCGGCTAAGCACCAGCTAGCATCCCAACACTTACTGTCCATGCCGGGGAAAGGCAGGGGCTGCGCTCCTAGCTGCTGCTGCACAGCGATTTCCAGGTCAAACTTGATGTGATCCACGTTAGCCAGTAAGTCCTGCATGTCTGCGTCGGTTTGCGGTGCTCCGATCAAAGAAATGTCAGTTTCGGTTAGCTAACTTGAAGTTGAGCTAAAGCTAGTTGTTAGCTATTTCTTCATCAGCCAGCTAAAGTGGCTAACGAGGCTAGCTAGGCTAACCGATGAGCTGAGAAACAATCTGCGAGCTCCCCGAGGAGAAGCCACACTAGTTGCTGTTCTTTTGTAGCTTTACTGGCCTGTTTTAAAGAAAAGACCTGAATATTGGTCGATCTGGAACTTTTATTGAGTCGCAAACAGCTCCTTGTTCTCTGTGGATGGATTGGAGGCGCGCGCACTGACCTCTGACCTCACGGAACAAGGCAAGACTAATCGATCCTCGAGAGATTTTGAAACTCACAGCAGACTATGGTGGCCTCACTGCTCACATACTGAGTTATCTCAATATTTATGGTAACAATTAACACGGGAAAAAAATTCAATAACAGACTTTATGGAGACAAGATCCCTAAAATTTTATTGCCCCTCATAGTAACCTTACTACAAAATAAGATATTTCATCTTTCTCTATTTCTGTTAATTTTTTCATATTTCTTTAAATATACATTTGACATATCTTCCATACTTAATTCACTATTAATTTTGTTTTGGAACTAAACTGGTGAGGAAAAAATTAGTTACAAAGAAATAAATGGAGCCTGAGAGGTGTCATGGAGAAAAAAGATTGGTGCAGATAAAAAGGCTAATTTTGTCAAGATAACAAAATTATTAACTTGTGATTATGAGATAACAGCATTAAAGTAAAATAATTGCAAGCACAGTGGTTCACTCGCATAAGTATAGTGTCATCATTGTGAACTTTTAGCTCAAAGCACATCTCAGCAGCCTTGAAGCAGTTATGCATTTAACTTATTATTCAGGAAAATGCTTAGCCTTGTTTCAGTCAAATTGAAAGATCACACACAGTTTCTGTTGGTTTGTTTATTATGGTTACCACAATTAAATGTAACAATTATGGTTTTATTGTTTTCAAATTGTATTCATTATACTGTAGATGGACACAGGATGATATACAGCATTCAGTCTTTGTGCTTCCTTCTGCACTACAGTAACTTTGGATTGTAAATGTAATACAAACATTAAAGCTTAAACGAGATCATAACGTTTGAGACCGAAGCTACAGTAAAATACAAAACCCAATATAAAACCAGGACAGGTATTGTAGCATCAATGAATAACAGGAGGACAATGAGGTCCAAAAATCTATCCTTGTGTTAAGACAAATCTGTTCCAATCTAAATCTGTTGAAGTAATGATGAATTATCTTGGTTTGCTGTTCCTTGATCCTTCAATATACACACAAAAAAACACCAAAAAAATTGGCATTAATCTTGTTCCAATCATCAGTCAAGGATCCATCAGTCTCTGTCTCTACAGCTCAGGCAGGCCAGGCATGGGGAATTGACCGGCAAAAGCCTCCACCTCTGTCTTAATTTCAGACACTCGCTGCTGGAACTTCTCTCCCTGAGCCAGAGCCTGGATGAACTCCCTCAGAGGGGCCTTTGGATCCAGGCTTCTCTGCACCTCCAAGGTCAGCACAATACCTGCAGAGGAAGGGAGCACACCACAGAAATGTTAGCTTTGTGACTGGATGTTTGTTTTTTTACTAAAGTGCTGCTTGGGAGGTGTAGTTGACTTCTCCCCTTATGTTTCTGTTACAAAAAAGTCTTTAGCACATTAAGGTTGGACAGTTTAAAAGTAATGAAGCTCATTTGAGTCACTTCTGTTTAACATGGTGTTGGCTCAGGTCAGCTGAGTATCAGGAAGTGTTTTGATACTCAAAGCCACACCAACAACCTTATACCTTGGCACCCACATTCAGTGATCTGGTCACCTAATTTTTCAGAGAATACATGGGATTTAAAAAGAAAAAAAAAAAAAAAGATTACCTCTATGAATGAACTCTGCCACCTTCCTGAAGTCATCTTCCACCAAGCCTCTAGAGGTCAGCGCTGGAGAGCCAAACCTCAGACCACTGGGGCGCAAAGCACTCTTATCCCCTACAAACACATGGATGTAGAATTATTAAGAACAACTTTCTGAAGGGAAAAAAGGACTTTCACAAGAATCAGTCACAAAGACAAAAGACACACTAGGGGCTACACTCGTATGCAAACAAAGCTGCATATATAATCAGTGCTCACACTACCTGGACAGGTGTTCTTATTGCACGCAATGGCACAGGCTTCCAGGACCTTCTCAGCTCGGCCTCCATCAGTTCCTTTGCTGCGCAGGTCGAGCAGGATCAGGTGGTTGTCAGAGCCGCCTACACAGGGAGAGAAAAAGGGTATCAGACATTACAGAGACTATGAAACTGGCATCACAACTCCTTTTTCATCACCTAGCAATGCAAGAAAGCCATGTCATCACTTTTTTTGTGTATATGGTTGTACATGTTTTTTACCTGTTGTCATTCAAAAGAGATTCAATAAGGATGTATGCATATGTAAGTTAATGTTATGTTGGCTTTTTTTAAGGCTGAAGAAAAGTACTGTATTCATTAAGGAAGGACAATACTTTCTAATTGTAATTATAGCTTTGTATCGTGCAAATTTAGAAAATTGAAGATCTTTATCTTGTAATTTTGAGAAACATGTCGCAAAATTATGAGGTAAATTATCAAAGGATCTTTTGAGTATCACCGCTAACTCGATCAATTTGACCTGGGCCTTGCAGACCGCTTGTGATCGGCAAATTGCCAATTAACTGACAAGATCTCAAAATGTCCTCAACTAGGGGGCAATAAAGGTAAGTTTAAACAGCAACTGTCATCATTTTCTATGTGGTAAATGTAATTAACTTCTGTACAGCTGACAAATGACCTTAAAGATGCTCGGTGGTACTTACCAGTGACAATCTTGTAGCCGTGGTCAATAAGAGCACTGGATAGAGCTTTGCAGTTAGCAAGAACCTGTGTCTGGTAGGCCTTGAACTCTGGTGACATGGCTTGTTTGAGAGCCACAGCAACACCTGCCAATGAAAAACAAGTCCTAAATGAGACTGAGGCCGACATCACCGAATGACAGCTGAGGTGAAGTGAGGTGGACAAATTAAAAGGGAGATGATGAGATGTACCTGCGATAGCGTGGTTGTGTGGTCCTCCCTGCAGCCCAGGAAACACAGCCTGATTGATCAAAGACTCCAAGTTGTACAGAATCTCCTTCCCCTTGGCATCCACACTCCGCACACCTGGAGAAAGGTAACGGAAAGATACAGTGAAGAAAACAGAAAGCTAAAGAAATCACAGATTACTAATACAACCAAATAAAATATTGATGATAAATCCAAAAATGTAAGTGGTTTGTTTTTATTCCATTCACACCTTTCCTGTAGAAGATGAGGCCAGCGCGGCAGCCACGCAGCGTCTTGTGTGTTGTCGTGGACACAATGTCACAGTAGTCAAATGGTGAGGGCACCAGTCCAGCAGCCACCAGTCCACTGATGTGAGCCATGTCTCCCATCAGATAGGCACCATTCTCATTAGCAATCTGCTTCATGCGGGCGTAGTCGAGGTTTCGGGAGTAGCAGCTCGTTCCTGGAGAAAAGGAATAAAAACAAAAGGTGAAAGAGATGGTTATTTACATGTTCTTTCTGGATATAGACTCCTCATTTCACTGAATGTCTTTTCACTATTGTAAGTTAACAAACAATAGCAGAAGTTGGCATGCATCGCGTGTGTTCATGTGTGGGTGTGATAAAGGACCTGCAATGATGAGTCTGGGGTGGAACAGTCGAGCGTTTTCTTGCAGTCTGTCGTAGTCAATGTAGCCAGTTTCTGGATTCACCTAAAAATAGGAGACCCAGTCATATCAAATACACCAAAACTGCATCTGATATACAGAACATAAACACAACACAGCAATATGTCTAAGATTTGTAGTTTGGCCATTAGCTTATCACTAAAAATGTTCCTAGGACTTCCTAGAAAGAAGCATTATACCGAGTGCATTGTCCTGGTGAAATAATTTGCCTACAGAAGATGTAGAGTGAATAACTACAAGGTGTTTTCAACTTGTGTTTTCTTTTTCCAGCTTCCACCCTCTGTTTTAGTTCCCTGAATTGGACAAATGATGGCCTATCTGGCATCCTTCTCCAGCTCTCACGAGGAGCCACAGGTCAATGCCATGTGAGCATAGTTGTACTAATGAAGAATAATCTTGTTTAGGTTAGTCCTGGACTCCATGATCGAGAAACAACTGTATGAACAATCCGAAAGCCACTTTTTAACCTAGAATGAACTATTTTAGGTTTTTGTCAGTGGTTTTAATGTTGTGGCTGATCGGTGTATGTTAAATAGTGTGCAGTTATTGTTCACATCTTTGAGCAATTTCTAGACGACTCTTTGGGACTTACTGTATGCGACTGTTTCGTACCTTATACGGCATGGACTCAAAGAAGATGGACGTTGCTGAGATTTTCTTCTTCTCCGTCATGAAGCCGTGTGTCAGATGACCTCCGTCAGGAAGGTCGAGTCCCATGATCCTGCCATGGGGCTCCACGATGGCCGTGTAGACGGCAAAATTAGCAGGTGAACCTTAAAGTGGTAAGACAGAGAGATGGAGGAATGGGGAAGAAGTTGTGAGAAGGCCAACAACATGAGAGGAAAGTGAAAAAGTAAAGGCGTAGAGTTTGAGGAGTGAGAAAGTAAAAATATTGATCACATCAGTCAGGTTCTACAAAACGGTTTTAAATGTTAAATCACTACTTTTTTACCTGAGTATGGCTGCACGTTGACGCCCCATTTGTCGGAGTCCAGACCAAAGGCTTCCAGCGACCTCTTCTGACAGAGTCTCTCCAACTCATCAACATGCTCCGTACCACCATAATACCTGAACACATGGATTATACTGATTAATACTGCGATAGTGATTTGTTAATAAATAGACAGGATAAAGCAAAATGCTGCAGTAACAAATTGTACCAAACCATTGACTTTTCAAGCACAGACTTGATTGTTCTTTTACCTCTGACCAGGATATCCCTCGGAGTATTTGTTGTTCATACAGGAACCCAGAGCCTCGAGAACCGCTCTGCTGGCAAAGTTCTCTGATGCGATGAGCTCCAGACCATATGTCTGCCTGTGCTTCTCATTTTTTATGATCCTAAACACCTAAAACATAATAATAACGCATACTGTATTATTTCAGGGGACAATAACCATTTGATGAACAGGCGATTTAGTGAAAAATTAAAATATAAAACTCATGCAAACTGAAGTCGGGACCTTCTGTTTCTCAAGGCACAGTGAACACAAACCTCAGAGTCGCTGACGGACAGAGGCTCCAGCATCATCTTGTTGTGTGAATCCCATGTTTCTTTGCTTATACTGTGGCCATTTGTTAAAGACATGATTGCTGTATCTCTGGTCACGCAAAGTGGAAATCTGAAGAGGAAGACAATTCTTTATTGAGTCTAGATAAGAATCAAGACAAGACAATCAAGAAATAAAGCCATAAAAACAATACCTAGGTGAGGCTAGATTTGTCTACTACAAGCTGCTGCATTAAGAAAATATTGTGTATGGAAGAGAATACAATGAGTGCTGCTGACAAACTAGCTCCTGCCATACAGATCCATTATCACAGTCCTAAGCCTTAAACAAAGGAGTACACATGCAGCACCATCCGTGCTGTCTGCAGCAGTGTTGTAACTATTTCTCTGTGGCTTTCTGTGGTGTCATCGGTTAAACTTTGGACCTGTACATGGGCTGATAAGCTGCAAAAAGTCATAACACAAGTTATTAGGTAACCCAAAATTACACAAATTTGCAACTCCATGAAGTTTACAGTGGTGTTTACAGTTGCCAAATCTTTATCAGTGTTTGCTCTGTCCTGCCTGTAAAGTTTAAAGTCATTTCAGGTCAGACGTGTCGACGGAGCGCCTGACACATATTACTGTTATTCGGTCCGGTCGACTGACCCAGAAAGTGAGCAGCAATAAGGGAAAACAACAGTCAGAAAAACTAACTTAGCTCACGTTAGCTTGCTACTTTTGACAGGAAACACCCGCAAACCGTTAGCACAAGTGTCCTGTCAGTGCTGCGTTAAAACACCGCGGGAAAACAAACAAACGGGGCCGCAGGAGACGTTTAAACACCAGTTAAAAGTTGACCAGTTCTTCTTGAAAAGTTCTGACTGCGCAAACACGAGCCTCCAGTGTGTTTACATCCCCTTGTGCCCATGAAACATTAACTAGTTATCAGCCGTGTTGACTCACCAGTTGAGTGGAGACTGCGGTCGCTGTCAGTTGTAGGGCTGGACTGATATCATGTCGCGGGACTCCAACATAATAGACTGCTGCTCTGCGGAGGGTAAAGTCCGCCAAACTTTCCACCAATCCGCTCGCTTACTTTTCTTCTTCTTGAGTAATCCAGCACGTTTGTCTCATTACCGCCTCCGTCTGGTCAGCGTGCAGCCCAGGGCCCACTTCCCCCCTTTTTCATGCTGCAACTGTCCAATATTTCAACACAGTGAATTCACGGCTAATATTATTTGCAACTTTTCATCAGAGTTAAACAATTTTTGGTGAGATTTATCAGAAAAGCTGCGACAAAGTATGATGAAGACATCTGCAGATAGATCAAATTCCTAATCAGATCACAGAATCTGAAAGATAACAGAATTTGGCAACACTGGTATGTAAAACTTCTTAAAAGTGTCCCTTAACTTGACAAATTAAAATAAAAACAATGTTAAATAGTAGTAGTAGTAGTAGTAGTAGTAGTAATAATAATACTAATAATAATAATAAAGAAGGATATAATAACCATTTCAAGTGAGAATAATCCCTGCAGTTCAAATGTATGCAAATAAAATAATAATATGTTTCATTGATTGTTTTTTCCAAAATAGAGAACTCAGGGGTGAAAACATTAAGATGATTTATTTAGACTTATTTTTTCATTTCTCTGTTAAATAACTCATTGTCTTTCACTCAACCGGATTCTTCACAGCTCATTCAATAAAACACACATACAAACGATATGGATGTGGTTAATGTGAAATTCGAGAAAAATCAGGCTAATGTCAACATTTGATTGTATCAATGTTGAATCTATCACAACACCAACTTTTTTGCACTGCTTAGGAAGTGTGGGTATCGAACCCACTTTGTCTTCTATTAACTTATCATTATACTTTTCCAAAATATAGTCACTGTGTAGTTGCTTCTGATCAATCTTAGCTGCTTAAAGAGACCTCTCTTAAATAATTTGGGAGCTGAGACCAACTCTTAACACTGAGGAACATTTATGTAAGGCATTTATTTTTAATTGTAAGAATAAGGCAAAATTATTGACTGAAACTATATATACCATACATTCTGACCCTGAGACTAAATCCAATCCTTTAATCCTGTCTGGCTGAGAAAAATAATAATAAAATTGCTTCATGTACCACTTGATATGTTCATCATCATCTCCATATTTACATCTTTAAATCTAAATCTTCTGTTTGTCTTTTTTTTTATTATACCACTACTGAGGTCAGGGTCATTTTTTTCAATTAATTTACCTGTTCAGTTATACTTTTATACATTCTGACATCTGTTGATTCTAATATTGCAAATTAAACACCTGCTATATTGACTCATCACATTTTGATACAAGTCGACAAGCTGGTTGCTGTCAAGCATTCACAACAGTTCTCTCACAGGGAACTAAAGCAAATAAAGAAATTGACACATTTCACTGTTTCATCATATTAATCTGAAATATTTCCATTATCTGTTATATACAATGTTAGATCCCCAAATAAAGAAAGTGGCAAAGCTCAGTTAGCAAAGTGGGAATTGTACAATGATAAATATATCATTAGTAATACCATGTACAAGATCATAGGTTAGAAGAGGTTCATTCCAAGTGTACACGAAGACCGTCAGATTATCAAATGTAGCTTTACCTCCAGCAGGGATCAACGCGGCCTTTACTCCATGCCGAAATATACACAACCCCCTCTCCACAGGGTGTCTCCTCAAACGTTTTCCAAATGGACATATTTTACAGTAATGTCAACACCATAGTTCCTCTTTTTAAAAATAGTCAGATATTTATATTGCGCCAGTCCATGAACATGTGAAAGTGCCTTCTGATAAATACTGTTTATCATTTCAGTGAGAGGGAGTTCATTCCTCTGGCTGCTGCTGCTGCTGCCGCTGCATCTTTAGCTGTAAGAAGAAAAGAAAACCTCATCAGTTTGACACACTGGACATGGACAAGTACACAGTGATAGTATGTAGACTGTGGCTGCTGTTTGAGCTCTGCATGTAAAAAGTTAGTTACTGTTGCTCCATTCTAGAGGTAATTAGTGACATCATAGATCATATGTTTAACACCAGGGTTGTAAGTTAGCTCTGACAGATGTCATTCTAACATGAAGTCACCCTCTTTTCGGCTGTTTTGCTAACATATCAGATAATCAAGACAGAGGTTAGACTTGAATTGTTTGTATTTTCAAACACTTGTGTTTTCACTTGTAACTTTATAAAAGAATAGCCTAGTGAGGAGAACTGATCCATAATGTGCTTGACACATGTACTGTAACGTTACCCTGGATGACATGTTTGGCCGGGGCTGCTGGAGTGTGTACTCAAATCTATTAGAGCAGTACACAGCCGCTTACATTACTCTGCTAAACAAAGCTGCTCTACTTTGCTCAACTATGACTGGACCATCGCTACTCAGGGTAGGGGTTTAGCAAGTGGGCAACTGCAAAACTAAAGCTCCATTATTCATATTGAAATATTCGTAGATACCAAACCGACTACAGAGACTAACTTTTGTAGCAGACTGAGACTGCAGTTGTGGAAACGCACAAAACTGCCCAGATTCCAGTCATTAAAAGTAACAAATAAATCAAACGTATCTGACATCATTTAACTCCTCCTGCTTCTCTGGGGCACATTCTTGAGATAAGAGAATACCCACACGCCACAAGATAACATGAGAAGGCAGTCCATGTGACCGGCCCTATTTTGTGAAGAACAGTTCAGTTTCTTCAAGATAATGAAAACAGGCCTTCATGGCCACATCAGAGTTCTTATCAGGTAATACAACTGTGACGCCTTTTTCCGGCTTAGAGCACTCAATATATACTCTGTTTAATGCAACAATTAACCTTATCATCATCATTATTATTACTATTATTATCATTGTATGTTTTGCTTACCTTTTTTCTCTTCTTCTTTCTTTTTTGCCGCCTCTTCTCTCTGTTTCTTGATGATGGCGAGGCGAGCGAGGTCAGCCTTGGCCTGGTCCGTCTTCCCTGCCAGGTGCATCTTCATGTAGCGCTCCTTCGCTTTCTGCTTCTCGATCTCCTCTCTGTACCGGAGTTTGAGTGTGTGACAGGGCAGGGAAAGTGATATTGGAAACATCAATATCAAACATTTTTGACTGGGAATTATTATAATTATAATTATTGAAACTTGATGTCATGGGCACTAAAGACACACCTTTCTCTCCTCGATAGTTGCTTGGGCTCATCCAGCTCAATCTGCGTCACCTTCTTGGACTTCTGAGCCACTCTGTTGGGGTTCTCGATCTCTATCAAGCCCTCCACACCCGCTCTCCTCCTCTGCAAACACATCCCAATAGCTCATACAGTATAAATTGATTGCTATGAATGTAGCACACAACTAAATAGCCACACAAACACTTTTATGAATGTGCCACACAAAAAAACTGCAGAACAAGGTTCTTCTTAAAATACAGTACTAGTGATATAATAAATACTTTATTATATAGAAATGTATGTGTGTTAACAGAGCAAGGGAGAGACCGAGACAGTGCAGTCGTACCAATGAATTTTCATCATCGCTGTCCTCTGATCCTGATCCAGGTAGCTTCTCCTCTGCAATGTCATTCGGAGCTGCACCCGCCTCATCCGCCTCCTGCTCTTGCTTTATATAATAACCACACACAGGAGAACATTATAAGCAAAAAGCAACAGGTCAAACACAAGAAGGGATACGTCAAACACTTGGTATGCAGGTTTTTTTCTCCATCGAAACAACACAACCCCTCTCCTCTGGCTGATGAAGTGTTAATGAGTGCAGTGAGGACTGGCAGTGTTTTGGGTCTTAAAGGGTCCCTCCATCAGTGTTAAACTCAGTCTTTACTGCACACACTTTGGCTGTCATGGTAGATAACTGAACATACTCTGGATGTACACTCTGTACCAACCTTTTTCCTCTCCTTCTCTTCCTTCATCTGGGCGTCTATCTCCTCGGGGCTGGTGTACGTCCTCATGCGACCCTTGTGGCCACCTTTCCTACCTGCAACCATGATGAAAAATAACATCACACACAGATTTGAGTAACGTTACACATTGTACGACAGGTGTCAGGGACAGCGAACAGACAGGTGTCAGGAGAGGCAGAGAGGTTTAGAAACGTACTGTCTGTGCTTGTTTACTGTTTTAATACGCCCCAAAGCAGAGATATGTAAGTTGGGAAAGCTATTCTTACTCTACAGAGGCGTTACGCCTGGATCGCTGCCTGTTGTTGGGTGGCTAACAGCAGGCTAACAGATGTCCAAAGCTAATTACAACAAAATGTAGCAGGTTAAAGATATTCCTTACCTCCTCTGGGCATTTTGACAAACGAAGCCTTTATTATAAACTCACTGACAAGAAAAAATACTGTCACAAAACATAAGTGTCAAGGCAGCACCACGAACTGACAGCTGGCTAAACTCACAGTCGGGATGAGTAACACAATACTGTTTGTAGTTCAAGTATTTGCCTTTACAAAATCTTTAATAAAGGAGATTTTTCAACCATTTAGCAACCACGTTTACTACTATAAACGACACACAATGCAGAAATGTCCAAATAATTCCCAGATACTTGATAAATAACGCTAGTCATGAAATAAAATAACCTAAATCCTGTTCTTTATATTCAGGCAATTTGCTAGTGTGCTTAAGTGATGCAATATGCCAGGAACGACAGAAATACACCTACCTCTACGTAATCTCACTGAACATCTTCAAACTGACCTGAATAAGTGCTTTAATTAACGTATGCAGTGTTTTAGTCTAAAAGTAGATAGAAGAAGTTATTAAACGCCAATAAACTGAGTATGTTTATTTGAGGTGGTGACGTCGGTCGAGAGACGAGAGGGGGAAAAGGACCCCCGCAACAAAAGTACGTCAAATTGTTGCGCCTGAGACCAGGTTCGCAAATCACAACGAAAACACCGTGTGCTTTTGTTCGTTTTTGTACAAAACAGAGAAAAATGCCTAAAGTAAAGAGGAGTCGGAAGCCACCTCCAGACGGCTGGGAGCTCATTGAGCCTACTCTAGACGAGCTGGATCAGAAAATGAGAGAAGGTACGCCAGTAGAAGATGATGGTCCTCAAACCCATGGCCGTCGGGATTTAGCATTAGCGGTGGTGTGCAGTTTGTGGTGGTGCAGTAATTTTAACCTTCACTTCGCGTTGTCCCGAACTGTAAACAAATGCTCAATACAATATGATCAATATTATATTTTACCGCTGATTAGTCCTTGAGTCCCGTTTTTTGCTTTGTTTTGACATTTTAAGTATCGATACACTAATGAACAGGCGGAAATTCCACTGGTGGTGAAGCGGCTGTAGCTCAGGCAGATGGCAATGTTTGATGTTATTGTATTTTAACTTGATTGTCTGTAATGCAGTCATAGGTCAAAACTACTCTGTGCCAAAAACTATTTGACCGTAATATTGTCAACATACAATTGATTTGGGCTGTGCCACTTGGATCCAAATGAGTGAAATCTTAATGTCATCGTATACAGCTGTAAGTGTGCTTCTATTTTTATAGAAGAACAGCTGGGGTAAGGCTTGGGAAAATTACCTCAAGCACAAACCCAGTCCATTAAATACATGTTTTTCTTAGTGTTATGTGGAAGAACTACTCTTAACCACATCCAACACCTTTTGAGATGTACTGGAATGTCAGCTGAGACCCAAATCTTATCAATGGCCGACCACTTTTGTCTGTGAATGGAATAGCAACAGATCCCTGCGGACAGCTTCTAAACTCTTGTGGAAAGTATTCACAGAGGAGTGGACTCAGCAGCAGAAGCAGCATATTCATATGTTGCATCTGATATTGCATCCTTATTTATATCTAGGCCAAAGAGGCATTTTAATTCCACAAGCAGGTGCAGCATTGATTTAATTTCTGCTTACCAAAGTTAACTTATCTCATTTTCCTGTGTCTCAGCTGAAACAGAGCCTCACGAGGGAAAGCGAAAGGTGGAGTCCCTTTGGCCAATTTTCAGGCTTCATCATCAGCGGAGTCGATACATCTTCGATCTCTTCTACAAGAGGAAAGCCATCAGCAGAGGTAGACAGAGTTTTTACTCTACCTATTGAACTAGTTCATATCCAATGTTTTCACTATTCTCTTTGTTTATTCCCCTTTTCCTCTTCTGTCTACTTCAACATTTGATACAATCGTTCCTGTAATCTAGCATGATATATTTGGTATCTTCACTAAATTTAAAAAACAGTTCTTTAATGATTGAATTATATTTAATCTGTGCGGTGTCTGTGATGAACCCTAAAGGATTTGTAAAGTCTATTAGCTTTTCTGCAAAAATATTTTCCATCTTCCTTCATTTAAGATGTTTATCTCATTTATAGTTATACTCCATGTACTAGATATCAAACGGATGTTGTCTTTCTGTTTGTCTCCCGACAGAGCTGTATGAGTACTGTATAAAGGAAGGCTATGCAGACAAGAACCTGATTGCCAAGTGGAAGAAGCAGGGCTACGAGAACCTGTGCTGCCTGCGTTGCATTCAAACTCGAGACACAAACTTTGGAACCAACTGCATCTGCAGAGTCCCCAAGAGCAAGCTGGAAGTTGTAAGTGTGACATCATTTTAGTGATTCTTGCTAAAGTTGTGGGGCCTAAAGCATTTTTAAAAACAATCCCAGTGAGAGCTTGTATTATATATATGTTAACGGCTTAGGTGGCCCCTCTGTTTTACAATATTCCTGCTGATGTACAGACATGAGTCAGTACATGAGGAACACACTGCAAAAAAAGCCTAAGTTAGAGAAAGTAAACACAAAGCTTCACCCCTGCACTCTGACAAAGATTTCTCATTCGACCAGATTGTATCTCAGGCTCCTTGAATGGATGAGTGAAGCCAGGATGCTCACTAGTCACTGTGTCAATACTCACTAATCATTGAGAGGCTTTGTGTGGACGGTAAAGGAAGCCACTGCAAAAGAGAAACAAAAACATTTTTTTAAATTTGCAGAATCTTTAAAAACAGAATATTTCTTAAAAGGAAAGTAAAAGTTATCCAGTACCCTTCCCAAATAGAGACAGTATGGCACATAGGATGGCCTGTTCATTCACTGTGTGTCCCTGTGTCTTAACTTTCGCTGTTCTTTCTCTCTGCAGGGAAGGATCATTGAATGCACCCACTGTGGATGCAGAGGATGTTCTGGCTAAGTGCAGTTTTTGGACTCATCTACTTTCTGTTGGCCTTTGGGGCTCGCCCAGCCTCCATTTCTCACATCTCCAGAGCAGCGTTGTCTTCTTTCAGTCACTTGCATCAGAAACAAACCTCTAATGACTAACACAGGGGAGCAAAGGTGAATCCGCTGAGAGGGGCCATATTGTATACTTAAACTTGAGGGGTTTTTTTTGTGTTTTTTTAATTTTATTTTTATTATTATTGCCCTCAGCTCCAAAAGTAGGCAGTTAGAGAAACTGTTTCTGGATCAGGCCTTTCATTCCAGCTAGTCATACCCACTGTGAAGGTCTTTTTAAATTTGAATGTGTTTCATTTCATTAAAAGGGCTGGGAGGGATATGACTTTTGTTTGAAAAGTCATTGTTTTAATCCATAGTGCTGTTTTTTGTTTTTTTCCATTATTGTTCTTGTAGTCTGATTTGAAATAAAACCATCCTGATTTACTTGCTCTCTTACTTTTTGTATTGTATTATAAAAATGTGTGTTTTTTTTATGTGCTCTTAATCTCTAAGCATACTTCATTTAATGGATGTTTTGATGATTAATTTTTAAAAGGCCATCGTTGACTGTGGAGTTGGATTTTCACATACTTTTATCAATTTTGTGAAGAATCTCATATCACTAGAAGTCTTCGGACAGTAATTTCTAAGTACATTAAGTTAAATGTCTCTTCTTCTTCTATGTGTTTGCATTCTGGTTTGATCTTGGTCACCTCAGCACATACTACGTTCTGCATAAAGCAAAGATTCAGGTGGTCGTTGCCAAAATAGTAACATTGGTGTGTTTTGACTATAATATTTAACTGAACATTTCTGAGATGCCGCTTCCTGACTACAAGACAGCAGTATTCCTAAATTAAATCGCTAATATTCAATTTGCTTAAACTGTAAAAAAAAAAAGTAAATTTGTCGATCTTGTTCACGTTTTTTGAAAATTTTGCTTACACGTCACAAAGTTGGTTCTTACTGAGCATCCTTATTCGTCAGCATCACATTTTCCCCAGCCAGTGGCCAAAACCCTGGTAACTACTTATGACAATGACTATAAGATAATAGTATAGGATGAGTCTAACTGCAGATATTCCATTTAATGGTATTTTCTCCTCTCATCTGAAGCACAAACATTGCAGATTAGTGTTACTTCTTAAGAAATCTTACTCTGTCACTGATATGTGTGAGCTCTCCTCTTGTGCAGCCCTGTAAGATCACAAAGAAGCGGCTGAAGGTAAAGAACCTTCTGCATCGGTGGCGCATCACCCACGAATAGTCAGGTTTTATCTTTAAGTGGAAAGGCACACTTGTTTGCGTCATGAGTCAAACACACAGATCTGCCCACTCACGCAGTTTATTGTAAAGAGTGAACAGTACTGTTTCAAAAATGTTCCCGTGTCATTCAATTACTATTTCCTCTTCATCCCGACACCTCGCCTTCTGCTGCTCCAGCAGGCCAATTAGATGTTTTCACAGATAAGAATGTATTATTCATGACACCTCAAATGCTCACACATCCGTCATCGCCACAGTGAGTCACACAGACACGAGTCTGTCGGAGTATTTGCCGTTTAATATTTAATGCTGATCTGTAGGTCGGATCGGTCCGTTTCCTCCAGTATCCCACAGTGAGGTTCAGCATGATCATCATCACGAGCACCTGAGCTCCTGCGTCACCCAGGCAGCCACACACAAAAGAAATGGATTCAAATAATTTAATGGAATTAATGAATATCATCAACATTACATGAAAAGCATCAAGACATTCACAACGTGCTTTATTAAAACCACTGGCAACGCTGCCATCGTACGGGGCCTCGTGATGAGATACAAAAGGTAGACATGATATGGCAACGTAAGGACACTGAGTGACGACATGTTAAGCACACTGTGGTATGGCTTCTTCAGGTTACATTCACCTTTTTGCATTAGAGGAACAATAACTAAAAAAAAAAATTACATCAGCGGAAAAATGTTATTCAAGCAGTGAAAAATAAAAAGACTCAAATGTGGCAAAAAAAAAAAAAGAATCATTAAGCCCAAAGTGCAGTTAAATAAAGCAATACAGTAGGTGGAATAAAAAATGTGAGGTTGCTGTTAATAGTTAAAAGAATGAGCCTTAAAATGAGAACTTGTCTTGTTCGTACAGCAGCAGGAAGGACAGCAGTCATGATCCCACATTGTTTGACCTTTTCACATTAAAACCTTGACCATGCAGTACAGTTACAATCCTAGATACACAAGTTCAGCTCCATCACTGACGCCACAGAATTATTAGGAACAGTAAAATCTAAAATACTCTCAAAAGGCCCATGTAACAGAACTTGAGACAGAAAGGTTTTGTACTCGTGAAATTCCTACAGAGAGGAAATCTGGGCGCACTGGGCTAGTTTTTTTTTTGTCTCGACGCAATAAATATAGAACCGTTGAGTTTGATAAAGTTTCATAAATATAGGCAGCTTGTCCTAACTCGCGTGTCAAGCTTAAGAGTTACGCTTGATGGCACGGGAAGTCAAATTTTTCCCATAATAAAGTCTATACAAACATAACACCACTGTCTCGGCAACACGTCTCCGCAGCATCCTCCTCCAAAGATAACAGAACAGAAATATCAACACGGTGATTCAACCCGGCACAAGACAGTCTCATGCTAACACCACGACACCACGACACTCTCACACAACTGTAAGACAACAGTGAAGTTCAATACATTTAGGTCAAGCAGCTTTAAAACGCTCCCGACCAAGTGAGTAATATCCATGAAAATGCTCGCCAGCGGCCGATATCGACGGCGTTTGGCTGCTGCTGGCCCGATGTGGGGTGAGTGTGCGCGTGATGACGTTACTTCTCTTCACATGCAATATCAACGTGGAGCCGACTGGGTCCGATTCACACAGCCAACACACTCGCTCATGCATCGCAGACCGTCCACTGGGAATGTTTACTCTGCTCTCAAGGGTCAAATCTACTCAATCCGACGTCGCGTCTCTATTCAGAACAAAACGGGAGATTCATCTTTTTCGGCGGGAATGTGGCTTGAATTGGAATCACGAAGTAAAAAAACTTAAAGTGGAACAGAAATAAAAAAATAAGAAAAGAAGATGGACTTCGGAAAGGCTCTGGCCTTCGGAAGTTGTGCGGTGCGTTTCAAAGAGCGAGGCGTGTCACAAAACCGGCTGTAACAAGCCTGCATGGTGCTAATAAGGTGTCATGGACAGACCCGGAGAATCATCTGTTCGCAGCAGGCAGAAAATGTGTGAGCTTGTTTCAGTAATCCTGAAAAACATGTTTACGTGCTCAGTGAGCGCTCGGCGTTGACACAGAGCTGTGAGCGAAACCTGTTAGCGACTCAGCTGAGGTCAGAACAGCACTTATGTCACAAAGACAGCCATGGTGGATTGAGTTTTATAAGATCAAGTGTGTGTGTGTGTGCGGTGAGGACGGTTGAGGGGACTGACCTTAAACACGTAACATTTTCTTTCAATGGAAGTGAAAAACACACACACACACACAAATGACTCGCGGGACAATAAGCAGAGCCGACCTTCGTCCGCTCCGTTACGCGTGTTTGTGAGTGTCCACATGCTCTGGAACGAATAAACGCAGGTAAACACTCACTGACATTCACCACTCGCTCCGTCTCCTTTTTCCTGCACACAGAGGAAAGAGCGAGACGAGAGAAAGAGACAGCAAGGCAGGGAGAGATTAAAGAATAACCAGTTCAGAGTTCGTCCTGAAACTAAAAGACCTTTTTTTAAGATCCCCTTTCGGTCCAGAAACCAAAGACGTCGAGGATGGTTTCTGCTAAAACGTGCGTGGGAATCCTTCTCCCAGGATAATATTAGATTTTGTAAAAAACGCTGGTGGTGTAGTTAAAACTAAAAGAAGGAGCTGCTGCGCCGCTCCCAGTGGCGGGCTGTAGATACTGCTGAGTGATGAGCTGGCTGAGGTAGAGCAGTATCCGGCTGTCCTCCTCGCCCAGCCCCAGCTGCTCCTGCAGGAAGCAGCGCCGGCGGCCCTCCACGACCTCGGGCCCCTCTGTGAAGCTGACCGGCAGGTGGAGGTGGTGGGTGAAGGTAAACAGGAAGGCCTTGGCCGCCAGGCGACAGAGCGTGCTCTGTAGGTGAAGGAAATAGGTGGAACCACGGCGGATGTAGGTGCGGTGGTCAGCGATGTTGGCGAGGAGCTGGCCGTGATAGGGCGGACAGCGCAAGGTCTTCTGGTCTGCATCGAGGATGGAGATGTAGCGACTGTAGCGGGACAGCGAGTAAAGCATGCTGGAACCCACAGGGGACGCTACTCTGTGGGTGACAGACAGACAGACAGACAGGGAAATTCATATTTTTCCATGGAGGATTATCAGGTTCATCACCATTTGTTTGCACATTTGCAGTACTGAGATGTTGTTCTTCAGTACAAGTAGACACACCACAGTTTAGAAATACTACATTACATGTACAAGTCATGCATTTAAATAATTACTGAAGTAAAAGTACAAAAGCATCTGCATCAAATATACTTAAAGCACTAACAGTAAAAGTACTCAATATGCAGAATGACATACTCTAGAAAGTGGATTTTAACGCATTCACCTGCAAACAGTGATAAAAACTACTATATAGTTGACCTGCTGGACACATCATAATTTATTAGTTGATTATATTTTGTATTTATCATTATTATCATTTCAATAAAACTGCAGTAACTAGTAACTTAAGTTGTTATAAAAATAAGGTTATATAAATATAAGAAGTAAAGCACTGTACTTGAGTAAATGTACTTAATTACTTTGCTCCAATGCACATTTGAAGTCACCCATAAATACAGTCTGTATGTCCAATTCTATCTTTATGTTACGTTTTTTTATGGCCATGTTTGGTCCAGAACTTTGCCACTGGAGGGCAGTGACAAAATATAAGAGAGTTAACAAAATCTGCACATTATATATATGAGATATATAATATATGAATGTACAGGTTTGTCTTAACAGATACTAATTATAAGCCAGGGGTGTAAAGATAAAGAAAACACACAGTGTCATGCGTCACAGTGGTGTCACGATTCAGTACACTTTGGATACAGCTACATGCCTTTAGAATTCTCATTTCATTTCTCAGCTTAAATGTACCGTTGAACTCGTAGGGGAATAATTTCAGACTCCACAATGAAGTGGTGGAGGTTTGGCTTCCCATTAGCTTGTAACAATACAGCATTTTTTTTTTTTTTTTCAGCCAAAAGTGTAATTCTTTGGGGAAAGTGGCAGCCCACTCTGTCGTAAAGAAAGATGAGTAGAAGTGAAAAAAGATTCCAAGGACGGACGTTAGGTTTGAGGTTTAATAGCTGAATAGCTGGTCGTTTGAGTCATCCGGGACTGAGTCAGAGCAGATGAGTAACTGTGATACAAACTACAAAGTGGAATACACCATTGTTTAGCTTCACATTGATGGAGCATCGAGCTCAGTGTTTTAGTAAATCGATGTTGGTAACATCATCATTGGTCCGGTCCGGTCGCAGGTAAATGAAATGAAGAAAAATTGGACTCAGCTGGCAAAGCGACGGGAAATGTGAAACAGTGGTGCCCGTATCTTTACAGAGACCTGTCTCCACACACTACATCCCAGATCAAGCTGCTGCACTTGACGGGCGGACCATGTTCGGAGCAGGACCACAGCGTGACAAGAAGCAGTGGAGAGAGTTTTAAGATCATTGATGCCCATTGCTCAAACTCAGACATATGTATATAAATACCTGTTTATATATGTTCTAGGTTTGTTGAGCATGGAGAAGTTCTAAACTGTAATTTAGTTATGTAGCATTGTGTAGTATGATGACAAACAAATCACCTTGAACCATAAATGCTTAAACTATAACTTAAAATTGGACATACCTTTGTAATCCAACGAGTTTCCACCTCTGCAGATCAGTAAGTGTAAAGGGACACGACAGCCAGGCTTGAACCCGTTCTCCACACTTTCCAGGACCAGGCACAAAGAGCGCCAGAGCAGCGACCAGTCGGCGGACTCTCCCCTCGTCTGCTCCGAGCACCACCAGGGTTCTGCCGCTCAGCAGACACCACAGAGCTTGCATGGCAAACGGGTACTGCCGCACAAACCTCAGGGCTCCCTGTCCAGCCCTCTTCCTCTGACGCAGGGTCACCACCCCTCCATAGCCAAGAGGCGAGGCGGCCCGATCAGACCCAGTAGAAGCACTCATGGTACAGTCCGACCCATCCTCCACTGAGGTACGGGAAACGGCGTCTCCGAGAGGGCCCACGGGCAGCTCCAGCCCAGCGGCGGGGCTCTCTGGGCATGAAGAACCCACCGTGTAGTCGTCTTGGAGTGGGAGCAGGGCCTGAGGCTCCTGGTTAACTACCAAAGTTTGATCATGTTGCAGGTAGGAGTTTTGGCCAAGACGAGGAACCGTCTCTGGGGCGGAAGCCTCGTAAAGGAAACCCTCTTGGGCCATACAGCATGCTGTGTCTAATGGAACCAACAAATCAGACTCGACCTCACAAGCCCCATCGGTTACAAGCTCACACTCCTCCTCCCTGCCATCCAGCTCGGACATCACCTCCAGCAAAGACACAGGTGTCTGGTCCCCCTCATCCTCCCCAGCAGTGGTCTCAATATCTTCACTGCTGCTCTCCCTCTCCGGGTCAGTGTTCTGGTCAGGATCAGGGGTCAGGTCAGAATCAGGATCTGGACCTTCTGACATCAAAGCTAGATTCTGTTGTCCCTCTGCTTGACCCATCCCGCTCTTATCGCTGCTAAAGCTTCCTTTGGTGTCTTCCGAGCTCTCCTGGGTCTCCAGAGTCTGGTCGGAGGGCGAGGACTCTAGATGGCTCTCGGCAAGCCCCAGCTCAGACTTTTGGGTATGGCTGGTCTCAGAGGCTGGGTCCAGAGGATCTGGAGGCTCCAGAGCATCTAGTTCTAGAGGTTCCGGTCCTAGAACAATAGGAGGTGGATTTAACGTGAGTGTAAAGTTATCTACAGCGTGGTTCACAGCACAGAATGGTCTTAGTGTTCCCCCTTCATCCTCATCATCATCTCTGAGGTCTTCCTCAAACAGGAAGTTGGTAACTCTCAGTTTCTTGCGTAGCGCCCTGTCCAGGCGGCGTGTGTGCAGGTAGCTCAGGTCACCCCGGAAACACCTCTCCGTGTCCTTCAGGAGCTCCACAGTGGCATCGTAGAAAGTATCGTCACACAGCTCTTGCAGGGTCTTCAGGCGCTTGTCGAAGCACTTCGCGGACTTAGCTTTGATCAGCTGTGGCGTGTAAGACGGCCTGCGCTTAATGCCCTCGTCGTCCTCCGCGTCCACGTCTTCTCCTCCTTCGTGATCAACCTGACCCTGCCCTTCCTCTCCCTTCTCCCCTCTGTCACTGTAACTGAAGGGTTTGGCGAGTTTGGCGTATTTTTCCAACAGCTTCTCACACTCGCTCAAGCACTCTGTGATACACTTCTGGCAGGTGACGGCGTTGGGATCTCGGCGGGGACGCTGATGGTAGGAGCTGATCTGTCTCAGCAGGTCTCTGTGTTCATAGATGCTCTTTTCCACGTTGGCAAGCTCGTTGGCCTTTTCCACGGCATGAGCGGAGTACATGCTCTGAGGCGCCGCCTCTCTCTGCAGGCCCTCTTCCCTCTGCAGCACAGAGTGAGTGTACCTGAGGGGGAAAAAAACAGAGTTACTGTTCTATGTTCATCCTAATGTTAAAGAACGTGAGAAAAACTCCCCTTCCATTCGTCTCTTTATACAGATCTGCGGCTAAAGTTAGTGGGGACTATTCTGGGCGGAGACCTATCCTCCATCCAAGTTTTGTGGAAATCCATTCAGTAGTTTTTTCGTAGTCCTGCTGACAAACTAACAAACCAACAAACGGACACAGGTGAAAACATAACCTCCTTGGCGGAGATATACGTCAGCGTACCTGAGAAACCGCAACACAGGAAACACTGAAAACCTGCAGCAGGCGACATCATGAACTGTCAAGTAAGGCTTGGTGTTTATTAGCCAGGTATGTTGTTAGCCATGCTAGCAGCACTTTGGATGGCAGGGCAATCCCCTGACTGAATCCTAATGACTGTAGCGATCCTCTGACTTCCTCTTGTGCCAACATGAAGTTTGCGTTTGTTGCTTTGAGTGAAATGTCAAAGCATGATGACATACCCCGACCATTCATTTTGTGTCACCATCAGACTAAAATTGTTACTTTGGTGTATTACCAAATACATCCAAAACTGATGGCATTACCATCAGCAAAAGTTAACATGCTAACACGCTAAACTAAAACTGTGAAAATGGTAAATGTCAGAAGGCCTTTCAATCTTCGCTCTTGTCAATGTGAGCATGTTAGTATGCTGATGTCAGCATTTAGCTCAAAGCGGTTAGTTTCATAGAGGAACTAGCATGGCAGTAGAACTTGACATTACTAGGGAAACTGATTCAGTAAGCTTCTTGTCAAACTGACCTCCAACTGATTACCAAATCAAGAACACTGATCACAAGTTCCGACACATTCCTAAAAGACAACTAAGTACTGTTGTTCACAGCTGGATCACTAACTGAACTAGAAGTGAGCAACTTCCATGAGGGCCCAGAGGTTTTAGGTTTGATTTTGGTGCCTTCTTTAAATGCAATTTTGTTAAAGGACTGTGCACCAAAGCACAATATCAAATAATATTGAAGTTTTATGAGGGAGAGCTCCTGTAACTGCACTATTGTTGGCCAATTGTTTACTGTCTGGTCGAAGGATATTGTGTCACAATCCATTTGAACAGCTTTACTGTTTCAGTCTACAATATCCTCATATGGTGCATATTCCTAGGTAAATCAAATTACCGCAAACTAGCTGACACACGCAGAACCTTGGAGTGTGGTGGATTTATTGAAGCCCCATTAGGAGTCCTGTTTTTTCTCTTGGTGTCTAGACATACAGTCAGGCTGCCCTGTATTGTTTATAGTGGTGTGTAATACACAGAGGGCAGTAAGTGTGAGGTGGGGGTAGGGAAGAGCGGCCAAAAGCAGATTTTTGCTCCATCACTGATAAATCCAGCCTGTTCATAAACAATTCAACAAAATATTTGAGAGGATTCATGTTAAATTATGAGATGTGGATTTGATCAACTGTGGAATAGCAGTTAAAAGCTCGTATTAAAGTTCTTACTCCAGGTCCCGGAGCTTCCTCTGGAGCTCCTTGGCGAATGCTCGCCTGTTCCCAGACTTCAGACACTCAGAGGCCTGCGAGAAGCGGAGGGACAGCTCCTGAAACTGCAGCATGATTTTCCTCTCATCTGCTGAAACGTACGCCATGCAGAACGGCCGCACGAAGCCCCTCGCCTCCAGGTCGTAAAGGGTAAGGTGATGGACATAGGCGAACGCGCCCTCCTTTGAGTCGCCCAGCACCACCCTCGAGTCCTCCACAAAGCTGAGCCTCGGGTAGCCCGTGCCAGGCGGATGCCCCACGAAGGAGGCCTGGTAGTCCACCGACATGATGCGCAGGGAGAAGTAGTTGAGATCAAAGGTGCCACAGACTTTGGGGTCATCGGGGATGGTGAGGAGAGGCTGAGGGCCCACCTGCTCAGAGAACTCGGAGATGAGGATGAAGTCTTTGGTGAACTTGGCGTAGGAGGTTTTGGCCCAGGGGTTGGAGTCACACGGTGGATGGAGAGGAACGGAGAACTCCTTGGGGAGAGCCCAGGGGTCGGGATTCGTCTCCCCATAGTCATCCTCTTTCGTGAAAGCCACCACGTCAGGTGAGCCTATCATAGTGGTGTTGTTGAGCAAGGCATGAGAGACACAACACACAGTGCAGAGCAGCTAGCAGTCATAAATCAGCTGTCAGAGCATGGGAGTGGAGGCCACAGTCAGACTGTCCCTTCTGCGGCACATTTGTTATTGAGGTCAAAATAGCTGTTGATTCTGGGGACCAGAGACAGAGTGAGTCCACAATAAATTAAACTGGTTATATAATTTTAAAGGGGATCCCAGAGCAGAGTGGGCCCACAAATACAGCTGTGTCCCTACAGGAGCCAGTCCACAGAACGAGAGTGCTGGTATTTGTCAGATAAAACATAAATAGCCATCTCAGAAGGAATTTAAAAAATCAGTGTGTCCGCTAACAAAAGCAATTACCCCGCGCCAATCACAGAGTCCGGACAGCCATCAGACCATTAATGCTGTGCAGAGAGAAAAAACCTAAAGCAGAGTCAGTGGAGCGCGTCTCTCCTCCTCCTCTTCCTGTCTTCACGCGTGGCGTCCATCACGTTGCTGTGTCCCGGGAGAAAATGCGGGACGTCGGTGTGCCAGAAAGCCCCGTCAACAGACAGAAGCGATATACATGTAATTTTCACATCCAGAGACAGACGCCATGTTTACCCAGCTGGTTGTAGTCTTGTCAGGTGACCAAATCCGCCTCCCCATCTGGAGGAATTCCACCCTAAAACAGATATTTGGCATATTTTGCTAGGATGACTGTAGATTATACTTAATGCGACTCACAAGACTTTTAACTCACTTAATCATTCATTGTCAAGTTTCCGGTTTAGGTGGACATGTACAGGATTTTAGAAATAGCTCGCAGAGATCATTACTCAGTCCCACAAAAACATCTTAACACGTTTTATTATGTGGATTTTTCACATTATTTTTATTTGGGTAGCAGTCCCTTTCTGTTTTCTGCAAGATTTATTCAAATGGAATATTTCAATTGGACCTGGCGTTTCTCTAGAAATTAAAAACAGATTTAAACAAATTCAACAACACGGAGCTATAAAAATATCTAAAACCTGTCTCCAAAAATTGTCACTATTTTAACTACTCATTATTACATTACATGCTTTTTTTCCCTACCTACTAAACTCTTATGAAATCCAAGACACCACTGTTTTATTTCTATAAACGATGGCCTTTTTCAGAGCTCTCTCCACACTGTCAGGATACAATTTCGATGGATAGCATTCAAATGTATGACTATGTCTAAAAATAGAAAAACAAAATGAATACCTTTTTAAAAGTAGAACTGCTTAAACACCTAATTCCAAGAGTACATTGTCATCTAATCAATCTGTGTGTGGTTTGTATATGTTCAAATGGTAAAATGCAAGATTCTGATTTAGGGTGGATTTTCTCTTTAACAATATAATTCAACACAGCTATCTACATTATAATATACTGTTGCGATTAATTTATTATTTTAACAATACGACATGTGCTACAATTGTAAACAATACTCAATTTGCACTTCGGTAGTTTTTATTAAATAGTCTTTTAATTGAACGTTGTTGGTTACATGATTTTACGACAGTTGTGCGACCTGGATTACGGCAGTATTTGACAGGCAGGCGGGGAATTTGTAAACAGAGCTAACAGCTTCACTAGTAGAGCTAGATATTGTTCTTTATTACAGTTTTAAATCAGCATTTTTTATGTCTTAGCGTTACTTTTCTCTATTTGATTTATCGGGAGTGAACTTAGTCAACTGGTGACCACTTTTCAGCTCTTTTGTAAAAGTTTTAGGGAGCGTATACCATGACGTTAGCTAGCTGCGTCAATGTAACATGCTAACAGAGTGGCGTGACAGCACCAGCGAGGCTGGCTGGAGGACACCGGCTGCTTCATGTGAGAGCGGCCAGGCATGGTAGTGTACCTACTGGGGAGATCCTTGCTTCGATCGGGACTACAGCGGCTAGGGCTCCAGCGGAGGTGTTTCTGTGCGGCGCAGAGTGTCCTGAACACTGACACTTCTCAGCAGGCAGACATGATCCGCAACCGGACTCAGATCAAGAAGGTCCTCTGCGTAGCCGAGAAGAACGATGCAGCCAAAGGCATCTCAGAGATCATGTCCAACGGCAGGTCCAGGAGGGTCAGTCATGTCTTCACACCATCTCAGGGCACTGTCCTACACATAATGCAAATAGTGTAACTTGTGATGGTGACTTGCTTACGCCAAGTCAGTTGACTGACAGCTCAGGGAGCAGTTTGTCTCCTCAATGTCAGTGAGCTTTTTCCAATTTGTGGCCCACCCCACACTGACTACAAGATCACCTTTACATACCTTCATACCCGGACATAAGTACTGGATGCATCATTCAATCTTAAATACTTAATCCACAACCCTTTTACTGACGTTCACTGGTAGAAGTCACATGTTCCCCCAAACACCCTATGGGAATGGGTGATTTAGATACAAAAAAGTTTCATAATTACTTTAAAGGAGAAAAATGCCCAAAAGAACCACAGGTTCTAGCCTCTCAAATGTGAATAATTGCTAGTTGTTTTTGTCCGCTATGAGAGCAAATATGATATGTTTGTGACCTTTAGCTCTGAGAAACTGTAGTGTAGATTTTATAGACCAAACAATGAGCTGAGAAAATAATCTGCTGATTAAACTGGCTAAACCAAGTGTTAGTTGCATCCAACATGTAAAATTGTCTTTATCAACATTCACAGCATATGTAAAGTTACTGTCTATGTAATAATCAGTTCATATAGCAATTTTGGGGGGGAAATCAATTAAGAAATTATCCCGATTATTTAGTCTAACCTCTGTCATTAAACAACTGATCACACATCCCTCAATAGAAATCTGATCATTTACCATCCATATTAAAAATTCTCTATCATAACCTGGCAGAACACTACTTCCACCGACCTCAAAAGCCTACCCCATTTCCCACGAACACAGCAGATATTAATAGAAATGATGAATGGATTAGATTCTTTTATTTCCCTGCGGTTGCTCTAGCACTGAGTGTCTTCTTTTCTATTTTAGAGGGAAGGGATGTCAAAGTTCAACAAAATCTATGAGTATGAATATCATCTCTTTGGTCAGGTGAGTGAATCTTATGAAATAATAAGATACGCTCAGATGCAGATGTGTGTCTGTTCTTTTGTCTTTCATGTTGCATCTGATTTTTTCTCGTTTCATTGTGTCTTCATCCTGCTCCAGAATGTGACAGTAGCAATGACGTCAGTATCAGGCCATTTACTCGGTCTGGAGTTCAAAGCACCGTTCCAGAAATGGTAAGTGAAAACAGGTTTCTTTTTTTGTGTTTTTTGAAGTGTCACACAGCATTATAACAACCAATATTATTTGTACTCTTCCCTTCCAAAGGCACAGTTGTAATCCAGTGCTGTTATTTGATGCTGAGGTAGAGAAGTATTGTCCAGATAACATGATGCAAATCAAGGTATGTTTATTTACTGTCCTCTGAAAAATCACAGAAATAAAGAATGATATATCTTTACATGGCATCTGTCACTCTGTCTGTAGCCCCATTGTGTATGTTAAAGTGTTGTTTGATTGATACTAGTATGTTAATTGTGATCATTTTAGTATTTGGACACAGATTCACTTGTAACTAAATTACTCTTTTCGCTCAAAATAACTGATACTGATAAATTACTTCATAGTTATAAAACCAGGATAAGTTGCACCATTTATTTATTTAGAGTGGGCAGTAGCACAATTGTTATTCAAAGGAAATAATGATGAAAATGGCTAAGAAAAAAGGACCACAGCTTTTTCTTACTCCCTCACTCTCTGCCTCTCTAGCGGTCACTAGAGAAGGAGGTGAGGCAGTGCCAGGCCTTAGTCATCTGGACCGATTGTGACAGAGAGGGTGAAAACATTGGCTTTGAAATCATAGATGTCTGCAAAGCAGGTATGATAGTAATATGTGTGGGTTGTTTTGTTGTTGTGTTTGTGCAAGTGAGTGTGCATCTGAGCTTCCTTTGTGAAGGAAAACGTCAACATTTTTTGAAATACCAAATACTTCAATATCAGTAGTGCGACAATGTCGCATGAATGACTATTGGTACTAAAATATTGACACAATGAGATTTGAGAATGAGCAGTTACGTGAATATAATGACTAAGTTGGTAAAGGCAAGTTTTAGAACAATTAGTACAACAGTCTTGTAAGTTCAGAAAATCACATCACTTTACTGTAATCCAGCGTTTAAAACCAGGAAAAGATGAAACTTGTGCCATATCACTATATAGTGATATCCAAAATCTAAGATGATGTCGATATATTGCACAGCAATACAGTAAGCTTGGCTTAGCACAGAGACTGGAGCAGGTGGAAAGCCTCAATCAGCCCAATTGCAAAAAATAGTAGTGCTTTCTAGAGCTCAGTATTTAAAACGTTATATCTTGTTTGTTTAATTTGATCAAAAACTGAAGAGTAAAAAAGACATGTTATAATTTCATGAAGAGTATGTGCCAGGGCAGCAGTTTTCTCCTTATCTCGTTTGTTTAGGTAAGCTAAGCTAACTAGCTAGGCTGCTGTCTTTAGTTTCATATTTACTCTACAGACACTAGAGTGGTGTTAGTCTTCCTATCTTTTATATTAACTATTCCTTTAACAATGTACATTCTGGCATGTAGAATTAAAATGTAGATACTATAAATTAATATGTGGAACCATTTTTATGACTTGCTATAACCAGAAAATAGCAGTCTTTGTGTATGTCCACAAATTGCCTCTGCTGAGAATTTGTGTATGTCTGTGTGCTTTTGTTTTGTAGTGAGGCCCAATTTACAAGTCTTTCGAGCAAAGTTTTCTGAGATCACCCCCAACTCCATTCGGAGAGCATGTGAGACTCTAATGGCGCCAGATGCTAACGTCAGTGATGCTGTCGATGTGCGTCAGGAGCTGGACCTGCGGATAGGTACAGCAGCATGCTGGAACTGTGCTGAATACATCAGGATGCCCGAATGTTGTTAAAATGTTGATGTTAAATGATGTTAAAACCCTGTAAGTTCTTAATATGACCCTGTCCTCTCTACTGTGCTCATCTTCATCAGGTGCGTCCTTCACTCGATTCCAGACGCTTCGCCTGCAGAAGATCTTTCCCGAGTCACTGGCCAATCAGCTGATCTCATACGGCAGCTGTCAGTTTCCCACTCTGGGCTTCGTGGTGGAGCGCTTCAAAGCCATCCAGGCTTTCATACCCGAGACTTTCTACAAGATCAAAGGTACAAACTCGTCCTTGGACAGACACACAGATCCAGCGCAGATGCAAGCACTGAGGTTGTAATCTGACTCTCACTCATCTTCGTTTCTTTTTTTTTCTGTGTGTCTGTCTTTGTGTCAGTGCTGCACGAGGTGGAGGAGGACACCGTAGAATTCAGCTGGAAGAGAAACCGTCTCTTCAACCACACAGCTTGCCTGGTGCTCTACCAGATCTGCATGGAGGTATGTGCCTGCTTGTGTGTGTGTATGTTTTATGCTGAGTACATTCATGTGTGTCAGTATGCATCTCTGCTATGTCATGTGCTCCCATAGAGTGATAGAATGAATGAAATCAGGCCTTGAAATCTCTTTAGGTCCTCAAATGTAATAGAATTTATTACGCATGCATATCTAAGATGCCTTAGTACGCTTGTAGGTCAGCTGATGTCGTCTTTCTACAGAACAGTTAATCGGACACGCCTAAGGTTCTTTCATTGATTTCATATGTTGCATGTGCTGTTGAGCGGACAGTTTAAACACAAATGAGTTGCTGAAATGTGCAAGGAGAGGCCATGTTCTTCATTATCATAAGTCCTGTAAAAACAGTCATGTTATTGATTTTCTTATGTAACGTTTTGTAGTTCATGTCCGCAATTGTAACACTGAAATTCTTTTGTCTTATTGGCCTCCTTATACTTTCGCAAGTTATGGTTTGATCTTTGCTAATTAAATGTTACCTAAACTTCAGGGATACTTGCAGCTGCATGCTGCCTGCTGTAACCTTGTATGTTGGTTAACAACATCACAGACTTTGTGAATACGCAACATGTACCTACTAACCTCATCAAACGCACGTCATTGAAGAAGTAAAGAATTGTCAGGTCAAAACACTCACAAAGTAGGCAATTATTCCACCATGTCATCAAATCTTTTAACTTGATTTATGCACATCAGTTATTCTTGCATTTATAATGATAATTAAGTATGACAGTCTCTTTAATTGTTATCATACTATTTTGAAGTCTGAAAACACAGCTACAGTTAACTTTTTGATAATTTACGTTACGTTTTGGTTTTGTTTTCATTTGTTTAACAGTGTCAGCACATTTTGTTGTTCGGTAATCTCTTGTTTGTTGATCTTGCCTCGGCGTGTTTTTGTTTTAAACCCTTGCACGCTCTCAGTTACTGGTAACAGGATGGAGGTGTCATCTGCGTCTATGACTGCGAAACGCTCTGGCTCATTATTCGCCGAGATTCTCATATCTGACGAGCATGTAATTATCACTTCACCCATGTGACTGTCAGGAGCCAAACTCAGGTCAGACCAAAAAAGATACCCCGTGTCCCTGTACGCCAGGGCTCAGTCGACAAGATGAAAAAGAGTTATTGCCCTTGGTTTCTTGAATAATACATAATGAAGAAAAACAAGTACGTTATCATGTGCATTTGTGCATATTTAATATTTTCTTTTTGTCCATAAATTCTGCATTAAAGTTGCATGGATCAGTGATTTTACACTTAGTGGATCAAAGTAGTTCCTCACAAAACAATGCAGTTCCCCTCCTCTCTAGCCAGCACATTTCTGTTCCAAAATGGCAAAAAAAATATATATAAAAGAAATCAATTAATGGCACTTTAGAGCTGCCCTGTAGAGTTTTCTTGTAAACAGAGTTCTTGTTTACATTCACCACTCTTTGCCAAAAGACACTGTGTCTATAATTAAGGCCTCACAATGTTGTTCTCCATTTCCCACAAAACATTTGCAATGATTCATTGTGAGAACTGCATTGTTTACATTCATAATTCTGTGCTAACATTCTGGCACGCTTCTGCAGTTCTTGCCGCATTACTGCCACTTGCTGATTAGTATGAATTGTGTGAAACCATTGGCAGGACTTGCTCATCGCATCGCCATCGCGTATGTTGTGCACTTCTAGTCTCACATAGCCAGACCTATCTCCAGCACTGTGCCAGTGCTCTTACGAGGGAAATCCATTTTGGCCTGTAAGTTTTTCTACAAAGGAATCGTGACGGTCTTGGGCGACGCAAAGCCCGGAATGCGACGGCGGTGCCCTTACAAAACAGTGTCGTGTCACAGCCTTCATCCTGTGAGTCAGACCCGCGCATTTCATACAAAACAGACCCCCACTCATAAAACCATTGCATCTCTGGCTACTAGTGGTCAAATATTCTACAGCGTCATCAAGGCCGCGGCCGTCACAAGGTGGTGGCTCTGACTGCTTTGTTGTTACTTGGCAATTCTGATGCCGAATGGACTGGCCAGTGTTAGATATTTGTATCTGTTGACAGATCCTCTCACCACTAAGTGAAATTATGCACATATGAACTCTTCATGATCTCTAAGAAGTTCAGCTGTTGTTAGGAAACGGAGCACCGCTGCTGTCAAATAGAGGCACAAAGCTCTTGCATAACAAGTGCAAAATGTATTCATACTGAAACACAGCAGCAGCAGCAGCAAAGCAACAGGAGAGTGAGTTTGTCTTGACAGCATATTGATGTGGTTGAGTGGTGCGGTTGTCCTGATCATGCAAATTAGTGTATTTATTTGATATAAATGCAAAAAAAACAAACTCTGTGTGTGCGTCTGTGTGTGCGTCTGTGTGTGTGTGTGTGTTAGTAAGTAAATCCAAACATGCGTAACCTGTCCTCCACCTGCAGCTGTAACCCCGGGAGGGCACAGCAGTAAATTTGGACGTGTTGTCGATCCGCCTCAATAAAGTGGGCCAAAAGCCATACATGTAGAGAGGTACACAAGAGAATATCCTTTCATTCATTTTCAGGATCCCATAGCAACAATCACCTCAGTAACCAGCAAACCCAAGAGCAAGTGGAGACCGCTGCCTTTGGACACTGTGGTAAGAATATACAGTCAAACACAAAATACACACGCTGCATCTCAGAACACATCTGTTTATGGTGTAAAGTGTGTGTAGCTGTTTTCCCAGAACAGTACTTTGTCCTATTCAGTGTCCTGGGTCCCAGTATTGAGATCACCTTCCAGCTCTGAACAGTCCTCTACCTTTACCTTTACCTTTACCAACAGGAACTGGAGAAACTGGCATCTCGCAAGCTAAGAATAAGTGCCAAAGAGACCATGAAAATTGCAGAGAAACTCTACACCCAGGGGTGAGTGCATGTTAAGTAATGTGAACGCGCGCTGCCGTCCACACAGCAAAGTATTGTCTCGGTGCAGCCATATGCTGAACTTCCTCATCAGCTTATCCTCCCACAGCATTTTTGAAGTTTCATTTGAACTCCGATAACTGGCTCGCAGCCACCTTATTAGAGGCTTTGTGGTGTCAGTGAAACGGTCAAATGTAGTTTTTGTTTACCGGATTGTTACGCCACCTCAAAGTCGAGCCTATTTTTACACATGAAAAGACACCATCTGGCAGGCGTTTAATAGACGTGTTTACCCGCAATGTCACTTCTCCAAAGCGTTCACTCTGCGTTGTTTGTGTGAAGATGACTTGTGACAGTGTGTGTGTGTGTCTGTGTTTATTTTTTCCACTTAGGTATATCAGCTACCCCCGCACAGAGACCAACATTTTCCCCCAAACCCTGGCCCTCGGCCCCCTCGTGGAGCAGCAGATACAGAGCCCCAACTGGGGGACGTTCGCCCAGCGGGTGCTCGACCAGCCCGGGGGTCCGAACCCGCGGCAAGGCAAGAAATCTGACCAGGCCCATCCCCCCATACACCCCACCAAGTACAGCAACACACTGCAGGTAGGTCTGCGAAAACTTGAGCTCAGTTTGTGCAAATGTGCCCTTTTTCCCCCTCATAAGTTTGAATTTTTGCCCCCTTTTTCCATTTTTTATCTTAATCAAATATTTTAACAAAATGTGAAACGCAAACATCCTTTTTAATTTATTTTGTGAATTTTTTTTGTATGAGGTGGCTCGACAAACATAAACACACTCGAACAGATGATCATATTTTATGCATATCACTCAAACTTCTATTCGTAAGTGAGCACAGACAGTGTGAAGTAATGACTTACTTTTTCTTCCGTGTCCAGGGCAATGAAGGACGTCTGTATGAGTTCATCGTCAGGCACTTCCTGGCTTGTGTTTCCCAGGATGCTCTGGGGCAGGAGACCGTGGTGGAGATAGACATCGCCCAGGAGAAGTTCTCCGCCTCGGGACTCATGATCATTGCAAGGAACTACCTGGATGTTTACCCGTATGACAAGTGGAGCACCAAGGTGTGGAGTCTGTGTTTGATGATAGACCAGGGTTTCTCAATCCCAGTCCTCGAGGGCCACTGATGTGTCCCTCCTCCACCACACCTGATTCAAATGATCAGCTCGTCATCAAGCTCTGCAGTGGCCTGATAACGAGCTGATCATTTGAATCAGGTGTGGTGGAGGAGGGACACATCTAAAACATGCAGGGCAGTGGCCCTCGAGGACTGGGACTGAGAAACCCTGTAATAGACTATGCACTCATTATACTGATGTTCAGCATTCAACAGTTTCCTGCTGCCTTTTTCTGTAGTGTGAGCTACGTCCTTGTAAACAATGCCGTGTGTGTGTTCCAGCTGATTCCAGTGTACGAGCAAGGCTCCCAGTTCCAGCCCTCTGCTATCGAGATGGTCGACGGACAGACGAGTCCTCCGCAGCTGCTCACTGAAGCTGACCTGATATCACTGATGGAGAAGCATGGCATTGGTACAAGATGTAAACACACAGTGATCCCGACCACTGACAAAGCCTTGCTTATGAACACTAAGAGTTGAAAAATTGGACTAACCCTAACCCATAACCTTAAATATAGTTTTACAACATCAATATACTGTATATTGTGACACTGACACAAATTGATTAAGTGTTTAATATATTTATTAAATCATATCATCATCATATCTTCCTGGCTGTCTGCGCAATATAATTAGTGTTTTCTACCTGTAATTTCTTTTTCTTTCTTTTCTTTTCTTTGTTTTTTTTTTTTTTTTCTGCAAATCAGCACTCATACAACTTGAACTGTTCGGACCGCATCATTCCTGTGTCACGTCTTGCGCATGTGTTGCTAATAAGTCATCGACCTGTCGGCAGTCTGAGGACTTTGAAAGTCATGTAGTGTGTTCAAGCCATTAGTCATCGACCTTTTTGTCCAGTCAGCATCTAATTGTTTTGCCCGGGACTAACTGTTTGGTGTCTGATGACGTGTGTTCTGTATGAACTGTGTGTATGACAGGCACGGATGCAACTCACGCGGAACACATCGAGACTATAAAGAGCCGCATGTATGTGGGCTTGACAGCTGACCAGAGGTTTCTCCCTGGAGAGCTCGGCATGGGACTGGTGGAGGGTATGTATGCACACACACGCGCGCACACACACACACTGCGTACCACATTATACAGCAGATTTTAACACATGCAGATCTTGAGAGGCTCCCTCGTGCCGTTATCCCTGCCATTCAAATACGTGTGTGTGTGTTTGTTAAGGTTACAACTCCATGGGCTATGAGATGTCCAAACCAAACCTGCGTGCTGAACTGGAGGCCGACCTCAAGCTGGTATCAGAGGGCAGGAAGGACAAACGGAGCGTGCTGCTGCATCACATCCAGAAATACAAGACTGTCTTCATCGAGTCTGCCAGGAAGGCAAAGAAGTTAGTTACATTCGTATCGTTTTGATGCCTGTATCCAAATGAGCAGAATCGTGTGTCATGTTTTACAATGATGGATTAGTAACACCTGCCCTGTCCTTGTGGTGACCCTGATAAGAAGTTGTTTTCTTTTATCTCCCCAGGTTAGATGAAGCCCTGTCTCCATATCTGGGTGCAGCTCAAGAGATCCCTGAAGAAGAGGAGCAGGATATGGAGATCCCGTTGCCAGTCAGGAAGTGCCCTAATTGTGGGCGGGACATGGTGTTGAAGAAAAAGAGGGAGGGAAACGGGTAAGGCCAGACCCAAAGCAAAAAAGCATAAAACTATATTGTCACAGGAACAGAAAGATGCTCTCTGTCCCCCAAATATTCCCATTAACTACATGGTGTTTCCTTTTTGGTGCTGCCACAACAGCACCCCTCTACCTCATCAGTCTATCTTACTCGTGTTTTATTCTTACACACCCGTCCACAACCAACACAGCTTCTTCTGTCCTCTCCACCATGTCTCTGTCCCCCCTGTAGTAAGTACCTGTCCTGCGTGGGCTTCCCAGCCTGCAAGACGGCGGTGTGGTTCCCTGACACGGCGCTGGAGGTCAGCAGAGACAACAGTGTTTGTTCCACCTGTCAGCCGCACCCTGTCCACATGTAAGTGTCAACGTTTACTTTAATTTCACACAGCTGTACACTTTACATCAAACACAGGACACACAACCATTTGTGATCAACAGAAGTTAGGACTCTTCACCTTACGTTTTTCAGAAAGATTTTTCATCCCACCTGCATATTATTTTGTGAATCAGATTAATTGAGAAAGATTAGATGAGCAGATTCAGATTTTGACATAATCCTAAAGTAATCTGGATACTTTGACAATATTACACATGACGTTCAGTACACTCACCGTCACAAGTTCTCCTCAACCTGTGAGAATGTGTTCTGTGACTCTGAAAGGAGCTGTCTAAAGTTTAAAAAAACACTCTCCTAATTTGAACATGTTACCATGCTAACATGCTAAACTAAGATAGTGAACATGGTAATGATTATACCTGCTTAACATCCACGTGTTAGCAATGTGAGCACATTAGCATTAAGCTCTGCCAAAGTACAGCCTCACAGAGCAGATAGAAAGGTGTAGACTCCACAGCATTCACACTATTTCTCTGCCTCTGTAGCGGTGACAGACTGAGGCAGTTTTCAGGTTGACCGTCTGTCTGTCTGCCACATTCTTGCGAAAGCGATATCTCAGTGAATGCCGAGAGGGATTTTGTAATGATCTGGCACAACCGTCCACTTGGACACAAGGATGAACTGATTACAGTTTGGTGGCCAAAGGTCATTATAACCTTACAAAACATTTTTTTTTGCCATAACTCCATTCGTGTGCTAATTGTGACAAAATCTCACACAAAATGTCTAAAAGGATAAGGTGGTAAAGTGATGATGTATTATATCCAAAAGGTCAAAGGTCAGCTTCACTGTGGCATCATGAACCACTTTTCTGGGTGTTGTTCAAGGCCTCTTTTCAAGAACAGAAGGGGAGATTGTGACCATATTTCACATTTGGTTGGTTACTGATTGGATGACACCAATTTCGGGTGCCCACCTTGAAACTGGTTATTTTTTTTAGATCTAATGAGCTGCCAGGTTGATCATGTGTGGGAAGCGTTTTCATTTTACAATTTGTAGCTTTTTCGTGTTTTATCAGAACCAGCCGAGCGTGTGAACGCTAACAAGGAGTTTGATTAATCAGTTTCGCTGATAATGGGCTAGGGTGATTATTGATGCACAGCATGATGAAGCTCTCCATCAGTCCTCTGCACTCCTGAAGACAGCATGTTTCTCACTGGAATCACACATGTCAATATAGGGATAACTTCCATTTCTGTCAGAAAACACTTAATTGTTAAATTCCTTCAAAGTCTTTACCGCATATATGAGTCTGAACAGACATAGAAGTAAACTGCAACTTGACAGGTTGGCGGAGGCATAAAACTGCAAGGCGGTAATTCTCGTTTAATCTGTCTCTCGTGAATCCCCCAACTTCATGGTGTTAATAACCTAGATGTAAAAGCCTCAGGCTGCAAATGAGCTTCAGCTAGACGCCATACATCCGCTGAATTGCTTGTCTTTATGTAACGATGTTTACCTGCCTGGTCCCTGTTAAATAAACAAATAGGCAAAATGACAAAGTGAAAGACAGCAGCCGACAGTCTGTTTGTTACGGCGCTACTTGAGAACATTTGAAAGAGAAGGAATTCAATTATATAAAAGCAGGACATCTAAATATTATAGTCCTGAATAGTTGACCATCACTGCCGATAAACGCTCCTTTTTCAGTCCCTGGTTGTCATGTTTAACCCGATCAGGAAATAAATCCAAATTTATGGTTATTGGTTTGAATGTTTCTGCCCTGGTTTCTTTTTTATTGTGCACTGTGTTATAAATACTCTGTGATAGAGATTCTTCAGTTCTTTGAAAGTTTCCTTCAGAACCAAACCAACGACATGTATCAGACTTTGAAAACATTTTGTTGTCAGTGGTCACATCAATGCCAAGTTTTTTGCCATGCAGAAGAAGAAGTGTATGTGGGCTGTGCTGTGCTGTGCTGTGCAAACACATCAGCAAACCCCGGCTGAGGCTCTCAGTGGCCTCAGCAGAGCAAGAAACTTGTCCAAATTCTTGTTTACACAAGTGGGCGTTAACCCCTTGAGCACGTGCCTCAGCTCAGTCCAAATATAGGGCACGCTTGCTCGCGCTGAGCCAAAGTGCTCCACACCAGCATCTGTTACCATAGCAACCAATCTGGTACCGAGCTAAAAGTTGAACTACAGCACGTACTCTAGAACAATATCACAGTTTTTTTTAATCAGGTCTCGCCCAGCAGTTTGAGCTTGTTGGATAACTTCACACGCTGTTAACATCGGATGTGTGCAAACAAACTACTTGCAGTTTTATTCCAAAGCAGGTTCCTACAAGTTGCTTTTACACGATATATGCAGAGTTTGCTGCGTGCACTGTGGGTGTAAAATGAGGGTATATTAACATTTCCCTGTGTGGAGTTTGCATGTTCTCCCCGTGTCTGCGTGGGTTTCCTCTGAATACTCCGGCTTCCTCCCACAGTCCAGAGACATGCAGGTTAATTGGCGACACCCGTAGGTGTGAATGTGAGTGTGAATGGTTGTTTGCCTCTTATCTGTCTGCCCCGTGATGAACTGGCAACCGGTCCGGGGTGTTGTTTGGTTCAGTTTTCATTGTTTTGACCTGAATTTTCTTTAAAAAATCTTTCAAATTTCAACCAACGCCAGAACTCCGTGAAGTTACACTACAGTTATACAAAATTAGAAGATAAAATGTGTAACACAGAATTACTGTTCATTAGACAGCATTGTACTACAACGTGTAAAAGAAAAGAAAAATGGAAACAAAAAAATAAAAAAAGACCAACCACTGCTTCTCATTCGAGATCGAAATTTCAAAATATGATAATTATGTAAATACCTTGAAATCAATACAACATGTGTATGTGTACCTGTATCTGATGTCTATGACGAGCTAGTAATTGCAGTTTCAAGTAGACTGGTTTGGTCTGTTTCTGTTTCAGCTCCTTCACACACACGGAGGCTGACTTCTTTAACATTCCTCTCCTGTGTGTCCTACATTCAACAGGTTGAAGTTCAAGTTCCGCAGGGGCAGCCTCCCCCCCATGATGCCTTTAGAGTTTGTTGGCTGTATCGGTGGATGTGATGAGACACTCAGAGAGGTGCTGGACCTGAGGTACCTCCGAGCAGGAGGAGGTGGAGGAGGAGGAGGGAGGAGGAGGAGGGGAGGAGGAGGAGGGGAGGAAGAGGAAGAGGAGACAACCCTCGTCCACCAGCTCCTTTGCCCCCCAGACCAAAGCCACCCAGAGCCCCAAGTTCAGCTCCCCGACCTTCCCTTCCTGCTGTACCCTCCTGGACCTCGCAACCGCGACCTCCACCTCCCCCAGGTGGCGGCGGTGTCATTGCGGACACCAACAGTGATGTCATCGTGTGTAACTGCGGCCAAGACGCGCTCCTCCTGACCGTGCGAAAAGACGGTCCCAATCAAGGTCGCCAGTTCTACAAGTGCGGCGCTGGCAGCTGCAACTTCTTCCTGTGGGCGGACCAGCCGAGCGAGCAGGGGGCGCCGCAGACCTCCCAGCCCCCGAGGGCCTCTCTGGGTTTCAGGAACACCCCCGGAGGAGGCGCAGGGCAGCAAGCAGCACACGTGGGCCAGACGATGTGCAACTGTAACGAGACGGCAGTGACGCGCACGGTGCAGAAGGACGGCCCAAACAAGGGGCGGATGTTCCACACCTGCGGGAAACCCAGAGACCAGCAGTGTGGCTTCTTCCAGTGGGCCGATGAGAACGCACCTCCACCAGGCAGGGCTCACACACACACACAGACACACAATAATAAAAACTTCACACTGCTTTATAATTTTACTACTTGTTATTACCCTGAGGCTTGAAATGAATATTCACTGATTAAAAGGTTTACAGCCGTGAAGCCCGTGAATTGTAGTTCAGTGAGTTGATCCACCACTAGACTGCCACAAAGTTTGGCAAACATATTCATGTGGCCCTCAGGATGAATTTGCAGATCTCTTAGCTGATCCTCCATTGTCACCCGCTTGTCACAATTTAAAACTCTCCAATACTCGGTCAAGTCTAATCCAACATCAAACTTCATAGCCCTGTATCACTGAAAATTTGAAACCACCCATAACTAACCCTAACCCTACTTAAAACAGACAAATAACTGAACGACTTAACTACGTAGCCTTCTCAACCACAATAGAAACACATAAAATCAACAAATCAGCAATATCAGGCAGGCATGACGCTCCGCTTCTGAAATGCTCCCGGTGGGATATAAAAAGACGCGAGGAGGACAGAACAGAACAGTGACGCACACACCAGGTAACAGAGACACGCCCAGTGGAATCAAGTTGTTAGCAATGTAGCTAGCGGCCCTATTAGAGTGTTGCTACCGTTTACTATCTGATTAATGACTCTTGAGCTACATAGTGGTATTATATGATGGGCCGAGGCTAGCTGGTTAGCATGCTAATTTCAGTAGCCATCTCTGCAAGGCAGTGCATAGACATCTTTGAAATAACATCAACACTTGAAGTTGTTTTCCTTCAGATTCTGTTGATCTTTTTTTTTGTATGTTTTCAACTATTAGTCTTACATATTGCACCTTTAAGATCCATGAATTATTCCCTGAGAAATCAATGAAAATGTTGTAAACTTCCCTCAATCTGCCCCTTTATCCGGATCTACACCAAAAGTTCATGTGGTCTATTCTGGGCTGAGAGCCACCATCCATCCAAGTTTCATGAAAAAATCCATTCTGTAGGTTTTGTGTACTCCTGCTGACAAACAAACAAACAGACAGACACAGGTGAAAACATAAGCTCCTTGGCAGTTTAGTCTTATTAAGTGAGATGTTACGTTTTATTTACTTAAAAGGTTTCGCAGCTACATTGAGTCGAAACTGGGCTACTCATTCTGACTGTATTAAAAATAGATCACTGTAACACATTGGTTGCATAAAGGACTAAAGCCTCCTTTCAGAATAGGAGTTTTGGTATTGGTACATCTCCTAAGGTTATTTTGACCAAGAGGGAACTTTGAGAAAATCCCTCATCAAATTCTTTTGGTTTTGGTTTGCAGTACTTCTCAGGTACTTACTCTTTACCGTTTAGTTTATCTGAAATTTCCCTTGCAGCACAAGCGGGTCCTGTTTTACATTTAGGGGAAACACCCGTTCATACACTCACAGTGCCTGACTGCATTAATCAGGCTGTGAAAACCTCTCCACCATGAGCCTGGTGACGGCTGATGCTTTTCTATATGCATTTTATAACCAGGTTTTTTTAAATGTATTTTGATACAAGGGCATAAAGCAGAAACGATGTACACTCAGATCAAACACCACAGAGAGAGACGGATCCCTCTCACCTCCATACTTAACGATAATAAAGAAAAGCTGTCACGACTCATAAACAAACCCTCCCACTGAGACCTTGAGGCATCCACTTACCAGGCTGACACAGTGCCGTCAGTCCCGGTGCACGCAGAAAAATCTTTGGTGCTTTTTATCCAGTGACCTCTAATGCCTCATGCTGTGTTCAACCTCTGTTCCCCGTTTCAGGTGGTTTTGGCGGTGGATTTAACGGCGGTGGATTTAACGGCGGTGGAGATGGAGGGAGAAAGGGAAGGAAGATCATGGGGGATGCCACGGCGAACAAACCCCCGGCTGCTAAGAAAGCTCGTACCTGCGGCATCTGCCACATGCCGGGACACACCCGAGTCACCTGTCCCCAGCGGTGACGGCTCATTAGAGACACTGTGGAGTTATCAAAGTCTGTGACTTAAAGGTGTGGAGTCAGATTTGATTTTTCAAATATGCAACAGCTCAGATTGTACGTACCTCCTCACAAACGTAACAAAGACTGTGTCCTTTCTGTGAAGTTACATTTTGATAACGGTTCTAAGGGGGCAAAAACAGCTTCGAACACGAGTCCGGGGTCTTGTAATGACTTTAAATCCGAAACCCACAGTTGTGCAGCAGAAGGGGAACGCTGCTGTAAGAACCGAGGGGTGTCACACATATTTTGTAAAAAAAAAAAAAAGAATTGCCTACTAGGAGTTCTAAGATTTTATGTATTGTGTATACCGAAGTTCCACAAGGAGGGGTTATGCTAGACTGTTAAGTTTACTAGCATATTTACCAAAATGTCAGACTTTTCCATTAAAGCTTAGCGCAGCATTCATAAACACCACGTGCTATTTGCTGAGAAGTCAGTTGTTGTCTGCGTCCAAGAGGAGCACACTGACAAGTTGAACCCCTTAAGAAACAACTGCAGTAACCTGAACAGTTAATGGGAGCTCGGGTCAGCTGCTCTTGGATCAGACGAGTCCCCCGTCTGTTCTGTTTATCTGCATCCTCAATCCTGAAAATCCTGAGATCAGCTGGAGGAGGGGGATTTGGACACAGAAGCTGTCTTGACTAAATAAATGTGTATTTTAAAAAACAAAACTGATTTGCACACAGTTTATTCATAACTATAGTATTAATAATAACATGTCTCAGTGATTAGCCAGGTATTTTACATTAGTGTTGATTTGTTGGACGAGGCTGCAAACTGTGCTTTTACTTTCTGAATATAATGACTGCAAACGAAGAAGCTAATTGGCTGGCTCCTCTCTTGGTAATATGGGGAATTACCAGTGCCAAAATTTCTATTTTAATACTGATGAATGCTAATAAAAACCGTATGTACTGTAAACGTCCATGTTTATTTACATGATTGTTGGTTTTGGTTTTATTTTGAGACATTTTTTTTATTTTCACTTTTTGTTCTGCTGGTTTTGCTTTCGGTTCCATTTTGAGTTTTTGGCTTGCAGCCTGCTAAACTTTGGAAAGAAACCAAACTCAACCCATTATCCCATAATGCATTTTGTGCAACATAGTCAGATTCCAATAACTAATACTCATCATTGATTACTGAGTTTAGTATGGTGAAAATGGAGCAGACAGCACTTATATGATTTTATTTTCGGTCCTGACAAGAGGTGGAAGAAGTACTGGTATTTTGATCCTTTATCCTTTTAAAGTAAGAGTAGTAAAGCAGCTGGATTAAGGCGCTGGGATTATAGGAACATGCCGAGGGCTTCCTCGCCACTAGGGGGCCCAGACAGGGGAGAGGATGGGATACTGTCAGTGTTGAAGGTAACCAACAATTTTACACAAAGTGTGTTTATAGATCTTGTGGAGTACAGCAAGATATGTGAAAAAACTGCCTCCAGTGATGTCACTCGGTAGCTAAATTGCATTGTGGGTAATGTAGGCGCCAGGTTTTGAAAAAGAAGAAGAATGCATGTTATAGAAAAGGTGATATCTCTGATTGTATCGATTCTGATCGTTTGTTTTTAAACTGTCTATAAGGACTCAAACTGTTATAGCCTGCATTACCCACAATGCAAAACAGCCACTGAGTGACATCACCGGAGGCAGTTTATTGGATAACAAACAGCTTCCTTTGTAGCCACAAAAGGCTTTTAACTACTTTTCTTTTTACACATGAAGTAGTACTTTCCTGAGACCTGTAAACGCTCTTTAATGTGAGGAATTGATGGTGTTATCTTTTAAATGTTTAATGTCTTATAACCTTAAAACAGATCTCTGATCTAAAACTTTATCTGGGTGTTTATATATTTATTTTTTGAAACATACACAAGAGTTAGTGCCAGTTTGCAGGAAAAAGTATTTCAGTGGTTCAGTGAGGGAAGCGTAGGTAAATGTAAGTCTTCCATTTAAATATCTCAGTCTGAATCAGCGAAGACACATTCAAATGAAATGTAAAAGGTGTAGTAGGCCTACAGGGCTGTCCTTATAATAAATGACGAACATATTGCATATGAATACTGAAATGAATAAGTAGAATATCAGCAGATAATATTAAATATATAGCTAAGTTAAAAAGTAGAATAATAATAATCACATCATTTGTTTGTTATTTGTTCCCTAAATAGTCTGTGTGCGTGTGCGTGTGACAGAGAGACAGAGCAGTGTTATTGGATGATCATCAGCACTGACGCGTCCATGTGTTTTCATGCTGCTCTGGCTGCAGATAATCCGGTGTTTGGTATGTAAACCTGTGATCCGCCACAGCCGTCAGATGTGGTGGAGGTCAATGTTTAAACGTACAGCACTTCCCCTCTGAGCTGCGGTGAGCGGGAACACTGGGAGTACTTTTCCACCGCTGCTCCTGTGTTTTTCCTGCGAACACGCTCCCCGCGTGGGTCTTACTGGCAGCGAATGAACGTTAATAGCCTAAGTCTGTAGCGCAAAGAGGAAAAAAAACGGGTCTGGAGATCACGCATGTTGTCAGATGTGAAGGCTCCTGTCACACAAAGTTTTGCAGCTTCGTGTTTCACTGCACGATTGTAAATGGCTTGATTTTCCCCAGAAGCGCTGCTTGTAAGTGTGGAGCCGAATAATGTGCGAGCCCCGCGGGGCCGAGAGGCCGGGACAAAGGGGATTTAACCAGAAATGCGTGGATTCCCGGCATGAGGCTGTAAGTTATCCTCCTGGTTTTTTTTCTTTCTCCCCCCCTCTCTCTGTTGATATTCCAGAGAAGCAGCGCTGATTTTACCGTCACGTTTGGTGACTCATACGTGAGTCATTACATGTGGGTGGGAGTGAGCGCTGTGATCCGTCCTGCCGTGTTGTTTTCTCCATCCTCGGCTCCCAACTCCGCCACAGTAGTATCCGGGCAGATAACAAGTCATGTGATTGCCCTGTTTCTTTTCTGAATCGCAGCAGATAAACCTCCTCCTGACGGGAAACCGCGCACTTTATACATCCCGCATTACATTTGCGACTGATACGGTAAAGCTGCTCCCCCTGCTCTCACTGCGGGGCTGCCGTAAAGGTTAAAAACACTTTAATGCACCGTGAGATCACCAGAAATGACCGGAGCTGTAAGAGGACCATCACGGATCACTATCATCTCTGATCAGGTTGATCGATCTGCAACTTAAAGGAGAACTCCACCCATTTTACAAGTTCAGTGTACTCCCCGTGATCAGTGCTACACATAAAGAATATCTGCATTATGTCCTCTGTGCGGCTAAAGACAGCTGTGCAAAGTTGTAGAAAATAACCCCGATGATGTCATGGTGATGTCATCAGGGTTATATCGGTTCAGGCCCGAGGCAGGAAAATCCTCAGCAGAGATAGTGTCACGGACCTGGAGGTGTGAAGCGTGGAAGACGCGGGTCTCTACCAGGCAGGGAGGATCTGGTGAAAGACACTCTCCAGTTGTATTGTGGGGAATGTAGGATTTATAGTTTTTGGAGAGTAACCAATACCGAGGACTTTAAATCACGGCTCCGCCGCATTGATTTTCACTCTCGTTGTTTTCAGCTACTTTCTGGAAGTGACTGACTCACTGGAGTGCCCATTTAAGAGATGCAAACACCGGTGAGGTCAGCAAACAATTCAATATACCATCATGTACAATGCAAAGCCTTCGGTAATAACGTCCCATCCTCAGAGATGAAGCATGACGACTGAAATTAAAGCTGAAAGAAGTGTCAGAAAATGTATCCACAACTGTTTTGATCATTAACCATCTTTTTGTCATTTTTAAGCAGAATTCTGATGGCAGTTTCCCACATTGTAAAGAGGCTCCGTGGAAATTCTGTGTTGCGGAAAATTCCTTCACAAAGAAATCCAACAACGTAAAGGTGCACTGTGTAGTTTTGGGAAAGAAATTTGGATCAGAAGATAAAGATCGTCGTTGACTGATGTTTCTCTGCCTAAGAACAGCTTGTTTATTCAGTTATGGAAAAAAAATCAATGTTTGTATTGTCACCTCATTAATATTGTAAATATTAAAATTAAGAGTTTGAATTTCTTCTTCAAAACCACACATTGTCCCTTTAAAACAAATCATCCACAGGCTCGTATAGGCAACTGAGAGTGACGATCTCATTTTCCACGTCACATTACGATCCGCTCACATCTGGCCAATAAAAAGTGATTAATACATGTAAATTGCTACAATATGTTGCAAAGAGCCTCTTTAATGCTTGTTAATATATTTCTGCTTTTCTTGGTATTGAGTTCTAATAATAGCTTGATGAAGGGAATTGTGTTGTGGACTTAAGCTCAAACAATTTGAATAGATCAGCTTGGACTCCTTGAACAGGTCAGGGGTTTTTTGTTTTTGTTTTTTTGAACTAGTTTTGGACATTTTATGTACCTAACTCATGAAATACCTGAGACAATAACTGCAAGATTATATCAGTAATGAAAAATAATCATTAGTTGCTGCTCTAATTTAAATCTTACGTCACCAGAACGGATACAGACACCTACAGATTGTTTTATTTTTAAAGCCTGTAATCACTATAAACTGATTGACTGGACTGAACACTACTTATGTCGTCGGGTATTACAAGAGTATCTGGTTGGGCTGCTTACATAATGTCAGTGCGAAGCGGTCAAAGGTCACAGTTGGGTCAGTGGAGGTGGATCACCCGTCAGCCCCGACTTGTTCATCAACTCTTCCTGCTGTCTCATCATCATCATCCCAGCTTTTCACCGGTCGCCGTAGAAACAGTTGCCATGACACCCAATGCCCGTAAGTGATGCAAGTGTTCCAGGTGCAGAGAGACCACGGACCGTGTGGAGGGACGTGTGTGTGTGTGTGTGTGTGTGTGTAGTTACAGAGAGTTTTACTGTAAACTGATCCACACCAGCCTCAATGAAAGACAATAGGAAATTGGCTCTGGGCCTTTTTTCCACAGCAGTCATGTCATTTTACCTTCCTGAGCCGGTCCCACCTGGGGGCAGGACGAGTGGATGTTCAGGTAAAAAGTTAGAGGCGTGTATGTGAATGTGATCGGTGGCTGTGATCACAAGACCGAAAAGCGATTCTGAAGAGTACGTCCTCTGTGATAAATAAATGTCGGCTGCAGAGTATCAGCAGTCATTATCATTACTGAGATCTTCATCTGTGTTGTACCAGCTCGCCTCTCTGCAGATGTGTTGCTTAGCATTGGAGATGTAAAGACTTTCAGCGAGAGTTCAGCTGTTTAGTTCCATATTTGGATCAAACACAACTGGAGGGGTGGACATTTCCACCAGAGAGTGAAGAAAGGCCTTCATCTCAATTGCAGATTTCTGATCTGTCCTGCCTTTTCTGCTGTTACATAAAAATACATGAGCTCACACTCTGTTTTCAGCGCGCACTGGAGTTCAGCTTTTCAACTGCACAACCTCGACTGACGGATTTCACCTGTGAAAGAGCAGAACGCCTTTGGATCAATCGTAGTAGTCATATTTGTATATCAAATATTTATATTATCGTACCAGCATGCCGTTCTGTTTAATGTTTTAAAGGACTAGTTCGACATTTTGGGGAAATAGGCTGATTTACCCTTGTACAGAGTTATGGCTACAACCAGCAGCATCTTAGCTTAGCTTAGCTTAGCTTAGCATAAAGACTGGAAACAAGGAAAACAGCTAGCCTAGCTCTGTCTGTCCAAAAGAAATAAAGCCCATCAGCACCAGTAAAGCCCACTAATTGCTGTTTGTGAAATTTCCTGCTAACTTCCTGAAGTCTCCAGTGGAAGCGATGCAGCTGATCCTGAACTGATTTGGCTTTAGTATAGATTCAACAAATCAGGTACATCGTGTTAATGTGAATAACAGTGACCTTTAGAGGGACTAATAGGCCGATTTTGTTACCATTTGACCGATCCGGGCTAGTTTGGCTTCCTGACTTTATGCTAAGCTAAGCTAACAGGCTGCTGTGTCCACCTTATATTTACCCTTTAAACCCGCGTTTACTGATCTTCACAGCTCTCTGCATGAACGAGAATAAGCAGAACTGTTTAAGAATTCCGTTACAGGTACACTATGTAGTTTTTGGGGGACAAATTTGAATCACTTTAATTTGTAAAGATCTGCACTGACTGATTTTTCACACCCAGGCAAACTAAATAAGCAAACTGTGTTTTTGTGACTGACTAAACAAACTGACCTTGAAGGAAAATATATTTCTTTTTTTTTTTTTTTTTATTAAGACAGCTTGAGAGATGACAGGAAGTGTGATGGGGGACACATGAAGCAAAGGGCTACAGGTTGGACATGGGCTCTGTACATGGGACGCATGCTCTACCAGCCGAGCTACTGAGGCACCCCGAAAGGACAACAAGTTCAATGCTGTTTTACGTTGTTTACATTTGGCGGACCCCGCCACCAACAGTGTTCTGGGGACCTTATTTTCCACCGAGAACAGCTTGGTAATTAAATATCAAAATTCTGATTTTGAATTTCTTTCCCAAAAACTACCTAGTGCCCCTTTAAAGCAACAAAATGTGACTTCCTGGGGAAACACGGTTGGTTGCTCAGTCTCAACCACTGACCCGAGCCGCCGAATCCTTCGTGGAATTAAATGAACTATTAAGTCATATTGCTAAAGAGTTAGGTTTGAAAAGTTCAGGAAATACAAATATGAGTGAATGGAAGCGCCTCTGACACTCTGTTAAATTATGAATCGTGTTTTAAACGGAGGAATTCTGTCGCCGTCCCTCCTCGCGCCTCGGCGTTCACCCCTCTGACTCCGGGCTCATGTAACCTTGCCTCTCTGACCCCTCCTCCCTCCTCCGCTGTCCCTCTCCTGCACTCTGCTCCAATTTGCGTGCGCGGCCCCGTGAGCGCGGGCACGCACATTGGGGGCTCGGCCCTACGCAATGGAAAGGGGGCGCGCCCGGCTTAAAGCAGCGCGTTGTCCTGTGTTGATGTGTCGCAGATTTAAAAAGTGAGGGAGGCAGGCAGCTGGAGTTTGGCGAGAGGGAAGCGAGGAGGCACGGCGCTCAACAACAAAAGAGTTTGAGAGCGGGCGCGAGCGGCCGCAGCGACGCTCCGAGGGTTTTCCCCTCGCCCTCACCAACTAGTTTCATTTCGGCGCTTCGACAACAACAACAGTGCGGATCCAGTTTGTGTCCTGTTCGGAGCGTGTGGAGGAGCGCGCGGCGATGGAGCTGTCATCGATTGGAGACCAAGTGTTTGCAGTCGAGTCAATAACGAAGAAGAGAGTGCGAAAGGTAAGAGGTGGCACCTGCACTCCGCACAAACTTGTCTCCCCGTGTGAGTTTGTGCGTGTGTGTGTTTTTTTTTTTTTTTCCCCTGGTCGCTAACGGAGCGCTGTGTCCAGTGCAGCATCGCCCGCCGTCCTCATGCGCCACGAAACTAGGCTACGCAGTTTCACAACTATTTACGCAAATTAGATTCTCGAACATTCTGTGCTTCGGATCAGCTGCGACAAAAGTTTAAACATTGTTGAGTCACATCCTGTGCCCGTCCTGTGCAGCCGCCGAGATGCTGCAGCGTGAGCGTGTTTTGGAGGAGCCTACGCAGCTGTAGTAAACTGTTAAAGGGGGTGTGTGTGTGTGTGTACGGTCAGGACCGGGGAGCTGCGCACTTGATATAAGTTGCGCCACCGAGCCGAGCGGCGGCTCGCGTGGGGAACTGCTGCGTAATGTCACTGGCTGCTGCGTACCGGTGACCAGCTGAGTTTACGGTGGATGAGATGCGGGACGAACGGATCGTCTCCGCGGTGCGCGAAGTGCGTATTTGGCGCAGCAGCACGTAGTAGCACATAGTGTACATTCTGGAAAACGCGAGCAGATGACGAGCGTCGCCCCCTGGTCCCGATCGCAGGAGCCTGTTGTAAAGTTTGGTGATAAAATGATGAGAGCGTGCGAGCGACGCGCGCCCTCACAAGCGAGCGGCTCTCCTCCGCGCCAGGTGAGTGAGTGAGCGAGTGTTCCAGTAGTTTCTCGCTGGGTGAGCGTTGCGCAACGCCACGTTGTTTACATGCTCATGCCCCACCTATCCGGGCCGACGAGCGTGCGTGGTGGAAGGCCGGCTCGCGTGGCCATGTGCGGTCACGTCACCGCGGCCCGGGAGAAAAAAGCTGGTGTTTGGAGGCCACCCAGCCCCGCTGTCATTGACGTCACCCCGCAGAAAAACACCGTTTGAAAGGGAGAGAAAATGTCCATGACCCTCCCCTCCTCTCTCCCTCCCTCCACGCGTTAAAGCGACAGTCGTCCTTTTTTTTCCTCTCTCTCCCTCCGCCGCTCGGAGCAGCTTGTTCCTGCAGGATCGGATCCGAGACGCAGGTTTTGTGAATGTGTCCGGCTGTGTGCTGTGTCTCCTCTAACTGCCCCCTCCTGTCCGTCTGTCCCCAGGGTAACGTGGAGTATCTACTGAAGTGGCAGGGATGGTCCCCAAAGTGAGTAAGCCTTGAGTCATCATCCAGTGACCTCATCCCCTCAATATACACTCAGCAGCCTCTTTAAAACATGCTCATTGACACCTGAACAGCATTGTGAGGGGAGATGGAGACGTGGAGAGATAGATAGAATTATTTGTTATCCTGTGTGTGTGTTGGCAGGTACAGTACTTGGGAACCAGAGGACAATATTTTGGACCCGCGCCTGGTCCTGGCCTACGAGGAGAAGTGAGTAATCATAGAAAGCTCCCTTTTAATGCTTGCAAAGCACTTTTTTTTTCTCCAGTTTTCTTTTTGTTCTCTCGCTCACAGTCTGTTTCCCTGTGTCACTTTGTCTCTGTCCTCTCCCGCCCCTCCCTTTCCTACCTCTCTCCCAGTCAGGAGAAGATCAGAGCGCTGGCATATCGCAGGAAAGGTCTCAGACCCAGGAGGCTCGTCCTGCGGGTAGCGACACTTACCTTTCTTCTTGTCTCACCGGTCTTTGTTATTTCCTACTTTGTGTGAAGCATTGAACGGCCGTTGACTCAATGGTGCTCTAATGTGAAATTGAGGGACTCACAATAGACAGATGGAAGCAAGAATAGTGAAGTTGCAGCAGCAGAGGCCGAGATATCCTGACTTTAAGTCCCCAGTGTGGGTATTTCCCATAATGCCACTTTAGAGTGTTCCTATATGCTCGATGATCCCTGACTTCTTTCAAACCCCACACGTCTAGTTTTTAATGCAGGGTGTGTTATAAATGTTAAGTCCGAAGATAAAATATGATCTCATCAGGGTCATTTTCCTCAATCTTTGCACGTCCTTCCAGATCCACAGAGGCATTATACAACTAACAACAGCCTCGATAGACCAGAATGCAGTGCAGCGTTTGTAAAAAGGACACTGTTGCTCTTCCAGTGTTACTATCACTTTCACAACGGCTGCTGCTCTCCGATTACACCCTCTTCAAGACAGTTTAATGAAAGGAGTTCTGGCACCACTGATGTTGTCACGTTGTGAAGTCTTTGGCCGAGCGTTAACTCGACAGGGCAGGAACACTATTACTATTTTATATAACTATGTCACTATTTTATTTACTTTTTTTTGTTTTGAGTAAGAAAACTGTGAAATATCCCTGGACTAAGACTGCATTTCCCATTAATGTTGTTCCTGTCACAAAGCTGTTATCTCAAATTGAACAAAGCTGATCTCTCACCTTCGCTCCCCACCAGAACCTCTTCGCCATGGACCTCCGCAGCGCCCACAAGGAGAAGCCCCCGCCTCGCCTGCGTCTCTCTCTCACCCGTGCCATGAGCACGGACGTGGACCAGGTGGAGCGGGGCGGCATGTCTCTCCGGCCGGCCTGGCGGAAGAGAAGGCAGAGGGCGTCCAAGCGGAGGTCGCAGGAAGCTTCGCACAAATCCCTCCACCCGCTGAGGAAGAAGGAGGAGCCCATGGAGGAGGACTGGGGCCCCACCAGCGAGGAGGACAAGCAGGGGTCCGAGTGCACCACTGAGGAGAGACGTGAAGACAGCTTATATGGTTGGTTTGTCAAGCTGGTCATTTAGAAAAACTCAGCAGCCTGGTCTTGAACTTTGACCTTTAAAGATGACATACATTTCTCTGTCCCTCTTTTTTTCAGGTCAGTCAGAGTGCAGCTCCCCACCCCTGCTGGAGCGACAGGACCTAGAGGTGGAGGAGAAGGTGGATGCTGACCTGTCAGCGGTAGGCACAGTGACATGGACCGACAAATCAGACGGAGGGACATCCGCGACGAGACAGAACCAGACATTTGCGTGCGACCAATCAAAGGACAACGCCTCGGCGGCCGAAGCAGGAGATGCGATAACGGTGGGCGACGGGTCAGATTGGTACAGGTCGGGCGAGGAGGGCGCGGAGTCAGTGTCCGAGTGTCCCACATTAGAGCGGTGCGTCTGTCAGACCTCTGTGATAGTGTGCATTCAGGGGAGCGGCGAGGTGGCGGGCGACGCCACCCTCCGCTCCGCCGCCGAGGCGGGGAAGGAGGAAGCGGAAGGTGACAATCGGTCGTTCAGTCAGGCTGCTCCCGCCGCAGCAGAGCATGCTAGGAAGGTGATTGTGACGAACGTGACGATCAACTCTCTGACGGTGACGTTTAAAGAGGCCACGGTGGCTGAAGGCTTCTTTAAGGGATACTGAGCGGCGACAAAACGAAACGGAGGGAGATCAAAAACGACCATAATTAGACTTGCCACTCATTTTGTACGTGTAAATAGTCGTGTATGTGAGATATTTCCACATGTTTACATAAACTCATTTCCTACTGAGTTCGATGAAGACATTTTTTGCCTTTGAATACAAAAATGAGTGGTAATTTTATCATTGTGGCTAATTTATTAGGTGTGATAGGAAGCCCCGAGGGCCCCCAAAAACGGGCTCCGATCATCCATTGCAATCCAGGGGACTAAATGGATCTCAGTGGCAGGTTTCATTCGCGGGGCCGCCGGGTTTACCGGAAGCGGGAGACAGATGGCGAGACAGCAGTTGAAGCAGAACGTTAACAGTCCACAATACTACTTCCATGCAGCTACTTTTTTCCAGCCATCCTCAGTGCTTTCCAGCCAGACGCCGGTCTCTCACTCCCAGATCACTGCTCCGGGGGCCCGTTTCAGCCGCTCCTCTTTCTTACCGACAACGTTTTGTAAAGATATTGCTCTTTTTCTTTTCTTTTTCCTTTTTTCAGTATTCGCACAGAGCCAACCGCATGCCCTGTCAGTCTGTGCCACACATGCACAAAGCCCTGTCCTGTGGTTCGTTGAAGAGGTTTATTTCTGTCACAAAAGGAATAAAAAAACAAAGCGAGAGAGTTAATGCCTGCCGCTTAGACGCAGTCCTGTATTTCAAGGTGGATGGATGCACAAAAAGAAGTACACAGTTGTGTTCGCCGTCTGTCTGTCTGTCCGTCCTTTTACTTTTCAAGTATGAAATGCTACCTGGTTCTATTTTTGTATAACCAATTGATAGTACATTCTTTTCACTAGCCTTTGTGCATTTCAAAAAGCGCTGATGTCACGCCGTGTAAGGTAACGTGCAGGTGGAAGCAAAATGTATGTTAGGTCAGAACCGTAGTGAGCTATTATTTATTGCATGTCACATGTATAAGCTAAACTAACTTATGTCACTTAATGTGTCAGTGAATCAGTCTTCTCCGACAAAAGATGAGCTGTCAAACGTGTCTTCTCTTAAAAAAAATGAATTTTTATTTTCATTGCATTTCCAATAAATATGTACAAAAACATACTTCTGCCTCCCAGATTGATTTATTGTGTCCTCATGTAAGTTAAATATCAGATGGAAGGTCGAGGGAGGAAAACACACAGAAACCTCCCACCGCAGCACAACCTGGAGACACTTTTCCTTCAAACGGGCCTTATTCTGATTTATTGCAATCCTGATCCATGAACCCAATCAGAGCAAGTAACACTGATTTTGTCTCGCAGTCAACAGCGCCCCCCAAATCCAAAAGCGACTTCTTGACCGTCGAAACACAGTACAGTAGTTCTGTTTCATTCTTTTGTCAGTGATCTGTGGGCAAACAGCAGGAGAGTCATCTGGGTACTCATTTACCTTTTGACTTTAAGTATATATAAAAAAAAATAGATAAATACATTTAAAAAAAAAAAAAATAGAATAATGAACCCTTTTGGTTAATATCTGTAAAACCGCTGTGCGTGCCGTCCATCCATTATTACTGTCTTCATGTCGCCACTAGAGGGCGAGTTCCCCTCAGGAAAGACAGATTACTGTAAGTGACGCCATCAAGTTAATGGTCTGAATCATCAGCTCGGTGTGTGTTTGAGCTGTGCAGCAGCAGCCAGCAGCAGCAGTGGAAGTGAGGGGGTGGAGAGTGTGTGGGGAACTAACAAGAATCATTTAGGAGACATGGAGCTTCTTGTTCCGCCTCAGATACACCTGTGTAGGATCACAAGATCAGCGAGCGCCATGTCGCCCTCTTTTTGACCCTTCTGCTGTGATCACAGGGGTCTGGATCAGAACCGTGTGGGGTCAAAGTGAATCTGCTGTGCTGGGCTATGATTCAGATATTTCTACGCAGTGAATGAATTGTCATTTGCTTCAGGTTTAAGCAGTGTTGTGCTAGTTACTGAAAAATAGTAACTAGTTACAGTTACTTTGTAAAAAAGTAACCCAGTTAGTAACTCAGTTACTTAAACCAAAAAGTAATGCGTTACTGAGAAAGTAACTTTTTAGTTACTGTAAAACATTCTTCCAATTTTACCATTGGACTCTTGGAATAATAGCCTGATAAAGAGATCCAAATAAACAATCAAACATACCGTGCAATTGTTTTATCAAGTTGTGCCTGGCTATGGGTCCGTCTTTCGAACTCCAGCCGCTGCTGCTTGGGTGGAGTGGGTGTGTGCTGCTCGCTGCTGTCGGTCTCGGATGCTGCGTTAGCTGACGTTACCTTAGCTGCTAACTTTGTGGAAGCATGCCGCTTCTCTAGGTGCTTCAGCAGATTGCTGTTGCTGTTGTTCGCCGTAGAAAGGATTTTTGACCCGGGGCACAGTTTACATGTTACTGAAATGTTGTTTTTCCCTTTGCTCTCGAGTTGAAAATAGTTTGAGTATTTCCACGAGTAGAAATGTATCTTCCCTTCTCGCTCGCCATCATGCCGCGACCTGTCCAGTCCTCTTCATGGCGCGTTTGATTGCGTGTGTGACGCTAGAGGGCGACAAGTGCTTTGTTTTTCAATTCAATTAAACTTTATTGATCGGGAACTGTGTGCCGTTGTAAAACCTCACCAAAAGGAACGGAGTAACGCAGCGTTTGGTAACGGGAACGGAGTTACTGAATTTTAAAAAACAACGCGTTACGTAACGCGTTACTGAAAAAAGTAACGGCGTTACGTAACGGCGTTACTAATAACGCGTTACTACCCAACACTGGGTTTAAGGAAACAAATGAACACCATCTTAATATTTCTAAAAAGTTGATGCCTTCCGATTATGCATTAAGTAGGCCTGCACTCTATTTTTATTTTTAACTGTATAAGATTTGAGGGGAATCAAGGTTTTTTTTTTTGTAGTGCTGTGTGTTTTGTCGTGCGGTGTGTTTTGTTGTGCTGTGTGTTTTGTATTTAAGGTCTTTTAGAAGTATTTCAAGTCCTACAAAATTCTATAAATCACAGATGCGGTTGGATAAACACAATACACCCCCTTCCCCAAGCTTCTATTCCAACAGAGCCATCCCTTTTTTTACTGTTGAGTAATCGAACAGAAACGATCTCATAAACAACTGCGTGTACATATAGATGAAGTGATTGTGACAGAAATCTAATGTGAGAAAAATATATAGGGTAAACATTTTTTTGACAGTAATGATATATGAATAATAGTGTAAAGTAAGAAAAGTAATAGTAAAAAAAACAATAAAAAGAAGTTACAAATAAACAGATTGCTGATTACAGAACTGCAATATCGGCGGCGTCCATTAGCATTCAATTTCAGAGCATATCCTTTAATATAACAGCAAATTTTCTTCAATGTCAAATGATATATAAAGTCTTTAATCCATGGCTTAAAGGTTTAAAGGAAGGCCTAGCGACTAACATGTCCAGTATCTTGTGGAGCTTCTCCAGGGATACTTCCAAAACATCTGATAAAGGTTTTGAATACTGATTGCCAGAAGGAGGAAATCAAGGTTTCCTCAGCAGTTATCCTCGCAGCGCTCCTTCATAATGTTCTGCTGATGAGGAGGCACATTTGGAAAATCAGTGAAAGTGTGTGAAGACTCGAATTCTTGGCAAAAATAAACAGTTAGTTTTGTCAGCGCAATAAAATGAACGCCAATTTAACAGCTTTCAATATTCTATTATGAATTTATATCGATTTAAAGCTGCTAGTTGTGACTCCAAATAGCCTAAAGCAGTGGACAGATTGTGAGACATGGGTTGGAGGGGCTTTCACACTGTCTGAATCCAGTCCTTGTCTCTTCTACGCAGGAGCAAGACACAAAACTACAAGACACCCTGTTGACTGTAGTAGGTTTACATGTAATCGTGGTCCTTTTGCCCGCCACCTGGAGGTGGCCAGCCAGATTTCAGGACGGCCCGGTGCTTTCCTGGCTAGGACTATCTGTTCAGTAGTAATAAGTTTTGCATTTTGAATGTTCAGTAGTATAATAAGTGCTTCTGTTTGATTACTCATGATGAACAGTTAGGAATATTGAACTGCCTGTTTCTGCTGGCAGTGCAGAGGAGAGGAGAAGAAAATATGTTAATTATAAATGAGGTCTATCCATACCAAAGTTTAATTTATTTTTTTTCTAATAAAGGACATTATAAGGAAGGGATGCGCAACAATAACAGCAGCTCTGTTTTAGTGCCTGTCCCTTCATGGCCCCCCCCCCCGTAAGCCCAGTCTGCTCTGATTGGTCAGCTCTCACAAGCCTGAGCCGAACGACTCACCATGTTTCTGCATGAGCTCTGCCAGTGTTTTTGCAACAATGTTCATATATTGTGTGAATATCACATGTATTTTAACCTAAGAAGTTGAATTACTTGAACATGTGAATGTGTAGAATTTGACAAGTATTGTATGTTTACATCTGTCAGTGGGTCATCACAGTAAGAGTAGGCATAATATTATGTTAATTCCTTTACAGGAGACTTGATGTTCTCTTGCACTAGATGGAAAAAAATGTGCATATATCAGCATTGGCCACAGTGAGTGAATTCCTTTAAAGGAATTAACATAATATTTTCATAAATTTAATAATAAGGTACCGATTTCAGTTCCAATCATCACCTCAGTTGCCTGGTGTCAGTCACAGTTGGGAATAAGAGTGTACCATTCCCACTGTCACTGCTGATAATGACCCAAAAATGGTAAAATAAAGTTAATCGTCTTTTATTGTTGTGTATTGAATGTATGAAATTATGCCTTGGTTTGAAATTTTGTTTTAAACCCAACTATCTTAAACCCAGATAGTTGGATGACGCACTCATTTCAGTTGGTGCTACAGGCACAGAGTGTGTTTATTTAAAGGGAGATGTATGATACGGCACACGGCTCTTAATCAACAGTCTCATTTGTACAAACAGCCACATGCAGGACACCCACTGTTGGTAATTTTCATTTTATTATAAAAAACAGTATTTGAGTCCACAGTTTGTGTTTCCTTTGTACAGTAAAAAATATTAAATTAAACTCCCAAAGTTCTTAGCAGAAAGATAAAGAGGATGGAGTTTGGGGGGGAGGGAGGGAGAACAACTTCCCCCACAGGAGGAGGAAGCGGAGGAGGAGGAGGGTATTTAAAGTCCGAGGGAAGCAGCAAAGGGGACGAGGCCGAAAGAGACGGAGACCGAGTGCTCATATCTCCTCATTTCTCCTCATTTCTGTGCAACACAGTTCATTTGGATCTAAATCCTCTGTTTACTCCAAACAGTAGAATCCTAAAAACACTAAAAGGAGCCCACCCCACCCACTTTTTTTCACATCCCAGCCCATGTACTCAAAATGTTTCAGGCACACAGGTATGCACCCCCCCTCCCCAAGCCTCCACTGCTCCATATTAAGTGTCTTTAAACGAAGGAGTGCACACACATTCGAGGGAGAGGGCTTGCATGTTTGCGAGGGAAGAGTCCCTTCCAGCATGAACCGATGTCCAATACAGAAGCTGGCCGGGATGTCACAACATGTCCGTTCGACATCTCACAGCAGACCCTCAACCACTGCAATAAAACACTGACATTTAATTATTCCCACCTGGACAGACCCAACTAAAGACATCTGAAGTGAAATGAAATCTCCACTACCCCGTCTTAACAGTCAATAACAAAAATATATTTCTATACGAATTGTAGCAGTCTCAGGATACATAACACCCCCGCCCAACCCCCCAAAGAAAATAAATAAAGCAAACCCAAACATTTAAAAACTAAGATATGCATCATGTTTGGATTTACATTAATAATAATAATCCACATCACTCTGCAGAACAGAAATAGACAGACTGAATGATGGGAAATGAAACCGATAAAAAAGTTCTTTGCATTAAATCATCTCCTCTTTAATTCTCGACCACTTTTAAAATCTTAAAAACATTTCTTAAAAAAGGCAATTACTCCTATTTACCCCCCAAAACCCCGAAAATATCACCTTTCTTGTATTCAGCAAGAGGTGGAAGTGAGGGGTGGTGCTGAGAAACCATCCCCCTCTTTGTCCACAGTCGGCAAAAAAATATATTAACAGCAATAACTTACAATTCATTTATTCTAATTTATTTAACGACTGCTTGATTTATTGTTCATCTCCCATAGGAAGTTCAGTTCAATGCATCTTTATTGAAAACATTTTAAATAACATTTAATAATAGTATAAAAAAAGAAAGGCTAGGTAATAACAATAACACTGTCCTGGGTGAGTGCAGTTTGTGCGAAAGAATCACAGAGCGTTTCAGCTCCTCTTGACACATTAAGCAGACGTCCTACATGATGTCTAAAGGGTTGTGATTCATATTCTGGCCAAGCGGGTCCTGACCATTGCCCCCGGGCCCGTGGAGGCCTGCCATGCCACTCAGCTGAGACAGCATGGCACTCTGGTCCGACCCAAACTGCTCCATCGAGTTCTGTTGCTGGGTCGTTGGCTGTTGTTGTGGAGGGACCACCATACCTGGGTGGTGCTGGTTCAGGTGGCCTGGGTGTGGGGAACCAGTCTGCATCTGGGGGGAGATGTGATGTGGCGAGGGCTGGGGCTGCATGCGTGGGGATGGGCTGGAGTGTGGTGGCTGGGACTGCGGTCGGGGTGAAGGCTGTGGGGACCGCACCTGGTTAGCCAGTGACGTGGGCAGCGCCTGGCCCTGCAGGTGTGGGTGTGGGGACTGGGCCATCTGCTGCGGCTGCTGAGGGCTCATGGGATTGCTGTGCTGGGCTGGTGACCCCCCCGGACCAAGATGCTGATGCTGATGCTGCTGCTGCTGCTGAAGCAGCCTCTGGTGGAGAGCCTGTTGGAGCAGAGCAGATGTAGGTGGGGGGCCCGTCTGAGTTGGCTGAGGACCCTGAGGTGGCTGTTGAGGACCTCCTACACCCCCTCCACCTGCATCACCTCCTGGCAGGCCAGCCATTGCATTCTGCTGCTGCATCTGGAGGTGGTGCTGCTGCTGTAGCCTCTGTTGGAGTGCAGCTGTGGCCTGCTGCTGGGCCACTGAGCCTGGATAACCTTGCCCCTGCTGTCCTGCAGGACCCCCGGGTTGCTGAGGGCCAAGAGGTGGACCCCCAGGTGGACCCTGTCCCACTGAAGGAGGCTGCATCCCAGGCTGCCCCATGTAGCCCTGCCCCTGTGGTGGCTGTGGCTGCTGGAACTGACCATGATTGACTCCCATTTGCTGCTGCTGCTGCTGTTGTTGTTGTTGTTGTTGCTGCTGCTGTTGCTGCTGCTGCTGTTGTTGTTGTTGTTGCTGTTGGAGATGCCGCCTCATGAGCAGCTCTCTAAACTGGGGATTGTTGAGATTTCCCATTTGTGGCCCCTGGCCCTGCATGCCTCTTCCTCCCCCTTGCTGTTGTTGCTGTTGCTGTTGCTGCTGCTGGAGAGCTGCCACTTGCTGTTGTTGTAAACTGCTAAGCATCGGCCTCTGCTGCTGCTGCTGCTGCTGTTGTTGTAGCTGCTGCTGCTGTTGTTGCTGCTGTTGTTGTTGCTGCTGCTGTTGTAGCTGCTGCTGCTGCTGGACCTGCTGTAGCTGCGCCATAGTGGCCATGTTGACATTCGTCCCTCCCTGACCCCCCATGTGCATACCTGGCTGGCCAGGACCTGCAGCATTCATGTTCACCTGTGGGCCCCCTCCTGCCATTACATTACCAACAGGACCCCCTGTGGGTCCAGCACCTCCAGGGACACCACCGGGTCCACCGGGACCTCCCTGCACCCCCTTGTACTTTGAGGCCCTCTGTTTGATAAAAGCAGCCATGAGCTGTGGGTTGGAGCGCAGGATGTTGAGGACCTGCTGTTGCTGGAGCGGTGAGCTGGGTGAGCGGAGAGTCTGTAACAGCTCCTGGAGGGCTGCTTGGGGGATGTTTCCACCCGCAACACCAACCCCTGGGACACCGGCAGCTCCGGGGGCCGGGCCGCCTGGGACCCTGCCACCCACGCCTTGCTGCTGCTGCTGTTGTGCCATATTCATCAAGGCAGCATGGCCCTGAGCTTGTTGGTGCTGCTGCTGCTGCTGATGTTGCATTTGCTGCTGCTGCTGCTGTTGCTGTTGAGCTGCCATCATGGCTGGATGGCCCATGTGGTTCATCATAGCTTGCCTCTGCTGAGGTGGCATTCCCTGGCCTGCCCACTGCTGCTGCTGTTGAGGGTTTTGAAGGGGAGCACCCAACCTCTGCTGTTGAAGCTGTACCTGAGGGGGGAGCTGGCCCTGGGGCAGGTTACCCTGCTGAGGGGGTTGCTGCATCGGCCCGCCAGCACCAACCATCATCCCTGATGGAGCACCCTGTGGTTGATCCATGTGAGCTCGGGCAGCTGCCACAGCTGCTTGGCTCTGTGGTGGCATACCCTGGGGTCCAACCATCCCTACTGCCCCTGGGTGTCCCATGCCCATCTGCTGACCCTGACCCTGCTGATGGTGAGGGTGGGGAGGCATCATGCCTGCAGCTGCCTGGGCTGCTTGTCTCTGAAGAGCCATCTTTCTCTGAGCATCGGCTACCTGCTGGATCTTCATGGCAATTTCTACTGCTGCAGGTGGAGGGCCAGAGGGGGGGTGCTGTTGCTGCTGTGGAATGGGAGGCTGGCCCTGGGGCTGACTGGGAGGCTGTGGGCCCCCAACACCTCCAGGCATGACAGCGCCGCTAAGCTGCTGCTGGGGAGGTGTTGCAGAGCCAAGGACCGGTTTGCCCTGGGACTGATGGATTTGGGAGGGGCCCAGGGGTCTGCTGGCATATGGAGGCAAATTGTTTGGGTGCTGTTGGAGCTGTTGAGGGTTGGTCCCTGCTCCACTTTGCTGCTGCTGCTGCTGCTGCTGCTGCTGCTGCTGGACCTGAGGAAGCATTTGCTGCTGATGTTGGGGAGAGCTCATTATCCCCCCGGCCCCGCCTGCCATCTGCTGGAACTGGTGGTGAAGGGGGTGCTGAGGAGGCATGCCACCCTGTGCGGGCATCCCACCTGGCTGCTGTTGCTGTTGGACTCCCGGTCCAGGGCCCAGTCCCTGCTGCGGGCCTGGAGGCATGGCCTGAGTTGGGGTCTGAGGTGTTGGGGGTTGGGTTCCACCAGAAGTTGGGGTACTGGGCGCCGTGGTGCCGTTGTTCCCTGGCGATGGAAGTCCTACAACAGGTCCTCCTGGTGGCCCTCCTGCTGGCTGCCCCACTCTCTGCATGCTGGCCATCCTCCTCCTCAACATCTGGGCCTGCTGGAGCCTGTGCTGCAGCTGCTGCTGCCGGAGCTTTTGCTTGATGTTCAGACAGAACGGGACGGGACATTTGTTCTCCTGGCAGTGTTTGGCATGGTAACAGCACAGCGCGATGAGCTGCTTGCAGATGGGACAGCCGCCATTCGTCTTCCGCTTGCAGCTTTTGGTGTGCTGAACGACACGTTTCATCTTTTGGCAGGACGGAAGCGAGCAGTTGGCATTGCGACACTGACACGCGTGGACCAGAGACTGGATGCAGCGCTGGATGCTGAGACGACGAGAGTCTCCCGGGCTCTGGGTAGCTGCTGCTGCCTGGTTGTTGCTGTCGTCGTCCAGTCCGAGCCCCAGCTTATCCATCTTGTGCTCGTGACCTTTAATATTGTAGCAGGTGATGCACAAGTCGTAGTCCTGGAGAACGAAAGGAGACAAAGAGGGATAAGAAAATGAATATGGGTGTTATTGCTGGATTAACAATTCTGGTTTATACTTCATTTTTCCAACCATTCCCTACAGCAACATGCCCACACCAACACAGCCTTTTTGCTATGTTTTGCTATTGTACACACACTCAGACCTTAAGTAACAGGAATTATTCTTCTCAGTCTTCCTGTCTAGAGTTTCCAACCTTTTATCTGAGAATGCTAAGAATGAGCACTACAGCACAAACACCTATTATTGGGACTGTCACTTCTGCAGCAGCATTGTGTTCCACAGTGCATTCCAATGAAAACAATCTGCAATGGTGGGAAGACAGTGAGGGATCATGTCTTTCTCGCTGTAGTTGCATCTCAAGTCGAGACACTGGTGTGATAGCTGCAGCTGCTACTGACTCCAAGTGTATCAAAGGTTGCACACGACTTCGTACAAGCTCCCCAGGCCAACAGTGGATATAACAGAGACAATGACTACACTACAATGGAATTTGCTGCTCAAAATGGGAGGGGAGAAAAAAGTACATCTCTTAAACCACCAGGCTTCTGTTGTCTGCTTTGAACTAAAACCTCTAATTTATTCAGCTAAATCTTAAATGAAAGAGAAAACCAGTTGATCCATGCTTTGTAATATTCTGTTCCTATATATTACTTAAACTTTTTCAAAGTAGAAATCCAGTGTTCCTTCTAAGAATATGGCAAACAAATGATTCAAACAAAGGAACAAAAAGGAAAAAAAATCCTGTCTCAGCTCTGTTGAGAGCAAACGGAACAGGCCAACAGAGCAGTGCAATGGTCCAGTTGGTGGACAAATCTTAGGTTGTTGACTCTGAGATGAGAGCGCAATAAAAAATGCTAAATTTGTTTGTCTTTCTCCTCTTCTGGTTAGCAAAACAAAACTGTGGACAGAGAGGCCAAGTGACTTCGTCTAGCGCGTTAAACTTCATGTCACCTCTCGCTCTCCCAGCCACTGCAGACAATTTAGCTGAATACACAATTCATGCGGTCTCATTGACAGAATTTCCAAATAAATCAGAAAACAATTAAAGAATAAAACATTGATTTGACCACAGCTCGTAAATGCTACCGATTAACCAAGACAAACAATCTGAATGTGGAACAAATTGCTGCTTTATGGTCACAATGAAATCATTGAAAAAAGCAGTGATTGGCTATATTGACTTTCAAAAAAGTAATCACAGAGAGTTTCAGGGGACAAAGAATGTATTTGAGTGTGATGAGAGCAGTGTTGCGAGGAAAACTGAGAGGAAACTTTATTATATGGTTTAGCTGGCTTGTTGCTGGCACTCTCACCTGATGATGTAAAACACACTGGAGTATTTAAAACATTGTCATTGTTGTTTTCATGCTGCAGTAATTGATCTCCAGTTAAATTCAAAGAGAGGAAAGGAAACCCCGGCTCTCACCTCGCAGACGGTGCAGTGGAAGCGGGTCTCCACGTGGTGTTTACACTCATTGCAGGTGTAGACGAAGCGGTCCTGGCTCTGGTTGTGCAGCTCCACCAACATGCACATGGAGCTCCACATGGACCTGCGGAGTGAGCTGAACTCCAGGTGCTTGTCCCTGGCCAGGGTCAGGAAGGCGTCGCGGCCGTCCATCAGGTCACAGGCCATCAGGGGGTCCGAGTCAGTAATGGGGGGCAGCGAGTTAAGGGTGGGGCCAGCAATGAGACGGATGACAAAGAAGACCTGGGAAACAGAGTAATGAGGATCAGCGAGAAGTTTTTAAATCAGGCCCCTTTCCTACATACAGACTTTTATACAAATGCCATTTTACATTCATACATTCATTGATTCATTTCTTGTTTAATGTAGTTGAGTTATTCTGAATCTAAAGCGCCAAAAGTGCATCACAGGCCTTTTATAGAAATTAGATTCAGACCCTTCACAAACAAGTGTCATCTGTAAATGGCAGACACGCCAAAATGTAAATGGGAAGACAAATATCATTCATGGGATTTTGTCGGAGCACTTAGAAACACTGAAGAACTCCCACAGTATTTTTCTTAACAATAGCAGTCAGTTTGCTGCTTCTGTCACCAGTTATTTCAGTGCAGAACAGCATGTCATTGTTCTCTTGTAGTTTGTTGATTAACAAACTCAGCAGTCACTTACAGGAAATGTCAGCTGAAAAATGCAGGTTTTTTATACAGCTTTTTAAGAGTGATGTTTAAGCCTTTTCAGGCTAACTAAACCAAATGTTTCTTGAAGCTTTAATCATCACATCTTAATTGTTGCTGTATATACAATTGTTAAAAAATAAACTTTATGGAACTCCTTTATACCCAAAACAATCAATGTATATTGTCACTTTGTTTATCCTGAGGAAGAGTAGGCTGGTTACATGCACATCACATAGGTGCAAAGTTATCAGGAAATCAAGTCAATGAACCCTTTCTTCAAACTTTCAAGACTTTGTATAAACCCCGAAAATGTATAATGTATTTTTGTGATACGTGAAATCCATTTTTAATATGAAAGTATAGATCACAGCTGCACTGAACCAATGACTTGTCTGCTGTCAGTAAAGGATATTTCTACTAAGCTTAGTATACGCTGCATCTACTCCGCAATAAAAAGGCTGAACATCTTCAGACAGCTTCAACAGAAGTGCAGCAGCAGCTAAACAGCAGAGTTTGAATGGTGCATTCAGTGAGTGGAGTCAACATGACATCTCTGAAGACATAAGTCAACGTAATGTTCTTATAACTCGGCCATATAATCCAATAAAAGAGTAAGCAGCTATTGCTGTAATCAAATTAACCTTGCATACCTCCTTATGTTTCTCCATGGTGGCGTAGAGCTTCTGGGAGAGGTCATTGGAAACGTTGGGCATCCCTGGTTTCTTCTTGTTGGCTCGGCTCAAGCTGCTCTTGTTCTTGCTTGTCTTTTTGTTGTTCTTCTTTTTGGCATTCTTGCTGTCTCCTTTCGTGGCCTGTGAATGTTTTAATGTCAGAGTCAGTGACCTGCTGTGAAACATAATGATGATAATGACATGGGAATTCTTACCCCACTTACATCTGTGCTCTCATTGGAGGTACTGTTCTCCTCCCTCTTCCTCTCCTCCTCCTCTTGCTCCAGCTCCTTGATGCTCTCCTCCAGCACGTTGGGCCAGAAGTCACCCTCAAAGTATGGCAGCTCCTTGGCACTGGTCAGACGGTCTTCTGTTGCCTGCTTGAAGATGTCCTGAGAGACAAAACGAGAAGTGTTTTAGTGACCTCATGAGCTTTTTCACTCTTTTAGGGAACAACAAAACATACTTTAGAGGTTTATTCTTGCAGCTGAGAAAACAATCTCAGTCTGCCCAGTTATCATAGAATTGCTCATGTTTTTTTCTTTTCTTGTAAATACAAACAAGCAAATTTATGCTCCAGAACAGATAGTAAATGGAGCTTGTGGTGAAATTGTTTTCTCAGACGAAGCAGTAGAGCAAACTTCAAGACAAAATTCTTCATCTTTTCCAGCAGTTTGACAAGGTATCTACAGGTACCAGACACTTAAATTGAATGTGTTGAAAGGGTTTTGACATAGTGTTAACCAGATTTAAGACTCTGACAAATAATCTTTGTCTTATTCAAAGGTATCTAATTTATATGTGGTAGGTATTTAATAGGAAGACGGTTATTAGAGTGAATTAGGCTCACCTACAATTTGTGCAATAATAAAGTAAAAGACAGGATTAGGCTTAGAATTGTTGGCTGTCATGCAGAAAGCCTCAATCACACTGACAAGAATACATTTAAAGATGGATAAATGAAATTTGATCAAATGTTTGTGGCAGCTAAGACCCCTCAAATTTGATTGATATTTATCAAATTGAATTTAAGATATTCTAAGGACGTCCAGACACCCTGTTTGATGCCGTTAGGGACTATGGATGAGTCAGTGATAAATGCATTAATTCACATTCAAAAACAGAAAACATGTCTCACTTTGTAATCATGGACAATGCGTTCCGAAACAGCCTTGTCCAACATCTTCTTGTACCACTCCTGCAGGCGCTTTGGCTTGGGGATCTTCTGGTCCATTGGGTGACAGTGGAAGATGTAATCATCCCCTTCACTGGGTGGACAGGCCCAGATATGACCCGTCGTAAACCTGACACAGGGAGAGATGCATTTCCTTTTACTGGGTCTGTATTGTGCTGCTTATCATGCAGCTGAAGATGGTCTGTAGCAGCACCTGGAACACAAAGCCTAATGGGCTCATATTTGAACGCCTGTACGCTATAGAGTTATAATAAACTTCAATTTCAGCTGCTCAGTTGAAGGGATTATGTTTGAAAAAGTCTTAATGTTTCTCTCACCCCTGCCTCTTCACATACTCCAGGTAGCCCAGCAGGATCTCGTGGTAGACAGCAGTCCTGAGGTGTCGAGGTCTGAAAAAGTGCACGCTGTCCAGGTAAGAGATGTACACTCGTCTCTGATTGGGAGGCGGACAGTCCGAGCCATACTCCTGAACGTGCATGCCGAAAAAACACACGTCTGCTCCGTCGATGTCCTCGAAGGCAAACAGGGCTTTCATCCTGTACGGGAAGGACTCGGACATCTCTCCGTTGTCGACAAACCTGGGGGGAAAAGAAACGCCACGGTGAGGAAAACAGATGAGATTGTGACAAAAATCTAAAATTAATCAGCGAGCAATCCTCCTAAATATGTTCACTGCGTGCCCAAACGACCACCTACCTGGACTTCATGCCCGGCTTGACCTCAACCACCTTGTCTGAGACGTGGACCACGCGGATGGTGACCTCGCCACATTCAGGGTGGTTCTGCTTCTTGACGAACTCGTTCACTCGTGACTCCAAATAGCCCCCCAACTTTGTCTGAGGAAGTCCTGCGAAGGACAGTAAAAAGGATGAAGAAAGAGGTGGAATACAGTGAAGGACAGGAACATACGAGAAAGATATGTACCGTTTGTGTCCATGCTCATTGCAGGAGGGACAGAACCCTTGTCTGACAACGTACAACGAACGAAATCTTCTTACCAGCACCTCTAAAGCTTATTACAGCTCATTATTAACCATAATTAACCGCTAATTACAACACTGTATCTCATTTGTTCAATCAGAACAAACTGAAGTATAAAAACAGCTTTTTGAGGTTGTAAATGGTTTATATGCCAGACTTTTTCTTGGCCAGACCCAGGAACTCCTGTCTCTGCTGGTTGCCAGGTAAACTAATGGGGACGACAAGACCCATTTACTGAACAGACATGAGAATGGTATCAGTTCTTCACATATCTCCAGGCAGAAAGTGAATAGGCGTATTCCCTAAATCTTGAACTATTTCTTTAATATTTTATACATCGCATGTATCCTGATGATTGATTTTGATCCCTAATATTCCACTTATGTTTCAGGGAGTGGAATGATTGGAAACTTTCCGAGGAAAATTAAATTAGATGTAGAATGATACAGTGAAATGACTGTTTTGAAGCCTTAAAGATATTTTTAATATTTTCGACAAAAGTTGCACTGATGTGTAATTTTCAGAGTGAAGCCTGTAATTTAGTCTGACAAACTTGTGCCAAGACAACCAGAAAACTCTTCATCTGCTTTAAAATTGGACTGGTCATCAAAGGATTTTATTATCAATGTGAGTTTTTAACTTTTTTGTTTGCTTGAGCACTCAGTAATGGTGATATGACATCAAGTTATATTGGGACCTCTTTTTTCTGAACCCCTGTGTCTTTAAAAGGTGCAGTTTTAGGGAATACACTTCTATCAGAGGTGAAAAATCTACATTGATAAATAAACTGAAAATACAAACCGGAAAAAATCTAGGATGCAAAGAGATGAAAACACAAAGTCTGAATGAAAGAAAGCAGGCAGGCATGAAATGAGCTGAGCATTACTCCACTTACTTTTGGATGCATATTTGTTCTCTTTCCGCGTCTTATTGGCCTTTTTGAGGCAGTTGTCACACACAAAGCTGTGGGAGAAGGAGGGAGTACATAGAAAATGGTTAAATTCTGGTTCTGTCATAATTAACCCCAATCAGTGATTAGGTGACTTTGATCAAGAAGACGACTTAGCCTTGCATGTCAGTCTTCCTTTCTTTAAACAACTATAATGACTTGCATCTTTAAATTACAAGCAGACCACACATGAGAGACTCAACCTCTTATTGAGCTTTAGTGCTTTGTTTGCACGTGTATCTGTTGCCGACACACTGGCAGGCGTTTTCCGTCCTGATGTAACGATCATTCCTCCTACTCATTTTCAGTTTCAAAACTTTGTTCAAACTGCACCTCACAATGTGTGTGATCTGGAAATGTGTATTGATGTGTGTTTGGACTTAATAGTTGTACTTTTCCAGCTCCTTTAACTGATGTTTTGGATCACTCTGAAGCTTTGAATGAATACAAAGGCCAAATCTATTTTCTAGACCCAGTCATGCAACAGAATGTACAGAGAGCGTATGTGTGTGAGTGTGTGTATGATAGCTGGCTCACCCTGATGGCCATATGGTTTCATGATGCAGCACGCAGATCTGGTGCATTTTACGACCGCAGTCAATACATTCCACAAGCCTGAGCAGAGAGAGAAGAAGAAGACAAAAGACAGACACAATATTTAAAGTTAATGAGGCAAGAGCGTCATGCATGATGGAAATACTCAGGTACAGGTGCTACGTAAGTAAGTAAAAGGTTATGACATCCAAAATACAACTGGGACATAAACAAAATCTTCTGTCTAATCATTTGAGCCACCTAATCCAACTGGCTCAAATAAAAAATGTAGCCAACATCATGATAATAACATGATTGACAATAATCGTTAAATGGAAGTTAATGAGTTCAGAACAGGACGTACAACTCGGGGTCAAGTGTGTCGTTCTTCTTTCGCTGGAACTGGTCTTTGTTGATGGACCTGCAGGAAGTATCAGAAAACAAATTACAGTACCGAGCACAACAAGGTAATCGCAGGAGACTGCAGGCTTTGTGCAGAGTCATCCATCCTCAATTCAGAAAATGCTTTGAAAATTTAAAGGAGACCTATTAGACCAACAGAAGCTCTTCTCTCCCACAGAGAACACTCCTCCTGAAACGCCTTTAATTCTGTGACTTCATGACATCACAGAATCATACATTTGTATAATGTATGCCTAGTGGCTAGTTTGGCAAATAAGACTTGATTTAGCGCAGCTGCTCTGTTTTTTTTTTTTTTTTTTTTAGCAGTGCTGGGCAAACATATGTGAACTGACCAATCAGAGCAGTTATGGTATTCTGGAGGGAGGGCCTTAAAGAGACAGGAGCTACATCAGAGCGATTCAGACGAAGGGGGAATACAGTATGACAAAATGGATGTGTTTTTGAGCACTAAAGCATGTAAATTTATTCTAGTAATAATGCTAAATAAAATTATGAACTTTAAAATGAGCATTATACGTCTCCTTTAAAAATGTGCCAACAAACTATAATACCATCACCTCATATACAAATTATCTATCTCACTCTTAACAGACAGATAAACTCGTTATCCACCGATTATTTTCAAAATAAATTATTCAGTCTTTAAAGTGCTTGTTTTGTCTAACCAACGGTCCAATACCCAAAGACTCTTCATTACTATCATAAATGACGGAGTTAAGCAGCAAATCCTTACATTTATCAAAATACAGTATTTGGCAATGTCTTTTTGATTGACTAATCAGTGCAAATCCAAGTCTTCGCTTTGATTATGATGAACTGGAATAAGCTGACACAGAATACATATGGAATACTGGAATACTGCACACTGGAAATATGATGTCTAATCCTAAACCTACTTAAGGGGAAATAAAGGGGAATACTGGATGTTAAAGGGTTTTTAATTCATGCTAGTCTGTTCTCTTTTTAAACAAGAACCCTTTGGGGGTTAGATATTCAAAAATGATGAGTTTATAACAGCTGTTAAATTCAATCCAAGATGCTGCAATTATCAGAATTACATAACTGTCTATCTGCTGTGTGTGAGAGGAAAGCAGGAGGGTTGATGATACTCACGTCTGAGGCTGGGAGGGGTCGTCCCCCAGGGAAACACTCTCGCCTTGGATTTCGTTGAAACACTTCTCACAGAAGTGGTACCTGTCAGCAAGAAGCCCATATTTTGGTGAACTACACGTTCGCCATCAGCACAGCCAATCACAGAGAGGGCACGAAGAAGCAGCCGCCAATCAGGGCAGGGCAGGACAGGCCGGGGGGCGGACACACAGGAGGAGGCAGAGGGCAAGGTAGGTCGTCGCCAGGAGGAAGCAGCCAATCGTGATGCAGGGTTTTTGTGTGGGCGGGTGTTTTGATTTTGCGCGTAAATTTCGGAGTGGATGATTGGTCACACCAAAACAGGCCAATGCAGACATCACAAGCGTTAAAAAAGGAGGGAGAGAAGAGGAGAAGGGGCAGGGAGATTGGGGAGGGGAGGGGAGGTCAAAATGAATATTAAAAAAGCGTGAAATAAATCGTTACAGGTCAGACGAGGACAATGGAGGTGGGACAGAGAGGGAGAGGGTAGGGACATGGAGGGAGGGAGGGGACGGACAGGATGTGAACAACAACCAACAGAGGACAGAGAGCCAAGGCAAAGCAAAGATTAGCGTCAGACGTCCAGTGGTAAACAACAACAACATTACAGCAACATGAGAGACCACTAGGAGCTGTGGAGGAGGAAGGGAGTGAGGATACGAGTCTCCAAACATGACAGGGTGGATGAGGAGAAAATAAATAAAGCAACAGAGACCCATCATCCTTTCGGTTCATTTATAAAGTGGGAACCTTTCTTCTGCTGGTGAGAATGGATAACCCCCCCTCCACCCCGCTATCTATGTCAAGTAAATATCAGAAAAGGCAAGCCGTCATGTATAGTGCATGTAAATTTAAAGAATGGTGCAACAAATAAAGAATAACTGCTGGAGAAGACAGGAGCCCACTTTATGAATGACAACATAATGGAAATTAAAACGGTGCACTGTGAAGATGGAGATGGTGCCAGGGTAACCAGTTGAAGCCAAATTAAAACTCATCTGTGATTGCACTGATTGATTTAAAACAGTTGCTACAGCAAAGCGTCAATGTGCAAAATACAGCAAGACATGTGCAAGCTCATCTCATTGCTGTGTTTTCACAGCAAAATGTCTAAATATCTAAACAGTGTCTGAATGCTGCTGGTGTGTGATCTGTGTGTGCTTGTGTTCCAATGTGCCCACAGCACTTACCTGTTCTGGTAGCTAAAATAAGCAGCGTCACGTTGGATGGTGCATAATTGTTTTCCATAGCAGCATAGAGTTTGGGGGGAAAACTCATACTGTAACAATAGAGGGACAAAGGAAAAAGTTGTTTGCAGACTTGTTGGACAAAAACTTAATAAATGTCAGAGTACAAGGATCCACGAAGACAAACTCATATCTCAAAACGCACCTACATGTTTGTTTGACTTTTATCAAACGGCATTTATTCAGTCACACCTTGCCTTAGCTTGAGGCTCATCTTATCTCTCAAGGGACAGTTTACCCCAATTATATGTTTCTCTCTTACCTGTAGAACTATGCTTTAGTGTGAGAGATATCCACAGACCTTGTTGTAAGCAGTTTCATGGAGGAACTATTTTCTTTCTATTGAACCCAAACTGCCAACGATATCGCCGCGCATATAAGAGGGAAAGGAAGAGAAAACTGCAAAACTGTTCAAGATGTGTTGAGATCCATCTGTTGTAAAATTGTTTGAGACTGTTGAGATGTGAAACAAAGAAAAAGGGAAACTCAAGCTGCTGCTACACTTTATTTTACTTAGTACTTTAAGATTTTTAAACAGCTATTTTATTTATTTTCACTATTTATTTTAGTTGAATACCCCTGATCTAGAGTATCTTGAGTCATGATTTCTGGGTACTGTGGAGTTTTTCAAATGCAACTCACACCAACACATTGTGATTAGATAAACAGCACACAGGTAAGAGGAAAAATATGCTTTCGGTTTTGGGATGAACTGTTCCTATGAAGGAATAGTGTTTCAGGGAATTCTCTTTCAGGAGAAGAGTAAGAATAAAAGGTTGAAACCACTCTTTTAATTGTCCTTTTATGTGAAGTTCGGCCAGCAGCTGGGTAGCTTGCATCAATATAAGAAACAAAGAGAATCAGCGAGTCTGTCTCTGTCCAAAGGTGACAAAATCCAACACCCAGCACCTCACAAACCTTCTAATTAACACGTTATATCTTGTTTGTTTAATCTATTTCTTGGCTGGGAGCCGTTGCCGGGCAATCAGCACAGACTCCAGAAAGTTACTACTCCTAGCCAAGAAATAGTCAAGCACTCGACCCCCCTAAAAATGGCCAATTGTTGGTTTTACATGTTTTTGTACAGACTAATCAAATGAGATACAACACGTTAATTAATGAATTTTTAGAGGAGTTGGCAGGTGGATTCTGTTACCTTTGAACAGAGCCAGGCTGGCAGTTTCCCATTTCCAGTCTTTTGCTACGCTAGGCTAATTGGTTGCTAACTGTAGCTTCTCATAATTACCACGAAAGTGGTATCAATTCTCTCATCTAACTCTCAAGAGTGCAAATATGCACATTTCCCAAAATTTAAAACTTCAAAACTATTCCTTAAAAACACAATCCAGACTGTAAATCAGCTCATCTTAAAAAAAGACAAGTGACATTCCTATACTGAGACCACATGAGTTTAAAAAAGTAAGAACACATGCTTTATGGCTCACCTTCCTCCCACAGCAGTATCCCAGACCCTGCATGACAGGATCAATCTCTGACTCAAACACCTCAGCCAGCTTGGAACAGTACTTGTAGACGCGGGACGTCTTGCGGTTGTACAGCCAGGCGTTGTTGAACATCAGCCAGATATCATCCACATACTGCCAAGGCTCCTGGTACTGTCCCGTGTCCAGCTTCCGCTTGATGGTTGACAGGTCCATGGGGTTCTTCACGATGTCAAAGTAGTCCTGGTTTGGGAGAGCCGCCGTCAAGATTTGAGTGGCAGGTCGAGGTAAAGTTCAGGAGTTGAGGAAGAGAGCAGCGAGATGGTGGGAGGGTTTGGTCGTCCGAGAGAACCAAGATGAGAGAGATGGGGATAAGAAGAGTGATCGTCATCATCATCAAGTGTGGTCGTCAGGTGGAGGTGTGATGAAGGCGTTGCACGGGTGGGACCAGAGTAGGGAGAGAAGAGGGTGCAGGGGGACAATGTTGTTGAGCGCTGCAGAGAAGAAGGTTCGCGTGCAAACAGAGAGACATGACAACTTCTGCCCTCCAGCTCTCTGCTTTGCACCCCACAGTTTAAGTCCCTGTCTGTACTGCAGGCAGGGACCAGGCGACTGCCACAAGTCTGTCTGGTCCTCTGCCGCTATAACCACAGTCTTCTTCAATTCTAAAGATACAGGTAAAATTGCAACTGAAGCCAAGCTTTCTGTTAATCATTTCAAATGTGCTCATTTTGCCCCAAGGTGCAGAACACTGTGGTTCTCTGCTTAAGACTGAGAGCAAACAAAGCTTTCAGGACCAGGAAGCGAACAGGGTGCAAAACCAAGAAGAACAGAGCAGTGGCAACAGCAACAGGCAGACAGAGATTTACTGTTTTTAGCAACAGAGCGGTTGGCATTAACAACGCCAGCAGCGTGAGTGGCCACATGATGGCAGAGTTAAAGCCAACAGTGCTGAGGTGAAGCAAATGTAAAGAGGGACGCAGTCTTTGAGTTGTTTTTTTTTCTTTTCCCCGTCATCTGCGCTCTGCGTCCTCTTTGCCATTTGTGAAAGGAGCAGAGAAGAGGGCGAGGAGAAGAAAAGCTTTTCGGAGATTCAACCATATAAAAAAAAGGAGGAGGTGTGAATTTCGAAGAGCAGGGTCCATCTCGGTGTCACCATGGCAACAAGAGTTAGGAAACAGACCCCCGTCTCTGAACGGAACCACTCACACGAACAAACAAGTGATGCATATTTCCATGTCAGCCCGCAGAGCCAAATTTATTTCACAACCTACAGTTTTAATAAACGGTTGAATAAATATCTGAAAATGGTGCTCTATAAATTAGACAACAGAGGAAAGTCGCATCACTTGAGTGTGGAGGTTCCGGGCGAGAGGTGAGCCAATAGCCTGGTGCTCGCTCATAATTGCTCATTACCCCTCGATTTGGATGCAACGAGGGTAAAGATATTGTCCCATCTCTACACACTGCCCACCCAAACACCGACACACTACTACTGGTGAGGAACTGAACTAGAAAGCTAGCGATGGCGTACTAGGATGAAGACTACAAAACAAAATAAAAAAAATCATGATTCAAACCAAAACCTAAAATTTGATGTGAAGAAGGCAAAAGTCAAACAAAATTAAAGTGATAAATGAAAGCAATTGGCTCATGAACTACTGTTAAAGCACATTACTGGACTTGAAATACACAATGTTGTCATGTCTCCATAGTATACTTTTAGTATTTGGGGTGCTATGGAAGACAAACTGCTGATAATTATAATTATTCATTGATTCACTGTCCAAATCTGTAATTACTCAGCCCATTATTATTAATTTTTTTAATCTGATTTTCATATATAATTTACTTGCTGTCCCTAAAGACAAATGTTCATAAGAGTCATTGCTTTGATTTACAAATGACAAGAAGTTTCAAATGAGAGCAAACACACACACACACACACACACACACCCACATGCGCACACTAACACACACACACACACACACACACACACACACACACAAACACACACACACACACACACACACACACACACAATTTAAAAATCTAATTTTCTTAACTTCTGACATGCAATGGGAGAAAAATCAAGATAAAAGGAACTGGAAGCAGATATTTAAAATAAATTCAAAAGATATGACAACTATGACAAAATGAGAAAAAACATATTCAAGATGAAAAAAGGAAAACAAAATAAAAGCTACGTTTTTAGAGGAGTTGAAGCAAAATGGCAGCCAGTGCAGTCCCTTACCAGGTTAGTTTTGTTACTAGTTCGAATACGTACGGGTATTCCCAGTAACTGGGGGTCCACCGGCTGACGGAAGGGAAGGGACTCAGGGTCCTGCCGGTACAGAGCTTCTAGGGTGGGCATCAGAGCCTGACGCAGCTCCTCCGGCTTAAAGACTGGAAGAGAGGGAGTGAGAAAGCAAATGATTCAGAGATGGAAGGTAAAGGGAAAAGAATGGGAGCCTTCCTTCCTCTTTATCTGAGGGATGCCTGGCAGTGAAACTCCACTGGCAGCATCATGTAGTGTTGTGTCGTTAAACGACGGCCGAGGAATACCACACAGAGTATAAAAGATACAGGATCCAAGATGTGTCAGTCCGGGGAGTGATTGTGATAACAGTGGTGCTTTTCTGGTGAATTTCAGAGCATCACAACCCAGTCAGTGTGTAGGACTTCACACAGACCAAACAAAAGGCACAGGTGTTTGCATGCATATCATACTCTGTTGGCAACAACGCCAGGACTGAATCGCTACAAATTTGAACTAACCACTACCATAAAGTTAGCTCACTTTGAACACAGACATGAGTTTAGAATGTTTAAGTCATTTCTTCTTACAGAGGGAGATGGTGAGTTAACCATTAAACACACGGTATGTATTTTCTGCCACTATGGATCACTGAATCACAACAATGAAAACAGAAGATATAGTTTGAGGATGTCGTGAAGTAGCATGGGATCATGGGAGTTGTTGTCTTTATTGTTAATAACCAGTTTTATAGGTGAAATATAGGTCTTAAGCAGATCTGTGATTTCAGTGGAGTGAACTGGCTTCGCTGCAAAACTACCCTGTTAAATCCTGATACGTCCAAACCTTTTCAAAAGTTATTATTTTTAAGTCAACGACACAGCGGTGAATCAAAACGTACTTTTCTTCTTGCTCTGAGCGCTGGCTGGGGAGCTGTTGGTGGCTGTTGACCCTGATCCCTCCTCTTCCTCTTTGGGCTCTTTCTTCACCTCCGGCTTCTTGTCTTCACCTGATGTTTCTGACGATGACACCAAGGATGAAGATGTGTCCATGGGCTCTCCTTTACACCCATCTCCTGATGGCTTCTCTTTCTTTATCTGAGAGGAAGATTCAATCGTCAGTTTAATGAATTCCTGTTTCTCAATAATACATCTGAATATAAGACCTGAAAAAACTAAATTTACTCAAAACCCTTTAGGCCTCATCAGTTTAAGATTTTACCAGGACTTTCAGACACACAGATTTGAGTGTCAAATGACAATCTTACCTCAGGTTTCTCCTCCTTCTTCACATCAAGTTGACCCTTTCCCATCTTCCCCTTGCCCTCTCCTTGACTTTCAGCCCCGTCGTCGTCGTCCTCCTCCTGCTTCTTCACCTCCATTTTGACGTCTTCCTTGCTGGAAGCAGGACCGTCCGCCTGGGCGAGCTGCGACTTGGGTTCAGTACTGCTGCTGACCGAGGCTGGAGAAGACACCTGTCCGTCGGCTGTCAGAGAAGGCTTCGCAGAAAGCTGTGGCAAAGGGAAAGAGAAGAGATCTTATGAAATGGCAAGAAAATGACCCTGTGGTTTTTTGTGGGGTTCCAGTGTTTTGTAATCCAATTCAAGGACTTTTTGAAAACTCATTTGTCATTCAATACTTCTGAAGGATAACTTAACGACTAACGACTCACTCACAGAACCAGAATAAGCAAGGAGATTAGAGCATCACTGAAGGAGGCTTACACGGGTGGTTTAAGGGAAGCGAGTCAGGATTGGGTCAAGTAATGAAAGCAGGGTCATCTACTCACTGGGGTCTGTGGCAGCTGCAATGGCACATGAGTATTCTGGGTAGGCACTGAAGAAGCCTGACTTGCTTGGGGGCCCGAGGAAGCCCCACCCCCAAGCGTCTGCTGTGGAAGCTGATTGGCCTTCTCAGAGTTCACCGCCTGGCCTGATGGCGGCTGCTGCTGCTGTGAAGATGGTTGTTGTTGTTGTTGCTGCTGCTGCTGCTGCTGCTGCTGCTGGGGGTGCTGTGGAGGGGGCAGCTGGGGTGTGCCGGGAGTATGTGGCTGTGGGGTTTGAGAACCAGGTAACGTTGGCGGCGTTTGATGGGGTTGAGGCGTTAAGCTGCGTGCTGGTGAGGGAGAGTTCGTGCGGATGGGTGGGCAGTGAGGGAAGGAGTTGGGCTGCGTGGGGGTGGAGGATGGAGGCAGGTTGGGTAGGGGCCCGGCACCACTGGCACTACCAGGCCCCATGGAGCCTCCAGGGGCTCCGGAGCCTGGAGCGGAAGAGGCAGACTGTGCTGCAGGGCTGCTGGCTGGGAGCGAAGGCGGCGTTGACATCTGGTTCTGCTACAGAGGAAAGGACACAGAGGTTAGGGAAATGCCAGGGATCACTGCTCGTCTTAAAACTATTAACAAAATCTTTATTATTGGAATTCCGCAAAAGATGGATCTCCAGAGTACTGGAGAGACAATTAAAAACAACATTGGTCTGGCTTATTATAGAGAAAGTTTTTACCGGATACACAACTGTGGAAGGTTTGAGTCACAACACAGATTGGTCTTTTTAAAACGTGAATTAATGGTAAAGGGAAGACTGCCAAAAAGCACAAATAATCAGTCTTAAAGCTTCTAGAGAGCCAGTAAAGAACTGCGATCCATCTCTGAGCAGACAAGGCTTACGTGCCAAAATCCTGAAGACAGTTCAGTTAATTATACAGTATTCATCACTATCCATCAATTCCTGCAAAGCTGCTCTGAGAGTTGATTTTTATGTTCATCCTCATTTGCATTCATTCAGCAGATTTAACTAACTGAACTGAAGATATGTTTGAATTTCATAATAAGACCCTCAGCTATCAAAGTCATCTCCACTTCACAAGGTACTGTAACTCAATCCGTACCGATGGCACAGCGGTCTGTGCTCCAGGCTGGTTCATGCCAACAGGACCAGAACCACGCCCAGGACTGGACCCGGGAAACTGGCCTGGTGGGAGGTACTGGTTTTGTAACTGTGTGGCATTGGGCTGACCCATCCTTGATGCGCCCATACCCATCTGGTAACGAGACAAGACATGTGAAGATTTAGATAAATTAAGTTATTTCAACAAACAGTGATTTTTTCCCCGCAGGTATGAACTTGAAGCACTAAACATGATTCTTCTGTTTATTCTGTCTCTTTGCCCTGTGTGTACCCTCCTCATCACTGTTCAGAGCAAAGACCTTTTCACCGTACTCAGGTTAAGAAAACACCTTCATCTTAGCTCCCAAAGTAGCCTGTTACAGAGGTGGTGACAGTGATGCTAACCTGGTTCACTGGAGCATTTAGAGGAAGAGGAGGTGTCGATCTCTGACCCATCGACTGCATCCCCATCTGACCAAACTGGTTCATTCCTAGAAGTGAAGGAGGACAGAAGTGAGAGGTAAGGAGAGCAAAAACATCCTGTGTTTACACTGGGACACTTTTTATTTGAAAGTCAAACTCTGATCGGTAACTGTCTGTTAAAAAATGTACAGCGGGCTGCGCTTCCTATTCCAGTGAGGGTCAGTCTGACCCGTTGCATGCTCTGTTGCTCATCAGGAAGCTTATGAGCATATTCTGCTCGACAAAAGGCACACTGCAGTAATTACAGAAGCAGTGAAGTTCTTTGTTTGGCTAGCAAACTGTAAAATAGAAAGGTTGTAATGTTTTAATTTTATGTCTTTAATTAGTTTAAATATTTGATTTAAAAAGGTAGCGTTACCACCAAAATACATGAAACTCACAAGAGTCAAAGAATGAGATGACAGCGACTGAAATTCGGTAAACTAACTACCTTTAGCATTCAGCCGTTTTAATTCTAATGAATTATTTGGCTGTTGCCTTAAAAAACTCAAGAGTCCAACAGTTACGTCAGCAAGTCAACAAATCATAACATGGCTGGAGAGACAGAACTTCACCTGGTGAAATTTACTTGCATGTTGAGGATAAAACATGGTCAGGGTTGTAAGCGTAAACATGCTAGCAGGGTAACAACATTATTGCACACTTGTCAATACTCTCTCCAAATGTCCTTGTAAACTAAACTTCTGGAAGTTTGGCCTCTCAACAAGCCTCAGCTAAAATGTCATGAACATTTATTAGAGATATACCTGCTGGGTTCTGCATCCTGTTGACCATCTGATTAGGTCCAGTCGGTCGGACCATGGACGGATCGGCGTGAGGACCATCTGACAGGGGGAGAAGAGTTCAAAAATCACAGATCTTGTCTTCAGAAAAACCACAGATGAGAAGATGTATGAATGAATGCATGCATTAATTTGTGTCCATGCACATACAGAAGTGTGGAAGGGAGGTTAAATGGTATGTTTGCATACTTGGAGGTTGGCCAGGGGCCATGGGCAGCTGTCCCATGCTGGGCGGCCCCTGAGGGAGGCCTGGAGAGGCTATGCCAGGTTGTCCCGGCATCATGCCCTGCTTCTGGAGTCGTGTCCTCCTCTTTTCCTCCAGCTCCTTTTGGATCTTGTAGATCTTCTCTGCCAGCAGGTGGTAATACTCCGCCTAATAGGGATGTGACACAAGTGAGAGAGAATGTTACAGGATACATCCGACAATGTGCAAAATAGATACTTTCTTTCCTCCCTTAACTATAAACTGATGGCTGTACCAGAACACCTCACATTGTGTTGGTTTCTTACCCTACTGTTGGCTGACTCATACATGTCTCCCTCGACTTTACGAGCATAAGCCACCAGATTCTCCATCCGTCGATCTTTCAGCGCAGCTGGATCAGGAGTAGGGAAGATTGCCTGCACGCTGCTCTCACACGTGCACAAACAAGAAGATCACACAGCTACAGTTAAATTGTGGACAGAGTCACCCAGCACAGAAAATGATCTCATATTCAAATTAGTTTTATTTTATCAGCTGCAGCCACAGTGAGCGTTTTGGGAGGTGCGTGCTAGAAAACTCACAGCTTGTGGACTAGGTGGTTGCGGAGGTCCTGTGTGATGTCTTCATGCCAAGACTTCCTCATGCCTGCAGCAGAAGGAGGAGTCGCCGTGGGCATGGAGCCTAGGTTCCCCACACCATCATTCATCAAGCTGGGGAAGGCAATAAACGAGATGGAAGGGGAGAAAGGAAAGAAGACTTGAGCCACTACAGAGCTGATTTTGACTTGGTTTAAAATCAGTTACATGAAAGTAGCCAGAATTTAAAAAGTGGCTGTGACCAATAAAAAGCAGTTCTACCTCTGTGCATTCATGGTACTGTGCAACATGGAGTTTGGCAGTAGCGGGGACTGCTGGTTGGGGGGTTGCACACCCACTCCACCATTCACTCCCATAGAGTTTCCTCCTAGAAAAAAAGAGTTATAGAGATTGAAGGATACAGTTTTTAATTGGGAAATACTGACAACAATGTGGGAAAGTATCATAAACAAGCTAAAGTCATCAATGGATAGCTTTGATTTCAGATTATTGTCACACATGAAGTCCTTGAGGTTAAAAATTAAAACCCTGCTTGCACTGTCCGTGTCTGATATGCGCATTGCGAACTTACCTAGGGAGTTCAAAGTCCTCATCCCAGGCTGGCCCTGTAGCCCCTGGTTCTGCATATTGGCCTGTGATGGCTGCTGTGGTATCTGGTTGCCCTGGTAAGTGAGACCGAGCGCAGCGTAGGCCCTCTCTATGGAGCTGGGGTCGATCTGGTTGGGAGGATTCAGGTTTGGAGTGTTGGACTGTCCACCTGGCACCCCTGAGCCTAAAGAGTTCACTAAACCCACCCCGGCACTATTAACAAGAGCTGTCAAGAGAACAAGAGATGGGGGAGAGGGTTGATGGAGACAGGGCGGGAAAGGGATAAAGAAAGGGTGAGCATCTGTGGATTCAAGCTGACTGTCATGCACTTTACTGTTCAGTTACAGGATTCTCTGACGTTTCAAGATAGATGCTGTATACTAACTCAATGGTAAGCATGCACCATACATGGTGTGCGTGCATACTGTTCAAAGACAGACAATCACAGAGGCACTCACATTGCTGATTCCTCTTGTCTCCAGCGTTTTTCAGTGGCAGGCATACAGGACAGTCGTGTCGTGTGCAATTCTTCCAATGAGAGATGATCTGTCTGGATGAGGCACAGTGCGCCACTGGGAGGGAGACACAGAAACGGACAGAAGTTGAGAAAACGGAAGAGAGAAGAGAGACAGAGAGGGAGAACAAGTGAGATGAGAAATTGTGACAGGGTGAAGGAGGGAGATGAATAATGAGACAAGAAAAGGATGAGAAAGAAAGAAAGCATAAATTCAAAGGGAAGAGGGAAGCCAGAGACTGAGAAAGTTATTGTATGACTCATTCAGTACAATAAAACTATGTCCAGATGAGAAGGAGAAAGGAAAAATGACAGAACAGCCAGCTAGAGAAAGAGAGCAACTCTCTCAGATAAAATGAAAAACTGGGGGCAAACCAAGAGGGATATAAACAACAAACAGTACCCGACAACAACAAAAAAAAAAAGATAAAATGCTGCAGATACATGACAACTTTAAACACAGCCTAGTGTTTATGATATAAACCCCACACCGTAGAACCAGCAATCAGCATAATTCAACAGACTCACCCTGGCAGGACTTGCCAGCCTGGCAATGAGTCATGTGGTTGAGCACGTTCTTCATGGTGCGGCAGTGGGGCAGGTTACACTGCCGCACTTCCCCGTTGGCCTGCTCCCTGCGCTGGCACTTGTGCGCGTGGAGCAAGAGGACCAGCTGCTGCTGGATCAGCTTCCGTTTCTCGGGGTCTGCTGTAGGGGGCGCTGTGCCGGGACCCGCCCCCACGGCATTGAGCCCAACCTGGGCCCCTCCCACTGCTGCTGCACCGCCGACGGATACGCCACCAACTGCTCCAGGCTGCTGCTGCTGGGAGGCCTGGGGACAGAGGAGGAATACGGAAAGAATTATTTACAAGACTGCAATCATCAGGTCTTATAGGAAGACTTCCAATGACCAATTTGGTTGACAGCTAACAATTCAATTTAACAAAAAAATGCTCCATCAATTTTTGGTCTTGCGTCTAGAAAAGGTAAATATTCAATGTGTTTACATGTACAGCAGATTTTCGCACTTCAGAATAACTAGTCTGCCCATTTGCAGATATACATACACATATGGATATAGATGAGCGAATAACCGGTCTTAATGAGAGTGAAGAGCAATGATTCAAACACTCTAAAATAAAAGTCAGTTTCAGACCTATGCTTCCAGCAATTCTGTTATTAACAACAACCACCTGAAGAATGAATTCTTCAGGTGGTTGTTGTTCTGAAACTGTTCTTGTGTGGAAAAAATGCATACAGGGCCTAGCTTTGTTTAGTTACAGCTTAACAGCAATACGCATTATAAATAATGCAGGCTTGTAATGCAACAGTGCAAGTGACACAGTGATCACTGCCTCATTGATCAGTACTTCCCTAATGTCCAACTTTCATTTGAATTACAGCGCGACCATTATTCAATTTTTGAGGCAGATAGAGAAGCATTTGAAAGATTTAATTACAATATATCTGCCGATTGGAATTACTTTTTAGGTAAAACATAACACTAACAATAATCTTAATACAGATCCCTGAGATTAGTTTTCTTTTTTAAAGAACTGTGACCAAGATGCATGCCAAAAGGGACATTGTACAGTTGAAAAATCAATCTCTCCGTAATGAAGACAATGATTGTAATTTTCTCAAACCTAGTTTGGTTTTCTGCCCTGGATTTCTTGTTACTCATCAAAACCATTACAAACAGTGCACACCAACACCAATATATATCTTCAATGAGTTAATATCAGACTGGCCGATTTATTAGTTTATCTATTTCCCAATTAATTGGGATAATGGATAATTGAGAGTTTGAACTGGCTGAAAACAACAATGACAACAACACCCCTGTACATTTACATACAGTAGTCAGATCTGAACAGGGAAGTTAGTAGTGACTCACTACAATCCGACAGGGCTGTTCTGGGGCATTTGGTTGATGTTACTTCAAAAGGATTAATTTCACTGAGGTAGGTAAGATTATTGTAATGACGATTTGAGCTTCTTCTTTACTAAAATCCCAACCACGACGATGATATCCCTCCTATTCAGCAGAGAACTCAGCCTGAGCTGCTTCCCCTTTGAAACGACGAAGAGTTTGCCTAAAACATCTGTAAGCTTATTTGCAGATAATTTAGCCAGCAGTTACTAAGTTCTCACCATCTTTTTCAGATTTGCCTATTAAAATGAGTCTTTTCCTAATGCACACCTGCACACTCCTGATCAGAGACAAGAAAATCCAATGGAAATGTCTTATATTTCACACACAGAACATGTTATTGTTGACAATTGTCAAACTGTTAATGAGAAGGTCTGCGTTCTGTAGATTCAGTCATTAGCATTAACAGTTTCACTCTGTTTTGTAGTCAAGTTGCATATACAACGAGTGAAACGAGGACCTTCACACGGTGAGACTAGAAATCCCATTCTCAGGATTTAGCAGACGAAAACAAATTTATCATTGTCAGTGGTGGTATTAAAGCACCTGAAGCAAATGACCACAGTTGTCATCACAGAGCTGCACTGTGACAGAAATAAAGATGGAAAGTTTGACATGCAGTTAAATGCCATCACACATCTTGATCAAGCAAAGTCGTCCACGACTTAGACAGGTTAGTCGGGTGCAACAGAGGGTATTCAGCTGGACAGCGACTTGTATACAGACCCTGGTGCTGGCCTGAAATCTACCAATCACATCTTGAATCTAAAAAGGGGCTTTATCTGCAACTTGTTTACGTCTTCTGCGGTTTTGGTTGTGAAGGAAGTAGTTCTTCGGCCTCTTCCATTCAAACAGGTCTTCACACACTAATAGCATTATGAAGGCACATAGAAAAATCTATCACATTATCTGTAGCAGCATCCGTGGTTGTTTTGCATATGACATCTTGAAGCCTACAGTAAAGATTATGTAACAACTTTTACACAGGTGTGTTGGCTTTTTTTTTTCTAACACGCAACAAACTAGTTTATCATCAGATCACTTCTGAAGGAGTGTGCTTACAACTGTTGCACACAGCCGCTATGAAGGGGGTTGTTTGAAAAGCCTGCAGTCATACAGAGGGTGTGTTAAACTTGTTTGTGACTTGTTGAGAGAAGTTGTCAAAAAATTGTCAACACAGAGAAAGTTACAGAAATTGTTGGGTAGTTCATTGTTGGATTTGGGCTTCTGACAGTAATAAAATTATTGAGTATCATCAGACTTATCATTTAACCAGAAAATGGAACAGACAGATGGAATATAATAAATTGTGCAATAATAAAACATGTATATTTAGTTTACTTCAAAACTGAGTTTAATCTACATTAACATAAGTGGATTCTATGATGGCTTATCATAGAGTTTATCCAACAGTACAGAAGAGAAACAAATTCCTACCATCCCAGGCATCCCTTGACCCGGAGGTGCCTTCTTGTCCATGCTGAACTGGTTGGCCATATTGTTGGGCAGACCCGCCTTATTCTGGAGCTGTGGGCCCAGCCCTGCTCCAGGCAGCCCCTGGCCAGCAGACTGGCCGTACGGACCACCATAGGGGCCCGCATTGGCCATCATATTCATCTGGAGAGCAGGGGGAGGGGAGGCAAAGAGTTATTGAGAAAGATGAGAGGAGGAGAGATGAATATAAGTAAGAGAGGAAAAAATTAATAGTTTAGAGTATCAAGTCAGTTACATTCCCTAACCTATGAGAGCGCAACTCAAGCAGCTAGTAATGTAAAATTCAAGTCTGGTATTACGATGCCATCTTACATAAGTTTGAAACAACACAGAATTCTACATTAGACTGTTTTAAGATCGAAAGCGACACTGAAAGGTGCTATGGAGACAACATGGAATGACTTTCCAGACACTACTGATTATCATTCCTTCTTCATAATGACTTTCCACTTTGTTCATTAGGTTACAATATTGCTTTGTCTTTCTCCCTACTTGACTTTGCTGTCCACAATAGCTTAATAACAGAGGCAGGATCCAGGCTTTGCAAACAAGTTCAAACAACCTACAGTATTTTCGGCATAGCTACTTCAGTTTTGGGACAAACTAGTCTTTATTTTAACAGCAGCAACAATGCGAAAGGATTGGTTAATTGTCGTTAAAGCAGAATAAAACTCTTCATCCCCATGTCTGAACTTCACCAGCTTAAACTACACTGAACATGGACAATGCTAACACTTCACTAATGCATATTTAAACTACAGGACAAGAAGAAATCCTGTGTTAGCTGGTGCATACTGCAGCAGTAAGGCAGAGACAGTTACGCTACTGCCTATGCTAAACAAGTTAACACAGCTGTTTGGAATACTGCCTTCACACCGTTAAACACAAAATCACAACTGTCTTATGACATATTGACTAGCAAAGAGGTTAACCATCAATACCACAGAGCGAACGGTGATGCTGCTGTGAATCCCAACACATAACCACACTTACACCTGCACCTGCTCTGGGAACTCGTCTGCGCCAGTCTCACATGAGTAACTACTACAGTCTGCAGCATCACTTGAGTGTGAAAAGATGCGTCTGCCTTTGGTGCCATAAACATGAAAATAGTGCCGAACTGAATTAAAGTATAAGTAGCTTTCTGTGGGGAAAATACCATGATTTTTCCTTTTTGGACGTCCATGGTAGAGTGTGTAAATTTCACTTAGAATTTTCTGTAGAATTTTAACAATGCCATAACATATATCATGTAAAAGATTTTGTCAGCAATGCGGACGCTTTTTTATCTGAAGAGACTCAGCAGAGCACCAAAACCACACTTTGTTTAGACCAGCATTTGGCCATAAAATTTGTATTTTCCTTCAATGTTTACTATAAAATAATTGCTACTAAGATTTCAGTTTCTGACTGTAATGCCCTTTAATACCTCTGTAATGCTTTTGTAAGGCCCTGGTCCAGTTGAGCGTGCTTACCTTGTTCAGTGCTCCGGGTTGCTGCGGTCTCATCCCTGCCTGACCCCCGGGTCCCATTTGCTGACCGCCCTGCTGCTGCAGGGTTTCCGCCAACAGATTACTGTTGTTACCCATGCCTCCACTGCCAGGGTAACCCATTCTTGGCGAGCCATTCATCACCTGCCCCCCCATCAGGCCTTGCTGCTGCTGTCCAGGATTGCCCTTCTGGGCACTCATCATGGCAGCTGCCCGACTGAGCGCTGCCACCCCTCCAACCATCCCAACCTGCTGCATTAATCCAGGCTGCTGCTGCTGGCCTTGAGGGGGCATGCCCTGAGGTCCACCAGGGGAGACACCGACACCCCCCATCATCCCCATGGAAGCCCCGGGCGCTGTGCTGTTGGAAGTAGGGCCTCCCTGCTGTGCTGGTGCTCCTGCGCGCAAGAGTTCAGACAGCTGTTTGTGTTTTGCAGCTGCATCCTGGCCTCCCAAACCGAGGCCTCCTCCGAGCCCTGCGAGACTGGTATGGAGTTGGTTGACATCCCCTCCGTTAGTCAGGCCCAGGTCCGACGAACTTATGAGCTCATCTGGGAGGTCGTGCTCCAAGTCAAAGAGTGAACCAAAATCTAGGCACGGAGGAAAAGAAACAAAAATCTTAACAACTAGAAAAATAAAGATTTAGCTTACAATGTTGACAACCCGGGAAATTCGACAAAACACGCTGATCACAGCCTCAGTTTTTGGAGACTAATTGAATTAACTTGCATCTTTTTGAACGTGACACAGCTCTGACTGCAGTTTGAAAACGATCAACCATTAATCTGGAGCCCCTAGCTGGACAGCGCGAGCAGGAGTAGCTGCTGCCTCTCACAGCTTGGACCTCTCTCCTGGGCATCAGCTTGTGGTTTGATGGGGAGCCAAACATGGAGAGTGAACGCAGTAGGGTCAGAGTGAGAAGCCGCAGAGGGGTAAACACTACAGAACCTAGGTAGTGTGTGCAATGGATCTACAGTTATGTAGTGCGTGAAACAGAAAAGGTATCAGACGTCTTATCCACTGGGGTGAAATTGTCTGATTTCTATATTCTGTAGTGTACTCAATCATTTTCCTTGCGTAGTTCTTTAATCCAACACGATATAAATGTTTTTACTTTAACGGTCACAAACTAAGCTGTTTTTTCTTCAGATGGCCTCACAAACACACAACTTTGAGAGTTTGACTTTTTTTGCCTTCTGGCATGTCAACATCTCTCCAAATTCTCAACATTGACGCCACTGTGTAAACATGCTGTGCTGGTGTTTGACTTGATGCATTGGACTTAGTTGCATCCCCTCCTGTCTCTTCTCTTTACTCAATGCTTTCACTGCATTAGGAGTACAGATACTGTCGGAAATTAAACATGCATCAAACTTGAAATCACATTAAGTAAGTATCTTCTGACACAGTAAGAGAGTCAGTGGTGTGGCCACCAAACTTTGTACAGCTGACATTGAAAAGAGTCAACAATTCCTTTAAGTTTTTGTGTTGTTCTTCAGAAAATTGATTGTGTAAGGTAAAAGAGTGGGATAAAGTGTGAACTACGTGCCTACATCATTATGGTCGCCTGCGTCTCGTTTTAAATGGATGCAACAAGAGGAGGTGATGCCAAGAATTTACAGCCTCTTGCTCGATATGTGTAAATCAATTCGTTTGCAAAAACTAGTTTAATTCACAGTCAAGCTGAAATGAATCCATGCGGTCTGTTTTGATAAGTGTTAAACCATTTTGAAAAGTAAACTGCAAAAAGTGCAGCGCAGTGTCACCGTGCAGAGGCAGACAATGGAGGGGGAACAAGAATGGGCTTCGTCGGTAGCACAATTGAGAAACTACAAGCCTTTGAACAAAAGACATGAGGGAAGACGTTTCAGAGCCGCTGGCTGAATTTGGCCTTTCATTTAAACGCGGTAACAGTTAAAATGGACACACAGCCACATATTTGTCCGGTCAACAGCGCTTTGCGCAACTTTAATGAAGTGTCGAACAATAGCTAGCTGGTATACAATAGTTCACTACAAACAGTGTCGGCTAACAACACTTGAAGCACACGAAAACCATGGCTCCCAAAGGTTTTTACTGCAACAACGATAGGGGTTAGTACCCCACAGAAAGAGTTACTGCTTTGACCGATAGTGTTTGACTAGTTATCCATCATTTATTTTCTTTGCTAGGCTAAAAACCGAGCTCAGCTGAGCCGGTCCGGTGGGGTTATCTGCCTAGCTAGTTAGCTAGCCCACTCGGTTACCGTTACTTTCTCCTACAGCTAGTTTAGAAACGACCATTTGTTTCAATGTTTACGGAGTATTTACGAGGCCCGCTGCTATGTATGTGTGTGCTCCCGTCCTTCTGGTTCATTAACTTTTTTATAGTTACTTGACAACTTGAAGCAAAATGGGGTGACTCGACTCTTCCATTGTTTGGAGGTGGACCTTATAGTTAGTAGCTAGTTAGCCTGTTGAGGCTAACGCATCAAAACATCCCTGCTGCAAAGTTGCAACAGCCGCCAACACCACATCATACTTTGTCTTTAGCACGAACAATTCTCAGACTGGAACTTTTTTACCATGCTACGGATATATTAGTGTTTAAAAGCATTAGTTGTGGAGCAACTGCGTCCAACTAAGTTGGTGTGCAACTCTACAGGGACTTCCAAGACTGGCCAGTAATTAATACACAAACTGTGGGAGCTGGTTCATGTTTTAACTCCAGCTAAGTAATGCATGCAATATATTTACCATTTCCATCACTGGCAGACACCGAGAGAGCTGGAGAGGACAGCTTGGGCCTCTTGGCTGAAGGCGGGCCGGACTCCAGGACATTATCGGCCATATTTTTGACGAATTAAAAAAAATGCTGTAGATCCACGGAGGGCAAACGTATTTCCCTTATTTGCGTCTCCTTATCCCTTTAAGAAATGCTTCTGGTCGTTCCCCCACCGCTTGGGGGGACGGTAGGGGAGAGGAAAGCAATGTTGAACTCTTTCCCTCACAGTTCTCCCTCTCGATTTATTCCTCTCTGCAGATATCAGTCCCCCTCCCCTGTCGGAGATTTTGTTTCTTCACAGATTTGAACAGGAGGAGGTGGGAAGGTGGAGTCGGCGAAAAAGGCAAGCGTGCGGCCCTCTGTCAACCTCATGTAGCCTCCTCTGCGACTCAAAAAATGTCCCGATATCCGTCCTCCGTGCTGCACTCAGTCCTGTCCGCCATAGTCGGCGGAGAAAAATCCCGTATTTCAGGTCTGAATCACTTCTGTGGAGAGTCTCTGTCAGGACACGAAGGTGATAATGGTGATCCGAGCACACAAGCCAGGAGTATCCCTGTGGTAACTTCTGGAGGCAGTTCTCTCATGCAACAGTTACGAGACCCTCGGTTGCATTTACCATTTCTCTCACCTGACCAGACATCTCGCTGCTGGCAATGCGACCCTTTACGTCTCCGGAGCCGTGGAGGCAATCTTCCGGTGTGTGGAGACCACCAGCAGTAGTCTTTAAAAAATACAATTAAAGCGTCAGTGGTACTCTCAAGTGCAATGCTGAGAGGGAGAAAACAACTTGCATTGGCTTGTCAGTAACTGAATAAATAGCGAAACAGTTCTGCGAAAAAAAGATGAAAACACTGGAGTCCCACACTTGCAAGTTACTCAGATAAAAAGGAAATCTATTGCGGGTGTATACTTCCATGCATGGGTTTTCCTTTGCATGTGCATGCCGACTGAATTGTGCACTTAGTGTTTGACCATGCAAGGCACTGGGTCAGAAAGAGCAGACTCGTATTGCACATTTGGTTGTTGCAACCCTTTTGCGCGATTACGCCTATTGCGGTCAGCAGGGGTTTGGCAAAGGTTGGAAATCTTGTCAAAAATCAGTCCTCTTCTGGTGCAGACTTTATTTCTTTGACAGATTAGTTCTTGGGGGCAATCACAGCGCGGATTGCCAATCAGCGGCCAGTCAGATTGATCCAATTAGTTTTATTTTGCAGAGAGGACGATCCGCGGGGTTACTTATCTTGTGCTCCAGCAGAGGTTCCTCCTCCGGCTTTCGTGTGGTTTAAAACACTTGATATCTCGGATCATGAAAAGAATGATTAATACTCTAAAAAAATAAACATCTCACCCCCTGCTCACAGGATGTCTTGGCAAGGCAAGAGAAGAGAAAAAGGGAAAGATCTCAACCAAAAAAAAGCCCGGAGCACAGCTACGGCGACAGGCGAAAATGTGATAAAAATTGACGCTGGGTCGCTGAGAAATTATGGCTATTTCGGAAGCGGAAAGCTTCAGATCGGCACACTAATGTTGACACCCCCCCTAAAATATTTTGGGCTGACAAAATCCTCTCATTGACTCTTTGTGATGGAGAATGCCCCCCTTCGTGTTGATCCTGGCAATTTTCCCCTTCTCTTTAAACCCGTCTTTCTTTCCACCTCTCCCTTCTGCCCGGCAGCAATTTATTTATATAATTGTCTATGCGGACTCTTTCCTTCCTCCGCGACGGACACATAATGATTTTTCATGTTGATGTTTTCCCTTTTCTCGCAGGTTTTTCCTCGTTATGATAATATATTGCCCTCTTCCGCCTCTCCTCTCCGTCTCCGCTCCGCAAAACACCCCCTTCCTTGGATTTTTTCGGAGTATTTCCTTCTCATGCACACATATATATCGCCGCCTCGGTTTTCCCTCCACTGACGTCTTATCTTTTTGGTGATGCTTTCGCTCTCCAGATAACACGGACAGGGTCTCGCCACTCTTTCCTCCCGCGGCGGTTCCCGGAGCGGCTGCAGTCGGTTGCCGGAGTCGCTCCTTCTCTCGGTTATCTCCTCCTGTTTCTGACGGTCTGTCCGCACAAACAAAATGGCGGCTTGTTGTTTCTACTCCTCTGATACGGGGGGAGGGTTGGAGGTACAGCAACATTAGGCGTGAAGGGGAGGAGGGAGGGAGGGAGGGAGGAAGGGAAGAAGAGGGGAGGTTGTCTTCGTAGGTGTTCGGGATTGTCCGGAAACCGGTTCCGTGCTCTTCAGGCAGTCGCCGATGTCAATCTGTAGGGGACAGTGGCGCTCCACATTTCTCTCCCACGGTGATGAGAAGTAACTCGGTGCGTTTACTCAAGTACAGTGCAAAACGGCAACTTAGAGGCACTTCTGCTTTTGCTAAGTATTCACTATTCATGCTAGTTTAAACTTGCTCCACTGCATTTGTTGTGGGGAAACATAGCCTCATTTTACTCCACTGCATTTACAGTTAGTTGATAAGATTTTATATTTATCACATTTGATCAGCTATTACTGACATAAAATGGATGGAATGTGTGTTTACCTGCCAATGCATGTGTTGTATAGAGTACATAAGAGTCATCCTTGAGTAAAAGTAAAGAAAACGTGTTAAAATATTACTGGAACTCACCCATACAAATAGTATTTGAGCAAAAATCCTACTGATGTTAATTGTACTTAAGTATTAAAAGTAATTTTCTGGTAACAGATTTACTTGCGGATCGAAAAGAATGACTAAAAGTAAATTAAACATATTTACATTCATGTATAAAGTGTATTCTCTGATAAAATAAATGGATCTTAAAATATATTAACTTTGGCTGTGATGCAGTCTGTAATCTGCAAAGTAACTTGCAACCAAAGTTGTCAAATGAATGTAGTGGAGTAAAAGTACAATGTTGGTCTCCAGAATGTAGTGCAGCAGAAAACAGAAATACCATAAAACTGTACTGAAGCACAGGACTTCTGAGTTGCATTCTCTCACTGCAATGCACAGACTGCATGAAGGACATCAGTGTAACATGTTTTTGATCACTAAAAGCAAAAAACAATGCTTCACTGAGTCAAATGAAGATTAAACATGTGATTAGCTGTACACTTGAGAATTTCATACAATATTCACATATGTATTTTTGAAAGGGTTGTGCCAAAGCAATTGATAATAACTGCAATCCCTTGTCTGATAACACCCTGCACCTACAGTATGACACATTCATCTTATGGTGTCCTGCTGAATGAATTTTTATGGACACCTGACAGCCAATCAAAATTAAGTCTTGTGTGTTTTTTGGTAATAACACATTAATCCATAGACTTTGTCATGAACAGTTAATTCCCTCAGTGTTGAGTTAGACTAAGCCTAACCTAAGTTCTCAATGATGACTGTGATGACAATGACAATTATATCTGACTCAAACTCCTGGCAAACTGTCTTTAATGTGATTCAATTCCTTTGTTTTGTCAACAAAAAGGAAATGAAACACATTCATTTGTATTCCAAAGCATGCAAGGGAGAGCAAATAAAGTAAAGAAGACCTTAAGACAAATCAATAACATATTGCTTCTCTGCACCTCTGACCTGAAGGGGAAAACAGTCAGATAAGATCCATGGCAGTGCCTGTAGTAAGTTGTCAACGGCATGTGGATCACAATTTTTTAAACTTTGAGGTGTGACAGTTGTGACCAAAGCCAGTCATGAAATGTGAAATGTGAAATAATGAAGCAAACAACTGACACCACCCCGTCAGCACCCAAATCTACACCTATGTGTCCATCTAACCCTGAGGTTAAACGTTTCCTCTGGTGTTACAGTCAATGATTTGCAACCATTATTATTTTAATCACCATTATTTTTTACATCATGTCATACATCATGAGTAACCTGAGTCCAACACAATTTATGTTACGAAAGAAGGAATATTGAGATTTTTTTAATACATACAAATCACATTTTACTCTCTTTTAAAAAGACATTCCCACACACATACCCAACTACACACGGACTCTCTCCTCAGTGTGCACCTTTTAAGCTATTTCAGTGCATTGGTGTAATCATTACCATCATTCCTGTCTTTTTGTTTTTTAGGAGCAGCTGTTTAAGAATCATCACGTGTGCATTAAAATGGTAGTGTGTTGATTTGACATACTATATTCCGTTCTGACAATCACAGAGTACAGTGAGTGCATGTTCATGATCATGTTTTGATGTTTTGCACTGTAGCTGATGTGCCATTTTCAGGAAAACCCTAAAAAAAAACCTGATGTGGAGCAAATACTGTAGGTTTAAAGAATGAAAATGTTTACCGGTTGTTGGATCTATCCATTGGGTCTTCAGCTGAATACGTACTTGATACAAGTGGTTATCTGTTGTCCCTAGATTTGCATCTATAATCCTGGTTGGATTTGATCCACTGACAGCACATCGCAACACAAAATGGGTTTCATGTACATGATGAGGATGGGTTGCCACATGGAACTGCTGTAGCCCTGATGTATAGTTACATTTTTGAGGAAGAATAGATCAGCTACAGCGCATGTGTGCGTAGGCGCCAAAGCTACACAGTAACCCCCAAACACACAACTAAATCACATTTACCAACTGGTTTCTTTTAACATTTAGGCAGACAACTAAAGCACCCACAAAATCTAGGATCTTTAACACCAGGCTTCTATATTTCTGAGGCCTTGCCAAGTCAAAAACCAGGCTCTTGCACTGTGCTCCCACCTTTCATGTACCTGGGCCCTGAGTCTGATGATGTCATCACCATGGAGACAGTTGAAAAGCACAGCACACGGCCTGCCATCGCTGCCGTGGCTCACTTGGTCACTTGTCTCTCTCTCTCTCTGTCCTATCTCTGGGCACAGGCCTGCTCTACATCAGCGATGGTCTTTGGTGCGTCACGGGACAGAATCAGAGGGCCTCCCTTGTCTTGGATCACCACGTCATCCTCGATCCTGACACCCAGGCCGCGGAAACGCTTTGGCACCTGGTCATTTTCCTCGCAGATATATAACCCTGAGACAACAGAGGGAAACAGGAGGAAACATTATGAAAGCAGAAAAGCGTGAAGCATAAACTAGAATGAATGTGGCGATGTAAGAGAGGGCTGTAACTGGTAGGGATGAGGGTATTCACCTGGTTCTATAGTGATGGCCATTCCTGGCTGCAGAGGCTGCGAGCGGGACAGCTCAGGAGTGTCATGGACGTCCATGCCCAGGTAATGGCCGACATGGTGGGGGCAGAACCGCCGTGCAGCCTGGGTTAAGCATACACACAACTAAAGCTTTATGCATTTGATGACATGAAATTCAGGCCTGCCGCTGACTGAAGGGGTCTAACTGAGGTCAGATAATTTTCAAACTGCCTTAATAGAGCACAACTGAATCCGGGAGTATCTAAACAACAACATCAGAGTGCAAATTCCAGCATGCAATTCACGGGATTTCTGCATATGAGATCATTTGGACATAAATTTGATGCAGGAATTTCAGAATAAAACATTTTTAAATCCCAAATGTAATGATGAAATCAGCGCCTGCCACTGTTTTTGAATGACTTGGCTATTGTTTCAGTCAAAACAGCAGGAAGTAAGATTTCCCTTTAACCTGAAAACCTTTTTAAGGAAGAAGGTCAACCAGCACTGCTCGTGATGCTGTGGAGCTCAGAGACACTTGCCAATTTCATTTGTCAACTATTATTCCTGAAAAGAGAAATTTCAATGACTTGACTTCACCACATCCAGCTGTCTCTTAACATCTGTTATGAGAGATACGGTCAAGTGGATCAAGTAAGTGGTTCAACATCAACAAGGCTAAGAAACTACAACCGTGATAATGATTCTGTGATGCTGTACTTTGAGCTAAATGCTAACTTTTGCTTATTAGCACAGTGCAGTTAAGGATGATGGGAACTCAATATGGGGTAGCTGGAATGCAGTCACAAACCAAAGTACTGGATAACTTCAAAATACATGGAAAGTTAAGGGATCACGATAGTTATTACAATATATCCTGATGGGGAAACGTTTGTTCCAGATTTCATGGCAATCCCTCAAATAGCAGTCTGGACATATCGCTTAACACCACAAATGTTAATCTGATGGTGCTCGAGGAAAAGTCAAACGGTCACAGTATGATACATCATCCGGCAGAATTTGCTGTCAATCTATCTGGTAGATGTTAAGACGAGGAAAACTTTGACCTGCTGGTGGCAGCAGAGGTGAAATCAGAGGGTCACCAAAATCAGTATGATTCATCCTCTGGGACCATGAATATCTGCACAATCCCGGTAAAACACAAAGTTAAGACAGGACCACAGTGGTAGACCATCTACCAGAGGGCTGACAACTACGAGTACAGCTTTAAATAAAAAGGTTTCTCAAAGGGGAAACCCATCATCAAGTCAGTCAGCCAATCCAAAAGTGTGCAAAGTTTATGATTCTCTGTCTTGACGATGAATTATTATCTCAGTCTGCTGAGAATCTTAAACTAACAGATCCTTGGCTGCCAAAAAAGTATTTTATTGCCCCATAGTACCTTTTTTTTTTTTTTTAGAGATCAACCAGTTGAATACATCTACATTCAGCTTTGGCTCGGCATGCTCTTTTTATTTTCCTGAAAAGAACCACTGCAGGAAACGAGTGCCTCTATTATTCAGAGTTATACAAGCATATTGTGTTTCATAGAGGGCTGTAATTAGGTCATTTCATCATTTACATTGGCTGAAGGAGCTTATGGCTATTTCCTGACCACAAACCACTGAATCTAAACTCGACCAAGTGTTCAAATTCGGTGCCCAGTTTACATGGTTACAGTGATAATCTAATCATGTCTCTCTCTGGTGTGGGTGACTGATATTTAGCAGCAGGGCAAGACTTTAATTTACATTAGCAACATTAAATCACGAAATACTGTGTGATTGCATGTGTCTGCACACAGAATGGCACATCTTCTTTGCTCCAAGTTATTAGCAGAGTGAAATATGATCTTGGGCTTGTTTATTTTTCAGGGATCATTTATTCATCAGACCTCTGAACTTAAGGAGCAGCTGGACATTTGGATCTGGGAAAAATAGCCTTCTTGTCCAGCAAATAACTTGCAACTCATCTTAAGAAATCTTGTTACTCGCAGCACAACAAAAAATTGGTTTTCCAAAATCCAAGAGCTGCTCATTAGTATTTGCAAAACTGATGACAGAAATGATATACTAGCTGACATCTAACTCACTTCCGTTCCTCTGATTATTACCTTCAGAACATCAGCGTCACTGGTACTGGCCTTGACGATGCCTAGCTGCCTGAGCTGTCGTCCCAGCAGAGCCAGCATGGTACTGTAGATGTGATCGAGGCTGACGCCCGGGGAACACAGAGACAAACAGGAGCGCTGGACCTCCAGGACGGCCTCATACAGCTCAGCCTGGGCAGGGCTGAATCTGACAGGAAGGAGGTGAGGACAGCAGAGAGTTAAGACATGTTTTACTTTAGGCAGTGTAGTGTGGTGTCATGTAATGTTTTGGCATCTGCATAGTCAGGACATTGTGACTTCTGTGACCTGTGAGGGTAGATGTAATCACCCAGATATTCTTTATTAACATTATCTTTCTTTGAGCAGTTCACCTTACTGCTTCTTACACTTACTTTCCATTCACTGGCCATGTTCGAGTGATATCACTGACATAACCGAAGTATTCACAGCCCCCATCAAGCAGCACCATTTCACCATCCTGATGGAGGAGAGGATGAGGGGGAACATTTTTATATACAAGTAAATCAAGCTACTACATCATAACTTTAAATACGTTACCACTTACATAATTTACAGAAAGGTTAATGTAGATGTTCATTGCACCATTTAAGACAGGACAGATCCTTCAGAACAGAACAGTCTTCCTTTACCTTGATAATCTGGTTGTTGTTGATGTAATGCAGAGTGTTGGCTCGATTCCCTCCAGCAACAACAGGCGGATAGGCCAGGAAGTTGGCGCCATGTATCCGATTCTCAAAATCAAACTGGAAAAAAGAAATGATGTTTGTTTTTTTTAAATTTTCCGCTTAAAATGGGACTGCGAGCTTCAAGTTTGCAGTAATCTCTGAGCTCTAGACACCGCATTATCTTCCATGGAGAAACACCAAATTGACAGCTAAAACAACAGAGTTATATCAAGCTAAAGCTAGCTGGTGAGATAAGTGGTAAGTTAGCCCTCTAAAGCTAAAACTATGTTTATATTTTTTCCTAATTTATCTGTAAATAAAAAAACATAATTTTGATGAAGGGACATCTTGGGAATGTAGACAATTATTCCACATAAGCAGTAGCTACTGAAAATTCAAACAAACAAGGTGAAGAAAAACTCACTACAAAAGCTAATTAACTTGGCTGAACTGAGGAATTGCCTGCTCATCTTATGACTACAGTTTAAACACTATGCTGGAGTTAAGCAACCTTAAAATCACATATTTGACTGACACGTTTAATTCATCATACTCATTTCAATTTGAATAGACACAGAAACAGAGATACATTTTTATTCCTAAAAGCTTTGGACTCTAAATAAAGCTTTAACAAATCTTTAAAGGTTTACACAATATTACAAAAGGCAAGTGGGGTATAAGCAGCTTTTAGTAATTATGTAGATTTTGTTGAGGGTAAAATGATTAGCTTGAAAGGGCACAAAAAAAACTTTAAATCTGTTACACAGTTTGCCAGCCAGCCTGAAAACTAAATCATTTTATAAATGAACTTCAGTGTTTCTGTCGGTTCTGCTCTGTATTTTCTACAAGTACTACTGTTAACGGCACAGTCTATGAAAAAGCTTGAGTGGCAACAGCTTCTAACTTTCTTTCTTAATACATTTAAGAGTTTTTTTCCCCTCAGCTGCACTCATTGAGTGAATTCCAGCGGCATGAATCAGTTTCAACAGGACAGAATGGCAAGGCAAATCCTGAGTGCTCGTACGCCAGTCTTCTGCACACTACTACAACATGAAAAGTTAAAGAGCACAATGTCAACATGCTTCTTATGTTGCAGAGTCCACAAATAAGAGGTGTGAGATTATTTCCTACACAGAGACAAACTTTAAAGACAGAGAATAAGGTATCAAGTCTTGCATAAACAAGAAAGGCTGTGTGTCTGCTACTTATTAATCCTCTGACTACATTAGATAAAGGCTCGTCTTTTGCTGTCCCACAAGGTTCCATGAATCTTAACGTCATCAGTAACAGACTATGACACTGCTGGCCTGTTTTCTCAGAATGACCTAGTTTCTTGTGTGCATGTTAACATACTGCTTGAGAACCAAAGACATAATGGTTCTCTCTGTGATCCTCAATGAATACCTCTTCATCAGCAGCTGTTAATACTTTATGTAATGTGTTGTTTCTGTTGAAAATATTAATAAAATAATTTCAATCCATTATTTTATGTCATGTCCAGTCTGTTCTTCTCCATTGACTGAAGACATCAATGAATAACAATTGAGGTAGCTGTAATTACATTAAAAAGCTGCATCACTAAAAGGCGTGAGGATTATAGTAGTCCACACCGACATCATTAAACATTTTACCTTAGCAAAGAGCACAGCTTCATCCACGTCTCCTCGGGACAAAGCCATCGTCCTCCTAAAAGCCTGAAAGACAAAGACTGAAGTTGGGCCAAATATGCTGTGAATCTCTCTTAAAAAAAATCACAAGACGTGTTGGAAGAAGTGTTGAAGAGACAGTGCGGGACAGCAATACAAAGTAATGAAAATGTTGCTCTTTTGCAAGCATTTTTTGGGAAATATGATATAAACTATAATGACATTGGCACTATAAGCAACGTAAACACCAACCTGTGCACTGATGTGACCTGCCTCTTGCATGAGCGCCACCTCGGCTGAGCTCTTGACGGCCCTGAGAGAGTGTATGAGGGGCCTGAGAGAGTGCGGCATCGACCCCGCCTCCAGCACGGGGCCCACGTGAGTCTGGTGGAGGCGAGGATGGCTGGGCTGAGAACTATCGTACCACAGTGTAGTGCCTGAAAGAGGATCAGAGTAGAGAGAAAATGGGAACTGTGAAGTTAAGGTCCTCATTAGTTTGTTGTCAAATGTCAGGGGCTGAAACTGCAACTAGACACAGCAGGCCTGCGTTAAAGAGGACCTGCTGCCTCCAGAGGTATAAATGGCTTATTCTAAAGCAACAATAACACAATAATCCTTAGTTTCAGATGATTATACGCTAATGAAAAGATAAATTATGTGTATTGTATTCCATTTCTGCCAAGAGATCTCCCTAAATCCTTCACACTGGAACTTAAAGACCCTTTGGCATGGTTTAAATGAAATTTTAAGGGTTACGGTTACCACCCACCTTTAAGGCTCTTTAGCACGACACCCAGTTCTTCCGTGCAATGAACTCTGTCGATGCCGGTCAGAGCTGCCGCCCCATCCTTCCCTGACCGGGGCCCGTCCCACAGCTCTCTCCCTGGGTCTCTACGGGGGACAAACAAGACGGCCTGGTCTGGTCGCCCTCTCCCATAAAGGACCAAGGCACTGTCAGGCTCTAGGATGCCACTGAGGTAGAGGAAATCCTGAGGAACATTAGGCTCCAGGTTAGTGAAGCCTCAATAAAAACACCATCCATGAAACAATAAACTACAAATAAGAGCAGAATCACACGTAAAAGTGTTCACCTTTGTGACTGAAGTTTGCATATCTTAAATTGTTACTATTCACCAGGACGTTGTTGCACAGCGGGTCACAACATGATTTAACGAAGAATGAAGAAAAGCAACTTGAGACCAAACGCACCTGGTGCTGGTGGAAGGGATAGGGGATGTCATTGGTCATATAGCGGGTCGGATGAGACAAAACAATGACCACGTGGGTGCTGGAGGAGGCAGAGGGTCCCAGCCTGTCTGCCTGGGCCTCGATAAGTGAAGCAAGCCTATGTCTGCGGAGCTCGTATTCTGTCTGGCTCAAGCCTGGGGTCACCTCACCTGAGGAGTAGGGATCACATACGTGTTTAACAGCAATTCATCACCAACCTTTACACTGTGCTCTGCTATTTGTCTCCTTGTGGTGTAGAACATGGTGTAAAAGCACTCTATAAATGAAATGTACGATGAGCATTATCATTTATTATTATTTCTTTACATGACATGATGATGTGAAATACGTGAGAGCAAGTCTTGAGCTGTCTGTGATCTACATTAGCTTCTTCTCCTATTGCTTTGTGCTTTCTGTGCTTGAGCAGTTCCAGGAACGTGAATTCGAAGCCTTAAATAACTACATATTTAGCCTTTTGCTGGTGTGACTGTACCATATACATTGTAGTTTTTGCTTAAAAGTGTAAGTGTGCTGCACTGTAAACAACACTCACCTTGTTTGAGGAGGTGTGGATGGGTGAAAGGGCTGGGCTGGCCCAGGTACCGAGTTGGAACCGTCTTTGGTTTCAAACTTCCCGGTTTTACAGAAATGTTTCTGCACGGGCAACACACACGTCCTACAGACAGCAACACAACACAGATGTTAAAGATTATTACACTGAACACCTATGAAGCTGCATGCAGCTACTTTAAACATTCATTCTGTTTCAGTCAAAGGATGTTTTACAGAGTGGAGCTTCACAGGTTTTTATTTATTGCAGATATATCAATATGGCTGCACTGTATATGTCAGCCGATAACTGACAAGACACTGCAGTACAGAAATGTCAAAGATGACATGCCTTGCATCTTTTTAAATCATTTTTGGGCTGCAGTATTTAAAGTGTTCTCATAAGCCTCTGAAAAAACAATGGACACAGGCTCTTTTATGACAATATTTGGTCTCCCTTTAACACCTTAGAGTAATCTTAATATCAGTCAAGTGCAAAAGCATTTGCTTAATTTATCATAATCCTACCTCTTTCATACAGTGTATCAGAAGGGCCATGATGTGTCTTCAAATTCAAAGAAGTAAGGTTTCTCTTTATAAATATCTCTTATTGCATCAAGCACCAGCAATCAAGTTCAAGAACATAAGTATCATCCACAAAATATGTCAAAAGCATCAAAGTATTTTATTAGATTGTTTGATGAATCTGTGAGTAGCACTTTAATGTTGTAGCTGTTCAATGTACACGTCTGTAGTTACATCCAGTGGTTCCAAAACAAGGGGTCATGTCAACCCCACAGGGTCACGATGTAAATCTGAAGGGTCATGAGTTGATTAGTGCAAGGTTGTGCTATCGGCCTACAGATTTACACTACCCAAAATTAGTTAGGGACATTGGGATATTTTAGTTTTTCATTTGATTGATTATTCTGTGACTGATTTTTATTTTGTGTTTTGTGAATAGTTTTGGTCCCCAAAAATAATGCGACACATAATGATTATTTGTAATTTATTGCATATCCATGCACATATACCCATATCCCTAACTGATTCTGAGTAGTGTCTATTCGAACTTTGAACTTTTTGACTTGAGATTAAAAAAAAGAGAACATCTGATTCTATAGAGAGGATGTCACTCTTTGGTGAACTCACCTCATTGACAACTGAAAGCTAAAAGGGTCCCAAACCAGATACTGTTTTATGGCAAATGGTCACACAAGCTAAAAGGGTGATGAGCTCCTGATTTACATTGTAAATTTAAAAGTTTCTCATGTGTTTTTATATAAAACTTAATCTGAAGACCATTTAGTAGGTGTCAGATAAATGTAGTGGAGTAACGTTCAATATTAATGACGTTTTAGCTCAGTCAGAGTTTCCCTCTGAAAAGTAGCGCCTCTGGAAGTAACGTTAGTATGTAGCAGCTTTGCATAAAATGGAAATACTCAAGTAGCTCAAGTACAAGTAGCTTTAAAGTAGCCTATACTTACGTACAGTACCAAGGGACAAAACGTAACAACATTTAAGTGGGCTCACCTCGACTCCAGTTACTCCGGGGCAGCAGTCTGACAGCAGACCGGACCCAGGTGCTGGTGGAGGGCAACATTACTGCTGGTAGTGGAGGACACCGACCTCTTACAGCATGTCGTCCCACTGCACACATGAGGCACAGTCAGTGAGGCACAGAGTTGTCTACTTACAACAGACATTTACGGAGACACGTCGCAGTATGTTGTTGACACTTACCAGAGTTAAAATCTTCTCAGACAACTGTTGTATTTCTCTTTACTAGACAGTAAGCCGAACTAGCTTTCTGCCCCCATGTTTGCTAGCAGCATTCATTCGTGGTCCAGGGGAATTTGCTGCCCTGAGTTTTGCTTCCCAGGCAGAGATTCTTAATCCCGCCTCCTCTGCTTCGATTGGCAGACACAAATCCTCTTCTGTATGGTCTTAAAGAGGAACATTTGATTGAGAAAAAAACATTATGTTCGTATTTCAGTCTCTGTGGTGAATTTGTTGAACTGTGTAGAATGAAGAACTCAAGAAAAGCAAAGATAGATAAATTCAGAAAGATGTACACAAATGTGTTTTTAAGAGGTTGAGGGAGAACAGGGACAAAACATGTGATGAGCTTATAAAATATAACACACTGCTGCATGTGGATTAAACTATTCAATAACAGACACATTTGCTTCATATCCTCAGTGGGGCTCCCAAGGGGCCCTGACCCTTTTGGTAGCCACCCTAAGTTTATCTGTTGCACCTTTTACAAAACATTTCTTGGGCATCCCTGCACCTCCTCAGCAAAAACAAGCAATAGTATTTGAAAAACACTGAAGCAATACATACATTTCATACATACAATACACAATACTGCAAAATACAATCAATACAATCAATTTAATGTTGGTTTTCCTATTTTTCAGGAGACATTGACAGTAAGAAAAGTATAGTGTAGTTTACACCATCAGACCTATCCTTTCAGATCAAGAGCTACAGGCCCTTGAGTAATCAGAAATACTTTAATTTTGATTTTATACTTTAATGTATCCTGACTTGGTCCAGTGGCAGCTCATTGTAATCTATGTGATGAAAGCTATTACTTCTTATCTCCTGAACTTTACTATTCTCCTTTCAAACATATATTACATCCAGGTAAGAAAAATATTAAATATGATTGATCTATGTGATCTGTTACTGACTGGCTGCACTGGAAATTCTGGTATGTCTGACTTAAAACGCAAACTTACGCTTAACAACATGATAGTCAGAAGCTGTCTGGTGAGTAACTGCATGAAGGGCTACCTGAAAGCCCCCACTCAGGGAAAAAACGCTAGTATAAGGTAGGTGAGTGACAGGTTGGTGTTTTGATTTTTGTTCCCTGAATTTGGCCTCGCAGGGAGCTCTGTCTCCACACGTAACAGCAAGCTCCACCAATGACATGCTTATGTGAGGCCACAGGTCATGCAAGCACAGGCATATTGGAGGGTTGATTCTATTTTTTACGCCACACATACTTGCATGACTACAAATCATGTATGCTTACTTCAAATTATATGAAAAGTGGTGTCATGCAGTGATGTAAATGCCATTCTATGTGATAATACTGACGTTTCGAGGTTGAAAAAGAACAAATTGTACTTGTTATTAAGAGACAATATAGACAATATACAATGTGCGTCATTTAATCGTTTGAAATCAGCCACGACAATAAGTTAATGACATAACCCAGCTCTTATAACGTTTGAGTTTCAGCCTGACAGGCCAAATCCAGGGCAACAAATCCTCCTCACTGCTCTGTCGGTCTGTCCGACACTTCGCCTGAATGAAAACACAGGAGCGACGCCACTACAGGAGTAGCTGTGTTGTGGTGATTTAAAACAAAACAGACTACTGCAACCTCACTGTGCAGTTTTTCTACTTGGCTGTCAACGGTGTGCGTCTTCGATCAGGTGCGTTTCCATTCGCGTTTTAAAATGCACTGGCTGTAGAAACGAAGTGTTCATTTTGAAGTTAAACACGGCCCGTGTTGCAGCTAGCTAACGACGTTATCATGCGTCAAACAGTTACCGCGTCACGGAGGATTGTCATTTCTAGAAACTTCTGGTTTGCGACCATCATATAAATAGTGTTTAATGCTAGCTGTGGACGGTTGCTTCCCCGCTCGTGTATTAACTGCACATATTGTTGGATTTACGTGCCGTGAACAAAGTGAGGCTCTAACGTTAGCGCACGCTCATTCAATCCCTGCACGTTAGCATACATAGCCTACGCTGTCATTAGCAGCTGAGCACGTAAACAGCGGTCTTGGCTAATAAGTTGGTGATTGTTTTCCCTTCTCGCTGGTTTTCCCCACATGCAGCGCGCTGAGTGCTGGGCGTGACAGAGCAGTATGGACCCTCGAAAGGTTACAGAGTTGAAGGCCTTCGTGCAGATGTGCGAGTCCAATCCCCAGATCCTGCACCTGCCAGAGATGAGCTTCTTCCGGACCTGGCTGCATGGGTCAGTACACCTCGGAGCAAAGCCTCAGTGAAGCCTGACCTGTGGTTGGACTGCACAAGTGTCTTGATTACTACTGAGTATTTATACTTTAATTATGTCACAACAGTACTTAGATTAACTCTCAAATACACTGCAGGCATACCACGTGCCTCCTCCCGTTAGTCCTGCCCACCTTTGAGTTAAAACAATGGAGCACACGCTCTGTGTGTGTGTGTGTGTGTGTGTGTGTGTGTGTGTGTGTGTGTGTGCAGAAAAATATCATGTATCACAAAACCTATCAATCAATTCATTTTCAATTAGGCTGATCAATTAGTTTTAATTAAATAGTCGATCAGAGTAATCAGGATAGACATCAACTTGCTCTCTGGGCCTAATTTGTTGGAATTATAGACCCAACGATTAATCAAGTAATAACCATGACCCTGTATACATATCTTAACATTGTAATAAATACTGATGTCAATAATTTGTGATGAAAAGTACATTTTCTGGTAAATCAATTGAGAAAATGATGTTTAATGATTAATAAACGCATTTGATATGTGTTTTGACCCCCTACAAACAAAATATCTGAAGAATCAGGCTCCTTGTATTCTCACTGATTTGATCCCCATCATTTTATATTTCAGCATGGGCGCAACAATCCCCGCCCCACCCAGCACAAAGGGTTCATGCCAGGTAAGGCATCAAAATTGTTATGTTTACTTTTGATGATTTGATATTCATTTTTTCTGTATTTCCTAATTCCCTTATTTCCTAATTAGGCCTTGTGTCACATTCTGATAATTGTTCATAAGAGAAAAATATAATAAAAAATATTTGGAGATGAATTGTGTTTGCAGCTGACAAGTTACCTGTAAGTTTTCACACATGTCACATCATGTAACAGAGCGATCTTTCACTTCTAGGGTGGCTGTCCTTGTGGCCCTTCACCTACATCAGCTCCACCTCCTGAGCCTGAGGCTCCTGGGCTGTCTGAGAGTGAGGAGAGTGAAATAGGTACTGTATGCCCATCTCAGCCTATAACATAGTGTTTCTCTGATCACAGCTATAGATGTGATTCCTGTTGAGAGACTAGATCTACCATTACCAGTTTAACCATGTTTTTCTGCAGCCTGTGGTTCACATGCACATATGTGGCAAGTTTAATGAACTCATGTAAACATTTAACATAAAATGTGTGCGCAGTCTTAGTCTGATTTGCAAAGTGTACAATAGCCAATTTAAAGTCCCAGTATTTCTAGATATATATCCATTTGTTAATGGTATACTCAAAAGAAGGGAAACCAGCCTTAGCTGCAACATACTGGTTGAATTATAGCATAGTTCAGAGTCTGGTGATAAGAATGAACTGAGAAGCTTGATATCACTCTTGAGCCAGCAGCTTGTTAGCTTAGCTTAGCATAAATACTATCCTTCGGTCTTTTATATATTCTGTAAATGCATGTGTCTAACTCTACCCCTAGTACAGCTTGCAAATATGTCCCCACTTTAATACATATGCTGCAGTCTAGGATCTGTTTTATTTGATGGCAGTTTCACCAAATTTAAGCAAAATGGTCTATCTATATTGCTTGAAGAGTAATGGATGTGGTTTGTGTGTCAACCGTGTCATCTGTTTGCCTTTTCAGAAATCGACAACGATGGAGTGATCGAGCCAGACACTGATGAACCACAGGAAATGGGAGATTTTGAAAATATTGAGGTAAAATGTCTGTATTATCAATGAATAATGCGCACATATACTCATTCAAACCGTTTTGTTTTCTCAAGGAAATTCCATGCCTGGAATAACGAGCTAAGCTGTTACCACTTCAGACAGGATTTGTTTGAACATCAGTGTCCATATTTTTCCTCAGATCACAGAGGAGATGATGGATCAGGCCAATGAGAAGAAGATGGATGCCATCAATGCTTTAGGGGAAGGTCGGTTGATATTCACAAACTGAAAAGTGCAAACAGACACAGTTTGTGTATTAATTAGGTCATTAGGAAGATGCTCATAATGACCGTTTTCACGCTTTATTTTCTTGTATAGGCGACCTGCAGAAAGCTCTGGATCTTTTCACTGAAGCCATCAAGCTGAACCCTTGCCTCGCCATCCTATACGCCAAGAGGGCAAGGTGAGAAACCTCAGTGCTGTTCATTCAGTTACTCGTGACAACGCATTACAGTGTTACCTAAAAAAGTGAATTACATTGAGGGGCTTTTGGTGCCTCTTTGCTTTTACAATCACTCTTTTGTTATGGATGACTGTGAGTGTAATAACTTGTGCTTTTCGTGTTAGTGTCTTCATCCAGATGCAGAAACCCAACGCAGCCATCAGAGACTGTGACAGAGCCATCAGCATCAACCCAGACTCTGCACAGCCCTACAAGTGGAGGGGAAAAGCTCACAAGTACGTTTCTATTCAAGAGATCTTCCACAGGTTTCTTATGTGTTAAGTAAACAAACGCCTGACTTGGAGCTGCACCTTTTACACATGCGTGACACAACCAAACCCTCAGTGTAAACACTCACAGGTATAACACAGCTCATTTTGTTTGGCAACCGGCATTTTGATATTTCATCAGCTGACGGCCTGAATCTAAACCCTGAGTGTGACAGAATTGTCGGACCAGATTCTCACAATGCGACTGCCGCCAAAACCCATCTCTGCAGCGCGAGCGATCCAAGTACAGAGCAAAATTACGCAGAAATCCCCTAGTAAACACTGTTTCTGACAAATGTTCGGTCGTGGCTGGAGCTTGTTTTTCTTTCACTGCTATTTTAAAACGTGGGAGCAGCGCAGATGGACGACATGTCTGTGCTTTTATTTAGTTATTTCTGTTGATATTGCACACACATGCCTTCAGATTGAAATCACAGACTGGCGCAGATTGCAACCAAAATGTTAACAAGTTAATCTCGCAGTATAATGTTGCAGTGCTGTTAAAGGGTACAACGTAAAATATGTTTAAAGACGGGCGACTTGAACTAATGAAGCCAAGATTGTCAGTGAATTGATGCAGGTCTTTCTCTGCGCCATCATGCTGCTTGTGCCATCTGGTTAGTACTCTGATGATACTATATTTTGTGTGTGTGTTTGTGTGTGTGTGCTGCTGCAGGCTGCTGGGCCACTGGGAGGAGGCAGCCAAGGACTTGGCCACAGCCTGTAAACTTGACTATGACGAGGCCGCCAGTGAGATGCTGAAAGAGGTCCAGCCTAAGGTATGATACCAGACGGGGAATAAAAACAAACCACTTTTTAAATGTGCTTGCAGTGACTGTAATACCGATGTTATTTTGATGTATTTCAAGCACAGAATAGAGGAGTTGTTATTTGTGATCTCTTTCGGTGTTTACACAATCCCGACACGCAAACTGTCCCTTCTTGTTTTCAGGCTAAGAAAATCATGGAGCACAGACGCAAGTACGAGCGCAAAAGAGAGGAGAAGGAGATCAAGGAGAAACAAGAGCGGATAAAGAAAGCCAGAGAGGAGCACGCACGGGCTCAGAGGGTGAGTTGCTGATGGGGTTTCCTATTTCAGGCAGGGAAAACTACAATAATTGGCCCTTGAAATTGGATGAATATGAAGTAGTATGACCCTACTAAATAATGTAGCATGGAATTCTCCTTTGATTTAGAGTAACACTGAATTACTAGTGTACATAGTAAGATAGTTAACCAGAAATGCTAACATTTGCAGCATGTTGGAGCAGAAAAAAACACAGTTTAATCAATTTGTTACACATTTGCTTGTATGTTTTTGATTGTCTAAAAAAAGGCTCTAAAAAAACACCCAAACTCTTAATATACAGAGTATGACTCATGCACACCTTCAATATGTGGAGAAATCAAAAGTTCATCAGACTTGCCGTGTATAGTTATGGTTGCTAAGCTAGGATCTGACTTGAAAAAAAAAAAATGGGTTTAGTCAGTTGCTTTCTAATTTCCCACCTCGGACTATGAACAAATCCAGCTCCAGGCTATGTCTCTCTCCATCATCGAGTTTACAAAACAACAGTAGAAACCACCCATAACTCCTGAATGCGTCAAACATTTGTAGACTTCTAAGCCATTCTTCTGTCTGTCAACAGGAGGAGGAAGCACGACAGGCTGGAGGAGGATTCTTCCCAGGTAGGAGCGTGGAAACAAGCCGATTCATTGCGTGATGGGATGAGAACAAACCCTCCAGATGTTATTATGAGAGAGACTACAGTTAATCAGCCTCACTGTTGTTCTGCAGGTGCTGCTGGGTTCCCAGGCGGAGCCCCCGGGTTCCCGGGCGGAGCCCCCGGCGGCATGCCGGGTCTGGGAGATTTCCTGAAGGATCCTGAGCTGCTCAACGCCATGAAGGTGAGTTAACTGCTCAGCGTTATTCCTCCGCATCCCATCACTTCTACAGCTACGTCCCATGTCTTAGACCATACAGATCTTTACATCACTTTCTTGCTGAGCGTAAATATTACGCTACACCCAGGAGATAGTTCAAGTAACTTAGCTTCATTGAGCATAAAGCCTGTAAACGAGGGCGACATGACTGCGTTTAAAGGTAACTAAATCCACGCACCAGCACGCTAATACAAAACTGAAGTCAAATACACTTTAAACACTATGAAGGCCCTGTGAAGAGTCAGTTCATTCAGACATTCAGTATGTCACATGTAACAGGTTGTTGCGGTCTGTCTTTTCAGTTCAGGACAACAAATCCAAAATCATCATCCCCACTTACACAGGGGCAGGAGGATGATGAGGGGACGGACATGTTTTAATTCCACACACCAGAGTGTGTGTTTTTGAGCCTTTGGCAGTGGCACGTAGAGATGGACTTAGATGCATTATCCTGTTGTTTGCTCAAAGAGATTAAAAAGCGAGCGAGAGAGAGGGAAGGTCGTTTCTACACAGAACAGCCAGGGTACTCTCACAGCCAACGCGCCCTGAGAGGCAAACGCGGTAAGCTCCAGCTGTTTTCTGCCCAGAGGACAACAGTGTTTTACTGGGTAGAAGCCTGCATATCACTGCCACTCAACCTGTCAAGTCTGAACAGACGAGTCTCGAGTCTTTTGCGAGTTGGTCGGGAGCTCGTTCCACCACTGAGGTGCCAAAACAGAGAAGAGTCGCGACTTCGCTGTGCGGGCTTCGTTTGCCCTCAGCGATGGGGGTCAGCAGCCGGCCAGCTGATGTCGATGAGCGAAGTGCTCTCGTAGGGTTTAAAAGCCGGGAGGAGGATGGACTGCCCCACAGTCTGTGATCACATTTTATCAGAATTTGGCATGCACCCCTGACAGAGAAATGAGTCATCTAAATTTACATTTGAAGCAGACAGAAAGGGTGAGTGTGTTATGTAAAAATAGAAAATGCATTTTACTGATGTACTAATAGATGGTAGAATGATACATGAACATGTTCATGGGACCTTGAACACTGCTCTATTTTAGGGATTTAATAATATTTATATAAAATATATCTCTAGAACATTCAATATTGACTGAAAAAGCAGCAATAAAAGTCAGTTTCAAAATCTTTACCTTTTGTGAAATTGATAAATTGCCTCAAGTGATGTCACTTGACTCACCATTGTTTCATCTCTGCTTGTGCCGAGCTGCCTCAGGCTACATTAGCTCCTTCTAGCATAACAAACTGTCAGTGGCTGTGTTGCATTTTGGTGAATGTAGGCGCCAGGTTTTGACAAAGACTAACAAATGATGCCGTCTTCATGTTGATGCTCAGCTCTGGGTCGATTTGGTAAAGTAGTGTTTTTGGTTTTTTTTGTTTTTGCTTGGTAGATCACTTACATTCAATAATAAACAAAGGAAGCGAACCACAAAGAAAAAAAAAGAGCCCATTGGGCCGGCCCGATAAAATGAATACAACCAAAAGAGCACTCATAGGTCAGTTTGTCCAGCTGACTAAATGAAGGAAGAATAGAAATAAACCTCAATCTGATCAGCTCTGCTCTTGCCTGTCTGAAACCAGAAATATCTTCATTGGATTTCAATTGGTATAACATCAGAACTAAACCTTTCCCTCTCTCAATGTTTCCACTTAAATGGGAAGGAAATCAAAATCACACATGAAAAGAAAGTCAAGGCCACCAACAAGTTAAAATACACTTGAGAAAAAATAAACCACGAAGATTGTTCACCTTTTGTAAACGCCTTTTAAACATTTTCATTTAATAGATCTATTCATGGCCTCAAAATCAGTAACATTTATGCTATTAACTGGTTTAACCGTATCTCCTTTACTAATGCAGGTTTGTTTGTTTTTTTACCAAACAATGAGGTACAGCAAGAGCAAATTACTGGAGAGTATTTTCTTGAGAGCCCTGAAATGTTTCAAGGAGACATTGTGCTAATTTTCAGGTTCATTATTTTATTTTTCACTTATATTGTGATTATAAGCATAATTTATGCAAATGTGTGACATGGTGACAAAGTGTGATGTCAAGAAGTCACGGAAATAAAGGCGGGACTACTGACGAGACGTTTGGGACACTTCAGGAGCAGTGTTTTCTGTAGGACAGTTGTTTTTAACAGGAATAACACTTTTTAAAGTAGACTTATTTAGAAGTACTTAGTGCTTACTTTAGCTAGCAATAGCAGCCAAAAGCTCGGAGACAAGACTGAAAAAGGAGCAAATTAAAAAAGGGATGGGCCAGTTGGATCGCCTAAATGTGAAAGTGACTTAGCCAATAAAAATGAAGCTGTGAAATAACTTAACCTTCGCCCATGCATCCCAGGAACAGAACACAAAAAGAAATTCCATGTCACCGTGTCTTTAAAGCTGATTTGGACATGCACTTCATGAATAAAGGTTGACACTATTAATCTGTATCTAACTCCAGGACCCCGAGGTGATGGCTGCCTTCCAGGACGTGGCTCAGAACCCAGCCAACATCGCCAAGTATCAGAACAACCCCAAAATCATGGCCCTCGTCACCAAGCTGAGTGCCAAATTTGGAGCTCCACCACAGCCGTAGACCGAAAAAGGACCAAAGCCGAGAGGGGAGTGGATACGTGGTGGAGAGCCACAGCGCTTTTCAACAAATATTCCACTGTGTGCAGATCAAACAGGGGGAGCGGGTGACGGGTTCATTGGTGTGATGTAGAGAAAGCCTGGCGAGTTCTTTTTTTAAATGTTCTAAATCAGCCTGTTAGCACTGTTAGCAATGTTTCAACAAACCAACCCGGTGGTTAGGGGTCAGGTGTGACACCCACTCCTGACCGGTCTCAGTTGGGACTTCACTTAACTACAGGTTGACATTTGTTAACCTGCATCTGGAAACGCTAAACTGGGAGCTCATGCATTAAGACACTAGCTCAGAAACGTTTCTACAGCCATTTAATACATGGTAATGTTTTAGCTACCGGTCTTTTCTTTCTCAGAGCAGAGCCGAACTCTCACACACAACTTTCAGTACCTTTTTGTTAACAGATCTATTATTAAAAATGCAAAAAAAAGTTACTGATCTTGATGTCCATGTTGGGAAAAAAATGATCCACAATAATAAAACCTCTGTTGCTGCAAAACAGGTCTGACAGTAGGTTTTTCTGTTTGTTTTGCAATGCATCTTGGACAGCTACACGGTTTTGAACACTGTTTGAATTTAGCATCGATGGATGTGTAGTTTGAGGGGGAGTCTTACACTCACATAAGCTCAATTGAAGACCTTCTTGTTCTCACTAAACCGGTTCATCTAAATCAGATTGATGTCTGAATTTACACAAACACCAGCTCAGGTCCTGGATAGATATGGCACCTACCCCTTAAAGTTATAGAGACGGTTGAGACTATTTTCATACCTCATCATATACTAGTTCAGATTCTTCATCAACTTTGGAAATAACGGTAGGCATGTTAGTATTTTCTGATCTTAAAGGGGCTCTAGGTTGTAATGTGTAGCAGTTTACATGTATTAATCAGTTTTTTTATTGGCTAAATGTGAGCGGATTGTTACGTGAAAAATGATACCTTGCCCTTTTAGTTGGTTCAACAGACCTGTAGACAATTTAATGCTGCCGGACTGTGAGTTTCTTTGTGAAGGGGGGGGTCCGATTTTCTGTCAGGGCCTCTCTAACAGCAACGGTAGCTAACATTAGTTTAGAAATGGAGTCAGCTAACAAACTAATCGAATTCCACATCCTCTTTTAAAAAAACAGCACATTTGATAGATTAATCAATTAAAGAGCTGCAACTAACAATTATTTTGATTATCAATCTGCTGATCCTCCCTTCTTCCTTTGTTTGAACACTTTCAATATGGTTTTGACGTGTTCAGTTAACGAGCACAGAAACGAATAAAGGAAGCAAATATTCATAATTCAGACGGTGGATTTAGAAAATTAGACTTTGACTTTTTTAGATTTAAATATTTTGCTTCAGAAATGACGTTAACCGATTATCAAACTTAATAGAATGAATATTAGTATTACCTGTTGTAGCTCTAATCAGGTTAACATATTTAACTTGCGCCGTTTTTAATTCTCTCTTTGGAGAGAACAACAGTTTTGAGCAGGAACCCTGAATATATGAATGAGCACCTACAGGTGCTGCAGCACGAATCAGGCCCAGAGGGAGAGTGGGTCACCGGGCCACTTAATCCTCCCGGGGCAATCTGTGTTTCAGCCAGAGGATTACTGCTCTGTAACACATGCTCGGTGCTGGCTCTCATGGAGTCTGTAAGAGCTGATCTGACAGGGCAAAGTCTTCTCACTGAAGAAAGCCATTTGCTCACCAAAATATTGTTTAACCATCATCCAAGTGGTGAAAGTGTATGTTAAACTACGGATTTTCATTTAACACAGTTTCTGGCTTCACACATCAGCACACTGAACCATCAGAAACTCTACTACCAGAAGAAGTAAAACATCTGTTTTGTGACAACGTTTAGTTTTATTTGTGTACTTACAATATACTAAAACAAAGACATGGGTGTAAAATAACGACGAGGATTACAGGCGGGAGGGAACAGAAGCAGTTAGGGTGACTCTTGAAGTAGCCAAGAAAAACGTCAACAATGATACAGCTAGTGTCCATATCTGTAAAGAGATGACAAACAGAGAGAGAGGGGACACACTGTCAATACAGCTGTTCAATATTCACAGCTTGTCACTAGCTAAGGCAATGAATGAGCAACCAAAGTAAGATTCGTCGAACTGTTACAATAATACAGACATGCATGCGTACTACACTACCAAGTACAGATACTCACTTCTGAAACTCCCACTCCCTGTTGTCCAGAGGGCACACCTGTCTGGTTTTCAGCCAGCGAGAGATACAGTGGAAATGGAAGGCATGCTGGGGAAGAGGAAAAGAAAACGGGGTGCAAAGACACGTGAATACCTGCACCATACACCTGAGCACAGACAGTTTAATGTAACACTCTTCATCATAACCAGTTTTTCCAAAACAAAATGCAACATTTCTCTTCCTTTACTCTACTGTTGTGAGTTTGTTTGCATCATTAATGTTTGTAAATATTACAACCTATATCATGTGCAATTGCAATATTGTAAGCAGTAATCACACTTGTTCTCTTGCATACAACGTATTAATATTCCTGGGCTCTTCGTCTGAAAGTCAAAGGCTACTTATACGTGTGTCACTTTAAGCAGTTTCCTGCATTTTTAGAAGATTTGCATCAATTAGCATATTAACTGACACATTTCTGAAAGGCCCATACAGCCTTCGTGCTACCAAAACAGCTAATTTGTCATAATGGTGCACAATTCTTTGTAGAAAGGTCCCAATCACTTGTCTTAAAGGGAGTGTGGAATTTTTTGGTCTTCACACTGGCTTAAAATGTATCTGGAGCTGTTATCAGAGCAACATTTCCTTCAGCTCATACCTGTAAAATGCACGCTTAATAATAAAAGTCATCTGATCATGACAGAGTTTTGTGTCAGTCGTTTTTAGACACAAATGATGCAGATGAAAACATTTTAGAACATGAAGGTTATTTGAGAAACCAAACCAAAGGTTTCTTACAGTTTACAGGCCAATGGAACCACAATAAATGGCATCTAACTGTGATATAACAATGTGAATTTGTCATTTGAACACAATCTAACATCTATCAATGTACTGTATTCTCAAAACAACTGTATTTCATCAAAAACTTACTGTATACTTGGAAACAATTTGTATGTGCATATGTTTACTATAGAACTACAATGTTAATGTTTAGTCTATAGGTAAATAAGTCCAAAATTGATTTTATATTTTCATTTTGGAGATCTCTACCTCTTAAATTTCTGACAATAATTTTGTTTGTGTCACTTGTAGCATTAAAAGGTTGCATTTTAAAAGGTATTCCAGACACAATGTCCATGCTTCCTGGAATACTACATAGACTTTGTGAAAAGCTGTCATTGGGAACTATTTAGCTATGTTAGGGGTAAAAAAAAAAAAAAAAATTGTTACAGCACAGTGATAACAGACCTGATGCATATTCAATCTGAAAACATGAGAGGTAGAACAACATGTCTCCTTGAAGAGTTGTGCAATGGGCGTTGAGGTATGTTTTCTCTAGTGTGGTGGATGTTTTCAGACGTGTTACACAATCAGCACCAGCATGCATATAACTCCTGCTCTATTAAAAACACAGTGTACACAGTGAACAACAGGTTGTTCGACACACCACTGTTCCGATTTATATAAAGGTCTTGCTACGTCTTGTCAGGACTGAACGTGCCCCTGATCAGTGATGATTAGCGGCAGGTATGGAGACTCACATTGCAGACACCCCAGGCCACAGTGCACTCCTCAGAGGTTGCAGAAGCTTGGTTAGCCTGGCACTCTATACCTGATGAGGGAGGGAGAGAAGTGTCAACGTGGATTTTCACAAAACAGGCTGATGAAGATATGTTTGATGAAGGTCAGCTTGAGCCTAACCAGTCATGTATCATTCACAGTGCGATACTGCCAAAGGAAGTGAACTCACAGAGATCCATGATGTGGTTCCGACAGATAGCACAGTTATCCACCACAATGTCCCAGGCCCACAGCGCCACAGCATTCCACTGAGGGGGGGGAATCAGAATCACAAACAAACATTATCTGACTGACACATTCACTACAGGTCGTCTTACTGACACTGAGGAGAAAGGAAATGACAGTTTTACGTAATCAGAACTTCACAAGTGAATTTCATTTTGTATATTAATAATTGTTGTAACAAGCTCCTGTCTTGTTTGAGAAGCATAGCACATACTAGATTGATATAAAATAGTGATAGCTAGCTATAATAATTGACAATCATATCCTTTAATGTGGGATTCCCAACCGTATTTAGTGGTCATTTGGTGCAAATTAAATGAAGTCAATCATATTTCTGTTAGGCTGACCAAACATAAACATTCTGATATTACATTTGGAAACGTCTTGTTTTCACATTCTGACCAATAACTGTATGGTTATGACTCACTGTGGGGGCTTTCAATCCCGGGGAATGGATTTTGGCTAGGCTAACTTAGCTCGTAGAGTTAAGAGCGTTGCTGTTAGCGGTTACGGTCTTACGTTAGCATAAGCACGGGGTTTTAATTGATTAATCCGTGCGTATGGGCTTGAGCTCTTCGTCACATCACCATAGATTCTTGTTCTTAAATAGCTAGCGCTAGGCTAGTCCCCAAAAGAGAAGTGCAAATTCATTCCCTGTAAGAGGAAGGCTAACAGCTAGCTAACCTAACTAGCGTAAACTGTTCCTACGCTAGGCTACAGTGAGTTAGCGCTAACGTTAGAATGCTAGCTACTTAATGGCATTGAGCCGTGTTTACCTAACTGTCATTTTGGGTTGCTGACCGATTATACACTTTCTTTACGCCACGACAATGTATTACTTTATACTACCATACCTTCTTAACTTCAAATCGCTTCTTGCTGGCTCCACTGTTTGTGCCGCTCGGCGTATCAACATCCATAGCTGCTGCCATCTTGAAAGGAGAAGTTTGGCGTGACAAAGTAGTTACCCGGAAGAAACACAGCCATTTCCGTTGGTGTACTCACGTCGGGGCGGTAATTCGGGATTGTAGTCGTTTGTGTAATATGATCATTACTGAGATCACCTAGTTGTGTTGGCTAAGAGAGGTATATTGTATTGTGCTATTACCATTAATATGAAGTGAGGAGTGAATAAAAAAAATTAAATAAAAAAAACCATAGACAGGTTCCACCGAGATTTGAACTCGGATCGCTGGATTCAGAGTCCAGAGTGCTAACCATTACACCATGGAACCCCTGTGACAGGGCGCAAAATCAAAGTGAGTAAAAATGGCTGAAAAGGTGATATTTTTTTTTTTTAACAGGCACACAGTGCACACAGACATCTAAAGTAATTTGTCATGCATCCATACAACATATGATTGTGACTGGCTGCGTATGATCTTGCTTCTTTGCAGCACTCAGTTAAACATAAAATGCAAAAAAATTACCGGACATCATATATATCTTGATATTTCTGTATATTAATATGTTTGTTAATAAATATGTTTGTTTTTTTAATTTGCTAAACATTATTCATAGTACTTTGTTTTAAAGATGGCTCTGGCAGTGTGAACTAATTGGTCAATGGGTCCTTCTTGACTGTGTGTTAAAAGTCCTATATGTCAGAAAAGTTAATTTTTGAGTCTCATTGCAAACATGTCCAAAACATACACCTTGGGATTGTAGTGCTGGTCGGCCGCCATCCCAGAAATTTTTTTTCTTCTTACAAATATCACCTTAAAGATGGTGGTTATACTTTCTTACCATAATCGTATCAACACAACATGAATATCTGCTCCAGGATTGGGCAGGTAACTGACTCTGTACTCAGACAGCTTCTTTCCTTTATTTTAAATTATTTCCCTTTTTTTCTTTTTGCTTTGATATGGTCATTATGCTTCAATGGCAAAGAGTGCATGTAAATGTGACACAGTTATAATCTTAAGCACTTTATTCAAATTTAAAAAATCACAACATCAGACTGTAATAACAAACCCACTCATATGATTCCTGGACTGACCGTTTCTTTATTTATCACAGCGTCTTCTTGTTCTTTGTCACTTTTGGTGCCACAAGTTTCCTTTGAGGCTTTTTCTTGGTTGGTTTGGGTAATTTAGCTTTGGGCTTCACAGGCTTAGCTTTGAGTCCAGGAACCTTCGAGAGGCTGGGTTTGGTTTTCTTTACTTTTTGTGGTTTGAGGGCCACAACAACCTTTTCGTCTGGAGGAGAGACGCTCTCCGGGCAGGATGCGAAGACATGGACGTCCCTGACGTTCTGACCTCTGAGCTCAGGGGGGTGCCCACAGTTGACGCTCACCTCCAAACTTACATTCTCCATCCACCTGAGAGACGGAGACAAAGAGCAGCCAGTCAAATAATTATTGTCAACAATGTAGCTTTGAACAGCCATCTCTGCCAAATTATTTGTAGAACCCCAGACTGTGCTGACCTGCGTAGCGGCAGCAGAGGACAGTCACACATCAGGGGGTTGTCCTGCAGGTCCACCACCTCCAGGCCAGTGAGTGGCCTCAGGTCAGGAAGCTCCTCCAGCTGGTTTCCTCTCACAGTCAGAGCCCTCAGGCCCGGGCCCAGCCCTGCCAGAGCGTCCCTGGACATCTGCAGTGAATAACATTAATCCAGTAGTTAATTTCACATACTCTCACATCCACACTACACGTTTACAGCCTGATGTGCAGACAGATGTGAAGAAAACACATGTAATGCGTAGGAGTCTTAATATATGTTTAAAAATAAAGGCTGTTGTACCTTCTCTATGCCCGTCTGATCCATGTAAAGCCTCTTCAGACTTTGGGATATGGGCTGGAATGCGTTTGGTCCCACCCAGCGAATTGAATTCTGAGAAAGGCTGAGCTCCTCCAGGTTAGGGGCTTCGGACAGAGCGTGGGTCGGCACCTCCGTCAGCTGATTTGAATCCAGGTGAAGTGTAACTAAGTAAGCGGAGTCCAGCGCACCTTTGGCAATAGAAGCTATGGTGTTATTGGTCAAGTAAAGCTCCCGAAGATTAGGTGTTACTGAGGGCAGCAAACCACTGGGCTCTAGTTTGGAGATGGCATTTCGCTCCAGGTGTAACACAGACAGACTTGGTAACAGCGCCAGAGCTAGAGGAGAGACAAGCACACAGAAGATATTTGGGTTTTTAGTTCTCATTTGTTTTTTTAAATGCAAATGTACCTGTCATTTTATTTCACATACCACCAGACTTGACTAACAACTGACCTGATCGAGGGAACTGTGCCAGCCGGTTCCCCTCCAGGTGGAGGTAGGTGAGCTCGGGGGCTCCGGCAAAGGTTTCAGGATCCAACGCTGTGAGGTCGTTGTCGGAAAGATACAAATAAAGCAGGTTTTTCATTCCCCGAAAGGCGCCGCCTTCAATTTCGTGGATTTTGCAGAACTCCAGGTGAAGGGAAACTACTTGGCCGGCGCCTGGGAAGCTGCTGGCAGGAAGGTGGTGGAAGTGGTTGCTGCGGAGGTCAAGGAGCTGCGTCTTGGCGGGGAAGCCTCGTGGGACTTTGGTGTGACCCTGACCCTCACATGTGGCGTGCTGGGCTTCAATCTGGGGAGGGGTTCACATCAGAATGGAATATTACAAACAAAAAAACAGGTATTGAGATGTTTTACTGAAATTTTATCAAATTTTTGGCCAACTGGCAGCAGCAGAAACAGTTGCATATGAGCAACATCAGTGTTCATTAGAAGTTCTGTTTATGGAAACCTGATGAGTGTAAGTCAGACATCCACGCTCCTTTTAGCTGTTTTTGTCTCCTCTATCTCCTGAGGAAAATATATATATTCTACTATTTTCACCAGCTAGTTGCTACATTACTATCAGTCATGTTAGAGCTTGTCTGGCTGAAAAGAGCTGCAGAGGAAAAAGATCTGATAAGAGAGATTTGAGTGACCAAAAACAACCAAGTTGGGGCCTGGGGGGCTGGAAAACCAAAACAGTGAGGTAAAAGACACTGAAAAAGTACGAAGAGCTTAGAGGCCCAAAAGAACTGCAGCTAAGCATCCGTGTTTCATCACTATAAAACCTATTCTGCAATCAAAATATTATTTAAACTAGAATTACTGCGTCACGGTTATATACATCAGTCAAGATGCTATTCCAGGGCTGTGGTGTGGAATAATGGCCAGAACATTTTTTTGCAGAATATTATGATGTCACAGTGCATTTAACCTCTGACCTTTTGGATATCACATATCATAACTTCATCATTTTATCCTATCAGATATTTTATCATTGATGCATCAGCATGTAGGGCAGCCTTTTAATCTTAAAGTGGACATAGTTTATGCTTTATTTGGGTGGATAGTTTAATCATAATGCAATGAAGCTGATCCCATGTCTTTTATGAAAAATACATCTTTGGAGAAAAACCCACTGGTAAATATGGTATCTCCTCTACAGACTTCTCTTTTCTGCCTATTATCAAAACTTAGTAGTTTTTCCTCTATACCTTTGATATTCTCTAATATGGACAGTCCAGTCATTCAAGTAACTTTTCAAATCTGAATCTGATCTTAAGAACACACTACACATAAAAGCTTCTCTTTTTGCTGCTGGACTGCCACTTTTCACTAGTGGTACTGGACAAAATCTGCCCTACAAACCGGAAATATTGTTTCCGTCACTGTCTCCACAGAGAACACTTACGTCACAGTCACAGTTAACTGGACACTTGACTTTCTGCTTGGGTTTGGCAGTGGGCGGGGGGCTTCCTGCGCTCTCGTCATCCTTGTCAAACTCGTCCTTCAGCGTCTCCCCTCGGCTGCGACAGCGCAGGTCCAGAGGAGCCACGGCCTGCAGCGGCTCGTCGGAGAGGTGAGGCGGTCCAACGCAGGCGCCCAGCAGCTTCACTCTTCCCGCACTCGCCCACTGCTTCAGTGGCCGCATGTAGCAGTTACAGTAGACCGGGTTGCCTTGAGGAAAAATGAATGATGATCAGGATGTATTAAAGACGACATATGGTACGTTATTTGTATTAATGAAAAAGGTCAGACAACAGTTGTACCAGTCAGGTTGAGGCTCTTCAACTCCTTGGGGCCTGAGAGGGGCTCCAGGTAGCGAAGCTGATTGTGGCCGAGGTCCAAGTGGGAGAGGAGGGGGGTGCCGGACAGAGCCTGATCCGACAGGTCCTGAAGGGACATGTGGTCGAGGTAAAGGTGTGTAAGCTTCGCCATGGAGATGGATTCCTCCCCAAGGTAGATCATGGGGTTGTGACTCATCTCCAGGCGCGTGACCTCGCGTAGCCTTTACAGAGAGGAGAGCGTAAAGTCAGAAGTTGAACACGACTATCTACGACAAGTTAACTGTTGGTAATGTTTCGTCAGCAAACAGATTGTCCCACCTGTTCATGGTCTGAGTGGGGAAAAACTGCAGCTCATTGTGGTCGAGGCTGAGGCGGGAGAGGGTGAACAGTCCGGCGAACGCCTCCGGGGCCAAGTTGTTCAGGGAGTTATAGCTGAGACGAAGCCACTTGATGTTGTTCAGCCCCTGGAGGAGGAGTCAGACTGTCGTGGAACCATATTGCCAAACAGAAATCATGAATGGTGAAGTGTGTGCGCGGCGGCTGAATTGGAGTACCTGGAAGGCCATGTTGGGGATGTAAACCAGCTGGTTGTGAGTGAGGGCCAGCATGTTGAGGAAACCCAGCTGTGTGAAGGCTCCGGGCTGGATCTCCTCCACACGGTTGTGGTCCAGATGCAGCTCCTTCAAGGAGGAGAGGCCGTCAAAGGACTCCTGCAACGGTCGGGTCAGAGGTAGGAGGGTAGAGTGAGGGTCGAGAAGAATGAGACAACCTCATATCTCGAAATGATTCAAGAGTCAAACCATCAACTCTTTCTTCATTGTTGCAGTTTTTTCCTTCCCACTTACCTGGTATAGGACGTCAATCTTGTTGTAAGCCAGGTTTAGGGAGACCACGCGGCCCAGGGTCCGGAAAGCGCCCTCCTTCACTTTGATGATGTTGCATCGCTGCAGGTTGAGGTGCGTGAGGTACGGCGTGTGGGTGAACGCCCCCCTGGGCAGCTCCTTCAGGTTGTTATTCCTCAGGTCGAGTTTTACTGTAATCTGTTGCAGCAATGAAAAAGAAAGAAAAATAAGACTTCCCTTGACAGAAAACATCTTTCTGATAAAGGTATGCTACAGTATATAGCTCTGCAGCAGTGTGAATGAAAGAAAGTGAGCGTACATTTCCTTTTGGACGGATGAAGATTCAAATCTAAGAAATATCTGGAATGCACCCAACAGTCAACAGCCGCCGCTCAAACTTCCTTCCTCAAACAGTTGTGTGAAGTGAGAAGGAGGCACGACACTTTACATTTGAATTCCTCACCTCATCTACAGTCGGGGGAATCTCCGTTAAGCTCTTGCCGACGCAGGCGACCGTGAGTTTGGAGCTGTCACAGATGCACACTTTGGGACATTTGCCTGCTTCAGCTGGTAAAGTGAGCGCTAATGTCAGCAGGATGAGCGCAGCAGAGAAGAAATGCATCTGCGGGAGTGAGACGTGTTAGAAATGTGACATGAATCAGTCGGAGCTGCAGTCAAAGGTTTTCACCGGTCAGTGAAAAAGTAAGGACGCACAGACTTCACTGAAACTGTCTGCTCACAGAACTGAACAGACAAAATACTGAAGGAGCTACTTGTGATTATTTACTAACTACTTCTTATACTTATTTTCTTGAATTTAGTTTTTTTCCCATTGAAACATAAACCAAATCTGAACAAGTGCAATTTTTCTTTTTTAATTCATATTTATAAGAAAAAATAGAAAAACATTATTGTCGATTGGTGGTCAAATACCATATTTATTTCCATAATAGCTCAAATCTGAACAAACAAATGGAAGCTCATCAGGTGAAAAATTGCACCAAGAAAGAATTTAGGTCTAACCTCAAAAACAAACTGAAAGGGGAAAAAGAAAGAAGACTTACCTTCAAGCAGAATGTCGCAGCTTGCATGAATTAAAGGCAGATTATATTGCAATCTGCCTGTTTAGGCTTTAGTTATCTGCCGGCGACCGTTTATTTCACTCTGACTGTGTCCAGCAGTCGGCCTGTGGTCCAGCTGACTAACAAACAAGGCTTTGGTAAATTCTTCTGCAGGACCCCTGATCCCTGCTCCCCCTCACTGCAAATTAACACCCTGGCTTTACATTTTCTGTCCGGTCAGAGGCTCAGACGCATGGAGCAGCGAGCGACTGGACCCGTCTGTGGAACGGATTCGCATTTGCTGATTTATTCAAGCGATAAACGCATTATTTAAAAAAACAAAAAAACAGCAACGTATTTGACCCCCAGTGTCAAAAAAAAAGAGATAAAATGCAGATGAATATTCTTGTAACATTACCTCTTCAAAGTGCGAATTAATGTTTTTAAGTAAAATTTCAGTGAGAAGGCTGCGAAAGACATCCACCAATCAAATCAGCTTTATTTTCCCAACACAAATCTGAAAACACTGCCTCATGAAAGGCAGGAAATACATGTATTTCATCCCTTTTGATTGTTCTATTGTACTTTATTTTGATAATATCTATCAGTCAATACATATTTTAACAGCATTGTTTGACCATATCATCAAGCTTAATAAACATTCAATATAAAACAACAGAATATTAAAGGTAGATATGAAATATAGAATGTACAACAGCTGATTGTTAGATGAGCTTTTTCTAGTTAAAGTGTAATCTGTGCCTCAACCAATCAGGTGTCACTAACACACAGATCTTAGGTTATGTGGGGAATGAGGCCTTTTCTTACTCACCAAAATATAAAGAGCATTAAAACCAATTCTTCAGTGCTGTGCTGTGGTTATACGAATGTACATGACGCACTTTCAGCTAGTCCACACCATGAAAGCATAGTCTACTTCAAAACACAAAGCGTTCAAATCCAGAGTCCAGACAGAGGTGTGTTGCCGAGCTTGTGACGCGACAGCGGTGACACAGTGAAATGGGTCCGTTCTTCTCGAGTGTTTCAAACATGAGTTCATTTGTGCTGGTTTTCCAAGAGGTCCATCAGTGTACAGTCAAAGTTCATTCTGTGTGTGTGTGTGTGTGTGTGTGTGTGTCCACAGTCCTCAACCCTCAGACCTGACTCTCTGCAGTGTTGACTGGAGGCTGTTTCTGGCATTGCCACATGAATCCAGGGCCTTGTTGTTTCTGTGAATGAGAACACGCAGTGAGAGTCGAGCCTATAAACGGACAGGGTGTCTACAGGGATCACACGCCTGCGTATATTACCTTTTAAGACCTTTTTAAGGTAGTTTTAACTTAATCATCTTTTTCTTAAGTACAAAGGTAAGTAGTATACTGTAGCGTGGTCCTGTGCAGAGGTAGGTTTATGTCGGAATATTGTCAGCGGTAGGTTTAAAGATGTGCGCAGTCATAAATGTGGACTTTCGCACAAAAGAGCTCGACTCATTTTGATGAAAAGGTGAAGGCCTCACAAAATTAACCGACATAAGACATTTTAAGACTTTTCAAGGACCTGCAGACACCCTGTACACGCACCCACATCGTGGCATGATGAGGAAAGTTCAATTACTGACTAAATTCTTCATTCAAATTTTTATTTTTTCTGTTTGGCTGTACATATACATTAGATCGCTGTTCTGCGGTATTTCTGACAAAGTAGCTCCTCAACAAGTGTTTGCTTGCCCCAGATTCTTGGCATCTGCTGTGCGAAACTACACAGGTTTAAGGATAAATGAAGTCCTTTGCCTTAATTAATGTCAAAGGGAAAGACGTTAAATATTTGTCTCAAGTGTGAACCCACCATGACATCATCCATCAGTTTGTGGACTACCATTTTTGAATCCTTGAGTTTGATGTTACAGTGGCGTCTTCTTAGTTATTTGGAGAAAGAATTGACCATATTGACACGAGAAGGTGGAGCAGGGGAGGATACACATTGCTTTGCTCCTCTCCTGATTGGCAGAGGCTTTCTCAGACACAAGGTATAGTAGTATACCCTGTTTAACAAATATTTGACTCTAAATGGGACCATAATTTAAAAAAATGAACATCAAGCTGTAGTGAAGAAGGCTCAACACGAGTGATTGAGATGATAAACTCATTAAGAAATTGTATACTATCAATCATGTGAGAAGTAGGGACATTTTCTGATAAGCTCACATACAACCGGGCTTCTTTCTCAAACCAGTGTAGTTGCCCCCTGCTGGCCATCACAAAGAATGCAGCTTTGAGGCACTTCCGTCTTCGCTTCACTTTTCAGACCCCGAAGCGCTGTCCACTATTAATATAGCCTATGAATTGACCATTGAAACTGAGGGGTCAAATTACACAAAGTTAATAAACCCACTCCATCACAAATTGAGCCATCACCAGAGTGTGTCCGCCACCGTTACTATACGCACCAAGTGCAAAAACATCAACGCATGTGCTTCATCCCTGAAGATGGGATGTTAATCATCATATTTTTGTACCTGCAAGATGTCTGCTGATTGGCTCATTCAGTCACGTCCTTACCGGGACATGAAGGCCTGCAGCACAGCCACGTTCTCTTTGGGGAAGTAGTCCTGTCGAACAACGTGCTCCAGGCTGTGGAGGTGGCCGGGAACCACCAGCACGGGCTTCACCTTGTCCTCGCTCTGAGCAGCCGAGAGGACAGGACAGGACAGAGACAGGATCGACGTTGAGGACAAAACAAAAAGAAAGGAGTGAAATGTAGAAAAGAGAAATGTGAAGGTGAAGAAAGACGCGTTTCTATACTGTAAGCAAGCGTCGCTGAATATTTGCAGATTAAGTGTACCTTGATAAGTCCGAGCAGCACTAACAAAGATGATACAAAGTTGTAGCCTTGGAAGGAAGGAGTGGAGAAAGCTTTCCTGAGGAGGGCATCTGTGAGGAAAAAACCCAACAAGTTATCACAAACTTATATTCAAGCAGCGTCAACAAAAAAGAAAATAATGTGGAAATATGTGTCCTGTTAGCAGAGACTCTCAATGCGTCAAACCATCTATTCAGCATCTCTCAACACATGTTGGTGTTTCCATAAGAGTGGAGTGGAGATTTTTAAAAATATTACAAGGTGGAGAGTGAGTTGTTTATAGAAAAGGGAATAATTCAACAAGCCGAGTGTAAGTATTAACACATTTCTAACTGATCCCAGCTGAGAAACAATGCAACACATATCCACCAAGTAAAACATCAAATTGCTGTTTTATACTTTGGTTTTGTAAGGATTAAAACAAACAAAATCCAAGATGTGTTATTTTCAGGTTTTTTTCTTCAAACTTGTTCTGAGAATCACTAAAAACACAAAATAACTATAAGCAATAAATCAACAGTTAACGTTTTGAGATTTCCTCCTCGTCAGTCAAGTACATCTGTCAGCGAGGCATAAAACTACCATCAAATCAACAAATGCAGACCAAGTGTCTCACCGATGCTGTTCAACACCGCATTCTTAACCTCGTTATTCTCCTCCTTGTACACAGATGCAATCTTGAGGAAGGCTTCGGCTGTTTTTGCAGCATCCGACACGTCCACCTTGACACAGAGAAGAGAAGAGAGGAAACACTTACTGGTGGCCACTCTGCGTTACACATTATCAAACTGATGCACCTTCTGTTCATCTGCATCAAGTGAACACATAGGATACATGTTAGCATCGAGACATCTATGTTCGCCTCTCGTTAACATATTGATGTTTACCTGCTGCTCGATCAGTAACGCTCTCTTGTCTCCCAGTTTGAGCAGTTTGTCTGGAGATGGAAAGCTGAGGAAGGAGGAGACGTCTGGTGGCCGGGGTGCTGATACAGGGGTGGACAACTGTGGCGGTACAGAGGAGACAAAAGAGAGTCAACTAACTTCCACCGTATTATTTTTCATTCATTTCTTTGTTCTTATTAGTTGTTGCTCATTTTATACATATTCAGAGCAGTCTGATGTTGCTGTGCAGTTATATATTGCATTTCAGCAATATTAATATCACAACATATGCTCCTCATTAATGGGAACGTGAAAATAAAAACTCATAAATGAAGACTATAGTACTTTGGACTTTGCTGTGTGTTCGGGGGGAAATTTAAACTTCCCTCAGCTCATATATGCACAGGTAACTAATGACTGCTTTAATGCCGCACACCATCATCACACAGTTCTCTGACCTTGGTGCCACTGCTTTCCTCTTCCTCCTCTTCTTCCTCTTCCTCCTCTATTTCCTCCTCATCCACTTCCTCCTCGTCCTCTTCCTCATCTTCGTCTTCGTCCTCGTCGTCATCCTCTGGCTCCCCCTCGTCGTCACTGAGGAGTATTAAAAACACAGCTCATTCGATGAGGTGATACGCATCTATTGTGTCTCACAAATGCTGCATTGTCACTGCACGGCTCGACGTGCTTGGAACAATTCTTCCCCTGGTGCCAAAGGCAAAAGTTGTGGCTAGTATCTGTTACTTTGTTTACATATCACCTCTGTTTCCAAGTGAGCTTAGCCAAAAACAGGAGGTAGAGTTCAAACACTGCACACAGAGAGTCGTGACTTGTGCTACACGCAGCCACCGGGGTTGCCTCATTGTCTGCGCTCTGAAAGGTCAGCAGGTTCTGCGCTACCCAATACACCGGGTTTGTAAGTAGCTTGCAAATTCCATTGGATTTTTTCCCCTTTCTGCATAAATATTCCTGCTCTTGCTTTATTGTCTGGCAAGCTGACAGCACTAAATTAAGCACTGTTTGAATTTATGTAGTGACAATGCAAGGGTAGAATTTGCATCAGCAATGTCATATTCCTGTTGTGGATGAGTTAAATTCAAAAGCCCTTGTCTTGTCTCTTGTTTTAAAAGCCTCAATTCTTTAAAAGCACGTCATTGAAAAAGAGAGGTTGAGAGAGATGGTTCAGTGTTTTGCAACGTCACCTCACATGAGGCAGATTCTGGGCCAGAACCACAGTTTTCTATGTGGAGTTCTCTTGTCTGTGTTTCGGCTTCCTCTTACAGTCCACACACAGACATATGGACCGGAGACTCTACGCAGTTGTGTGTTTTAACTGTGTCATATACTAAGATCCTGTCCTGCTTCTCACCCAATAACAGAATAGATAAGTACAGAAAAAGAACAGCCTGAAACCATTAAATACACCACAGGAGTTTAAGCACAATGTGATTACCTGAGTGATCCTAGAAGCTCAGCCATGTTCATGCCTTCCATGGAGTCTTTCAGAGCTTTGCAGCCATCTTCTCCTAGTTGGTTACCTGAAAACCAAATAGATCATTTTAAAGTGTTGTCAGGGGGGGACACATTAAACAACAAGAAAATCTCTTACAACAATAAAAAAAAATATTAAAATAATATTTAAAAAAAGCACTCTTCATATGAAAAGGTAGAGGTGTAGATGGGAATTAGCTCTTCGCAGGTTTCTACCATTTAGGTCCAGTTTCTCCAGCTGGCTCTTGTCTTTTACTGCGTTTGCTACAGCGAGAGCAGCTTCCTCTGTTATCTCGCCAAACGACAGATTGAGTTCCTGTTAAAAAACACAGAACATTCAGTAAGAAGAGAAGAAAAATTTAAAAAAGGAAACCCAAGAAAAAGAGAAGGAAATAAAGACTTTTCAAAATAAAATCAGCAAGGGTAAGCAGTACAGTGTACTTCTCCCTCACCTTGAGAATTGGTAGTCCCTCTGATACACTTTCTGCAATAGCTATAGCTCCTGCTGGCCTCACCAGACAGTCTCCAAAGTTTATCACCTGGATGCTGCGTAGGTGTTTCAGAGCCTGTGAAGGACACAGATATATTTTATGTTTTGCATCGACGATTTCAAAGCCTGAATAGATAATCATTTGAAGAAGCGTAACTTAGGGTGACGGACAAATTAGTAGATGAGGATTTTTGCACCCTTGCCAAAAATAAAGTCCATTCCAACATGGATACAAAAAACATGAATATTTGAATTCCTTATGTATCACACTCAAAGCTCCGCATATCTCTGTTTTACATTAACAGTATCAATTTCTATGGGCAAACTAAAAAGGGAAAGGTGAAAATATGTCAGAGTTTGGTGTTTTGCAGCTTGTTCTTCTTCTGCCAACAACAACAAAACACCATGTATTTACTTCAACAACAGTGATGCTGCTAATGTCTGCCGTCTGTGTACCTGAGCCATGGCGATGGCCCCCTTCTCAGTGAAGGTGTTGTCATTGAGGTTGAGGATGCGGAGACCTGTGTTGTGCTGCATGGCTGTGGCCAGTGCCGTCACACCGGGGTGATTGATGCCATTCTGGGGCATGTGAACCTCCTCCAGGCTGCCTATCAACTGGAAAAACAAAATGTTATTGTACAATTACTCTAACGCCACAGACAATTGCAAAAACAGACTTTGACAAACTATGGTGAAGTAGTCGAATAACTGACAAGATGAGCTGGATGGTTACAAAGTGGTCTGAGATCAGTATTTGAAGTTAATTATGCAAAGTGTTCCAGGAAGACAAGCTGTAGTATAATCACCCACAGTGTCGTAAAATAATGTAATTCGTCATCTAAGTAGACTTGGCTGTTTCCCCAGATCACTCTGTCAGTCTACAGTAAAGTGTCCAGTCAGTTCTGTACCTGGAAGGCTTGAGCGAGGGCAGTGGCTCCATCGTTTTCCAGCCGGTTCCTCCCTGCAACAAACACCTTCAGGCTGAGGGGGGAGCCATCTGCGCTGGATTTTTTATGGCACTGGGTCAATGAAGCAGCCAAGATCTGAGGAGTCCATAAACAAAGATGTGTTCAAGTCCGCATCATCACTGATACTTAGTGGGACCTACAAAGCACGTATACACTTGTCAATTATGTTTCTTTCCCCCCTTTTTATTCCTGTAGATATTTTTGTTTTGGAAAATTATTTTCTTTCCAGCTGCTACCAATATATCAAAAACTTTGAAAATGATTTCTTTCAGATGCATTAGTTAAATCAACTAATCAAACAGTTATGGAAGAGAGGGAAATACAAAATACACTGATTACTGTGAATGAAATCACATTTGTCCAAAGCAAGAATTATATTTTCCCTACATCATGAGCCTGTTCACTGTTGTATTTAACAGCTTTCACTTGTTACACATTAACTGACACTTTGACTGCATTCATATCTTGCTCTTTAACTGACGTGTGTCCGTTCTATGCGGGTTTCAGCTCATCACCTTTGAATAACAGCAAACTGACACTGTGTCTCAGTTTTATGAACTGTACTGCCACCGTTTTCTTACGGGGATTTTTATTTCAACCGGCACTTTCAGCTCAATTTATCGTCTTCACTTCAACTGACATTTCAAGTCCTTTTAGAGGTTAAACTGAATCTAAGACTCAGCCATCTGTTTTGCTTCAACTTTATTCAGTCCCTATATTAAAACATATTTTAATTGCTAACTGTTTTAATGCTTCAACTACTTAAAAACTTCAACTTGCACATGTTTATTGCCTTATTAGGTACACCATAACAATTTAATGCAATCCAACTCAACAGTCCTGCAACAGACTCTATCTTTAAATTAACTCATAATATTCTGTTTTTAGTCACATTTTCAGAAATGTGTAAACTGAATTATATGTTTATGAGCGAGGTCATGGTTAAAGGTGGTGTTACTGTGTGCATTACACTGAGAGGTGTTTCTAATGTTTTTGTCCTTTCCCTTTACAGACATGAGGCTGGCAGAATAGAAACTCCTCTGAATATAATGCAGTCCAGTACAACACCCTCCCTAACACTGACCTAAACGGTAAAACATATAACTGAATGAATACCTGTGTGAATAATTAAAAAAATCAACATCATGAGCATCATAAAGGCAGCCTTTCTGTTATTACCAAACAGCGTAAAGGTAGACAAGAAGCATTCCTGTGATTTACCTTCCCCCCTCCGATGCCCATGCCACAGTTGTTGAGCCGTAGCTCTTGCAGTGTGTAGCAGGCGGTGCTCTTGAGCAACCTCTCGATTCCCTTCACCCCATCTGGTCCAAAAGCGTTGTCGCTGAGGTCCAAAACAGTTAGCCTGGCACCCGCCAGCATCAGAGCGTCACCCAGTGAATTCTACACACACAAGAGACAAAATAAATATCAAGATGAGAAGGGGCAGTGTACCAAAACAAAGACAAGAGACACAGTTACTATGCTTTGTCATAATTCAGACATAGAAAGTATGCAGTATTTCAACTAGAAGCCTAAACTTGTGACAATTCTGTTAATGAAGAAGTGCATTACCAGGGCAGGAGGGATCTCACAGCGCAGGCGACCGGTGAACATGTCGCTCCAATAACAGCGCTGGAGGAGAGAGAATAAAGACACAGTGTTAAGGTAAGCCAAGAGACAATTCTGATTTGGTTGGAAAAAATAAGGCAATCTATTCACATCACCCTGGATTTCAGAGAATTATGATGGCATGTTGGACTTTGTTCTGACATCTTATCTTATAAACCAGTTTATATGGTGGTTGATTGAGGTTAGAGTGTCAAAACCGTTTTGAACTTGACTGCAGGGCTGAAAATGAGAATTACCAAAAGGCTCAAGAGTAAACAACCCAAACCTTGAACTCGCTCTTTGTCTCTAGGGCCTTGGCGATGGCCTGTGCTGCCTCCACACCAATAGTGTTTCCCTCCAACCTCAGGGCCTGCAAACCCTCGAAGTCCTGGATCTCCTTCACCATTTCCTCCACTGCGGAGGGGGGACAGGTTCAGAATGGGAAATGGGACAGTAATGTAAATTAACAGGGTGTAAGAATGAGCAGGGTTTAGGGGACTCTAAAGGCACTCCCAGTGACACTCACCTGATTGGGCATCATCCAGCTTTCTTCCCTGGCCTTTGTAGCTAAGCTCTCCATCTTCCACTCCAGTCTTGGCCAGTGAGTCAGCCAACTGTGCAACAAGGTCCGTCGCCATCGTTACACCTGAGGGCAAACACATGATTCACTTTATTTTCCGCTTCATGGTCATTCTGGTGCTTGCAACAAGTTGTATCCTTGAGTTTCTTTCCTCGGCTTCAAAGGGAGCACTTATTACCAACAAAGTACACTCATCACCTAAGAGAGGCCATTTAAACTCCAAAACATACCGTTACATGTGACCCTGCTGGCTTTAACTGCCTCGTTTTTTCTGGAGAGTGAAGTCCACCTTTATCAGCAGGGAAACTGCTGAAAGTGTTGTTTACACTGAGGGACAATCCACCCTAAAACAGTATTTACGTCAGCTGCACTGTAGCTTATATTTATTATATGGATTTGTACGTCTCTTTTTATGCTCAATAGTATACAGATGGTAAGTTAAAGATTTGTATTTAACGTTAGGCAAATCCTGGAGCTCCTCTGTCAAGTCAAGTCAAATGTACACACGGAACTAGTGAGACTAACAATGTCGAAAAGTAACTTCAACAAAATGAGACGATATTCAAGTCGGTCACTGGTTAAATTCAGTCTCCGGCTCGAGTCCAAGACATTACATTGAGGTTACCATGGTCCATCAACACATGAAGACAGTCGTTGGTTTTATACACGGTGACTTTACGAACTACATTCATCAAAGTTGTTTTGGGGTAGATTTCCCTGTGTCAGCAGCCGGTGGCTAGCATTAGCCGAGTGCTGCTAACGTTATGCTAACACACCCACAAACACCACCACTGTCTGGCGCCAGTGGAGCCATTGTTGACAACGGTCTGTTCAGAAACATACCACGTCCTTGCTAGATATTAAACGAACCTAGTCCGGCAGTTATACGATTAGAAAACAGACATTCAGTCAGCTAGCTAGCAGGGTGAGTGTGACAGAGCATGGCTCTTTACTCGGCCTCTCCGGTCGGTCATCAGAAAACAACTGACTACCAAAGCTGCCCTTAGCCTGACCCCTCCTGTCCGCCGTTCACGTTCGTTATTACAGAAAGTCTCACCCATTATTTAGTCTAAGCCCAACAGAAGTGAACATAAGCATTACCTCAACACTGCTGTGCTGATTGAATACAGTCCAGGGACACACTCCTCCCGCTCGCTCCTGACGTTCAAAACCATCCAGCACACTACCCGACTTGACGACCATAGCGCTGCGAGACAAGGGACTTGTAGTTCAATCAGACTACAACGGTGCGTTCAGGTACTTCTCCAAATAACTTCTTGTAACTAAGTATATTTACGTACCTTATATTCTTAAATATAAATTAGGTACTAATAGATGTACTTGTTTTACTTGAGAATTTTCATTCATGCCACTTTCTACTTTGACTTGACTACATTGATGTAGTGAGATGTACTTTTTACTCCATTACAAATGGGCTATTTAGCAGCTTTGGTTACTTGTCACTTTACAAATCAAGAATATTTTAATCCAAACATAGAAAGCGCTTATGAATAGGTTTTGTTAATCATTACTACCCTAGAGTTTATATAAGTATACATTTAAATGCAACTATACTGACTCATGATCTCAGATCTTTACATTATGAAGCTTATGAATGAGATCAAGTCATATTTAGGCAGAAATCACCTTTCATTAACTGTATTTGGCCTTCAATCAATTTTTGGCAGGTGAAAATGCCTGTTTTCTGTTGTAATGGTCCTTTAAAATGATTCAAAGCTGTCCTGTGAGCTCAGATCTTTACATTATGAAGCTTATGAATGAGATCAAGTCATATTTAGGCAGAAATCACCTTTCATTAACTGTATTTGGTCTTCAATCAATTTTTGGCAGGTGAAAAGACCCATTTTGTGTTGTAATGGTCCTTTAAAATGATTCAAAGCTGTCCTGTGAGCTCTAGTGTTTATAGTATGAAGCTCATGAATGAGATCAAGTCATATTTAGGCAGAAATAACCTTTCATTAACTGTATTTGGCCTTCAATCAATTTTTTACAGGTGAAAACTGATTGAAAACTGCAAAACACATCCAAACATGGGAAGCAAATGCTATGTATAGTGCCCAGATCAGATAAAAACAATGCAGAGTCACGAGGATCATTGCAAAAGTTATCATATCTTTATTGAAAACCCACCAATAAATCATATTCATTATAGTCTAATTTCCGAAGACAGGGCTAAACAAAGTCATCAGACATACCAAGCACAGACACGTATGTCACGTAATTGCCAATCGCTACAAACTACACTTCTTTTGGTCACAGTTGCAATAATTAGCCTACGTAACAACAAACGTTAAACTTTCGAAGACACATGCCTTTGCTATGATTACATTGTAATGCAGTTGTGTGTATCAGCATATTATGACCGGTTAATCTAGAGAAAAGCAGACGTTTTTGCGCTACCGCTCAACGGGCTGCTGTGCGCGCTCCCGCGGCCTGTAATCAGATTCTGGCAGACGATCACTTTTTGGCACGACACCTGTCGTTGCGTTTTTTATTATATATATTGTGAACGCGACGCTGTTCTATGTCCTCCGCGGCGTTAGGTGGCGCTGTGCACCTGGAGGTTTGTTCACGGCCCTCGAACGGACGGAGACAGAAGAAGAACGCCGCCGTTGGCTCGGGGATGGAGCTGCTGGGGAATCGAAACTTACTGGGAGCACTGAAGTCAGAAGCCAGTGCGGGTTTCCTCTTCCTCGGCTCGCTGTTAGTCAGCGCCAGCAGGACCTCTCATCTCAGGAGAGTGTTTCTCGTCTTTTCCCTCCTCGGACTCCAGATGACACGCTTTTAAACTTTGCCTCGGTTCAATGAACTTCCTCAGTTCATCAGGTAGGTGTGTCTGAAGTTGGCCCAGTCGCGCCATGATAGCCAGGGAGGTGATTTAGGGTCAGGGGGGGCTGCATGCTGGATGTTTGTGCAAATACTGAATGCTAAATGAACGAGAGCACCGGCTCAGTGAGTGTCTCTGTGGCGGAGCGGTGGGTGTTTGTTGATGTCTACTTTTGGGGGAAGTGGGCGTAGAGGCGCTGTCTGTTTGACATCAGTCAGTCGTTGCAACTGAGCTTCTTTTGCCTTCCTTTCAGTTAACGAGCCATGGACCCTGACAGACAGAAACGCAAGAAGGAGATAAGCAAGTCTCTGAAATTTATACAGTGAGATGCTTTTTTTGTTGTTGTTGTTGTTTCTATTTGAGGACACCCATGAAAATGAAACCTAACGTGTCCCTGAATGACTCACATCCTTGATAATTAAGCTGTCTGACGACTTTTTCTAAGCATGTTTACATCTTGTGTTCTAGGTCTTCTCTGGCTTATCCAGAGCCTGAGGGCTTCCAGGTACCAGCTGTTTCTACAAACACAGTGTTATGTCTGTCTCTTCTCTCTTGGACTGCTGTTGCTTTCCGTTGTGTTCCCTCCTTCTTCGACCCCTCTGTCTTTTCTCTCTTGACATCCCCTCTGATCATTGTACTGCATGTAAAATCAAAGACTTGCCACCTTTTTTTCACATATTTTGCCCATTTTCTTCTTGATTGGTGTTGAGTCGCTGTAATCATTCCTTCTGTGCATGTAGCAAAAACTACTTGGTTTATTAATTACTTACTTAATGACAAAAATGGCGTTCACAACAGAGATTCACAGCAAGATGAGTTGAAACTTGCATCTACTTGCAAGGGGGGGTGTTGTTCCTCAGATTTTAAAAACATTTATTCAATGTTTTTATTGGGTGCTGCAGTATTTGCTGTATTTTCGCTTCTTTCACTCCAGAGGAGAGATCTCGCCTCCTCACGAGGCTGTCATCAGCGCGAGGGGCGGGTTCAAACTGAAAGCATTTGTAAGGATGAAATTGTAAATGGCAATGAAAATAAGACAAGGGGAACATGAAGTACGAGACTCAAAATGGGGTGTAAAATTTTAATCCATTTAAAGTCTCCATTACCTTTTCTTATCAGTTACCAGGTCATTGTGACCCAGCCAGCGTCCATCTGGCAACCCCAGTGACACTTTTAAACAGATTTTCCTTTTTCCCATTCATTCTTGTCAGGTCACTGTCACCTGTTCTATCAACACCTAAGCGGCTCTCTCAGACTTCAGTGGACGTCCCAAATGTGTTGGCTTAACATATCCCATCAGGCCATGCACTCAGTTATTACCCCTTGGGAAATAGCTTCGCACAAGTCAATTTGGCAACTTTTTACATAGTCATTTGATTGATTATAAATGTTAGTTACATTTGATTTAGCCCATTTTTGTGTCTCCACTTTCACAGAGAAAAGGCTCCTCAGCCGCACTTATCACTTTGTGCATTTTGTAGTTTCATCCCTGTTTCCTTGCCCAGATCCGGGCTTCAGTCCACTATTGTATTATGCCAATCGGCCGTCTTCTGGTAGCATCCTGTTTCATACCGGCGCCTGCGGAGAAGCTCTCCCCCTCGCTCTACTTTTTAAATGTCCAACATATTTAACTGAGTTTCACAAAGCTATGAACGGGGTGAAAGTTTACAGCGACTTCACCGTCTTTCAACATAATGCAGCATGTGGATAGTGCATTAAGATGGACTTAGAGTTTGGGTGGTATTTGATGTACAGAACTGGAAAACCTGGGAATATAACTGATCCCAGTGGTGTCTGACATGGGCAACGTAGAGAGAGCCTTTAAGTCACTGTGCTTACTGTCCTTGCCCATGTCTACTGTTACTATGCAGAGAATAAAAAAAGCATTTTTGGAGCACCAAAAAAAAAAAGAAAATGACAGGGTTGTGCTGCACAGGGCAGATAAGAATCACACTTTTTGGGATACACAAGCAGCATCTTACTCCCATCTTTCTTCCTCCGCCCAGGACTTCCTGACCCAGTTGGTATGCAACCTCCTCGATGAGGGCAACGCCTTGTTCAGAGACAGAGAGTGGGAGCAGGCGGTGAGAGAATTCACCGAAGGCTTGAATGTCTCGTACTACGCCACAGCAGAGGATCTCCCCATCCCCGAGGTTTTGCTGGAGAGCCTGTATGTCAACCGGGCTGCTGCCTACCACAGCATGGTGAGATGCATTCGGTCCTGTGTGTTTCTGAGACGGCGCGTCTTTGCTCAGATGTGTTTCAGTGCAGCTCAGACAGACTCGCGTCAAGATGTAGACAGCTGTTTGGTGAAAAATGGATGTGGCCTGAACTAAGGCTGGTAAGACTCGTTATAATACTTCCACACCCAAACCTGATGTGTGAGTCAATAAGTTGTGACGCCAGATAAAATGGATCAACCCGCAGTAATTGGTGGTTAATGTAATTCGTTAGCCTCCTTTAAAAAGGTCATATTGATAAGAATTTTATGTTGATGAATCTTAAATTTAAAAAAAAAAACATCGACAGAGCTTGTAGAAAGGTGTCTTTTCATTTGGAACATTATTATGATTATGAATGAATGATTTTAAAAGGTTTGTGTCTGACAGTTGGTTCCAGCTTCTAATACGGTTTCTCAGCCAATAGTACAACGCCCTTCATATCACGTTGTTATCTGTGTTTCAACAGTATCAAGAGTCTTGGTAGTTGCCGGTTTGTGGAGAAAAAGAAACTGAGTTTTACAGTATTCGCCCGGCACCTGTACTGCCTCATGTTAGCCAGCTGGTGTTAGCCATGTCAGGTAGTGCCACAAACTGGCGACCACTGGAGGAGGCAGCTGATCGAACAACCGCGGTGTTTTTGACATGAATGCATTGGTAGGGGGAGATTGAATGCCACATATAGCAGCTGAATGTAGCGTTGTACAACATGTACAATATATATCGTTATCATGATATGAGACCGTGTATCGTTATATTGTGATATGACATAAGTGTTGTCTTTTCCTGGTAACAAGGGCTGCATTAAAGTAAATTGATGTAATTTTCTGAACTAACCAGATTGTTCTACTTGTACTAATACTTGCCTTTACCCACCTAGTCATTGTATCAATTCTGATTACTGATCAGAAATCTTATTTTGTTTCTGTTTTGTGGAAGTACCATTAGTCATCCCTACAATACAATTACATATGATTTCTATGATTTAAAAAAACTGTCTAATTGAAAACCTAAGCCTGTTGTAGCGCTGTTGATACACCACTGATGTACAGAAATCATAACAGCATGGTGAAACATGCTGACAACACACTGTCTAATGTTAGTCCTCATATTAACAGACTGTCTACCGGTTTGAAAGCGATCTCAGGTTTCATCCTTCTGTTGTCCATTTTTTCCATGTGTGTTATCCTTTTGTTGTGCTTTTGCCATTTGGGATTGCCTTTTAATTTAGACTCCTGAGGTTTTTTTGGGGGGGGTTCAGGGGATCTCCCCACCAAAGGGCTGTTTCACACAGCACATACTTTAGGGAATAGGCCTTCACCCGTATGATAAGAGTCGTGGGGAGGTCAAAGCATATTGGGGAGTACTCGGGAGTAAATCTTAAAGTACAAAGCACAGGATTATAATTCATAGTAATATAACACTTGATACATGACTATACATATATTTTATCACAGTTGAAAAACATTTTCCTCCTCAAGTCCAGACAAAAAAAAAAAACTATTCGATAGATTGCCATTAAAGGCATTCATATTTCCCAGAGGATGAATCTTAATGACTTTGGTGATACCCAGATGTTTGCATCACGATGACATAGACATTTGTGGTTTAGGCTCAAATGTCCCATCAGCTCTTGGATGGTTCGTCTTGAAATAATTAATATGATAATTAAATGTACAGGGTGAAAATGTAAAACTCAGATACTGGGTTTTATCCGTAGCAGATATGCCTAAAATCAAATCTCAGATTCAATGCACTGCTGATTTTTGGAAAACTAAAACCTTTGACCTAGCAAGTCTGTCTGGCAGCAGTGACAGATAATGTTGGTAACGAGAAGGAAAAAATACCCTTCACATGTCAAAACACAATGCAGTTATCTGTAATGATGAAATAATGGAGTTCCAACTTAAGATGATGCTGAGAATGTGATGGAAAGAGAAGGTATCACTGCAGCTCAAATATATAACCGAGTGATTGATAGCGCTGTCCAAATATCAATTCTTCAGCTATGAATTGATCAAATTGGATTAAATAAAAGGACTAAAAACTCAGTACATAACTTGGAATTTAAATTTTTCCACAAATGAGGCTTTTCTGTCCTCACCACCTCTCACACCTGCACTTTAAAGCTGCTTCTAAAGACAATAGCGGTTTGATTCACAACCCCTAAAGGAATTTGACCTGCAATAAATCATCTAGATGTGTTTATCGTTAGCACCAGGCGACTGAGCTTAACACTGCATGCCAATGAAAACTGAGCTGAGTTGTAAACATTGTTCTTTTAGAGGTCCTGACATGGTATTGTTTCAGTATCTATATATTGTTTTGGTTAAACTGGATATAAAATTCAATAAAAATGGTTTGATTGTACCTTACTTGTGTATTAGTTTGCCCTTTACTTAATATCCTTAATTTCCATGACACTCGTTTGAACTCTTTATTCACCGTGTGCTTTACTTTAATCTCTCATATCCTCAGGGGGAATATGATCAAGGCGTGAAGGACTGCGACGTGGCTCTCACAGTGTGTAAGGACAGCCGCAGGGCCCTGTACAGGAAGGCGCTGTGTTTGAAGGAGCTCGGGAAATACAGGGAGGCCTACAACTGCACCACGGACTACATGCTCATCACTCGTCTGGTAAAGGAAGGAGAGAGCTGGGAGGGCGAAAGCCCATATGAATGCTAACAGAAAATGGATCACTCTTTAAACATCAGCTGGTGGTGGCTGGGTCCAAAAGTGAAATGCTTTATGTTGAGTTAACATACGTAACGTTGCTATTTGTTAAACACGTTGGTATATGTCTACATACAGTAGCTTTACTAATTTATATGTTCCGTGCTAATTAGTTAACGTTACCATGCTATCATGCTAAACTAAGATAGTGAGCATGGTAAACATAGTAACGTATCAGCATGTGAGCATGCCAGTGTTAGCCTTTAGCTGTACCATCTCACACTCAGTTGCTGCTCGCCATTGACTGTTCAAAACCAAAAATGTTATCTCCTATATCTGAGTAGATTGAACTAAATGAAAGATTAGATCAATAGTTGTTTTGGATCAGTTCCACGATGGTAACTAGATGATGAACGTTACTGACCCGTAGCTTGTGCAGTGGATTCATTTTGTCCTTCTCTGTTTCACTTGCAACAGGACAAACAGGTGAACGAGCTCGCACAGGAGCTGGCCGTCCATCTGGGACTAAAAAATCGAAAACCTTATGTCAGCACGAAGGTCAGTAAAGCGATTGTTTATATTTTGCTCTTTGAGGAAAACAAATTATTTGCGCTGAATAATTTTCTCAGGCTTCAGTTCTGTCATGGTCTGATGGGATGCAGTCAAGAGGTCGGCTTGGATAAAAGCTGATATACTGCAGTTGAATAAAACAGTAATTTTTGCTTATCATGTAAATGAAATACCTTAAAAGGTCAAATTATGTTATCACAGTGACCCTGTAAATCAAATATTAAATTCAATGGGCTAGAAGCATCCAGAGATATTAAAGAAATGGTTAACATGCCATCTACGCTAAAGACCATTCTCTTGCTGTTGACTTATGTCTGTTATCTGACCATATTGCAAAACTCTAATGCAGACACGGTGCAGATTTGTCCTTTTTTGGGCCTCAGTTTGCAGTTACCTTTTCTTTTCCAGGAGCACACACATATCACGAGAGATGTTGCCAACGGAAACATGACTGCTGAAGCCATCGAGGTAAGTTCCACATTATGTTGATCAATATTATCAGATACTCTTCTCAGAAATGTATTTAGATTTGTGCTTGATCCTACAAGGGCTTTTTTCCTTCTCACTTCCAGGTGCCTGGTGCCCATTTAGGAAATGGTATGAATCCTCTGAGTGGCCTTGCACCAGGTGTGAATCCTTGACTTTGACTTATAAACAATACAGGCAACATCTGTGTTCACACTGCACATCTGCGATCACGATGAAAATTCCTGAAAGATTTGTGCAAAATGAATCACAAGTAAAATCTAAATTGATTCCCTCCCGCTTGCCTTCAGTCAGCTTTCCCAGCATCCCTCAGTCCTCCATTCCTTCCACAACTCCTGTCTCCTCCACAGTTCCTGACGTAGTGGACGCTCTGGAGGACTCCGAGCTGATGGGAGATGACTTGGACAGCCTGCTTGACTGCTTACCTAATGAGCAGGAGCCAAATGAGGTAAAAATCTGCATTCGTCCCTGAAGACCAGCGAACTAACTTTTGTTAATGAAGATTGAACCAAGGTGTCCTTGGTTGTCGAGGATTACTGAGCTGGAAGGTCTGGAAGAGCATGTAATATTGCAGCTTTAATGTGGACTTTGAAATGTTGGAAGCTCCAACAACTATCTCTATTTTTAGATCTGGCTGCTCTGCCCAACAGCGTCATGTTTACGAGTGACTGAAAATGAAACCTAGAAGAGAAATACTATAAGCAAACATGAAGATGATGAAACAGATAATGTGCTGTCCACTTGTCCAGTATTCAGTCTTTTTAGCTCGATGCTAGCTCTTGACATTGTCTGTCTGCCATTGGGTGCTGGTCAGGTTGTGTACAGTGGGCTCATTAGATCTTTCCCACTGAGCAGTTGCCTATTACAGCCAGACGTAATACAGATGAGAGTTTGGAAGATCTAAAACCAAAACAACAAAAACAAATGTAAAAATTATTGAATGGTGCAGCTTTTGTCTTAAATCTATCTAAATAAATCTGTATGTAGTTTTAGATTCTTATATTCAGTTAATTATCTGAATAGAGCTGCAACTGATGATCATTTTCAATATTGATTAATCTGCTTATATTTTTGCAGTTAATCAACAATCATTTAGTCCAAAGTGTCAAAAAATCTGAAAAATGCTCATCACAGTTTCCCAGAGTCCACTGTGACGTCTTAAATTGCTCCATTTGTCCAACCTACTGTCCAAATTCCTCTTCATTTACTGTCTTATCGATAATGGACTAACTAATTGACAGCTCTGAAATCTGAAACATGCTGATACTGGCCAGCTATGGTCAGCCACCATCCTTCAAATCCTTCAAATTTAATTATTAAATCGAGCCACTTTGTTCACAGTTGTTTATATTGTGTCTCATCTAATGCTTTTTAATGAATCTTCACTCAAGTTTCCCTCTCCATGCTTCCCAGTCCCACAGCCAGGCGGCATTCTCGGTCCCCAGCAGGACACCCACCTCCACGCACGCCGTCCCTTCTGCCCTGCCGCCCCCAACGCCCCAGCTGCCCCCCGCCTTCTTCAGCTCGGCCGTCAGCCAACTCAACTCCCTGGACTCGTTTTCAGGTGGCGGGCTCGGCACCGCGACTTTCACACTGGACACTTTAGACGACCTCTCTGGAATCGGAGGTGGCGTGGGCGCTCCGGATGTAGGGCCGACCTCCGTGGCGCTGGACACCCTGGACGGCCTCGATTCCCTCGATGACTTCTCGGATACGACTCCGAGCGCTGCTGCTGCTGCTGCTGCTGCTGCTGCTGCTGCTGCTGCTGCTCTGAATGAGTCCAAAGCGGAACTGGAGGCAGGGGAAAAGTCCCTTGATGATCTGCTGGATGAACTCGGTCCCCTGGAGACTGCGCCTGTTCCAGGTGGTCTGAGTTGTGATGTCCCTCAACTCTGTGCGAAAGCTGTGGACCAGCTCGACTCCCTTGATGCCTTGGACTCTTTCCCCTCCGTGGACGGCGTTGTGGCAGCTTTGCCAGCAGTCTCCATCGGGGGAACAGGCCTGGACTCGCTCTCCGATTTCAGCTCAACTGGTAATTGTGATTTATTGGTGACTTATTGTATGACTGGCAGAGCAGGAGGCCCGTCCTGTTTAGATGCCATAACAGTTCATGGCTGCTGAAGTCATCAAGCCGACTTTGACCTAAATTAGAAATTAGAAAACACGCCATGTCAACGGTGAGGAGGGCAGGAAACACTTTGAACATGTCATGGCTCGTCTACAAAGCTGTAGATTTATGCCGAGTCACATGAGAAAAGTTCTATACAGGTTAAATGGGAAACAAGAATAAACAAAATACAGAAAAACAGGACACAAGATTTAAATTTCAAGCAACTTAAAGGTTGTGCACGTTGCTGTTGAGTGTAAATGTTAGTGGTGAGGTTGCACATTTTAAACAACTGAACAACCCTTGTCCTAACTCCCATCCACCCCGCACACGGTTACCACTAAAAACATTTAAAAAAAAGGGCTTCCCTCTAGAGCCAGGGTTCGGTTTGTCCGTTCTGGTACTGTAGAAACATGCCGGTGTATGTCCAATACGTCCGGCTCTGTGGAAGAAGACCCGCTCCTTCTGTAAAGGCCCGTTCGAAGGTAACAGATGATTATACACTAATGAAAACATAATTATATATATTGTTTTCCATTCCCCCCCTTAATCCTGCACACTGCCCCTTCTGTCAACACCACACTGGTGTTTGTACATGTCCCAGCCTGTTTCCTAAAAAGTGTGTTCACATTACAGTTCCACATAATCTGTCTTTTATTTTCTGTCATTTGTGTCCTCAGGTGTCAAAGGCTTTCGCGGTGCGGCAGCTCCCGTCATGCGATCTCCAAAGAATAACTCCAAAGTAAGACTGATTGTCCGTCTCGGGTTACCTGCTCTGTTTTTGTCCGTTTTGTTCGCGTTAACTGAATCATTATTCTTACCGTCACAACAAAGGAGAAGAGCAATCCGGCGCAGGCTGCAGCCTCCAATCCCCTGTCCTCCACCCATGAGTTCCTGCAGGCCTGCTCTGCCTGTTTCCCTCGGAAAGGTACGTAAACAGTCCAGCCCTGTCTCAAACTAACAGCGTAAAATCATGACGACGACTGGTTCGTGCCTTTTTATATTCCCTGTTTGAGCATAATGTCTTTTCATCTGCATCCCAAAGCCCTTCTTTTACTTTGCTGAGAGGGCAAAAAGCAAAAATCTGTTTATAATACATCAGTGGAGATAACAGAACATACTTTTTTTTAATCTTTTTCAGGTAAAGGGATATATACTTATGTTCACAAGCCGGACCTGGTCCACAACTGTGATAGAGACATTCTGTTGTGTAGACGAAAGTCAGGCCATCCCTCGGAGTGGACCAGAGTGCGGACGATTCCTGAAATGTCTTCCTTCAAAGGGCCGTTTGTACTTTGCAGGGGTAAGGATCTCTTGTGGTGGATTGTTTGTTGGTATTCAGCATTCATTGCTCGTTATCGTAGTTAAACTGATTTATCATTACAGCGTAGTGCGTTCTGTTTTGTGTGTCTTTGTGATCCAAAATGACCTAATAGCAGTACGTTTGCAGAAATCACTGATATCTGGTGTCAGATCTAAACAAACAAACACACACTTAACGTTGTTGATGACAAAGACATTCAGGGAAACAGTCATGTCAGCCACTTGAAGTGACCGTACAGTTAATGAGGGCACTTGTGATAAAAATGAGTGACTAATGTAACTGTGTGTGTGTCACACATGGCCGTGGTCGTATTGTCTCACATGTGCAGAGCTGCTGAAGTCCGGGGATCTGGGTCTGTGTAAGTTTGGAGAGAAGTGCACGTTTGCCTTCAACCAGCTGGAGATCGACGTTTGGACGGAAGAGCGGAAGAAGACGCTGGACAGAAACCTGCTGTTTGAAACAACGTCTGTCAGACTGGATCCTGTAAACCGCATCACACGCCTCCTACAGGAGCACAAGGGCACCTTCATGTTCCTCTGTCAGGTGAGTGCACCTGTACAGATTATACAATATTATTCTACAATTTATTAATTTTTTACCAATTATATATATTTTTTTATTCCTATTATTATTCTTTCCTATGTTATAGTTGTTATTGATTAAGGATGTGTTGGACAAGTTTTGTTGTGTCCTATAATAATTTTTGGACATGTTGTTATCCATCCGTGGTGGGCGGGGAGTTTCTGCACAGCAACAAAGAGTTAAAACATTTAGGCAACTGTACATATGCTGTGTACAGCCTTTTATTTAATCAGGTAAAATCCCATCTCTCATTACCAGACAAAAAGTAACTTTTTCATCAGTTAGTAAACACATACACAACTGCAGCAGTAAATACATAAATAGATAAATTAATATATGGTCATTTAAAAAATATACAGATAGTAAGTTAATATAAATAACAGCTGAAAAGAATGTGTGAAAGGGGCTAGTCTCACAAAGCATTTTGTATGTCATAATAGATTTATTCATTCATATTCAGTTAATGAGACGGTCATCCTCTTTATCTCCAGATGTGCAGGTTGATAGTGGTTGATTTCCATCATCAGGATAAACGTGAATGTGATGAGCTGTCCAGCACAATATTTTACATTCCTACATTGTTTTCCTGATTTATTTCAGAATGTATCTTTGAGTCATTCCACATTTCTAAGACTCGGCTGGCCCATTGTATCCCCATAACTTGTAACGAGTGTGTGGAAATACCATAGAAATACTAAAGATATTATCGTGAATCACCAGGATCCAGGATAATCAGTACATGACATTTCCATATCGTCTCACACCTAGTGTCGGTCTTTCTTTGTGTCTGTCTGTCTTTCTCGCATGTTCTTGTGTTTAGGAATGCTATGACAGTAAACCCAGAATCATCAGTAAGCGCTTCAAAGACAACAACACCATCTGCTCCAACTTGGATGCTCGCCACAACTTCGACGCCAATAAGTGAGCGCGTTTGCAATATACGTGTAAAAATCAGCTTACCCTCGCTAACTTCGCTCACATGCTAACTTTTTAACTCTCTTTTATGACTGTCTGTCATAAAAACACTTGTGCCCGTCAGGTGCCTAGCGTTTGTGGTGAGGAGCTGCAGTGTGAACTACAGCAAGGTCCGTCCGCTCAGCGTCCTGTGCCACCTGGATTTGTGCCACAAGGCCATCCGGTATGGCTGCCAGAGAGAAGACAAGTGCCTCTTCGCCCACTCCGTCATAGAGCTCAAAACCTGGAGGGTGCAGCGGGACACAGGTGCAGTCCGTCAGTTAGTTACAGTGGTGATAGGAGTGTCAAGAGTGTTTGAATCTTATGCGTTAACTTGAGTAAAACTATCAAAATTTAAGGTGCTTATTCAAACAGTTTCAGGTGAAAACACATTTGATTTCCTTTAAAGCTGCACTAATCAATATTGATATACTAACAACAGATCAAATGACTCTGTGTGATGTGAAAGGTCGTTTAGAGGGGCTTAGTGGTTGTAATAATTGTTATAGTGTGCATGTTTTCCCCTATTAATAGCAGTAGCTTATAGTGTTCATTTAAAACTGACTGGCGATCCGTGTGTGTTTGTGTTTTCAGGTATCAGCCCTGATGAGATTGTGAAAGTATCCACAAATTATTCCGACAAGCATGAGCAAAACTCAAGCAAACAGAAAGGAAATAGAGTAAGAAACATTTTTTTTTTTTTAGCACTTGATTGTCTAGAATTCTTTATTTGTACTCTGTGTACTAGCAACCAGAATGTAAATGTGTAATTTCACGAGAATCTGCGCAATTATCGGTGAACTTAAACTTCCAATCAAATTTTAAACAGTTGTCTTCCGGAGGGGGCGGGAGCAAACCAGGAGGATGGGTCGGGAAGAGTCCGGGCATGAGGATGAAGTTTGCCTGTGCGCAGTGCTGGCGGGACGGCCTGATCAGCGAACCGGACAAAGCCCTCAAGTACTGCAATGCCAAGGCCAGGCACACGTGAGTACAAATAATGCACTTGTACGATCTCTACACAAGTCTAGAAAATGATGGACGCCATATTTGTCTTGTGATTAAAAAAAAGGCATTTATAAACGTGGCCATGGCCTTCAGTATTATCAGACATCCTATTATATATCAACCACAGATTTTTCAGCCTGCTTGAAATAAAGTGAAAAAAATGGTAAATCATAGCTGGCTAAATTAAGCCTTATTTTCAGCTTCTGTCCTCTTCTTGTGTCGTGATCCTCAGGTGGACTAAAGACAGATGGTTGCTGCTGGTCAAGTCGTCGGAGCGAAGTAAATGGGTTCAGGTCCGACCGCTGCCACACGCCAAGAACTTCCCCATGCAGTATGATGTAGGTGTGCTTCCTCTGCTCCAATGCACTTTAATACAAGCCGTTACAGAGGAAGAGTCTTCCTCGATGTCTCTGTCATTTCTCTGTGTTCACTCTGTTGTGTATTTTGTGCTTCCAAAGATGAAATTTGCAAGTTTGCGTGTTTGTGGTGATTATAGTGTATCTTGCAAGATTGCACTGCACATGAAGTTTTCTCCTCACAGATATGTACCCAGATTTTGAAGAAAGGGAAATGTAACTACCCCGGAGTATGCACCTTTGCTCACAGCCAAGAGGAGAGGGACATGTGGATGTACATGAAGAATAATGACTGTGAGTGGCCTGTTCAAATTTTAAAAAGCACCTTTAAAAGAGCACTCCTTGGATATAACATGTTGTTTAAGGGCAGTGTTAAAATAATTCCTTAATAATTTAGACTGGAGGAAGGAGATCGGAGTCTGCTCAAAATTCAAACAAAGATTTTATCTTGTACAAGAGGAGAAATCACAAAGCAACACACAGGTCTGTTACAAAGGAAAGACTCAAATTATGAAGAAGAAAGCTTGATATGTATATATCTGCCTCTGTGGGTGTGACTAAAACTCTAACAGCTGCTAATTTATGCCTTCCTGCACTCAAAGAGAGAATTCACAGAGTTGAGGAAAACATTCAGTGGTTAATCGATACCTTATGTGGGTAGAAAAACAAGTCATAAAACAAGTCGTAAAGCAAGGTCACAGGTCACAGGTCACAGGTTAGACAGTTACTTTGACCATAGCTATGTAACACTTCAATTCACATGCCCCCACATGGGGTACAACATTTCCATCACAGGCAGTGTAGAAAAAGATCAATATTGATGCAGCAGGACCAGATGTATAGCATTTTGTATTACACACATTACCCACAATGCAGCTCTCCCAACGACTGTTCAGTCGAAACAGTATCGGCTAATGTAGCGGGCTACAGAGGTGTGGTAGGCTCACTTCTTTCAAACTCTCACGCCACAGATTTTTCCATCTACAAACCAGTAGCAGTCATCTAATATGCTCACGATGACAGTGTTGACATATCGATGTTTAGCGGGTATAATGTTCACAATCTTCGTTTTGTGTGTTTACGTACTAACATTTGCTTATTAGCACAAAGCACGACGTACAACTAGCTAAGGCTGACGGGGATGTCATTAGTTTCACAAGTATTTGGTCATAAATTGTGACCTTTTAGCCTGGTGATGGCATGAGGTGATGTTTGTTCTCTGGCAGTATTGAATGTGGTTTCCTGTTGACCTGTGACTTAAACATGCTTAATAATGAGAGAGCAGCATCCTATTTTTTACATACAGTATATATATATGTATAGGTATATATTAGACCTTGTTTTGTTGTCTTGGATCCTGTCTCACTGAACATCCTCAGATTGATAACAGATTTGTATTTGTGATGTAGTGCGGGACATGCAGCAGACATATGATATGTGGCTGGCTGATTTCACTAAGGCCCAAAACCGCCAACCAGATGGACCCGTGCTCACCCAACCCGTCCCGGAAGAGAAATCCATCATCATGCCAACTGACTATGCCGAGCAAATGGTGGGTGTGCGTTTGTTTTCAAGTTCAGCAAAGTCAAAGACCAAAAAGGCTTCATTTGTACCAAGCTTAAGCACTGACATGTGTGTTGTTTCCTGACTGTGAGGAAGCTGACGATGCTCTCTCCTTTTTTCGTATTTTAGAGTGGCTTCCACTGCCGCCTCTGCGGCAGGCACAGTAACAGTGAGCGGCAGTGGCAGCAGCACATCTCCAGTGAGAAGCACAAGGACCGAGTGTTCAGCTGCGAGGGAGAAGATAAAGCTCTGACGTGGACATACCGTTTCCCTGGCGCATGCTTTGAACTCTGCCCTAAGTAAGACCTTTTCCTGGATTATGGATGTTTGCCATAACTACTTTGTAAGAATACGTCAGTGTTGTGTTTACAGCCCTCCAGTGGTCAAAAAATAAATTATATATGTTTTAAGGTCTTTTTAAGTGAGTTGTTGGAATTAGCATTTCTGTTACATAATGCAGAACTAAGATATTTGGTTAAAAAAAAGGGAATCATTTTTTTGAATTCAGATTAAAAATGAAAACAAATCAGAACTGAAGAAACATTTTGCTCGCATATTCACGTTCAACAGGTTAGATGGTGGCTGTCCTGACGGTGTGAGCTGCGACTACGCCCACAGTCAAGAGGAGTTGCAGGAGTGGACTGAGAGACGTGATTTCCTGCGACAGAAGCTGGCCAAAGCCAGGGAAGACAAGCTCATCATGCCCGATGAGGTCGACTTTGGGATGTACAACTTCCTACTTCAGGACTGAGAAGATGATTTTTTTGACTTTGTGAGCCATTTATAACTGCCAAAGGAAGCTTTTCAAAACCAAAATCAGGAGTTGACAGGATTAAACTTGCAGTGTGCAGAATTTTGCCAATAGATCACTTGAAATAAGAAGCAGTTGTATTTGAATTCCCAAACATGCCATATACTGTACATGTCTTATCAGCTAAAACATCTGTAATAAAGTAGTTGGTGCTGCGAAAGTAAGGCCCATGTTGGTGCCACAGATACCAACACACATAGTTCATCCCTGAATATTCAATATATTTAACCATACAGCACCCTTTTGTTAGTTCTGACCCATGTGACAATCACACGCAATGTTGTTGTGTTTTGTTTGTTTCGTGCATTCATTCCACATTTAACAGAGAGAGGATGTTTAAAGCCCTAACTGCCCTAAACAATCACCACAGTTGATTTCTGAATGTTTCAACCTTTTAAGTCAAATAAAAATGGTCACGTTCCGTTCTGACATGTACTAAAGCCAAGCCATATGTGTTTTGTGATATGATTCTGCTTTTTATGTTAAGCATATATATGTCTCATTCCAGTCCATATGATTTTCATGATGAGATGTGTGTGTTGCCATATTGGCCAAAGTATTTTATTATGATGACTTGTAGTTTTGTTCATTGTTTAATTATATGAGAATGCAACCAAGTGAGGCAACTGTTTCTCCAGTTAGACCTTTGAACCATGTGAAGGGTTGAAAGTGAATACTTGCAAAAAGGGTAATAAAACTCAGTATTGTCAAAGAGGCAGTGCACCTGTTTCTGTTTGCGAATGAAAGAGTGCGATATACTGTATGGTTGGAAAAAGGAAATGAAGACTAATTCAAATATTAAACAACAATAATGATAGAAATAGAAGTCATAGAGGTATGTAGGTTTAAAGTTAGTGTACAAAGTTATTTTTGTTTTTCCATGTTAAGTTAACAGTGTTCAAACGTCACTAAGGTACATATCTAAAGTTCTTAGTATTTCTATTTCATTTGATATTTTATACACTACAACTCAGTAGGACATGTTGTACTTTTTACTCCACCAAACCTAACGACAGCAGTTAATATTGGCTCAGTCTCAACCATCTGCAGTGATAAAACATGAGGCTAATTTAAATCTCAATCTAAAAACACTAATACTTCCCCCAAGGCTGCAAGTAAACGCACTCATCATTGCACCTTTTCAGTGCACTACTCGAACGCGTCACTAGATGGCGTGGCGCTTGGCTGGATCCGGCCTCGAGCCTCCTCCGACTCGCACGTGCAGCCGTGCGTGGAGGGAAATGTGCTCGGTTGAACAGGGTTGTTGTTGTGTGTATCATTCTTTACAGCCCGCCCCCTGCTCTCTCACTGGCTCGTCGGTGTGACTGACAGGCGCCTGCTCCGCTGCCATCGACTCCACATGATCCAGGGGGCGTGGCTCCGTGTGCTCAACGTAATACAAGTTGTTTGGACACATGGAGGCGTCCCCGTGATGGTGTGACCTGCTGCAAAGTTGTTTAAAAGTGACTGGAGTCAGGAGCTGACAGCGCACTCACACTCACTCACTTGTTTGAGCGTTTCTCTCTCAGTCTCTGGTACTATCAGTAGCTACTTTCACAGGTACTTCATCATGTCAACAGCTAACCAAATCTACTTTGGGGATAAGAGCGATGTTCCTGATCTCCTCAAGTCCCTGGCAGACTATCCCTTCTCCTTCCCTGCCTTTGATGACACCGGTAAGAATACTTTTTTTTAAATGCTTTTGAGGCTTAAAACTTGCCAGAGTATTGCACTTGTTATCATATAAGCAGTAAATAGTGTGCATTTGTATAGATTCAACTACCCAAAAGTATGTAAAGTAGCTAAATTAGCTTCAAATCGACCATCTCCAGTAATAATAATCCAATCATATACTAGAATTTTCTGACCGTGGCCATGCTGCTGCCTTATGAGTGCTCTCACTTTTGATACTTAACGCAGGACCAGTATTTTTTGCATCAAGGTATTGCTACCATCTTTTTTTCAAGTAAAATATCCCAGTACTTCTTCCACATTAGTAGGTGTAATGTTATTACAACTATTAAACAGCTTGGCATATGCAAAACACCTCACAGACCTCCACAGAGTGATTAAAATTCCTCTCATACATGCGTGGCCTCATCATCATTGCATCGATTGCTGTAGTGAAGGTGATCATGGTTGCATTATGAAGTTAGGGTCCAGGCCTATGTGGGCTAAATGTGTCCAGCTGCTTTGATCACTCAAATGTGCACAAGTGATTAAACACAGTGAACTGCATCATGTCAGCAAACTGTCTGTGCAGTTTCTCCGTACAGTCGCAACACAGCCGCCTGCAACTGATGCAACCACGCTGAAACATCCTTCACTCAGGGTTTCATCACACCATTAGTTTCTTTGTGCGCTCAGTTCGGCACATATACTTTCTAGTTTACTTTTTCGGGGGTGTTTTGGGCAGTTTAGTCATTTTTCAATAGTTGACAGTGGATATGGACCAGAAATATGAGGAGAGAGTCAGGGGAGAGGACATGCAACGAAGGCCTCCGGGTTGAATTGAACCAGATATGTTGAGATCACATGTTCTGGTAACAGAGAGGTTGGTCAGGCATGGTTTTTATGTGTCGCCACATGCATATCAAGTGACCACCTGTAATCAGATCTAATTTCCCTGCTCTATAGGCAAATAAGTAAGTACATAACTGGGACATACAGACACAATGTTTTACACATCAAGAAAAAACAACTTAATTTATAACATTTGCCAAATTTACAAGAAGGCCCAAATAATTAAGAATCTGTCGAAGACAGCGTTACACTGAGTTGAGAAAAGTTTCCCCCAACTCAACAACTCACACAATTGCACATTTTTTAAGGGAGTCTGGTGTCTTTACTGCGGGTGACAAAGTATTATACTGTGTTTGTAGAATTTGACATGTTGACTGTCAGTAAAATGTCATCTTAGGAACTTTAGACATGGACTAGCTAACAGGCTGGTACTGTGATGCAGCAACAAAGTGACACTTTTTACATGGAACGAAACAACTTCATGTATTGCATTTAATGCAGAATTTACGAGAAGCCACTATTGATTTGGAATTTGCCATATCAATTTTGCAAACCTTCTCCGCAAAGTTTCTCCACTCTCAACAACTCTCAGAATTGTGCATCTGGGAGTATTGTAGTTACTAGTTCAGTGGTTAAATCAGTTGACACAGACAGCGTGTTCACAAACAGCCACAGCCCAAACATGTAATTTCCATACAGTGGACCAAATGGATATCAGACGGTGTGCTTCCTGAGTATGAGAATCCATTTTGCCTGTTGTGACTTCTTGTTGTTTCTCAGTAGATGTCAGTTGAAAAGGGGGTCCTTCATGTGTTAATGACAGGTTTAAACTGCATATGATCAGACTTCTACATCCAGGTAACACTAGATATATTAGTGTTGCCTTGCTTCTATGCCCTTATACTATGCTGTCAATATATTTTATCATTGAGAATAGATGTTGTGCCCTGAATTTCCTGTTGTTGACTTAATTTGCCTATCCACAGCTGGTAGGCAAAGGTCAAATTTGGACATGGCTGTAGAATCACTTTAAAAGGCCCTTCAGCAGGGTGGCTGTTTGGACAGGCGGAGAGACACTGGGTCCACTCACCCTGACCCCAGTAGACAATGCTGGGGTTGTTGTAAAAACACATGCAAAATAATTATCATGTTCTAAGCTCAAACAATTCTTCATCTAACGTTGATCCATTTGCTGCCATATCTGGTGTTTGTGCTGAGACATGCATTAATATTCCAAGTACACAATGTGCAGCCTTTTTGTAATAAATTAAACCTATTGCAGATTTCAATGTATCTGCATATTTCAAAATAAATGACTGGCATAACTTAATTTAATATGAAAATTGTGACATCTCTTGTCTGGGCTGCTTAATGACAGTAAATATAATGTTTTCATCAACGTGAGAAGTGTTCCTTCTAAGAAAGGGCCAGTGGATATTTGTATGTTTTGCACTGTATGAACAGCAGACTGGAGCCCAAAGCTTTTCTTGTTTTTGGTTTTTTGAATGACATTAAGCAAGTCACAAGGAATGTTGACTTTGAGGACTGTTAAATGTTTGCACAAGTTCAGGTGAGGTACCACACATTATTGAAAGAAGTATGTGGTCATTGTGCTGTGCACACAGCCAGACTGACCTAGTTACCCCTGCCACATGACACTTGGTTATTATTCATCCTGACAAAGACGGAGTCTCAAGCTTTGCACCAGCTCTGTGCTACACAGAAAGTCTAAGCAAGTTAGGAGTGAGACCATCTGAAGTTCTTCAGGGGAAAAACATTCAATCTTGAAAAGAAAAAAATTGGCAGCAGTTTTCCAAAGCAATTTCAAATCCATCTTTGCAGATATCGCATAAATTCCTGTTAGTGACAAAACAAAAACATGTGGTACTAGTACAAATGATTTCTTGCATTCCAAATGCAAAAAAACAGTATACTGACAATTATAATATACTGTAATAAATATTGTATATTGTTCGTACATAGTGTAGAAGAGAAACAAAGCTGTAGTCTGAAGTCTGTCAACATGACGATGGATATAGTTTGAGTGATTACTCTGCACTGCACACCAAAAAAACGTTGTTTAATGTGCCAGAGTGCAGACATGTCAACTGGGTTGCAGTATAAAAACACTGGAATCAAAAAAGGTAATCCTTAATCCTGCAGTGCAGCACTCACTCAGCAATTTTGAATTTTCTGCCTTGCTTAAGGATACTTCAGTAGTGTTGATAAGCACCACGATTGAAGTCAGTGGTCGTTGTTTCTTTAGATAGCAACAACATTTAGACCAGGATTAAGGGAGACATAATTTACCAGTAGAATACTCAGGAAATATTAAAGTTTGGTTGAGGCGAGACAAAAAATAGTTGTGTGTGATACTGATGAGGGAGTAATTTGGACTCATGACTCATGAGTGTTTCTAAATTCCTGAGCTTGTTTGTAACAGGATGTCTGTCACAGTATTCATTTAACATAATGCGTGGACTACCATGTAACAAGAATGAATCAAAAGGGAAATCTGCATCTCACTTTATGTATTTACCATTTCTCTACAGTCTAAATGAGCAACTCATGGTAAAATTGTTTTTAAAAAATCTTTACATGGTCTAAAACATGATTGCTATGTTACATGGCTATGACTGAGGGGTATTCAAAAGCTGTAAAGGTGCTGGACCTTTGTATTGGACTAATCATGTCGGCAGTGTAAACAGAAGCCTACATCAGTCTCGTCTTCAGTCCCCTGTCCGTGTTGAGGCTACTGCAGCAGGGCTCTAGCTGGCTTCCTCTCCGCCGGTGCAGTTACAGCAGGCACAATGCACTTTGTTTTCCGTGTGGTTACTGTGGTGAACTTGGATAAAAACACACATTAGTGGTGAAGGCGGGGTGTTGGGCGGTTTGAACATTGTGTTCCTGAACCCAAACATCCCGCTGAAGACAGCGAAAGAGCCTCGCGCACTCACAGTCGCGTGCAATGTAGCAGCGCGTGCACGGAAACGTGAGAATTTCTCCTTTGTTGTGGCACTGCGAGTGTCTGATGTCGAAGATATACTTCCCTAAAGATTGCGGTTGTATGAAGTGATTAATGGCATATTGAGTTCAGACATACGCTTGCAAAAATAAGTTTGGATCTCTGAGGGTACATTGACATTTAGTTGTGAAACTGACCTGGTCGAAACATTCTAGATTTATAAGGAAATATAATGAAAATATTAAGATATATATGATCTAGTATTATTATTATATATAGTAGTAGTATTAACAAGTGTCTGGTAAACAACGTGTACTCTGTTAGATCTGGGTCTCGTGCCAGCTGTTCGAACGATGAGCGCGTGCCCGCTCCAGCTCGCCTTGGCACGCACGTGCGGTGTTGAAACCACGCCCCCTAGACAGATTGTACTTTCACGTGAGTAGTGTGGGGGCGGGGGCACGTGTTTGGCCACGAGTATCTTGTGCTAGATGGGATGCGCGCGACTCAAGTCTTCGCCCGAGCACACTGCGTTGTATTTTTAGGGTGTATCCAGAGTTATGGGGCTCTAGATGTGCAGTTAATCATTGGTGATGAAATAATGTTACAATTTGTGATGTGGTATTTTTAAGAAGATCATGGACATCCTGTCTCTTCAGTTTGAAAGCACGAGCTCTGACATCCACTTAAGACATAGCTGTGTGAACAAAACGGTATGTTCTTATGTGGTCCACGTTCCGCCCTTTTCTATATGTAGAGTCGGTTTCCATATGGATAATATGCGGCCAATGAGCAGTCGGAGAACTACTAGAGAGACAAAAGACACAGCGTCCATGTACTCTGTGCATGCACAGCCACGGCGATCAACATTCATAGGGACATTACTGGCAACCAATCAGCAGCTACCATTCCACGAGTAGGCGGGGCACGCGACTCATGAATATCCAACAAGCGCGCTCGCTCGGTGGGCGAGTAGAACAAGAGCTCTGTGTAGTGTTGTTGTAGTGTCCAAACGCGTCGATACCGATAAACAGGCCTGGAAGCAGCAGTAGTGCCGAAACAAGCTCCGTTTGTTTGTGTTGTTTCCCGCTGGAGCAGGCAGCTCTCGGTAACGTTACCGGTACAACATCGCCCCGGTCTGTTCGGAGTCTGACAGGAACAATGCCTGGCAAAGCCGTGGTGACAGTGGCGCTCCAGCCCAGCGGTAACGACGCTAACGTTACGGCGGCTCCGCAGAAGTCCTTCCCTTTTGTTTTAAAGAAAATCATGGACATTCCGCCTCCTAACATCCTGGAGGAAGGCGACGACGGTAAGACCAAAACGCTAAAACGAGCGCCCCGTCTTCTAGTTTGTCTCTGCCTTGTGAATCAGCTATGAGTTTGTCAGCTTGGGTTGGAAAGCTAACGTTATACATCCGACTAAATGTGATTAATCTTCGAGGCTGAGCCTGGCACTGTTCGTGGTAGTTGAATTATAACGATGGCCGTTAATTCGGACGGACCTGCCATATGTCGCACAGAGCCAGTTTGATCCGAGGCTGCGAGGAAACAAAAAAAGAACAAAAAGTTCCACCTCGTCTCTGCTGCTCTCGAAGCAGCACACACAAACTGGAAACATATTTACAGACGCAGACACTGCTCGGCTTTTCATTAAACACGTTGGGCTGGTGATAGTTGGTCCCTAGGTTTTCATTTTGGGGTGTTTTAGGGTGCATGAGTGGAGCAAGCAGGTGTCTCTGTCGTGTTTCTGTGCCTTTCCATGGCTACTTTCCCCGAAGCTTCATTCAGCCTTTTATTAAATCTGCAAATCTACTGTCCAACTTTAAACTCGTTGACAGGCTCTTTAGCTGTATCTCTTTTGTTTTGTCAGATGTCACACAACAACCACACCCCCCTTTCCCCAACTCTGCCTCTGTCAGCCCATCGCTTAGCTTTCACACGTGTCTCAGACTGTGCGAAAAGACGTCTGATGCCATGCGAGCGCAAGAAACCTTTCTGTCACAGCAGGCAGTCATATTTTAAACTGCTTTTCCCTCCTGTCTTTAATGCAGAAATAGAGAAAGAGAAGCTGTGCTCATCTGAGGATGTGGAGGGAGGCGGGGCTGGGGCAGCCAGTGCTGGTGCAGGTTCCAGAGGAGGAGGCGGTGGCGGCGGCAGTGGAGGGGTATCAGCCTCCCTGACCCCAGCCATTTGGGAGAAGACCATTCCCTATGATGGAGAGACCTTCCACTTGGAGTACATGGACCTGGATGAGTTCCTCCTTGAGAACGGGATCCCTGTCACCCTGGAGGAGGAGGAGCTGCAGAAGACTTTCGCCTCAGTGATGGGCAAAGGCAAATCCATCCCCAAGGTTACTGCCACAGCTACTACTACTACTACTACTGCTGCTGCTGATGCAGCTTCTGTCTCCGCCTCAGCATCTTCCCCATCTGTCTCGGCTGCCGCTACCGAACCAGATCCAGAGGAAACGGTGACCGTCACTACATTACAACCAGCTAAACTAGAAGAAGAAGAAGAGGAGGATGAAGATGAAGAGGAGGAGGAGGAAGGACAAGATGAGGAAGGACAAGATGATGACTCTGGGTGTGAGGAGGCAACAGCAGAAGTGGAAGTGAAACAAAAGAAAACAGGTGAGGAATTATGATTTGTAAGGATTGATATTTGTTGAACATTTTGACAGCTGATGTGATTCTTTGTGGATGTGTTCATTAGATATACAGTTCCTATTTATTTATGATATTTCAGATGACACACTGTTTTTTATATTCTTTCCTATTACCTTTTCTAGAAATTCCCCATTTCTATTTTTTGAAAAGCAATTCCTGCCACCTACGATTCTTAAATTCTGTATCTAAGAGTTGAACACTGGACAGTGAAATTTGCGTTTGCGTGAAATCTGTTTCAGTTGTGAAGTGAAGCAGTCGCTGCTATAGCTTGGTCGACCCCTGGCATAACATTAACTAACATTGCAAAACCCTGACCTTTGAGCCCATCCTAGTTTCTATATGTTTGGCACATGGCCAGCATGACAGTCTGCTACACATCACTTTAACATGCAAAAAACTAAAAGCAGACATCTCCGATGCTTTGTTGAGAGAGATCATATCACCTGTTGACCAAAATATGTATGAGGTCAGCTACAGTAAAAATCTTGATAATGTGCTAATACAAATATCAAATTCACAGCCATCAGAGTGAAATCAACTCAATATCAGATCCAATAATCGGCCAGGCTGATAATCGGTCAATCCTAAATCCAAATTTGCTCTTTCTTTCTGTGCCCGTAGATCGTAACACTCCTTCCCCCATCGACCCAGAAGCCATCGAGGTGGACATCAATTTCCAGCCAGATCCCACAGACCTGGTCCTGTCCAGTGTGCCAGGGGGAGAGCTGTTCAACCCGCGCAAACACAAGTTCTCTGACGAGGAGCTGAAACCGCAGCCTATGATCAAGAAGGCCAAGAAAGTGTTTGTTCCTGATGAGCAGAAGGTAGGATCATTTTACCATACTGTCGTATTATGAATCATTTTTGCTTGGTTCATAAAGACACAGAAATTGACATAGTGGCTGTATAATTCTATTTTCATTAAAGGAACATTTCTGATATTTCCCAAAGACCCCTTTTCTTCCCTTTGTTAATAATAAAAAACTATTAACAATACAAATAAAAATGCAGTGACATTATTTTTAACTTAAAAAGCAATGGCTGTTCATTAAACACTAGTGTTTACAATTGGACTTAAAGGCTGGTCAGTGTTCTGGTCAGTCCTAGTAAAGATTAAAGCATCTGCAAACAGAGTGACAGTGGCTTGTGGATTAAAGATCACGGATGTGGGGGACGTTTTCACAACACAGATAGTGATTATGTTCAGCTCTGCCTCTCCCTTTCTGTCTTTTTCATTCACATTCACTCTCATTCCCTCAGGATGACAAATACTGGTGCCGGAGAAAGAAGAACAACGTGGCAGCCAAGCGTTCTCGTGACGCGCGGCGGCTGAAGGAGAACCAGATCACGGTGCGCGCCTCCTTCCTGGAGCGGGAAAACGCGGCGCTGCGGCAGCAGGTGTCCGAGCTGCGGAAGGACTGCGGCCGCTGCAAGAACATCCTTGTCCGGTATGAGGCTAAGTACGGCCCACTGTAAAGAACTCCAGACAAAACCCACAAAGTCAATCAATGAGTCAGAAACGCAGAACTCCCTTCCCCGCAGAATTCAACACAGACACAAACACCAAGGGAATCTACATTTGCACTGTTGTCTTCGCTGACCTCCAGTCACTGTGTCGAGCTCCGAGTTTTGGACACACACTGGCAGGCAGCAAGGCATGATGGGAGCAGTGGTCACAGGAAGGCCTGTGGAGAGCGCCTGGCTCCTACACTCAGAGCGGAAGGGGATGGTTGTGGATATTCCCGTGGTCAAACACACATGGAAAACATTGCCCGTCCCAAGACGGTCCCAACAATGTCAGGAAATATGAAAAGAGCAGACGGGTAGAAAAAGAATCGTAGGCTTTTAAATACTACACAGATCAGTTTTTATCACTGCACAGCTCTTCTTCTTAGTGGACCAAAGCATGAGTCAGTTAGAAGTTGTGTATTTAGAGAGGTGCACACTTGCCGTCCCTCACCTTTCCTTGTGTTGTACTTATGTTAATGTCTGTCGTGTCCTTCACAAATCCTGAGGCTCTGGAGAGGGGTGTTGATGAACTCGTGGCAGGGTAGGAGAGGGACAGGTGGGTGCATGTATAGAGGAGCAGCAGACAGAGTCACAGTGGTACTTCCAGGCTGAGGAGAAAGGAAGCGAAGCCCTCAGGTCGGCAGAGGAGAAAAGGATGAGTTTGTGGTGCGATTCAGTCACAGTTCTTCCTTCTTATAACCCACATGCACGCCTCTGCGCACACAAACGCTGTTTCTAACAGTTTGTATATATATAGTCATGTCCCTGCACCACACGGATGTGTGCGTGCATCAGTGTCGACTCCATTTTTGCACTTTTTCTTAAAAAAAAAAACACAGAGTAAAGATTTTAGTGATGACCGGACACACACCGTAGGAGACACAGTAGCTTGTTAGGGTGAAAAAAAAACATGCATGGCCTACAGTTTAAAGCTACTTAGTTTCCTTTTCTACTAACCTCAGATCAGCTTCCAGAGCCTCACACACGATTGTGTAAAAGAAGACAGATACCCTTAAGAGTTGATCGTTTTACGGTGAGAGAGAGAGTTGTAGTTTTTTTATGTTGCTTGCTGTTGAAGGCATACGACTGATGATCTCCAGGGCCCTCACTGGCGGAGGGGTATGTTCACATGTAGGGATGTTTATTTTACTGCACACTACAGGTAGAGGGCGCTAGAGCCACTGCCTGCCTGATCATGGTGTAGTGACGGCTGGATTGACCTTTTTGATTTTTGATTTTTTAATTTAGGCAGGCCCAAAGTTGACTGCTTCTGTAAATAAATTATTGTCTCTTTATTTCCTGAGACAGGGATTCTGACTGTGTCTTTATTAACCCAATACTATTCCTTATATTTGCCAAATAGTCAATGAGTGCTGTATTTATTCTGATGGTAATAATGCATATGTTGATTGTGATGTACAACAATATGTCAGATAATTCTATTTCCTCTAAGGAACAATACTTCTAATGAAACCAATGCAGGGAATTCAATGGGTAAACTGTGCTTTTTGGATGTTTGTTTTAAAAACCAGATTTATATAGTTTTATGGGACTTTTGTTTTTCTCTATATACATACAATATGTGTCTGAACACACGGAGTACAGCGCACACTCTTATTTACCTCATCCGACACTTCCTTTTTTGAATTGGTAACAGTTTAGGAGGGCTACAAAGTAGTGTTGGTTTAAACAGAGAGCACACGAAAAGCCGCTTAGTTCCATTTGGCAAAAACGTCGAATCCGAGTTCAAAAATTGAGTTCTTTTTGCCAAAGCGGCTGAGTGTGTGTGTGTCTGAATTAGTAAATACATTACAGACTGTTATGGGACTCTATATCTCAAGTGTCTTGGGCTGATGCAGATTTCGTGATCGGTCGGCTTGTGCTCATTAATCGCCGTAATCTTGGAAAGAAAACTAAATGTGGCAATAATACTCTATGATGTAATGCTCGTTTTATTTCAGTGATGATGTTGTATGTAATATTGCCATGATGTACTAAATAGAAATGCCCCAAAGTCATTTGTGCTTCCAGCTTAGATCCTCTGTAGTCTAGGATCCTAATGCATGAAACCCAGTAAACTTGTCTTCTTCCTTTTTTCTTTCATATTTTACACCAAGTGTACTTATGTCTGTAAACCATCACTGAAAACTGGATATGTTTTGGGATGGGTAGGTCGATGTCCTATGGTTCAGTTCTGTCAAAAAAGCAGAAGCAGAACATTTTTGCTCTGACGTCCGGTGTTTATGACTTGCATAATAACGCCTCCTATCTTTGTGCAGCCAGTGCTTGACCTTGGGGCGAACATCAGCTGAAAACAGCATCTTTCGATCACTGTGTGGATTGTTTTCTATTTACTAAAGATTGATCTATATCTAGATACACTGGATCAGACGGTGATTTTGTGTTTTCTTGATAAATTCTGTGTTTGTTTCGATTTCCTGATGGCGTAGTATAACACATGCAAAGTGTTTTATTTTGCATTGACATTCAAACTTGACATTGACTGCATTGTGCTGTGTATACATAAATGTAGTTGATGAATGCAAACGTTTGGTTACTTTTTAACTAAATTAAAAATGTTCTGCATACGGCTGGGTAAAGGTACGGGCCAAGCGAGCCTTTTAGAAGACGACGGATCAAGATCGTTTATAGTACTGCATACACTATGTAGCATTCTTTCTCTCTTTTTTGATGCGTAGCACCTCATGGAACTGACTTGTGATGTGCAAACCTGCTTATTGACGTCTATCAGGTTGCAAATTCTCCAGGAAAGGAAAAAATGTTTTTGTTTAGATCTGCAGATGTAGATGTGTTTGTTGCCACCTACAGACAAAAATAGTAATAGCTGGTGCAAAAGTGTCGATTGACCGGTCTTTTGACCAATAAACAGTAAAATGTTAATAAAATACAAAATCTGATGCGGGATTGCAAGTTAAGCATGTAAAACATTAAAAGTCACACACAAAATTGTTTAAAAACCTGCTGTTGTAACTCTTTGCTGCAGGTGGCACGAACATGAAATTGCTTTTCTTTACTTCAGATGGTGCAGATTAGTATCCGAGGGTCCAAACTTCTGTTTTTTAACCGTTGGCTCCGGCTTTGGGTGCTTCGCATCATCGACACTACGTCCTTGTTTACAATTCAAAGTAGCTTCAATACTCCTGGAAAAAAAAAAATATTTCAAAGTCTCTATTGAAGACATTTTTAAAGTTTCGTTTGTTTTTGTGGTGTTCTGCTTTATTTTTTCTCTTTTTATATAAACATATGTTGGGTGTTTTTGTATCGTCTAACCATGTATAGGATACATGCAACTGCAGTACCATGTCCTAACTGTATCTTGTATCATGCATATGAAATAAATTGAGATTTAATGACATGTGGGCTCGTGGTTTGACCTTGCCTGAGTCTTGGACCAGCTGCAGCAGCTCTAATGGGATGCGCACTGGGTTCTGACAGACAAAGACACAATGGATGACAAAAGGAGCACAGTTAGGGGGACAAACGGAGATGTCTTTCTAATCCTTAGCCTCATCCTTGATGCACACATGCACATTTACATGCGAGTCTGCTTTCTGCCTTTGTTGTTTTCCTCTGTCCCTTTGTTGCCTCGGCCCTGCTGCTCATCAGTATTCCAGAGGAGTAGGAGATGTTGCGTAATGATCACATCGACACACTGGGGAGCAGCGTTGCGTAACAGCGGCAGCAGCCTCAAAGACCAGCGGGATGGGTGTGTGTGTGCGAGTGTGTGTGTGTGTGTGTGTGTGCGCGTGTGCTTGGAAGATGGAGAAAGGAAAGGCGAGGATGCAAGGGAGGGGCTCTGGGAATCGGGAGGGGGGAGCTAGGAGAGGAGGGAGGATCAGGTGGTGGGAAGGATGGAGGGGAGAGGTGCTGAAGAGAGAGAGAGAGAGGTGAAGGGGAGTGGGGGGGAGGAGATGGGGCAAACAAGACGGCAAGGGGATGGACGGAGAAAGATGGAGAACGGGGACGCAGTTAAAGACATGTGAGCCGAGGGAGGGAGGGAGGGAGGGAGGGAGACGGGATGCAGCGAGTGGGCGATGAAGATGTGGAGGAGAGCGGAGGAGAGCCAAGGAGGAGACCAGCCATGCATGTTAATGTCACACCACTACATGTTACTGTAGAAAGCTCAGCCCAGCGCGTTCAGATGAGCGAGCCAACCTCACAGCTGGCTGCCCCCGACTGAGACACCAGCACAGGACGGACAGACAGACAGACAGACAGACAGACAGAAAGACAGACAGAGGGCTGGATGATGAAATATAAAGTAATATCTGCTGGGATGGGTCCAGCTGAGGTGGGCGGCGAGCAATCTGGCTGCTCACCGTTTGAGAATCTCAGCTCGGCTTTGAATTATTGATCAAACATCACTTGAGTTTGTTTACTGCGATAAGAGGACACATTTCAATCAGAGGCTGTGTTTTTGTGTGTTTTTTTTTTTTTTACACAGGGACACACAGATCCACTTTCCATCATCTCCGATCTGCAATGTGTCCAACGCCGAAGCAGACACCGTGGTGCTCGGAGCTACCTACATATCCGCATTAGTCACGTTTCAGGGCTCTGCAACAAACAATGAGGACGACACAATTAGCTTATTTTCCATGCTTATTTTTGCCAATCTGTTTCTTTTTATTACAAACTTAAAAAAGAATCTGATACAATAAGAAACTGCAGTAGTAACTCCCCCCTTCCCGAGGGGCAGCACAGAAAACAGGTCATTGCATTTCAGTAGTGAAAGATTCATTACACATCTACAGGGTGTACAGATCAGATACAAAATAGGAAAAATAATAAAATACAGGCAGGAGAGAAAGCACTATATTTATACATCATCTGAACTTTTAATTATATCTATTTTTACTCTTAAATGTTAAATTTTGACATAGAAAATAAACTTCTTTTATGACAATGAAATATTCCAAAGTGCAAAATAAAACGCACACATCGATATAAGCAAAGGACATCAGAATACAAAATCCTTGTTTTTCCTCCTCGTTAATGTTCAACCCTGATTGTAGAATGGCCTGCGCTTGGAGTCGACCGGTGGTGCGTTTGAAACACCAAATCTGTTCTTTAAGTGTTCAACGCGAACCGCCATTCAGTCTTTAAGATGCTCGGAGGGGGAAACCAGCTTTTACAGTAATCGTTCACACCCTCGCGTCTCTAACTTCAAGAGTCGGGTTTGTTTGAGGAGGAAATTTAACGGCACACCTCGTTTGCACTGGATAATCTAAAAAGAAAGTGTGGGGAAATAAACAAAGAGGAGTCACTTGGCCTTTTTGAACATGCACATGACTAAAGATCTCTAGAGCTGCAGCTATTTTGATGATCGGTTAGAATGATTTTTTTTTAAAGAAAGAAAGTCAGCATTCTGATTCCAGCTTCTTAAATGTGAACATTTTCTGGTTTCTTTACTCCTTTGTGACTGGTCGTTGAAGACGTCACATCGATCGACATTTTTTTAAACGGTGTTCTGGTGTTTCGTAGACCAAACAACTTGTCGATCCGTCGAAACAAAATGCATCTACAGATAGATCAGCAGTGACAATGATCGTTAGCTGCAGCCCTAAAGAGCCCTCCAAGACTTTTTGAACGCAAAATAAAATCAGAAGTCCCTCCTCGCTTGTTTTTCCCGCAGGCCATCTCAAACAGGGTTGACTAACAACAGATCAGAATCACATTCACAGCACATTCATTTCCTTCATCCTTCCAAAACCTGCAATAACACCGTCTTCCTATTGAGAAGATATATTGGATATTTCCTTTTTTTCCAGGGTGCAGAGATAGAGGTAGTAACCCCTTGAATCCTTCAGGGTAATCTAAAATTATGGCATTACATTGCACTGGAGAGGGGGTGAGCATCTGTGTGAGCAAAGACAGTCTGGGATATGGCTATAGTATCAGGACCAAAGGACCGGGCCGATGGGGAGAAGATAACCCACTGGGGAAAAAAAAAAAGGTGAGAAAAAGTTAAATCTGATTGGAAATATAATATAAGGAGGGTTAAAAGACAGAGCGTTCGTATAAATTTGAATATATCTGGATTCACTTTTAAGAGAATTGTTTAGAAAAAAGGAACAGGCTTGTGAATTCACACGAGAGGGAGGGTGATCATTGCACTCAAAAGTGAATCTGAAAAGTGGAGATTTTTGGTTTTTTTAAATGTACTGCCTACGTCAGACTGCCCTGGGAGCACAGAGAGAAAGTGATCGGCCATCTCCTCCTACACGAACCCACTGTAAACATTCACATCTTGAACTCCAAAGCCAACTCGAAGAATGAATACATTTACCCGTCTTATTAGACAAAATGCTGTACAAGGTACAATACACATTCAATACTTTATTCTGTACATCTTTATTTTTGTCTGGGTTTGCATATATATTCATGTTATTTTCTGAAAAAATAACCTCAGCATGTAAGAAACTAAACAAAGAATCTGAACATAAGAACTTTTTTTTTTTATATATATATATACACATATTCCTGGACTCGTCATGTCTTACTCATACAAATGTAAGTGATCATTTGCAAAAACCAAAAAAATATAGAAATATTGGAAATAAATTACAAAACAAAACAAAAAAATTATAAATGCATCTTTCCCTAACAATCGTAACATTTACAGAGGCCTCCCCACCCGTCCCCCTCGAAAAAAGAAGAAAGGAAAGAAAACTTGCATGCGTATGACGAGCCGTCACATTGCAAAAACCAGCGTGAGCACAAGTCAAGGGTCCTCGTTTCGTCTCGTACAAAAACACTTATGGGTACAAGTCTAGAAAACATTCAAATAAACGGACACGACAGACAGCGTCTCCTCGCCGGCGCGATTCGTCTGAATACAAATTAAGCTCTCCCTTTTGAATCTCTAAAGCGTTTCATGACCGGACATGACGAGTGAGGGCAAAGGAATGGGTTTTAGCGCTCGTGTCTGCGAGCAACGCACAGCATCAAGGAGCCCAGTAATAAAGTGCTGGACAGCTCAAATGGACATCTTGGGGGGGGGGGGGGGGTTACCCTTTCCCTGTAGTGACAAACCAACAACAGCACGGACCAGGCCGGTCAACAAACCAGTTACAAACGGCAGACTTCCGCGGATCGGACGCGCCGTCGAATAAAGCAGCAAAGAGCCACACACACAAGTAAAAAACATTCATCTTTGTCCACATCGCTGCGGCTGGGAAAAGACACGGAGCAACCTGGACTGTATGTACACTGTGTCCCCCCTCCCCATCTTTGTTAACAGCCACAAGGAGCAGAGGTCACCGAAGAATTCCAAGAGGAGCGAGAGAATAGTGTGAGCGTTTGGCTTCGGCACCATTTAAGCTCACCAGAAACGTGCCCTGGGTTTCAAAGTGTCGCTCTCCGAGCCAACACGGGCTGGACGCCACCGAGGCGGCAGAGCCCTCTGGCCGCTCCTCTCCCTCTCCCTCTCGTCTTCCCCTCGCCCTCTCTCCTCTCCGCGCAGAGGAAAACCTCTCCTTCATAGTCAAAGTCATGCTAAGCCATTTATCACAATCCCTACTGCTTAACTGCTGCATCCCCTCCCCCTCCGCTCCTTCTCCGCCTGTTCACCTTCACACACACACGCGCTGCCGACTGGAATTGCGTATATGTGCACATATTTCTGCCTATGTATGCACTGTTTGTCCATTTGAGTACATGTATGAAACCACAGCTCGCATCCCCGTGTGTACACTTGAGGACAGCGCGTCACGTGGTTATCGTCTTAAAATGCAAAGATCTATTAGTTTTTTCACATTCACCAAGGTTTCCCCGACCTTCCCAGCCGCAGTTCCCCCCCTGACAGGTACAATACATTCTACTACATCACTCCCTTAACACCCCCGACGCTCCCTTTCGGCTCCCTCCGCCGCTCCCGTTTCATTTTAAACCTCACGTCGCGTGCACATTCCAGCTGACGATAAACCGCCTCCGATATACACCCGGGTGATGAAAAACACAAGAGTCGAAATTGTGCCTGCTCACGAGCGCGTTTCAAGGGTAACGGGCCCACCGTGCAAACGGCGAGTCTCTCGATCACGCCGAGACACAACAAAACAGAACAGGACTACACACACACACACACACACAGAGAGACAGCAGAGCCCCCCTCTCTCTGTATTTGTGGCAAGTAGGGCAGAGCAGATTGCGGAGCAAAGTGCTGAGCTTTCCACAGCCGTCGTTCCCTGCAGGACTTGGCGAGGTCCTTTTTCACAGCATGACAGTGCAGTGCAAAATGGAGCTGTGCCGGAGCCGAGTCCGTCCAACTAAAAGTCGAAAAAAATAACACTAATAAAGTCCCTCGCGTTAACGTTCGATGCAAAAATAACAAAACGTAAAGAGATTGGCAACGACTCAAGGTGGAAAGGAACTCGCCCCCCCCCCGCCCACTCCCGTCATCAAAGCCAAACACACGGAACATGATGGGTAACAGCGATGGACACGGGGGCAGGGTGGGGCCGGGGGGTGGTGGAGGAACAAAACAAATCACGTGGACTGTTCAGTGTACGTGGTATTTGAAATCTTCGTAGTAAAACTAAATCTTAACTCGTATTAGTATCAGAACAATTTGTTAGAAAAACTGAAAATATCCGGAGCGTCGCTGTCCCACCGCCTGTCTTCCACAATTCTCATCGTTACAAATGAAGGCTTAGTTGGCCAGCACGACAGGCTGGAAGGACTGGCTGGGATATTGCAGGTTGTAGCTTCCTAAACCCTCCACGAACGGCGGCTTCTCCATGTAGGGGATCCCTCCGCTGCTGCCGATGATGCCCACGCTCTGGGCGGGCGGGGGGCTGGAGAAGGGGTCGAACGACGGGTGGGTGTTGACAGTGTGGGGGGGCTGGAACGGGCTGGCGTGAGGCTGCATGGGCTGGGTGTCGGCGTCGAAGTAAAGGGGGCCCGGGGATCCTGGGTAGACAAACTCTTTGGCGTTGGGTGAGAGCTGGCTGGCGATGGGACCCCCGAGGGAGTGCAAGGAGAGGGAGAGCGGCTTGTGCTTGAGGAGCTCCGGCGCCGAGATGGTGGTGGGGGAGCGGGAGAGCATCCTCTGGGCGGGAGGTATGACGACCGCGGAGCTCGCCGCCGACCCGGCGCCGCTGCACTTCTTCATCTTGGTGGAGCCGAATTTTGTGGCGGCGAAGCTGGCGGTGGTGAAGGTGATGGGCTGAGGGCGGGCGGCGGGAAGAGCGGAGGGCGGCTGCTGAGTGGAGAGGTAGGGCAACCCGCCGCTGGGAGGGGATGGGGTGGAGGTGTTGGAGGAGTGGGCAGCGGGGTCGGTGGGGGTGCTGGAGCTGGGGTAGCTGAAGAGCCCGGGGCAGGGCTGGGCGGACATGGGCGTGGGAGAGCTGGAGAGCGACGGCATGAGGGCAGGAGACGCCTGGCTTCCGATTGGCACGAACACCTGAGCGTCTGGGTTAAAGCCCAGACTCTTGGCTTCCTCCGCCTCGAGATCTCCTTTGCCCTCTCTGATCGCCCCCTCGGCCCTCTCGCTGTCGCAGCCGAGGCCTCGGGGGTCCTCCAGGTAAAGAACCTTCACCGCCCCCTTCTCTCCGATCTGGTAGGACACCTCGTAAGGGTCGATCCAGACACTGAGCTCTGCGGGAACATTTGCGCGCACCTCCTCCGTGTCCAGTCCGCTTCTCTTGGCGGCCAGCTCCACCACGGGGTCCCTCGGCGCTCCCAGGTGGATGCAGCGAAAGGCGGAACCCCTGAGGGGGGCCTCGGGGTACCAGTGGCCCTCAAAACGAGACACCAGTATCCTCTCCAGCTCCTCCCCAAACAGGTCGGCTCTGCGCCGAGGCAGCTTGTTGTACAGGTAGGACACGATGAAGTTGAGGGCGACCTTAACTTCAAGATGCATGGCTGCACCGGGTCAGCGCCGTCGTGAGAGCAAAGTGATCGAGGCGATGCCGAAAGCGAGGCGGCGCAACTGTAACAAGGGGTTCTTCCTCTGGCTTATTGTAAAGTGTATGAACCTTTTAGTGTCACCATGGTAAAGGCACCCTGACGCCGGGGGCAGCAGGTCGCAGGCTGTTCCTTCTGTCGACAGCGGTTTCGGGTCCCGACTGTGAAGAAGAACACAGAAGAAAAACGTCATTCTACCTGGAAGAAGGGAGATGCGAGGGGTGATCAAGGAAGATGGATTAAAAGCAGCGGAGGGGAGACACATTCATCCAGCTGTAGACATTTATCGCACACTATTCTATCTTTAGCCTCAGCTGGGGGCTGAAGATTACCACCAAAATAAACAAAATCATTCAGTTACTACTTTAACTCGTTTACGTTACATTTACGTTCGTCCGTCCGAACACCAACAGAACGTAAACATTCTGAAAATCGCACAGGATTGTTGTCTGCACTTCTGTGAATAATGAAAATAAAAAAAAAACACAACACAAACTGCATCACAGTCAAGGTGTGCTGCTAATTTATGCACTTTTGGCCACGATGAACTAACTCACAACCTCCTGGAGGAACAGTTAATGTAAACGTATCGGCCAAGCGAACGCGTCTTTATTTGGAGGCGCACTCGGGCCTCCATACAGGTTGTGTACACATCTGCAGGTCTGAGGTGTCAGTGTCAGAGCCGCTGCTTGATCAGAGCCCGAGCAGTCGGCTGTAATGCATTTAGGAATCAAATCAGATTTCTTTTCTACGGTACAAATGAAGTGTATTTGCCGTTTCACCAAATCTACAGGCTGAATGTCGTTCGTTGTGCGGTGAACAGATGCATTTACAAAACCACTGTTCTCATTCAGCAGCGCGCAGCGATCACGCACGTTTTTTTTTAAGGTTTTGGTTTTATCAGCTGCAGGGCTGCACTGATGGACGTGGCAGATGCTGTGTTGTGGGCCGCATAAATCCTTCATAATCTGAATCCGATCCCACGGAGTGCCTCCTGCTTAGCGCTTTAACGCAGCCGCACGGTCCATTCATCACCGAGCAGAGTCAAACGGAGTGAAAGATTACATGCGAGAGGGAAAAGGAAAAAAAAAAAACAGAAAAAAAAACACAACAAGTCACACAAAGAAGGAAGTGCAAAATGGCAGGACAGTTAGTCGACTTCACAGAACACCATTTCCCACCATGCAGTGCACGCGATCACCCCCCCTCCCCTCCTCTAACACGCGCACACACACAAACAATTCACTCACATTCACTTCCCTGCCAGATGGGGATTCGGCAGCTAAGATTAGAAAGACGCCTCCGATTAAAGACAATTCTAATGTTATTACAGATAAAGCTGCACAGGCGGGATGAAGGGCCGCCGGAGTGACAGCTCAAGACGAGATTTACATTCCCCCTATCGCATGAAAAAGGTGACATTGAACAATGAGATGGGGGGGTTGGTTAGAACGGGCTATAAATAGGGACACATTTTTGCATCATCTGGGGTACAAATTCCTCATCGAAGGCACGTTATGGTGGCTGTGGGAGAGCACAGGAGAGTCCACGGGTCCATCAGCTGCAACAGCCATCATCTTTTAAAAACCTTGAGTGCACACACACACACACACACACAGCTAAGCTACCTACAGCATCTACTGCATTTCGTACCCCTCATTATAAAAACACAACAGTGAGATGCACGAGATCCAATGTCATCCAATGACATCAGAGGAGCGGCTCGGTGGATATGTGCAGATGTGTCGCTTCAGGAGAGCAAGGAATGGTCTGAATCAGAAAAAAAAAAACATCGTGCAGTTTCAACAAAAACATCAGAATCTTTCATGTCCAGAACCCCCCCCCTCCCCTCGCTCTGTTTGTACGCCTGCTCTTCACCTGCAGGTTTGTTACGCAGCCCGGAGGAGCTGTTTTCATTTGCCACAGGCCTGTTGTTGCAAGTCAGACCAGCAGCAGGATCTATGGTTCTATTTTTGTTTACATGGGCTCATTATCGGTGCTGCAAATATACGTGGCCCGGTGTGCTGCAAAGCATCCACTACATGTCACAATCCATCTGGTGGGCAGCAGATCTGCTCTGCTCTCACAGGAAGCACGAGCCACAATAGACATGAAAGCAAGTTTACCTCGAGAAATATCATAATTGTGGGTTGACAGCAGCATGCAGAGAGGCCTGCTTAAACAAGGAGGTCACCACACACACAACACAATAGGACATGAATATCATTGTGATTTCCCCTATTTGTCTTGTTGAATCCAGTTCTCTCCCAATTTCAAAGGGCTTTAAACAGACACACATCTACAGCTGTGTCTGAGCTGAGAATGCTGAAAGATCTCTCCCAGATGCCAAAATAACGGAGGTAAATATGGGAGCTTGTTGTGTGATGACAAGCTGAGATAATGAGGGAGCAGGGTCTACCTGGGGATTACTGCCATATGTCAGTCAAGAGGCACCGGAGCAGAAAAAGGACAGTGGTCGAGTTGACATGCGGGTGAAGAATCCCTCCACGCCAAATAGTCGCTGGGAATTAGATTGTAAAGCTAATTAGGTGGCGAACAGCCCATCGACCGAGTCCGTGCACTGAGCACTCGGCACAAACATCTTCCCCCCCCACCACCGAAAAAAAGCAACAAATAAACACGAAAATGAACGTGACAGCTGAGCAGACCTGAGGAGGGTGACCCGAGCTAACGAATACCGTGCCGAGACAAAAACAAAAGCCGAGCGTCCTTATTTAATGGCCGGAGCCAGCAGCTACAGTCATTCATTACAGTGATGGACGGAGAAAGCTTCTGGAAAAGGCAAACACCAACACACGGCGACATGCTCTGCGGGGACATTTAGCTTAAACCAAGCCGTTTCATTCACCGGTCGGCATTTAATGACTCACCTATCGTTACTGATGCCCTAGCTTGGTTTGTACTCCTGCGTTTCTGTTTTTATTTCCCCGGTGTTGTCTCCTGTTTCAAGGCGGATCTGTCGAGTCGCTGGTGCAGATGCCGACCAGAAGATATTTTTCACCTCAGTATGGTTGATTTTTTTCTTTCTCTTCTTTTTTTTTTATTATTAAATTTTAATTTAATCTGCTGCCCCGACTCGCAGATGGTCAAAGGCTCTCCCAGTTTGTCTTCAGCTGACACTTTGCATGGAGGGTCCAGGGAAACTTTACTGTTTGACAACCCGGCGTATTTATACAGTGTGACTCGCCCACACGCCCGTGACGGCAGGGACTACTTTCTTCATGTTATAGTAGCTGCTGCTGCTTTATTATGATGTTTTCCATGTAACGGTGTGCGTGCACCTGCGTTGTTGCTGTCAGCAGATTATGAATAACATCCCCATGGGGAAATATAGCCTACATTTTAATATTAACCCCCATTCCGAATTAAACGACAAGATGAATACAAATGTCGCCTTGGCTCCACACTTTCTTCACAAGATGTCGATTCATAGTCTTCCTCGAGAAGCATTGAAGGCAGAAACACAGAAAATCAGGACGTTTTTTTCCCTTATGAAATCCAAGTTCATCCAACGGGCTCTAGTTTCATCGGCGGACGGATTTTTGTAGTTCCCTACGGTGCTGAACAATTTGCTAAAAATATAAGTGGTGATAGCAACAGAGTCTCTATTGGCTGAGATGGGGGAGGACCCTCAGATTATTGGGCTGCAGCGTCCATTCAGCCGCAGGGCTTGTGGGAAATGAAGTTCTTGCCACTAAATATTGTGTGGTAATGAGAATAAGCTATTAAATAATAACACGTGCTTCGGCTGTTTGTTGACTCCAGGTTTACTATGCATTCACTCAATCATGCATTTTTCTCCACTCTATGAGTCAATAGTATCTTAGGAGTTGCAGTGTGATCATCATCATCATCATCATCATCATCATCTACATGTTTACAAAATAAATCATCTTGAATTATATGAATCAAAACACACACATCCCCAGATCTTAGATTTACACGATCAAATTGGGTGGCATAAACATGCAAATTGTTTTCTATTCGAATAGTCTTACTTCACAAGGTGTACAACAAAAAATATTTCAGGCGTGAGGTATTGACACAGCAGTACAGCAACATCATCATTTCGTGTGTATGTTTACAGTGTCATGTCTTGCAGGTAAAGAATATTTTTGATGTAAGCCTGAGTTGAAAATGTCAATCTCAGTGGAACAAAAAAATTACAAAGTGAGCTGTTGAAACCTGCCCAAACACAACACATTTTTACTTTTGTATAGGCTACATCAATAATGTTTTAAACACTGATTTTAAACTAATACATTATTCATACATGTATATCACAGAATAAAATAGAAAAAAATCCATTTGCATTCAAAAGGCAGAAATGTGTTTTTTGCTTGTATGTGCAAAAAGACACATTGGCACAGCATATCACATTCAAAACAAGACACATTAAAACATATAAACATAAAAACACAATAGGAGCCACATTAAAAGCACCCAGGTACTCTTTATTTAGGACTGAATCAGAAAAAGAAAGATATAAAGTGCTGTGAGCTGACAGCAGAGTTGCTTCAAAAGATGGCTGTCCATACTGATTACGCATGGACAAACAATTTTCTATAGCCTAGATGTTCTTTAAACTGTAGCACAGGGGACACTGTACCTTTTGCCTTGAGTGCAGCAGCTGAAGGACGGCTCAAAGGATGGCTGTGGTCCTCTAAGAAATTGACACTCAAGATATTATCATATAATTTGCACTTGCTATTATTTTATGTATCCTCCAGTGGTACAAGAAGTATTGAGAACTTTACTTATGGAAAGTAAGACACTGTAAAAATGCTCCATCAAAGTCCTGCAATTATTTGCTGAAGTACAGTTACAAAAGTATCCAATTTTAGAGTAGGCCTACTCATTATGCAGCAGAATGCACCCTGACAGAGTGTTATTATGGCCTATTATTGGATTAGCATTAGGCTCCTGATGTGTCACTGTGTGACGAGCTTTCTAATGTTGTATCTGGTCGAAGTAGAGCTACTTTTAGCTCTAAGTCCTATCTTCTTTGTATAAGGTGATCTATTCCATATCATAAGGTTGTGTAATTTAATCACACAATTTATTAGATGATTTTATGTTTTGCAGCCGATGTAAAATCTGACACTGAAAAGTTACTGTATGTTAGAGAAAAGTTCAGAGAAAGACTGTAGGAAGGGAGTAATTACAACTGCTTTTTATATCTCATCACTACCTTTGTGGAACAACAACAACAACAACAACAACAACAACAAAACAATAACAATAACAACAACAATACTAATAATAGTAGTAACAATAATGATAATAACTAATAATAATAATAATAATAATAATAATAATAATAATAATAATAATGATAATTAATTCATTTTAAAATACATTATCTTTTTTCAATTAAAAGAGTAAAGTAACGGGCTCCTTAAGCCCGTGACGTCACATCTGGGCGACAATCATCTTTGTCAGTGAACAAAATGGCGTCTTACTGTTTGACTGTCACTAGGCTGCGGGTAAGAAAACGTTATTTTACATTTACAGAGCTGTAAAACGGCCGTGCTGTCGAGTGTATAAGTGGTAACAGATCTGTTCTGTCGTGTACCAAAGCCGCCATCGCTTAAGGCGGACCTACAGCGGCTTAATGTAGAGGAAAGTGCGCAGCGGGCTGCTGTTAGCCAGGTCACAGTGTCCTCGTTTGACTCCTGATAGCAACGCATCGCAACGGTTATAAACGACGTCTGACCCGACAGCAGACAATATTGTATCGTTTAATTGTTAAAAACAGCATTCAAGTTAGTCTACACCATCTGAATAATGGATATAAACGGTCCTATGCGCCGTGTTGTTTGCAAGGTGATCGCAAGGTTACGAATTGTCTTAATGCGCACTTAATGACAGTTCACTCCTGACAGCTGGGACTGACTCACAGCGGTGTGTTTGTGGCCTTGTGTTTGGTAGTGGACCAAATCACACAGCAAATGTTTATTTTAAACAGCACAGGGCCTTCGTTAAGGACGATTTTTTTTTTGCTTGTACAATAACTTGCAGCCTACGTTAATTTGAATTTAGTAGGCACTTTTTATACACCTGATTTTATTATACAGAGTGTGTCATGGGAGCACATGGCTATAAACACTGTCATGTCCTGTAAATGAGAAGCGTATTTAGGATTGCTGTCTGCTGGATGAGGCATTTCTTCTTCTTTCTGCTTAGTCACTGTCCATCCACACGTTTTAGTGATATTTCAGAATACAAATAAGCAAAGAAATTATTCTCACAGATTATGTCATAAGCAAACACATAAACATCAACA